>OY728120.1:1980450412-1981650412 GCA_963277665.1 Viscum album | reverse complement strand
CAAAAGTATGAGAAGAATGTTTTTTTAACTTATACGACACGAACAGATTTTTATGGTTTTATAAAGCCTTAATTTCATGAAGCTTCCTCCAAAAGATTTCATGACTATTTTCATGAAAATCCTTTTCTTTTAAAATTGCATGAAATTTTGTAAAAATAGAATGATTTTGAAGAAGAAAGGATATTTTCCTCAAGAATTCATTTCAAGTGTTTTATCAAAACCATTTTTCATCTAAGATGACATTATTTCATATGTGTATGTTTTAAGTATCATGTCTCTATGATTTACATGGTTTAACTTTTCTTATTATGAATGATATCCATTTATTTTATATGGATTATGTAATGATGGGATGATTTTTATGAAACCTATTTTATTTATTGGGTTATGTATGTTTATTTTGTGGAACAAGTAAGAATGATTTCATTATGAGATGGGTGAGACCTATATCTCCCTCCAATACATTGGGTAAAGATTTATATCTCATGAGATAGACCTGGCTAGAACGGAAAGTTAAACCGGTTCAGTAATACAGGACTGAAACTAGGAGTGAACTCAATTCCAAAAAGGACTTTGTCCACTAAGATGGTCTTGATAGCAATGACTTGGATACTACGGAAATCATATCATGTGCTTAATGGTTTCCAAAATTACATGTTTTATTCCCATGATATTTTATAATTCTTAATGTTTCCTTATGATCTATGCCTTACTTACTTCCATGTTTTATGTCATTGCTCAAGCTTTTGATGTTTAAACATTATGTTCATGTTTTTAAGTTCAAGTGTATATGGTATGTTTTATTTTATCCATGCTTACCCTTACTGAGCATTTGAGCTCACCATTTTTATGTTTTCTTTTCCCTAGGATATAAATAAATGTTTTAGGTAAGAAAAAAAGGGGAAGATCTTTGTGGGAGATGTTGAAGATCTTTCAGCACGATTAGAAGATTACGTTCCATGTTTCCAAAGACACTAAACTATTACGATCCTTGTGTGTCTGTTTTTGTCCTGTTTTAAGTATTCCACTAAAGTAATGTAATGTCCATGTACGTCATGATTTGGGTCTCTACAGTTGGTATCAGAGGAAAGGATTAGTTAACCTTTGGAAACTGGGATGCGAAAACGTTAGTGAGATCCCTATAGATATTTCTAAGGTATGTCTAGGGATGTCCCTAAGGTTAAGTATATGTATAGGTTATAGTCCTAGAATTATGGTAACGATATTAGATTAAACCTAATATGTTAGATATTGAAGTTACTCCCCCTTTATTATGATTTATTCCTCTCACGCTATTCTTTTTGGGTTTTAGAAAATGGCTGGGAACATGATGATTCACGATAATGGAGGATATGATGGACAATTGAATGATATTCTTCATGAGTAACCAAATGGAATGGGACTTGGAAGTCCAAACATCATTATTATTCCAAATCAGAAATCTCATAATATGATCAATAAACACAATTTGGTAAGTTTCCTGACTCGGCTAATAAGAGAAAGATGGAGTTTCATGATGATCATAGAGGAAAGAAAGTTCAATTTCCACTATGAAAATCATGTGGGAAGAGGCATCAAGGAGATTGTTTCAAAGGAACTAGAAGATGCTTTGGGTGTGGGAAAGAAGGAAACAAATCCAGTAAGTGCAAAGGAAAAGGTTCAGTTAATACCATGGACAAGGATAATGGTATTGCTACGACATCAACAATGATTAGATGTTTTAAATGTGGAATGTATGGGCATTATGAAAACCAATGCCCTAAGGGAAAATCTCATGAAGAGAATCCACATGGTCATAAGAGTAGTATTTAGGTGGATGATGATGAAGAGACTACAAATGAAATATGAGATGAAATAAATGATGAAGCTCAGTCAGTGGTTTAAGAAGTTAGTGGAATGATTGTATGTTTATAAAGAATAATGTATGGTACTATGGAATAAATAATCATCTATGTATTGTTACATCATTCTCTTTCCTAAAGTATTTGAAAGTATATGTTGAATGGTACCGGTAACCATGAATAGTTATTCAGATATTTTTGGAAATTAGATGATATGCGCATAATTAAGGGATAAGGAGAAAATTAAATGTTTGATAGTATTCATGAGCTCATGAATGATATAAGGAGAAGGGTATATCATGGTTTGAGTATATAGAATATTTGGATTTTGGTATATGGAAAGAGTTAACTTTTGACAGTACTCATGTTTTCACTAAGATTCAATGGGTATTCATTTTTCAAGAGAATACATGATTAAGGCCTTCCAATGTTTGGAATGTGACAAACAAGACATATCTTATGATATATAGGGATCAACGATGGTATTAACATGCTTGTTATATGAAATCTCTGGTAATCATTTTCACTATAATATGAGAGTGGACTGCAGTATTATGGATAAGCCTAAAGATTTGAATCAATTATGTTGGAAATAAGTTAGTATTGTTTAAGGATAGATGTTTTTTTCGATATTATTTATGAGATGTTATAGTAATGTAGTTTTAGAAAAAGGAAAACCTGCATGACGGACGACGACCCATCGCGTCGGACAAGGCTGTGGGAATCGAACCCACAACCGAAGTGTGACTAGCCTTTATCGCCTACCCCTGGCCTATAGGAAGTCCATGTTTAGTAGAAACTAGTTTTATTATATTAAGCAGTATGATATATGAAGTATAAGTCCATTTTAGGAACCATATATGATTAATCTCACTATAGACAGACTTATGTATTTTTGATAACTTTTATAACCTTTTATTTAAGACAGATGGAATGACCCATCATTCTATCACATGATCTGATAACACTTCATGAATGACAAATTCAACTTCATTTCATTAAGAGATAAAGTGGAAATTGTCCAAAGAATGACTAATGGTGAGACTGTACCAAAATCATGAAAGTATTTCTTCTAATTCCAATTTCATCAACTTTAGGGAAATGATCTTGAAAACCAAAAATGTTGTCCTAGTGCTCTTATATCTGATGAATCAGATGGTACCTTAGATCGTCACAAATTTATGGCTTTGTGATTGCTGGATTATCCATATCCATGTTCTCTACCACTCTCCATCAGAACATGATGGTTAGATTTCTCTTCAATATCCATATTTTCACCTATGTGGAAACCCAGTGATTAGTTTATTTGGGTAACTGTTACATTTAATACTTTTGTTTTTAAATATTGTTTTTTGTATTCCTTTTTACGATGTGGGTTTCTATCAAAGAAACTTTCGAGTAGTAAACCATTTATAACCCCGACAAATTTCGAGGGCGAAATTCATTTTAAGGGGGGTAGAATGTAACACCCTGAGATTTTATGAAAAATATTCTTTTTAATTTCATTAATGTCTTGTGTTGTACGCTATGACAAAAGGAGTTTGCAAAACACACATCCTTGACTTGCCTTGCATTACACGCAATCACAACCTTCCTCGATAGCGTGTGTAGTATGCAATACCGAGTTTCACTAAACAATGATATGCTATTAAAATATTATTAAAACCAGCCGTTATGAATAGTAATAACCACTTTTTTGAAATTTTTTAAATTTTATTTTTCCAAATGGAATTAATTTTTGGATTCGGAATATCGAAATTAGCTTAGGGTGAAATTTTGGAACTTTTTGGATAATTTCATTTTCTGATGAATAGTGAAAATTACTAAATTTTAATTAAAAACAACCTTTTTAATCGAAATAATTAATAGTGATAAATTATTAATTTGAGGGGTTTTAAAGTATATTTAGAATATATTTTTACAATTTAATACAATTTTGTTCATTGGATGTAATTTCACATTTAAACTAGACATAAATAAGTGTCAATCTTTTGGTAGTTATTATCTCTTAAGAACACGCTATTTGTTTTGACGACGGGAATTAATTTTTAAATTAACTAATGCAACTGATATGTTTTGAATTTGGTAAAATATACATCATTTTTGAGTTCATAATATCAAATATAGATTAGGCCTAATTTTTGGTATTTTTCTGGAAACTTTCATTTTTTGATGAATAGTGAAACCACTAAGTGGTAGTTAAAAAAAATGAATTTTTCATAAATGAATTTTTCCAGTTCTGTTAGTGGAATTTCAAAAATCTGAGAGACAAGGTTGATGTCAGTAAGTAAAATGTGTTTCAATGAGATGAAAATAATTTTTGGTGAATAGTAACTTTTTACTTTTTTTTACCACGGTTAAAAGTAAATAGGGTAATTAAGGGTAAAAATGAAATTATTATTACCATAAAACATGTCCTAATTCTATTGGATAAGTGTAATTCGACCAAAAACAACCTTAGGAAGAAAATATGACCATTTAGGCCCACTTGGATTAGATTAGGACATTTATTATTAATTTATTTAAAGAAGGGTTAAAATAGCTAAAATCAAAGTTTAATAAGTAGATAATTTTTAATATAGGGTTATACATAAGATAAATTCGACTATAAATATTCATTAGAAAGATAAAACGATTTCTTACATAATGGTATATTATTTGTATTTTTTAGACATTAAATAATTTAATTTATATATGACACAATGATGATGCAGTAATTATCTTATTAATGAAATATTGACATAATTGATGTTATAAATACCCAAATAAATGTAATTTTAGACTTTTTATGAATTACACTAATTGTATAGGTTAATATGACATGTTATTATTGATTTAAGTAAATGTTTTCGAACTAATCATTCTGTTATGATTTTCAAAAAAATCAATTACTAAATAGTGTCAAAATTGACATAAAATAGTTTTTTTTAAAAATATTATTTTATTAATTGTTATATTATTCATAAAAATATAAGGATCATATAAATGACTTATATAAGGTTATATATATTAATAATGAACAACTTGGGGTTCTTTTGGCTTGTTATAATAAGTTTATTAACCTTATAGTGTAAGAACACAAAAAGACATGGTAAAAGTAAAATTATCTAACTTAAAGTTAAAAATAAATGATAAGGTTAAAATAGTAAACTAAACTTGTACAAATTATATTGGATGAGAGGATTACGACCCATCCTCACCTTAGCTTCGAAATAACTCAATTTGGATCTATTAAAAACTGAATATGACTTTATAATAAAACAATATTTTTAGTTATTCTAAAGGTTCCCCTCTCCTCCCTTATAAAAGGGCACCTCCTCCCTCTCCTCGTCACACCAATTTGAGCCTTCAAGCTCGGAAAAACCCTGACAAATTCTCTTCTACAATTCCCTAGAAACATCCTAGAGGTCCTGGTCTTCTTCAAAGACCAAGTTTAGTGCCCTAAGAGGAGGTCTCAAAGAGTCGCTTCAAAGAAGAGTTAATGTCCATTACCGATTCTTTCAACTTTATTTTTTCTTCCACTTCCTCTTCTAAGGTTGTTTCATTATGAAGTAATAACATCAGTATCACTCATATACTGATATTTTACTATAATTATGAAACAAACCTATTTCACCATCTATCCATCCTACGGAAAATGAAATCACCGCGCGTGCGTACGTACGGAATACCATCTACACGCCGTGGTGTAATATATTTTCCACCACCACCTTTCATTTATGGGTATAATGGTGAAAGTAATGAATATATATGATTATTGTAAAGTGATATTGATTCTGTAATATTATACATACACTTTAATACAATTCCACGATCATGGGAATTATATCATCGCTCATGCGTTCGTACGGAATACCGTCTCCACGATGCGATGAGATTCATTCTCCATGATAACCATTCAAGAATGATTATAAAGTATATATAATAAGTAATCATGAAATATATGAAATAAAAATGCTACTGTATTTATGTATATATATATTTATGTCATCTACATAATTTTATTCAATTCAATAGGGAAACGAAAACAGCGTTCATGCGTACGTACGACCTACCATCTCCATGAATGGTGTATTTCTTTCCATTTATCGATCCATTATATATATGTATATTATGAATATATATTATATATAAATCATGTTTTGAATTATGGATTTAAGTAATCATGATCTAAGTAATCATATGAATAATTACAAGTTAAAACACGAATGACAAATGAGACGATTTTACCAAAAATGATACATTAACATGAATTTACAAAATAACAGGTAATATAAAGTCATAAGTGAACCATATATATGAATATGATTCTGTAATAAGTCAATGACATTATTTAAATCATTATACAGGAGGTTTGGATACGTACGAAGCATATCGGACCTAAGGTAAGGGTTAATTATTCCAATCTCATTCTTATCCGAGATTGTTTATTCGTAAGTATTAACTTGGGTTATTGCTCTCATCCATGTCCATGTTTCATAAAAATGGTTTCATGTATGTTTAATTTCATTTTTACCCATTTTTGAATTTTAATACATGGTATGTATGGAATCTTTCTTTTACGAGGTACTTTTTGGCTTTTCCGGCAAAAGTACGAAAAGAATGTTTTTTTAACTTATACGACACAAACGGATTTTTATGGTTTTATAAAGCCTTAATTTCATGAATCACCCTCCAAAAGATTTCATGACTATTTTCAACAAAATACTTTTCTTTTAAAATTGCATGAATTTTTTTTGAAAATAGAATCATTTTGAAGAAGAAAGGATATTTTCCTCAAGAATTCATTTCAAGTGTTTTATCAAAACCATTTTTCATCTAAGATGACATTATTTCATATTTGTATGTTTCAAGTATCATGTCTATATGATTTACATGGTTTCACTTTTCTTATTATGAATGATATCCATTTATTTTATATGGATTATGTGATGATGGGATGATGTTTATGAAACCCATTTTATTTATTGGGTTATGTATGTTTATTTTGTGGAACAAGTAAGAATGATTTCATTATGAGATGGGTGGGACCTATATCTCCCTACAATGCATTGGGTAAAGATTTATATCTCATGAGATAGACATGGATGGAATGGAATGTTAAACCGGTTTAGTAATAAAAGACTGGAACGAGGAGTGAACTCGATTCAGAAAAGGACTTTGTCCACTAAGATGGTCTTGGCAGCAATGGCTTGGCTACTATGGAAATCATATCATGTGCTTAATGGTTGCCACAATTACATGTTTTATTCCAATGCTATTTTATAATTCTTAATGTTTCTATATGATATATACCTTATGTACTTCCATTTTTATGTCATTTCTCAATATTTTGATGTTTAAACATTATGTTCATGTTTTTAAGTTCAAGTGTATATGGTATGTTTTATTTTATCCATGCTTACCCTTACTAAGCATTTGAGCTCACCCTTTTTATGTTTTCTTTTCCCCAGGATATAAAGAAAGGTTTTAGGTAAGAGAAAAAAGGGGAAGATCTTTATGGGAGATGTTGAAAATCGTTCCCCGCAATTAGAATATTACGTTTTAAGTTTCCAAAGACACTAAACTATTCTGATCCTTGTGTGTCTGTTTTTGTTATATATTAAGTATTCCACTAAAGTAATGTAATGCCCATGTACGTCAAGCTTTGGGTCTCTACAGAACTGGTCCTCCATATATGACATATAGATAGAGTGGGTAATCCCCTATCATGCTAGGGTGTCGGTCCTCTATCCTATGAGTCAGTACTCCCCTTTCTTTCTAGGGTTCGATTCATCCATATGTGTTGTTCTAGAAAAGTCAGTACTCCCCTTTTGTGCAAGTGAGCGAGTCCTCTAGCCTGGGTTTGGTACACCCCTATCATATTAGGGTGTGGGTCACCCATTGTGAAAAATCTATCAGAGTCAGTATTTCTATATCATGTCATGGTTTGGTTCCTCTAGCTACAGAGTGGTACTCCCCTATCGGGTTCGGGTGCAGGTCCTCGATCCATGATGTTGTACTCCCATGGCATATTAGTGTGCGGTTCCATCATTCTCTAAGTTGTACTAACCTATTATTTCTGGGTGCAGGTACTCACTTACTGAGTGTTTCTCCCCAGTCTCTATGTAGTAGTGCCAAGAAGGTCCCCCATTGGAGTTGGTACTCCCTCAGATGTGAAATACATTTTTGAGGAGTGGGCTCCTCCACTTGATATGAACGATACCTAGTTAGGATTTAGTGCTCCCTAGATGGAATAAGATGTAGGAAAATATATTCCGGGATGAAAGGGGTTTCTCAATTAATTTAGGAGTAATACCACCTCAACTGTTGGGTAGTGGAAAGGTACGAGTCTATAACACACCAAATTTCTAATGTACAACTTTTTATTTGATATCATGAATGACATGCATCACCAAGATTGTAAGGGAATATAATATTTCGAGACACTAATATATATTTACTATGTTTAATATGGTAAATACATGATATATAATGTAATGAATGAAACAATCAGTTATCTTTCACTACATGCAAGAGCGGCCTTCCCCAATAGCTTGTGTTACACACAAGACCGAGATTCAACAAATAAAAATGTATTATTAAAACATTATTATTTAATATTATATGATATATCCTAGACATTATGTTAGAGTTTATGAATATTAAAATCTTAGTTATAAAAATTTATGAATTATATAAATATAATATTAATACATAGGTTACCAACTAATGAGAAATGAAAATAAGAACCAATTGGATATAAAAAGTAATATTATTATTTATATTATTCTAATGGAGTTGTGTCTTAATAAACATAGTTAATTAAAATCTGTGAATTATTTTAATTAAATATATATTTTTTATATTTCTAAAAATATTATTTATATTCATACATTATGTTTGATAGGCATAAGAAAAGAATAAATCCTATTTTTCACATAAAACCCTATATTTTTATAAATGTATTTTTACTTCCTTTTAATAGAGAACCCATTTTAATTATTAATTTTGACAAATTAATTGATTTAATATGAAAAATAAAATTTATATTTTAAATAGATGCATTATAATTAGGTTATTGTAATTTTTTTATATTTTTCAGAAACATATGATTTTTTAACGAATAATTAAAAATACTACATTTTAGTTCAAAACTACTTTTTCATCTCATTTATTTATAAGGTGAAATTATGTTTTATATTGGTTTTAAAATTTTAATTAGATAATATTTGTATCAATTAATCCAACGTAGGTTATTATAATCAATTCACTTTGAAATTGAATATAAAAGCGTAGGAAACTTTTGGAAGGTTTTACTTTAAAAACCTGTATTGTTGTCCCACATACAAGATGAATTTTATATTAATTTATACCACTTATGTGATTGGAATTTGAAAAAATAGATTCCATATTTGGAATCATAATTTTTTATAATTTATAATAAGGTCAATTTAATTTTTTTCATAAAATATTATTGAACGTAATTAAAATTAATGACAATTATTAAGGAATAATTAATATTAATAAAGCACCACACCTTTAACTTAAGTGGACAAATGACCTATCCACTTTTACAAAACCTATTTTCTAGAGAAAAATTGGCCATAAACATCCATTATTTAGTTTTTCTGTATTGGTAAGATCTTTTTTAGGTAAGAACATGTGTACACTTAACTTATTACCAAAAATTCCATGTGAGTCCTTTTCCTTCCCTATAAAAGGCCACCACCTCTCCCCATTATTCACTAATCTCAAAACAATTAGGTTCATACAATATCTAACCAAATATATTACCCAAATCCTTCCCCTAAACCTTGAATATTCACTTTGGGAATAAATCCATCCAAGGAATCTTTTTGGTATAAACCAAATGAAGTTACCTGATTAAGAGGTAATATCTTCTCTAAAGCTTTTTAGTTTTACTTCCATTCTCCACTCCCAATAATATTCTAATTCTATTACAGTATAGAAAAACCAGTATAATCAATATACTAGGATTTTTTATTCTAATTTTTTGACCTATACTTACACACACCTGCATCTAATGGGTAATGAACATACCATTTCTGTGTATGGTGAGCTACAGCCACACAAAATTATCATTATTCATTTTTTCCTTTACCACCTATCATGGTGGCCATTATTATGGAAAGAATGTTTATATATGATATATATGATATTTATAATGTATTTATGCTTATTTAATTTTTATTTATAAAATACCTTTATGTTTTCCATCTTCTGTAAAAACAATTATTTCATTTGGGGAAGTGTGGACTACTGCCCCCTTAAAGCGATATGGTCATTCATACCATACATGAAACATATAAAAGATGGTTTAAATAAAATAATGTAAAATATATAAAATATATATGATTTTTTAATTAAAATATACATATTTATCATGTAGTTTTCATTATTTTAAAACAATAGTGAAATGGAAGTAGCGTTCAAGTGTACATATGACCTACCGTCTCCATGAATAGTGCACTTCATTTATAATCTACAAATATAATGGACAACTATAAATACATATAAAATACTTATATATGATAATTAATCCATGGTTTAAATGATGGAGATGATGAAACCCTAATACAATTAATGATAACAAAAAAAATAAGAAGTCAAAACTTACTCAAGCAAACTAGGAAATTAACACCCAAAATAGAAAAATTAATGAATGAGTGTTAAAAAACGAGTAATAAGATATTATATGTAATGAATATATGATATTATAAACATTATTATGGTTCTATTATAAGTTATTAACATATTTTAAACAACTATACCAGAGGATAAAATCCACACAATAAAATTAAGGTTAAGGTAATGGATTTTCATCTTATTCAATCAATCTTTGAGATAAATGTCATGTACACCACTAACTTATTTTTTAGTGTACCTAATACCTCTTTTGATATAATATATCATGAATTATTTTATCATCATGTAATTTTAACGATTTATTGGATTTTAATTACTTTTTGTTCTTCTATTTCATAAGTTAGCATAATGGTAAGGGAATTTCATCTGAATTTACATTTCATTAAGACTTATTTATTATGAACCAATTCACTTTTATTTGGTGTATATACATAAATTGTAATGTTATATCTTGAATAACATTATTATAATTATATTATAAGTTTCATTTGATTTAATACATTCTTTAGATTATGATTCAAATGTTTCAAAGTTGAATGAGACACGTTTGGATTTTTAAAGATTATTCTCCTCAATAATGTACTTAATAATAATAATTAAAATCTCACTCCATTTTTTAATAATTTTTCATTGTAAATTTCCTTTAGTATCCATATTTTTATATGATGAATATTATTATTTCCAATACCATATATCATTTCACACACGATGTTTACTTTTACAATTATTGGATTAATTGGGGAAATATTTATAAATATGTATATTTTATTCAATATGGATATTTGATATGTCATACTGTCTATTGATTGAATTTATTATTAGATAATATGAATACTTTGGATGTTCAATGATGGTTGGATCTTAGACTTTATATAGCTCCTTTATGCATCAACAGGTTCTGATGAGACAAATAAGTTGGCCAAATGAAACAGGTTTCGTTCTTTAGTTTTAAAACATCTTGTGAAAGGTCATGATGTTAATAGGATTTAATGTTCCTTATACATGACACATGTTAAGAAAGTATTTCCCTCATTTAATTTAAATTTTTATTCGTCCATAAGATTTTGCGTCGACATATCTATGTATAAATTTCATTTTAGTTCATTCATTAAATAGAATGTGTTTCAGTTTCTTACATTTCTATATTTATTTTTCCTTATCTAGTTATATGAATGGAATGTGTTATTAGTTATTTAAATTTCCATGATAATTTATTTTCATTGATTCATTATAGTTTCCACCTTAATTAACCTTACTAATCATTTTATCTCACCCTTATTATGTTTCATTTCTCCATGTTATGAAGAATAAATATTTGAATTAGTTTTCAAGGATGCAGTTTATTGCACATTATTACGTATCATATTTGTAATTTTTATTTCACATTGTGTTATAGTTATCACATATGTAATCTGGCATTCCAAGACTACTAATCTGATCAGTCCTTGAGGATTTGATTCATTGTAATAATGAAAATGTAATAAAACAATGCACCAGATCTTAGTTTCTAGGGTCTAGGTGTTATAGTGACCTTATTTTCACTATCGTTTGAGAGGATGAATGTAGTTCATAGTATGGAGAAGCACTCCTTCATCTGTGTGAAGTGGTGAGGGGTGGGCCTCTTCACTTAGGTTTCATTATCTTATATTGGGTGCAAGGTAACAACAACATGACCTCTGGGGATGGTCACTAGAGATGGACCTAGTATGATGTTCCTAATGGAGCATGTTTCCTCAGACAAAACATTAGGAATATTAGGGTTGTTCCTGATGGAATGTATCTCTCAGATGGGTTCCATATGGGAAGTATGAGCTCATGGAGTGCATCCTCTTTGTTTCGTGTTAGGGTTAGAGCATATGAAGTGAATCTAGTTGCTGGATATTAGAACCTCATGAGACTTGGAGTATGAGATGAATATATCTGGGACATTTTGGGGAGACCTTGTGATGTTGTCACATGTTAGGGTTGAAACCCCTAGTATACCAAGATGAATTGTCATGTAAAGATGAGGATGGTTCAAGATGGGGTTTCTCTCTTAATTGGGTATTCCCCCCAGTTAGGCCGAGTGGACTGTTGCCTTTTAGTTGTTCCCTTTATCTTTTGGGGGGGTTTTGGGTTTGTACTGAGTATTTTTATACTGACCCCTACATGGGATTTTCCTAAAAAAAATTTTGTGTTGTGAAGACTATAGAACTTTCAACAGAGTCCACAGAGAACCTGAGGAATGTAGAGCTAAGTGATCTAGAGTGACCATGGGGTTTAAAAGACTTGTGATGACGAGCCTTCTAGTAGTTGTTGTTGATAGAGATCCCCTCCTTCTAATCTAGATGAAAACATTTATAGTTTTATTGGTGGGCATTTCTTCCCCTTATTTATCTTTCAATACATCTATCGTACTCTAGTTATGGGATATATATATATGCATGCATTGGTTATTTAGTGGTTTTATACTTTTTATCATTTTGTAAATTTGGAGATGTGTGCATGTGTAAAGGAATATAAGAAATGCCTCCCATTTCAGTGATATGAATACTCAATGCTAGCCTCTAGCCCCTGGACTATTGGAGGTGGGTGTGGGGAGTTTTAGACTAGGCCCCATCGGGTTGGGATGTGACAAAGTTGTATTAAAGAAGGTCGGTTCCACTTTGTGACTGTAGTGTCGGGAGCTTGTTTTGGGTTGCATAGAAATAGTGTTAGGAAGTTTTGAGTTAATTTATCAGGATAGTTGTTCTTGTGTTGGTGCGGAGGCCGATGTATCCATTCACCCTGTCTTTGATAACCTGATTTTTGACTCAGTACATTAGGACACTGGTCACTGGGATGTAAATGGTACATGCACTATATATGACTAGGTTTTGGTTTTTCATGTCCTTTTTGAGTCTTCTCCCCTGATATACTCTATGACCATTGTGTTCCTTTATTCTATTTATGGATTCCACCATGATGATAGCTAGAAATGATCTATTGTGTGATAGTGATAACAATCTACCCCAGATGAGGATTCAGTGAAGGGAATTGTTTCTGAGGCTTTACCTCTGGGTGGTCCACTGGTAGTGCGACCGCCTGTTGAGAAGCAGGTTTCACTGAAAGTTTAGGCAAAGGATTCATGTAGGTTTATTGCGCTACATGAGTTCCATATGTAGTGAACTATGAGGTATTGGTGTGATACAAACACCCAAATAACATATTACTAGCTCTATTCAGTCACATTAGTTTTATGCTTAGTGATGACAACTCCCGATCTGATAGTGGCCCTAACTGGGAGACTTTTGTAGGAATTAGATGGGAGATGGTGGATTTTGGTGACACAGTCTCATGGAGAGGCGATTCCAACATGGGTCGAGTTAGAATGACTCTTCAAGTAATATTTTTACCCATATACATTGTTATTAGTGGGTATTTAGGAGATTCTTCAACTTAGACAGTGTAGAATGATAGTATTGGAGTTTCAAGTGAGGTTCAAAGACCTATCATGATACTCCTTAGATATGGTTCATGATTTATTTTTCAGATCATAGACCTTAAATAATGGTTTGTGTCAATAAATCAAGGTATTTGTGATTACACTATGCATTCCCACCTTTGTGGGAGTGTTGTAGTGATCCCTGGTGTTGGAATGTTTCCTAGATGAGGAATAGGTGGATGTAACCCGCAGTAGTGGTCATGAGGCTGAGGTTCCTGCAAAAGTTGTTAGGTGACAGATGAAAGGATCATGACACATAAGGAATACCCATGCCCAGACTTAGTCATGTGGTCCTGTAGCATAGTTGCAACACCAAGGATTATGTCAACTATAGGAGATGTGGTGTTTTGATTTCCAAAAAACAAGGATATATCACTAGGGATTGTACAACCCTTTGTGTTTCTAAGAGGTAGCTGGATGATGAGACATCTCATCAGAGGAAACATTTAGAGTAAGGTGTTCCATAAGTTGGAAGATGAGGTAGAGGAGCTGGAAGAGCAGAGGGAGGTGGTTGGAAGTTCATGGTGTTTCCACCACAACCCCAAGGTGGTCCATGTAGGGATCAAGGAGCTATAATATGTGGGTGAGGAAAACTATAGGCCATATAGGCCTATGATTCATAGGCTCTAAGGATTAATATAGTTATTCCTTGTATCCTTAATACTTTCTATAGTAGCAATTGTTAGACACAATTGTGGGTACATGTTTCTTTCTGTTTTTGATCGAGGTATAAGCAGGGTGCTGCGGGGCGTTGGTAGAACCCTGGGTTAGTAGTTGTGATAGATGGACCAGTAAGAACCAGTGTGTGTTTGGGTAGACCTTTATTTTTTGTTAGTACTGTCATGTGTTTGGTATTATATTTGTACATGACACGCTCAAGGAGAATGTGTTGCAGTTTGATATAGATTTCAACTCACAAGAAAGGGGGACACTTTCCCCTCCCAGATGTGTTTTTTTAATGCGAGAAAAATTATACAGGCAAGTCAGTTCCACCAAAAGTAGATAATATCGATGTGTTGTCTACAATTTTTTATGATTTCATATTTAGGGTGATATTATGCGATGGAGTGTCGTAGGAGGTATGAGCCTTGCCAGCAGAGTTTCCTTGATTGACCCCTTTAGCTTGGAAGCCCTGGGAGAGGGTGAACATTGATTAGAATCATTCCTTAGTGGGAAAATTAGACCCTACAATGTTTTTGCAGTGTGGATTGGTTTCCTACCATCCATACTAAGAGGGATTCCACTAGTGGGTGTGGTATTGTTTCTATTTGGGTGATCATTGTTTCAACTAGAGGGTTGTAGATGAAGGGCCTGCTAAGACCCAATATTTACTCTTGGGCAGTCCTATATAATTATTGAATACCCTAATGTGTTCATCATAAACCTTGAATATAAAATGATTAAGGAGGCTATTTTACAGTTCATCCAGGGTTGGATGTGAACTATGGGGTTCTATTTGTATCTACATCCACTTAGTGAGGTCGTGTATCGCTAGACCCAGTGATTGTAGATGGACCATGCTACTTGTTATTTTTCAACCTATCATAGCTAAAAAGACAAGTGTCTATTGGTTTCACAATTTCCTCCTGTTAAAAGTTGTACATGATATTGTGTTGATCTTGGTGGTTCCTCTCTCTATGTGTTCTTGTAAGCAGCATGAGAACCCTTTGTGAGCTCACTGGTGTGGGAGTCTAGTGGGAAGCTTAGTTTCTTCCCTTGTTCATAGGTTTTCGATTTATGGGGAAGAAAATTCACAATGTGGGGAGAATGTAATGACTCATTTTTTGACCCAAAAGAAATTATAATATTTCATAAAATAGTTATGGGGATGGGTATTGAGTCATCATGGGAAGCCGAGGCTCGTGGAGCCTCGGTGCGATGATATTATAATTATTTTTCATAAGCACACCATTTCTCTTTAAGCATAAATAAATCCCATTTGGAGTCTCAGATCTGATTTTTGACACTGTAGTTGAGTTTGGAAAGATGTTCTTACCCTAGGCGGGACCTAAGGTCATCCACACCTGGAGTTTTAATTATCGGTGTCTTGGTGACATGGCATTGAAAGAGGAATTAATTGGTTTAATTTAATTAAAACCAATTACTCCCCCAAAACCCTAAGGGACACAAAACAAGGAGGGGAACACCTCCTCCTCTTCCCCTCCTATCATCTCTTTGATTGAAAGATAAAATAAATCCAAATCAATGAAGCATGGTGCTGCCAATCCCTATTTTTGATGTAGATCATCAACGGATCGAATAGAAACATGATCTGGGCATTGTTCTCAGTCCAAAACATTGGCGTTTCATGATCAAGGTAAGAATATTTGGTTTTTTGTCCCAATACCTTTCATTATGCATTGATTTAAGGTTCTAGAGCCGAAATACAATTTCGATTGATCCCCACTAGGTAGATCTGTGGATTTTGTAAATGAATGGGATGAATCAAGGATTTTTTTCACGTAATTACCATCTTAAATTTTCATCTACATGGTGTGTAGTTCATTGAAATAGGCTATATATCCCTATCTATTCCAGGAAGATGTTCTTTAGGGACTACACACGGTGTACCGGAGTTACAAACCATGTAGTTACCCAAACCATGGGATGATGGGGCATGGCTAGGGTTAGCAGTGGGAAAATACATGGCCATGTACTAACTCAAAACCAAGGTACATATACACAAGGTCTTATACATGGATGTAGGAAAACTACATGGGCAGGTGGCCATGTTGCCTGAACGTTCCATGTAGTATGGGATGCACGTCATGTAAGGGACATAGTGGACCCATTAATACAGAAGTGGAACACAAACAGGGGCCAAGTGAGGAGGGACACATCTTGTACCTCATCTACACGCCATGTACCCCTACATGGGTTGATAAACCATGTAGATATGATACACAGTTTGGTTCTTGGGTAGTCTCACATGCCGTGTGTACCCTAGCACACACCGTGTACTCCTAGGGGATCTTCCTGAGATATTCCACCGTCCGTATCTCATTCTCTAGGAAATATATTTAGGCTTGTGAATATCCTATCCTAAGTGTTTTCTCATTTTGAATGAGATGGTGGCCTATGTAATGGATTAAAAGTTACGAGGTGGCATAAATCGAGAATGATTCTTGTGAAGATGTACTAAGCCGATGTTGGTTCATATAGTCCATGAAGATAGAATATGGAAATGGTAATCTACTGTATCTTCAGGGAATTTTTTTCACATATCTCTAATTATTTAGAGATGGGGGTCCCCACATTATGGGTGTAGGTTCGTTATGTTTTGGTATTTTACTTTAGGGGAATTACTCTCCTAATGGACTAGGGTGCGGGTTTCCCCATGATGTTTGTGAAGATGGACAGTTCTCCCCTGCCATGTCAGTGCACATGCCCTACATACTCATTGGAAGGTAGAGGAGGTCCTCTCCTATTAGACAAGTGTGTAGGACCTATTCTTATGGATTCAGTACACCCTTGTTGAACCAGGTAGTGAGTCCTCCATATATGACATATAAATAGTGTGGGTACTCCCCTACCATGCTAGGGAATATGTCCTCTATCCTACTAGTTCGTACTCCCCTATCATTCCAGGGCACGATTCTTCTAATGAATCGTTACACTAGAGTTTTTACTCCCCTAATGTGCTAAGAAGTGGGCCCTCTAGCCTGGGGTCAGTACTCCCATATCGTATTAGGGAGCAGGTCCCCAGTAGTGAATGATCTAGTAGAGATAGTACTCCCCTTTTGTATCAGGGTGTAGGTCCCCTAGATATATAGTGTTAATCCCATAACGGGTTAGGGTGTGGGTCCTCGATCAATGGAGTTATACCCTCCTGGCATATTAGGGTGCCAATTATTTGTTCTCTAAGTGGTACTCCCCTATTATTCCAGGGTTCGAGTCCTCATTTAGATAGTATTACTTCCTCATTTTTGAGTAGGAGCATGGAGCAAGGCCTCCATTGAAGTTGGAGCTCCCTTGTCTATTTGATATAGTTATGAGGACTGGTCCCCAAAACATGATATGAATCAAAAAAAGTTTGGAGTTAGTTCTACCTTGATGGAATGAGGTGCGAGTGACTCTATACAAGAGAGAAAAAGGTTTCATGGGTTATTTAGGAGAAATAATCCCTCGACTTCGGGGTAGTGGTGAGTGGAATTTCCCTCCATTTTCTCTTATTTGAGAGGATTCACCTGGTGAAAAGTCTGGAGTAGTTATCCATCATCTATGTGAAGTGGTGAGGGGTAGGCCTCTTAACATGGGCTTCTTTAGCTTGCACTATGCACAAGGAAATAACTATAGGACCATTGGTGTTGGGAACTAGAGAAGAACCTATTAAGATGTTCACAATGGAGAAAATTCTCTCAAACATACCATTAGAAATTATCGAGTTTTTCCCGATGGAGTGAATCTCTCGAATGGGTGGTATTTTGGATGGCTGCACTCATGCAGTGTGTTCTCCGGGTTTTGTGTTATAGTTAGAGCCTATGAAGAGAATCATATTGTTGGCTATGAGGTTGGATCCTCCTGAGACTTAGAGTATAAGATGATTATAACTAGGTTATTTACTGGAGTCCTTGCGATGTTGTCACATGTCTGGGTTAACATTCCTTGTAGACCAAGCTAGATTGTCATATAAAGCTATGGATGGTTTGAGATGGAGATTCTCTCTCGATTGGGGATTCCCTATAGCTAGGTCAAGTGAACTATTTCCATTCAGTTTCTCCCTTTTTCATTTGGGGTTTTGGGGGCGCCTACTAAAAACTTTTATACTCACCCATGCAAGAGATTTTTCCACACATGTTTTGTGTCTTTTTTAGACCACATTCCTTTCGATGGAGTCCGTGGAGGACTCTACGAAGGTGGAGTTTGTGATCTAGATAGACCTAGGTCTTTACTAAATCCGGGTTAAGGAGAATAATGATAGTTATAGTTGATAATGATTCCCTCCTTCAGAGACGATTGGATGATTTTATATTTTTCTTTGGTGGGTGTTGTTTTTCCATTATTTAGCTTTCTGTACTTATTCTGTACTCTAGTTACAGGATATCGATGTATGCTTGCATTGGTTACATGATGGTTTTTTACATTTCATTATTTTTTGAGCTTAGAGATGTGTTCATGTGTACATATACATATTAAATGCCTCCCATGTTAGTGATATGCCTCCTCAGTGATAGTCACCAGCCCCTGGCCTATTGGAGGAGGGTTAGGGGAGTTGTGGCCTAGCCCCCATCGGGTCGGGTAGTGACACATGTTGATTAAGTTGTGTTGTTTATTAATATGATGAATGAATTATAAATATTAAGTTGAGGTTGGGAACCAAAATTATATATCCCCTCAATGCCTTTTTAGGTCTCATGTGAGAAACTATATTGGGTATTTGGTTGAGATCTTTTTCATTTATGTAGATATCTTGACATGAGGTGTTAATGATATTTTTAGTTGTCTTGGAACAAGGCATCAATGATAAGAATTAAATATCTGAATTTTTTTATTCCATTTTTATAAAATCAGTTATTGATTTACATGAGATTATTTTATAATTTTTATATCTAATGTTAAATTTCAAACTATTTTGATTATTTATATGGAATTATTTTATCCTTGTTTAGTCTGGTCATATTATTCATGGAATATTTATATTCTAATTTATCAATTGTATAACAGTTTATTTAATCTCACCCCTTTTTCATGTTTCCTTTCCCCAAGATTCTAAGAAATATTTCAGGAATTATGAACAAGGATATTCTATGGGGAATAAAAATGATCCCTAAGAAAATACTATGTTTTATTTTATGATTTCAATTATTATATGGTACTCAAGTATACATCATGTTTACTAAGAATAATAAAATATTTGGTACTTTGGGATGTGATTACTTGTATTTGGTACCAATGTAATAAAGTAACCACTAACTCTATGATACCGGGGTCAAAATATTTACAAGAATAGTACGAGGTAGTCAAATATGATTAGAGGTTTTTCATTACCTTCCATGGGAGAAGGATTCCTTCAGTGTCATAACTATGGCTAGAATGGAAATTATCACAAAATTTTCCCAAACACATTATATAAAGTGTCCTTAGTTTGGAAATATAGGGAATATATGGTGTTATTTCTCATATTAATCATGGATGAGCTCTTGTGTGGGTTTAAGTTAGACACAGGAATCAAGCCATAGGATTGGTCGGGGTCACCAGTAATAGATTCCTATCCATCAGATGATGATGAATCAGACGATTCATGCATATTAGAGAGATGTCCCTATAGTTTATGTATACAAAGTGTTTGAAATAGGTTCGGTTTTGACTAATTTTTCAAATGGATCATTGACCATTTGAGGAATGGTCTTGATAAAATCTACTCAGTATACAATTTTTTTTGATATTGGTGATTCAAATTTTTCTTGATCCGCTAAAATTGTTTCCAGTTTTCTCTTTCTAGTCATGTTATATAATGAGATGTTGTATCTTGATATTACTTTGGGGAATACAGTGTAATTTTTTTATAGATGTCTAGGATTTCCCATATTAGCTACTGTTTATGGATATATGTGGGATTTTGTGATCCTTGAGATGACTATCTTTAATGTGTTGTTTGACATGAACTGGTTGACTAGTTATCCGTAACACATCTAATACTATAAGAGATGTGTGCCCCATACTATGCCCAAGGGGGAGAGGGTTGTGATGATAAATGAATGGGATGTTGTATGAGGTAGAGTGAGACTAGACCTGAGCCTAATCAAAGAAATTTCCACGAAATTAAGAGTCTTAACACTTATGTAAGAGCTAGAAGTTGCCTCTTATTTTCCTCCAGTGGTAGAACTGTTTGAGGATTTCTTCCCTGATTACTTTTCATGTCTCTATCCTGATATTGGAATTTAATTTGAGATAAAAATAATTCTAGGTGAAAATCCTATAAAAATTCCCCCATATCACATATATATGGATGAGTTGAAGGAAATAAAAGTAAAAATAAAGGATTTAGAGGTGAAATATTTTATTAGGATGAGAATATACAACTAGGGTTCTTCGTTGTTGTTTGAAAAGGATGTGGATAATAGTATATTTTTGTTTGTGGACTACTGTATGTTGAACTAGGAAACTATAGATAATCAATACTCATTAACAAGGATCAATGACTTGTTTGACCATTTATGGGGAGCTTAGTGGTTCTCCAAGATTGATTTATGGTCAGGTTACCACCCAACATTAGGTTAGAGAGGAGGATATTCCAAAGACAATGTTTAGGAGTATAAATAGACTCTACAATACTAGAAAAATACCTTATATCCATGGTTGTAGGAACTGTAGATTTAGGATGTCTTAGTATTGATCTATACCCAGAGTTTCTATAGAATCTATGGGTATAGCCATATATATTTTACAATTCCCATAGTCTAACCAAAACCATGGGTATAAATTTCCCCACTAGAAAAACTATACCCATAGTTTACTAAACCATGGGTATAGGAAGCTATCCACATTTGGAAGCTAAATCTACCATTCCATCCCATAATGAACATGTAAATAAAATACAAACCACAACACACATTAAATGTAATACATATATTGTATATTTACCAATAAACCAACTATTTGTAATAATTTTCAAATGATTTACAATACTATAACATATATGTACATCCATACAACCAATCAATTGATGTCATTAAACAAAATCAAAATGAATCTTTACTGAAAAGTCAAAAAATGTAGGGGATCAATATATTATCCCCCACTAAAATCCTCATCCTCATCACTATTAGCAACATCCTCATCACCAATAACATCATCTGGATCATCATCATCATCATCATCACCACCACCACCACCACTGCCAATATCAGCTTGACTGCCACTAGTACCCCATTTAACATCACTCAAGGAATCATTTAAAGATATCATTGAATCCATTTATGAATAAATAATAGTATAATAACATGATGGAAGTGATTGGATCATAAATAACATAAATTTCCTGAAGTTTTTGGTGATCAATTTACCTCTTTCATGCTCCTATAAAGCAATGTTTTCCTCAACTGCTTCTGCATGAGTACTTTGCAACTCAATGGTTTGAGAGGTTTGAGAGGAGACCATGAGGAATAATACCTAGTGGGTAATATGTTTTCCTGGTTCAACATCAAACTCTACCCTAGTGCTCCTCAGCTTATAGTTAACTCAAATGATCATTTGGACCAAAGTTGTCATCTTCGTTATCAATGAGGGCCTTAGGGGAATACTTTTGAAAATATAATCATGATATTTAATTATGAATTAAGTATAAATATTTTAAACTAAAATAAAGAAAAATATAATAATTTTCCATGATTATGAATTTACTATAATTCCATCCTTTTTCTTCATACAAGAGGATAATAATTTTTCTCGAGGCACACCTCCTTTGACGCCCAATAATGCTTGGTGAAAATGAAATTAACTGGTATAAAACTAAATTAATGAATAATATAAAAGTGTTAAAAATATAAAGAACTAAAATTAAATATTTTGAATAAATCCATAAAATAAAGAAGCATATTAATATATATTTAATTAAAAATTTAATACTGGATGAATAAAATAAACAATACATCAAAGTTATCATGCTAAACATGGGTATGATATGAATTCCTCTTTTATGTTCATTTTGGTCAAACTCTATTTGTGTTATTTTATTTTGTTATTCGATCAGAAGATAATTTTTTAAATTTGGTCATTAGGTAGAAATTTAGGTTAGGTTGTTTGGTAAATTGGCCAATTAGGCCATTTAGGCCAATTAGGCCAATTAGGAGAATTAGGCCAATTAAGTGATTTTGGAAATTTAATCCATTTAGTCCATTTAGGAAAATTAAACCATTTAGGCTAATTATTTAAATTAGGAAAATTAGTCCAATTAGCTCATTATTTCTATTTAATCCAATTAGGCCAGTTAGGAAATTTAGGCCATTCAGGACAATTAGTTCATTTAGGCTATATAGGCCAATAATTCCATTTGGGCAAATTAGATAATTTGGTCCATTTTAGAAAATTATCCATCATTCCCATTTAGGCCTTTTAGCCCAATTAGTCAAATTAGGCAATTTATGAAAATTAGGCCATTAGGCCAATCGAAAATTAGTTCATCGGGACATATATCCATTAAGCCAATTTCCCAATTAGAAATTAGGATATTAAGCCAATTGGTTATTAGGCCACTATGCTATTAGGCCAATTGGAAATTTGGATATTAGGAAAATTTCCTATTAGGCCATGAGGCCATTAGGTGAATTATCAAATAGGACAATTGGTTGTTAGTCCCTTAAGACAATTGGCCATTAGGACATTAGGCCATTAGGCCAATTGAACATTAGGGCACTGGGACATTAGGCCAATCTCTCATTCTCAAAGGTAAAGATTGATGAAATGTACTTATAATTTGTTAATGTTAACTATATAAAATGATAATAACAATTTAAGGAATATGTTAAATTACATAGAATGAGATAAAACTATATATATTCAGATTATTTACATGAGATAGTCATTAAACAAGCCATAGTTAAACAAGACTCTCTAGTGGGCTATATCTTGCTCATCAAGGCTCAATATAACAAATGTATTTAACCGAAGAATTCCACCTTTTCGAGGAATATATGTAAATTAGGGATCAGTTTCCCCATACTTCTCATATTCATTAACCATTGTCTAGTTATGTGTTGTTCTCACATAAGAAAAATACATTGAAGAAAATCCATACATTCTTGAGCCACATAACCACTCACAATGGAACCTTTTGGATAATTTTTTTGGAGACATGATTTCATTTTTCCCATAATTAATTTAGTCGGATAAATCCACCAAAAGGAAATGGGTCCCCCAATAAGTGTTTCAGTTGGAAGATGAACTATGAAATGCATCATGCCGTTGAAAAATGATGGTGTAATTTTTTTCCCAAGTTGTGAAAAATTAATAGAGCCTCTTGATATATTTTTATCGAGAATGACTTGGATAAAACATTAGAAATATAGTCTCTAAAAATTGAAAGAATTGAATCACTTTTACCCTTAAATTATTGGATAAAAAATTCCAAATTGATATTGGAATCAATTAATGAAGACATATGTGATAATCATGAGAATTTATGGATTTTAGTTTCAAACCCCCTCTATTGAATCATTTAGATATGTTTCTGGAATAACCATCTCAAAACATGATATTCTATAATACATTTGAAAATTGATTTTTATCTAAGTGTTTCATCATATAAGAATACTTAGCAACTTTCCATTTGTTTTCACCAATACACACAAGATGATGTTCTAGTCGAATAGCCTAATCCAAAAAGTCCCAGTGAGATCAGAAGACATTTTTGGTCCTCCCCTAGACATTTAGAAGAATTAAAAATCAAAACTTCACAAATACTTTTCACAATGAACATTTTTTCTAAATAATTATGTAAAAAATTTGTAGAAAAATAGGGAAACTCAACAAAGATACTTCTATTTTTATAATTATATGTAGATTAAGTGTCAATGTTATTCCTTTTTTTATTTCATTTGATCTCTACCTAATGAAGAACTAAAATATTTCAATTCAATAATCACATCAGTGCCTAACATGCATTTAGGTGGCTATATAGTGTCAACAAAATTCTCAAACCTCTGATGCTTTTTCTTGTATTTATGATCCAATGGAAAGAATCATTGTATATCCATGAAACTAAAACTATGATGATATTTAATCCATATTGATTAGGAATTCTTCATAAAAATATGAAATATTAGTTTTCAATTCATGATCCAACCATACATCATTTCATCTGCAAGGAAATAATTTATATTTCTTAGAAGGGCATTAAACATCTCAAATATACTTTTTTTAAAGAAACATAAAATGTGTGAAAACTAATATTCCAAAGATGATTCAATTATATTATTAATGTATTCAAGTAGAATTCTATATCATTTCCAGGATCAGAAGGTATAGATATTAGTATAATCTAGAAATTGATTGGTTTCTTCAAAAACATCTATTGAGGAATATAATAAATGTGAATAAAAACTAAGAACATTATATGAGTAGTAAGCATCAGACCAAACGAATTAAAACCACCACATGATATACCCAAGCTGACATTATGCATATCAGTTTAAAAATCATGATGTTTTCCATAAAATAACAACAATGATAATCCATATGTAGAATGAACGAACTCAGCATTAGAATTAATTCTCTCAACATAATTCCATTGTATATTGGAATAGATTTCTATAAACATGAAAAGCTTTTGAAGCCTTTGAATCAATGGAAAGTTCCACATGATAGTCTATGAAACATGAGATTGTGTTCCATCTATATTTTCCTTCCATTGAGATGTAAAACATTATTTATTGTAATTATGTTCATATATTTCCTCCAAAAATAAACTACAATCTTTCAGAAATCCATGAAATTTATTACTAGAAAATACGAGCTTCTTAATTAACTTCAATACATTAGAATGATTTAAGTGAATATCTATACCATTATGAAGAAGTTTATCCAAATATATATGAATATAATAAATGAAGGTATTATAAATTCCATAAATGGTTTTCCCATGATATAACCTCATTAAAAATTATAACTTTTTTATTTCGGTACATTACTAATATAAAGAAGTTTTGTCCTCATCCATTAAAATTTTCACACTCTTAACATCATTATATTTAGACTTTTCCTCAACTGTATTTATATAATTTCCTTATTGCACTAGAATACTATCACTCTCATTATGAGGCACAAATGTAAACAGATCAAATAAAAAATTCTCTATACATCTTCTTTCATTTCATTCTTGAGTAGTAGAATACTGTTGCATCTCTCCATTGTGAAACCAAACATAATAGTTTTCTTGAATTCCATCATTCCTTATACTCTAGATGACTTCTTACCAACTTAAACATGTTATTACAACACATTTATAACATGGAAACTATATAAAACCTCCATCTGAAGCATTGTTAAATGAAAAATCAAAAATAAATTCCATTTTTTTAAACTCTGTTGCAATATGATTGGTATGAAACATAGAGCTTATATCTATTCTATTACAATGGGAAAAATTTATGTTCCAATCAACAATGTAAACCATAATTATAATGATATCTAAATTCATAGGCAAATTATAATTATAGTGTTGAGGAAATTAAATAACACTAATAATAAACCAAATTTAATACAATTCATGATTCAAGTGACCATTATAGAATACTACTATCCATCCAAAAAAATAAAAAGACATATCATAATAAAACAACCAAAGCATACTCATAGAATTCCAAAAAAGGAGAATGTATTGGAATAAATAAAAACTAAGGAATAAAAAAAATGAAAATATGTATTTCCTATCCATAGAGGTCTTATCATTTGAAAATATAATTGAAGATAACATTTAGTCATGGAAGGATTTTATTTAATGTTTACAATACTTATATTATTTAAACAGTAGGAAATTAATAACTTGAAGGCATACATTATTTCCATTAATCAGTTTCTTTAATAGGATGTATTTTATGCATAAAACATATAATTATTATATAATTCACTATACAAATGAAAACCTACATAAATTATCTTACATCTTTATTAAATCCCTATTTTAAATGTTTCATAGAAGCTAAGATAATTTACTTGAGAAGTAGTAAAATATAATAAGGGGATGAGGTGTTTTCTTAGTATGGGATAAAAAATCACATAACATACATAAATAAAGACATCCTTTTGGCATAAATAAAATTCAATATAAAATGATGAAAATAATTACTTAAAAAATTAACAAGAACCATAACATAATTATTTAAATGTAGAATTTCATATATCATAAACATATAAATGAGGCCCAATTCTTTGAAAATAAATCTATAGTGTTGGGACCCACCCTTTACTATATTTTAATTATCTCATGGGACCTAAAATTTTATTAAGGGGTTATATAAATCTAACCCCCATTGTTCAAATATAACATCCAATGAATTCTTGAATCAAAGTTAAATGTCCATCAATATTATTTATCTTCCTGGTTTCAAATGACATGCATAAAATCCAATAAATTCTCAATAAAATTATTCATACAAAACTATTATTAAACCATTAACAGATCTTAAAAAATTGAGCTGTTTTTTGGGTAATCCTTAGGATAAAAATTAATCTTTATTCAATATATTTATGATTATTAATGATAAAAAACACTATATTTTTATTATAATTATAATTTTAATGGATCAATATATCAATCCTTATTTTTATGAAATAGGGGTTATAGTTGGGTCATTCCCCAAAAAAAATAATTCTCATCCATTGAAATGACATGCGGGAACAAATATGTTTAAATAATTAATATACTGAAGTGTTTGTAGTTGATGAAATTCAATTTTTATATAAATCAGAACATGTAATGAATAATAAATTTTAGACCAAAAAATAACTAATAATATTACTTTTTATCATAATTTAATCAAAGGATTCAATTAATTAATGTGGGAATCAAGTGGAAAACACATTTTTAGATCCTATGAAATCATCATGAAAATAAAAAATATATTTATTAGTAAAAAAAAATTAATGAAAAATATTAGAATACATTTTTAACTTTAGTATAAGAATATTGTGGAATAACATCCACAGATAAAAATTAAAATAACACCCAATAGAAGAGAAGATAGATTCAGGTCTCAATCATCTAATGTCAAAGAAGATCAGAAACAAAAAGTTCCTGAATTAGCACAAAACACTAGAGAATATAACTGAATGTCGGTCGAGTGAGGGAAGAAGAAATAATTGAAGGTAAGGAAAAATTAAATATCATAATAAAAAAATCATGAAATGGTTTTATATCACCTTATAATGATGATAGAAATCACCAGAGGAGAGGAGTTGGATGGGGATATTATACGAGGGGAGGGGAATAGGGTTCAAAGATGGAGAGGGGATGGGGAGGTCGAGCACATTCGACTATTTCAAATAGCTATACACAAGGTTTAACAAAATCATTGGTATATCTTAATCTATACTAATTTTTTAAGAAAAACATGGGTATAGCTTTAGTCAATACATCTGAACAAACAATTTCTCTAAATAGTGGATATAGATACATTGGGATAGAACTTGTTTCTAGTAGTATAATGAGTAACTTATCTTTCCATTTGAGAAAAAAATGAACCATCCATGTTTGGGGATCTCATTAATAGGATCATACATTAATATATTGAATCCTTTGTTTTGGATTTTAATGATAATATTGGAATTTAACCACAAACCCTATAAATTCATATGAGGCACCATAAGATTGTATTGTGTAAACATTGAGCACATAATCACTACAGTAAACAATCGAAGTGTAATCTTTAGATCTAGGAGGATTTATTACTTATGCATGTGATATTTGAGGTAGGAATTTCTATTTACCAATAGATGGTTGAGGTTGATATATCTTTAGAATACCATAGAAATGTTTTTGAGATCTAGTGATTCCTTATTTTTTCTGGTTACTACTAACAGTTCATCGAAAACTTCTCCCATTTACCACCACCTAGGAAAGGTCTTACAAATAAGTGAGTGATGTTCTTGTAGACGTATCCTTATATAGAATCCTTCCTAGAGATGAAGAGAATATTGATAATAACATATATTTTTAAATTTACAGATCCTAGTATTTCATATTCTATTTAATATAATTCCTTAGGTGTTGGTTTGGGTGGTATACTGATATAGAGGAACCAGGTAGGAGATTATGGATCACATAAACTATAACCCTGTGAGAAAAAAATACCCAACACACAATGTTTATTTAAATTCCATCACCATATTATATAATCTATTATAAAAGAGTATATAATGAAGAAATATTATAACTATCACATGATTAATAGTTTGGATTTGATGAAACTATGACCAATGTGAAATTACCAGAACCATCAAACTAAAACATTCACTGATAATAGACCAGTTTTCATAGGAATGTTCATTTTAATAAATAATTGATAAAAAATGATAATTGGTGTTTATAACATAATGATAATAATAAATTTGCGTATAAACATGTGTAAGGATCAAAAAATAAAAATTATATATTTTAGAGAATTTATACTATAATTGACTTTCGTACATTCCCTAATGATCTTTTAGGTTTAGTGTTTTGGAGAATTATTTTATAAATCTTATATGAAAAACTAATAAATTAAAGGTGGACACTTCGCATCAATATACTTTTTTACAATTGTAGAATACCACCCCTACTCATTAGATTAAGAGTGATGGGGTAGTTACTAGGCCTTAAGAGATATCCCCAATACACTGAAGGCTAGAAATAACTTTTAGGGGACACATAAATATTTGGGGGAAAATTTTCTATTTGAAATAATAAACAAGAAAACCTAAAATTAAATAACTAAAAAAACACTATATAAAGTATGAATAAAAAATAAAACTCAAACATAGAAAATATAACAAAACATATTAGTGTACAAGAGTAAACTGATTAATACATACTCAAGAGTACCAAAAAGGATACAAAACTAAATAATCTAAAAGGAAAATAATCAGAAATACCCCACCTATTCCAAGATCCTACTCTACATTCCATTACATGGAAAAAAGAATCATCCTCCAAAAAATGGGATTCCTTTCCTTTACCTATGTATCGATAGATGAAATTTATAAATGCACAATTATGAAAAATAAACAGTTGAGTCTACAATCATTAATATTTCCCCGAATACTTCCAAAATCACGCCACTAGGATAAAAATTATTATAACATTTTATAAAATAGATTCATGTAGTGAAAGTAGTTCATATCAAATCCACAAACCATTTTTCTAATAAAAGTATCAAAAAATCATTTTAAACATTTATAATTTGATTTGTCATATTCTTTTTCTTTTCCACACACATAACCACACACACACACACCAACAAGTTTTCTTTCACCGCTGATGGTGGAAGTAAAGGTCCATACTCTGTCCCATTGGAATATGGTACATCATGAACATTATGCATCCCATTATATTTATGACCAACAATTTATTCCAAAGTCATGTAAATTCATTTCAATCAAAAAATTTCAATCTTTTTAAATCATTTCAAAAAATATTTTACATGCAACAAATTAAACAATAATTTTAAAACTGTCATTTTAAAATTATTAAAAAAGGACTTTATATAAAGTAATTTACTTTAAAAAATTTCCCATACAATATCAAATGATATTTAAATCAATAATAAATCCAATATTTCAAAATCATTTCAATAAAATAATTTAATTAGATATAAACCATCATGTTCTAAATTAATTGGATTCAAGAGAGAATCCACATACCTCTCAAACATTGGTAAAAATGAAGAATGACATAATAAAAGTTTAATATCAAATCACAAATAAAAATACCTTCACTAAATCCAAAAATATTTAATTATAAAACCATTCATAACACATATACATATCCATAATAGAATAGATATATGGTTCAGATAGAGAGAAGAACATTTAATCTTAGAGGAACAAAGAAGAAAATGCGCTTAATGATGAATCAAGGACTCCAACTCACATTGAATTTCCAAAATATCCCTTTGGGATCAAAGTGGATCATCTCGCATGCCTTCGTAGAAAACAAATTTTCAGTTATGGGAGGATTAAGGGAAAACCAAGGTTCAAAAGTTTTAATTCATATTATATATAATTTTTAAGGAGGGAAAACTATATGACGCAATGTTAAGATGTACAGTTTTTCATTCCACGAATCATATATGAAATGATACTATCTTAAAGACACAACCCACATATTTGGCTTGCATGGGTAGAAAAACCATGAACCGGAAATTATTTTCCCTTTGTCTAAAGATGAATTGTTTCTATTTGGAATTAAAATGGTTTTCCCAAACCATGCACCAACTATGTTCCTACCCAGTACCCACAAGTTCGCTTTCATGATTTTTTAGAAATGTTTCATGGTTTCTACTGACCTTTAAAAAACCATGCACCTCCATAAATTCCTCTAAAACATTACAAAACCCCTCAGAACCATCTAAAACATAACCTAATCATTATATAGACTCAAAATTTATGAATAAATGGTTACTTACATATAATTGAGGGTGTAATATTCTCCACTACAATGGACATTATATCCTAGGATAGTGGAAAACCCCAATTTACCTATAATAGTTTTGGCCATTTCTACACCCTTTCCTTCTGATGCTCCAATGTTTCTTCCTGAATCTGGCCATATTTTCATAAAAGTCATACTAGATCGATGATTTTACAATGAAAGATAATATCTTACCTATCCATAATTTTTACTGACACATGAATCAATTTGGAATCTAACTCTAGGTGAATGTGATCCCATCAATTCACATGGCCAAGATTAGTTTGGAACTTCATCAACTGAGATACATGAAACAGACTGTGCACTGAACAAAACCTTGGTGGAAAATCCAATTTATATGTCAACATTAAAAATCATTAATATATATAAATGGGGTATATTTATTGAGGATAAATCTTTCCCAACTTATAAAAATAATAGTCCCCAATCCTTGGAGAGATTCTCAAGAACACATGATCACCACCCTCAAATGAAAAAAATCATCAATAAATATCCACAAATGATTTATGAGGACTTTGATGCGTCTAAATTCTATTTATGATCAAATAAATCATCTTAATTTTCTATTTCACAATTCTAGGTCCAATAAGTGATGTATCAATTTTTGTCACCCAACGAAGTGGAGAAAAAAGGTCTCTCGTACAATGGATCGAAAGTATCCATATATATCGTGACCTAATTACTATTATTACATGAGAACATGAATAATGGTAAATGATAATACCATTATAAACCAATATATATTACCCAATAACTAATAATTTCATCAAAAATTTGGATTGTCTATTCAGACTATCCATCTCTTTGCGGATGATAAGACTTACTCATAGTTAACTGTGTTTTAAGGGACATCTGTATGGACTTCCAAAAAAGAGACATTATCCTAGGGTCTCTATATGATATAATCAAGATTCTAATTCCATGTATTATTAATTGTGTTCTTACTGCTATCCCCATACACGAATTTCCCACAACCATAGCTGCTATGATAGTGCTATGAAATATAGATAATTTATGATTTCCTTCATATGGGATGAATATGCGGAAGGAAGATATCATTGGGATTTTTGGAATAATATTTCATTGGAGGATTAGGATAATGGAATTTATATGAGATTTTTTTTGAAGTAAGGTTATATATTCATTATTTAATGGACTAGGACTTCATAGAAGGAAAATATTCGGGGGAAAGGATTATTAACATGAAATATGGGGCTTCTCTCAATAGATTCTGGGGAAGAAGTTACAGACTATGGGGAGAGATCTAACGACACATCCTGATTCTACCACAACAATCGCAGTTGATTTTGGGATATTCCTTGCTCAATTTTTGGAAGGATAACTAGAAATGGAGTGTTCTAGGATTCTTGGGATGTCTAGTGTTGGATATATCCTAATAAAAATCTAGAATGGTTCCTTATTTCATCCACAACACACTCAAAGAAAAGAAACCTGAGGTTCTTAGTAGAATTTTGACCAATGATGATCCTTTTAATATTGTTTTTACAGTCTCCTGAATCGGAAAATTCTTGATGACAGTGTATTAGCATGCTCTTCATGAAAGCATAGATCATGATGCATAAGGAACAGAGATCTTGTGCAATGATAAACCAGTAAAGATAAAGTTCCTAGTTTGGTGTGAGTCTGCAACTAGGATCCTTCTATGGATGTGGTGGTGAGAAGAAAATGGGTATCCATGGTTTCCAAGTGAAACTATTTCTGTAGACCCAAGGAATAGTTGTCTTCTAATTTTTTTGATGTTTATTGGGAATCCTTTTTTTGGAGTACTTTTTCCAAATTCAGTGGACTGGATGTGCGGTGGATTTTTGGTGATTAGTTTATTCCCTTATGGTTTCATAACATATAGAATAATATCCATTTGTGGAAGGAGATCTAGACGATAATTTCCGATGGATTATGGAGTATCTAGAATGCATGTAACATGGCTAGGCATGAGGGAGTTCTTAGTTTGCAACTTGTGATGATGGTATGAGTGCATTTTTTGGTGGGTGATTTTGTTCCACTCTTTAGAAAGTGGGAATTATCTCCATCTATATGGGTTTTCATAGTGGGCAGTGGGTCCGTTCTTATGGTTTAGAGACATTATCTATAGTGTAGATGGGTTCAGTGAATCCCTCCTAATAGTGGTATCAAGCTAAATATTAGATTGTTAATTCATTAACAAAAAATACGAGGATTTGTTCATAACCAGGGTATTTTCATCATCTTTTCATTCTTAAATTTCCTTTAGAATGGGTATTACCTCATGAACAAGGCCTCTATAATTATAGAAGGGCTCTAGTTGTGCCTCTCATATGAAATATCTCTTGATATGGTTGAATCTAATTCTTCTATTATCCATATTTCCATATGAGAAGGACATCACTACACCTTGGAATATCACCTATTTAGTTCACACATGCAACAATTTATTCAATATATTCATAAATACTACATAGATATGGAGGGAGGGGAATAAGATGGATGAATTATTGGATTCACAGTCCACTCCTAACAACTCGTGTTTCATCTTTAATAGCACATGTTCCATCCCATATGTTGTGTTATAATTATCCTAGATGATTCCCTAGGGATCCATTATTTCATACCCCCTTGATTTGTTCTGTTCATTTATCCCTTATTTCAATAAAAATTTATTAACATGGGATGGATGAACTATAAGAAACTAACTTTTCTCTCTACAAGATATCACAAACTAACCCTAATCCCAATGCATACAAATAAACTACATAACCTAGTCCCGAATCAAGAAATATGAGGATATGTGCTGATGTTTGTCAAACCTATTGTTCATGATATTATTTTTGAAAAATTTCACTCCATTTTTAGGGTACTACTTTGCTCATCAAAAATTTCATTGGTGATTCCATGAATTAAAAATCATGTAAAAATAATATGTAGTATCCCACTAATACCATAATGCAACATATCTCAAATAAATTCTCCAATGCTTTCCATGAGATAAATGCTTCTAAATCTTACAGATCTATAGAAATTACTTTTTTAGAAATTACATGGCCAAGCAAACATACGTATTGTACCCATAAATCACACATTCATAACTCTTCATATAGTTGATGGTCCCACAGGATACCCAACAATATCACCATGTGTTTCTCATGATCCACTTTTGTATTAGAATAAACCATTATATAAGGAAAAAAACACCACAACAATGTTTTGAAAATACTTCAATGTTATGCCTTGGTCTAATTTATAACAAGCTGATAATTCCTACTACTGGAATTCCAAATCCTCTAGAATATATGTTTCCAACCTCAAATTCATTTATTATAGTTTCCATGGAAATATAATATTTGATTAATCCTATTCAACGCAACTTATTCTTTTCTGGATCAGAATCCCCCTGAAATATAGTTGGATTCAATTTTTTGAATTAAAAAGAATGGTCCAATTTGTAAGTTTAATCATTCATATTACCCTTATCCAAGAACTATAATATAGGAAATTTTTTTGAACTAGATATTGTGTCACCTGTGGCATAAGTGAAACTAAATTTTCAGCAGCCTCTTCTGTTTGGTTCCTACAATTCCTACCCATTTCCATTCTCTCTAACTAGAAAAAAACTCCATTTAGCCTCATTCATGAGAAAGTAAAGGATTATTAATTTCAATTTAACACATAAACACATATTAAAACATATAATTCCACAATTGAACTATTATCGACATTTTGACCATTTTTGAATATTTTACAACCATTTTTTCCAAAACAACCATTTTCTCATTTTAAAAAATCACACTTGTTTACATTTGATAAAAAAATTTTACTTGTAAGAATCTAGATCTTATTTTAAGGTATGAATCTTGTTTTCTGGTGTTTTTGAGAAAAAAGAGGAGTTTCTGGAAATTTCAGGAGTATATTCCATGTTCTTATAAGTACACATGATGTACTCAGTTGCTATAGGCAGCCGTGTGCCGAACATGTAACGACCGAACACATGGTCATGTGAGATGACCTGGAGGATACCTAATGCAATGGCCGGTTAAGGAAAATACATGTCGTGTACATTTGAAGAACATGCTCTGTATTTTATTTTATTTCATTAAATGGTATGGGGCCACATCTAATTGAAAAAACAACCTTCTTCTCCATTCGTCTCATCCAAGAGCAACCATAGGCCACAAATCTTCTCCAAGCCCCCGACTCCTCATCTGTTCTCTGAATTGACTGTTGTCAATTGCATTGGAATCACCTTGGTATGCTCTTCCTTCTTATAGAGCTGCATTCCTTGATTTCTCCTCTTTCAGGAGATATTCTCAGTTTATCATTTTTGGTGTTTTTCAGATATATGGAATTCTAGGTTGATTCAAGGCCTGAGGTTCACGTATATCATTCGTACAATTCCAAGGTATGTTCTTTGTGACTTTCTATAGTTACTCTTTGAGTTATGTGTGAAAGATTTCCAAATACCCTTGTTCATGGTATTGTGTGTTTATGGGTTTTATCCCTATTATTTCCTGTTATGCCTTGTGTTATTAACTAGAGGATTCATGATTGTAAATAGATTTATTTTCCATGTTATGGATGTGTTGGACCACACTTTCTTGATTCTGACCGTTTGGTCTAAGATTGCCAATTTGGATGCTTTTTTTTCATGTCTTGTATTGTTAAGATGGAGTGGTTTTATCTGACATGCTGTGAGATGTTGTAGACTATTTAGCCAAGTAGTTATTGATGTTTCCTTTGGCTTCCATATATTTTTGTTCATAATTGACTTACACAGGTTCGTAAGAACCTAGTGCAGTATACCATAGGGAGAATGGACATTGAGGGATTCTCTAGAGTGTCGATTTACTTCAATTTGCGAGACCATAGGGGGGATGGATGTAAGTGATCCCTAAGAGTGTTTGTAGTTCCACGTTGCAAGGCCACAGTGGGAATTGGATGTTTAGTTCTTTCCCAGAGTGTCTATAGTTACTCATGCGAGACAATATGGGGTATTGACAATGAGTGCTTCATTAGAGAGTCTTTGATAAAGCCACACTAGAGGGGTTAGACTTTGAGTACTTTCCAGAGGGTTGCTTGTGTTTATTTTAGTTGAACCAGAGGGGTTAGACTGTGAGTACTTCACAGAGGGTTACCGGTTTGTGATTATCTTCTTACTTGATATGTGTAATTTAATGCAATTGAACTATAGGATTGTTTACTTTTGAGTACTTCCATGTTTACTGCTTATTTTTAATTATTGCCTACCATATATATTCACTAACTATTATTCATAGATCTTTGGGTGGTTACTTATAGGTATTAGTCTCACACCCTATTTGGGTCATGATTTTGGGCCCAAAAAGATTATATTGTTCTAGGTATAGACAAGGTAAAACGCCCTTCTACTTCAAGTACTTGATTGCTGTTGAGAATGGGATCATGCTGAGGCTTGAGATGCTCTTTCAGTTTATTTTTATTCTTTATACATTGGTTTAGTACTGTATTCTAGCATTGTGACTTGTTTGGCTTCTTTCTTAGACATATGTATCATGCATCATTTATATATGGGCTACAGTTATTTATTTCTTTTATTATTCAATTATTTAATGTTGTATGGTATTATTGTTTTTTCCACTATTGTTATCTTTTTATTCCACTGTGTTACTCTGCCAATGAGGGAAAAGTTTCCCCAATATCACACCAAAGACCCTCACGGCTAGTCATCGACCTCTGGCATTTGGGAAAATGTGTATGAGGCCATGTGACCAACTGGGTACTAGGCACCTCTGTGCGGCTTCCGAAACTGGAATGTTACAATGTGGTATCAGAGTATTACATTCTTCTTGACTTACCATTTGGAGCCTATAGATTTGGATTGTAAGGAAATGGGTACTTGATAATAAGCTGTTCCAAGGAGTAGTTAACCCGGGTACAGGGAAAAGCTAATTTACCTCGATTATTACTATTTTTATAGTTTTTTAATAATTATAGTTGATTTGATTTCATGTTTGGGTGATTCACAAGTTTTGGGCTATTATTGTTGATATTATTGAGGTTCTATTTTTGTTGCAACCCAATGAGATGCGGGTATACCATCTAATGCATCATATAGGAACTTTCTAGAAATCACATATCATGCATCCTTGCCTTGCCATTTAGGGCACATTACCAATTTCATGTTACTATGATAGATGTTGTGCTAAATATGCATTCTGTTGGGATAAATTCGTTGATAGAATAACTTATGTTTGATAGGGTATTTTTGTATATGATTTTTCTTGAATGAACACCAAACATTAGTTCTTAAGGTGTTATGGGACCTCATGGTTTACAATTTTGCAGATTATTTCCTTTTTATTCCTTGTATATAACATGTATAAGATTCCAAGAATTGATTCGCAGGGAGTATGGGCCCTGAAGGATCAGAATTTGGCACTTTAATGTTCGTTTTAGTTATTTCTGGTTTCCAGAGTAGTTTCTGAGGCCTAATGTCTGGAAAAACCCAGAATACACGGTGTGTAATGATAAATAAACGCCATGTGTCCATCTGTTCAAGAAAGAAATATTTTTCTTAAGTACACTCCATGTAGTGTATGTACACGTCGTGTAGTCTCTAATTGTTTCACTGGCTGTGTGGGTAGAGACACGGGGTTGGGAAATATTTTGTGGGACACACTGTGTAACGGATGTACATACTGTGTTGTATAGACCAAGTGTGTACCCATGTGACTAACGACACGGATGGATAAAACATAGGTTATGCATGCCGTGTCAAGATTGAACACATTGTGTAGTATAACCCTTTTATTCGGCTATGTAATGAGAAAAATGGGGTGGTGTAATCTTTCTAGTACACATCGTGTCTTTCATAAACATGCCATGTAGAGTTAGCAGTGTGTCCACCCGAGTTACTAACAACAATGGCAGTTGAAACCTAAGAGGCACACGCCATGTCTGCCACAAAAATTCCATGTAGTCCTATCCTAGGAGAACCATGTGGGTTAGTCATACAGAAGAACTTGGGTGGGGGAAATGAATTATGTAGACACCGTGTCTTGGGAGAACATTCCATGTGTGTGGGGTGTTACACAACCAGTTTTGGAAGATGTACGCGCCCATGTGAGGGCTTAAAGAAACATGCCATGTAAGGGTTATAAACGCAATGTATCCCTGTTTTAAAAAACTTGAATTGTTTCCTTTTTATATTCCCTTATTGCACTTCTAATTTTCAGTCCTTGATAAATCTTGACCCTAAGGTGTGCGCTTGACCTTGCAGAGTCATGCCACCAAGACGTACTCCAGTTGTATGCTAGATACAAGTAAGTGATCAGAAACCGGACATGGATGATCAGGGAATACCAGTGGATCCTCTTGTAGTGCCAGTCTTGGCCCCAACTTTTATCCCAAATACATGGGCCAATGCATAGTTCCAAGATGGCTTTTGGAGGTTCATGCAGACCTTCAAGGGAGCACCGCATCCTACCCCATCAATTGTAGAATTTATGTGGGTTTTCTAGCAACAAAATCCTCCCATCTTCATTGGGGAAGGAGGATATCAGGTTACAGATTCATGGTTAAAATCCATGCTTTCTATCTTCGATCATCTAGAGACACCTCCTAAGTGAAGGGTGAATCTCACTACTTATATGCTTTGGGACTCCTCCAAGAGATGGTGGGATGTGATCTAACAAGTGGAACACAATCAGGTTATGGAATTTAATGAGTTTTAGTGTTCCTTCTATTACTACTTCTACACAGAGACATTGAGGGATGATCTATCTAGAGAGTTCATGAGTCTGGAGCAGGGTACTCTCTCAGTCATGGAGTAATCTTCATACTCCACCGAGTTGCAGCGCTTCACACCCATCCCAGGTGGTGATGAGTCATTTCTAGCATGAAATTTCAAGGATGGTCTTAGACACAACATCCGATCTATGGTGAATATATTCAGGTTGACTTCCATCACATCTACAGTCAACCAGACACTGATCACAGAGTGCAATCTGAGGGATTCTGGTGCTGTGAGCTAGTGTGGCTCGACATCGGGAGTTGGTAAACCTCTTTCTAATAACAAGAAGTGTCGTAGGGATACTACATTCGGGGATCTGAGGAAGTGGGATACTTCTTCTAGTGGTTAGGTGGTGTGCTACCAGTGTGGGAAGAGTGGGCATATGGAGCCACATTCCCGAGAGCCCTAGTGGAGTTCCGGTCTTGTAGAAAGATGGGCCATCTTCGGCATTTCTGCCAGTTATTCTCACTAGCAGCTGGTGACATGGGTTCTTCTATAAGTCCTCATTTAGGAGAAGCACCAATAGTTTCTTATCAATCTAAAAATTGGAGTTCTTCTAGCCATTCAGGATGAGGTGGAGGTCATGATTGTGGTAGACAGTCTACAAGATTTCAGTGACAACAATGTGGATCTGTTCAGGGTGGTCAGGTAGGGTTATAGGGCCACGATGTAGGCTAGTCTTTTGTAGTAGAGCAGACCTAGAAGGAGAAGGATCCCAAACCCTATAGAGTTTGAGGTACTATCCTAGTTTCCTCAGTTTTAGCTTCTGATCTTTTCGATGTAGGGGCTTCCCATAGTTTTTTATTTGTAGCTATTTTGGAGATCCTTGGGCTCTGTATCTTTTCTTATGCTGATTTCTTGATTCTAGACACTCAGTTGGGGACAATAATGGCTAGTGTACGACAGTGCAAAGAGTTCCCTCTAGAGGTCGGTGGGTGTCACTTCTTATGGGACCTCTATGCCCTAGAGATGACTTGCTATGATGTCATTATTGGAATGGACTAGTTAGTTTCATTCTAAGAAGTTTTCAATTTCTATCGTCATAGGGTGAGTTTCACATCACTAGAGGGCAGATCATTTCTTCATAAGGGAAAATGAGATGTGCCAGAGAGCAGAGAAGGACCCTAGAATCATGTTTTGGGACGAGTTATAGCCCAGATTTCTAATCTATATCATGATGACCAGGGGACATCACAATGGAACTTTCATCCAGTGGTCGATCATTTTAAGAATGTCTTTCTAGAATAATTTTCATGTTTTCATCTGGAGAGATAGGAATAATTTTCTATTGAGCTTGTGCCAGGAGCGGAACCCATGTCCGTTCCTCCTTATAGGATGGCTACACCCGACTTATAGGAGCTCAAGAAGCAGTTGGAGGAGTTACAGGATAGGGGTTTCATATGACCCAATACCTCTCCTTGTGGTTCACTTATCCTGTTTGTGAAGAAGGTAGACAATACCATCAGACTTTGTGTGGATTATCGGAAGCTGAAATAGTTGACAGTCAAGAACCGATATCCTTTACCGAGGATTGATGATCTCTTTGATCAGCTTCAAGTAGCTTGGGTGTTATCAAAGATTACATTGAGATTTGGTTATCATCAGTTGCATGTTATACCATTATATATACCTCTTACATCCTTTCATAATTGGTATGGTCTATACAAGTATGTGGTTATTCCATTTCGTCTCACAAACAAGACTGCGATTTTCATGGCTCTGATGAATCGAGTGTCCCATCCGTACTTGGATTCTTTCGTGGTGGTATTCATCGAAGATAACTTGGTGTACTCTCACACTCGACATGACCATTCCACACATCTTGAGATCATTTTTAGTACACTGATAGTGAATTATTTATATGTTAACCTCTCAAAATACCACTATTGGATGTACTAGATTCACTTCTTAGGTAATGTAATCTCAGAGACATGGATATCAGTAGAACCAGAGAATGTGAGAGAAGTAGTTTCCTGGAAGTAGATGAATAATGTCTTTGAGGTGAGGAGTTTTCTAGGGCTGGATGTTTACTAAATACATTTCATACATTACTTTTCATGCTTAGAAACTCCACTGAAGGGCCTGAATAAGAAGGGTGTGATGTATTTGTGGTCATATTCTTGTGAGTCAACCTTTTAGGAGTTGAAAGGGTGGTTGACTTCCACACTAATACTAGTATTTCCAGAGCTGGAAAAGAGTTATACTGTGTACTGTGATGCATCGAGAATTTGGGTGGGAGGTGTGCTTACGTAGGGAGAAGGATTCGTTGTGTACGAGTCTCAGCAGTTGAGGACACATGGGAAGAACTACCTAATGCACAATCTTGAGTTGGCTGCAGTTGTTCATGATTTACGCTATTGGACACATTATCTTCTGGGAGATCATTTTGTGGTTTTCACCATCCAAAAAAGTCTCAAGTATATCTTCACTCAAAGCAATATGAATATAAGATAGTTAAGGTGGTTCAAGTACCTTCAGTCCTTTTACTTTGAACGTGTATACACGCCTGGGGAAGGCAATATCGTAGCTGATGCATTGAGCAGGAGGACTCAGATATAGGCAGTTCAAAAGGCTATCATTGAGTGGAAGCTTATGGCTCTGTTCTCCAAGATGAATTTGGAGGTGCTTGACAGATAATGGAATACATTTCCTTCTTCTATGGCTGTTACCTCTACTCTACTTGATCGAGTTTGAATGAGACAAATATCAGATTATGAAGTCATAGTCCTATGGGAGAGTGTATCAAGAGAGGACCCTAGTCCTGGATGGACAGTAGGCGAGGATGAGATCTTGCGCTTTCAGGGGCGCGTGTGGGTGCCAATAGACATACGGGAGGAGCAAATGTGGGACTTTCATTCCTATGTTTGGGAAGTTCATCCTACTATCACCAAGATGTCTCAAGATCTGCACTGTCAGTATTGGTGTCTAGGTATGAAGGGAGATGTTGCTAGTTTTGTTATAAGGTGTTCCATCTGTCAACAGGTGAAGGTAGAGCATCAGCAACTAGAAGGGATTTTGAATCAGTTAAAAATTCCTGAGTGGAAGTGGAATGATGTCGCGATGGACTTCGTGAAAGGTTTACCGAGGTCACCTCGAGGGAATGATGCAGTATGGGTTGTCATTGACAGACTCATGAAGTTTTCTCACTTCCTACCGATCAAGGAGACCTTCAGTGTTGATGATATGGGAATGTTGTACATCTGGGAGATTGTACGTCGACATGGGGTTCCACACTCATTTTTTTCAGACAGGGACCCACATTTTACTTCTCGATTCTGGAAGGGACTATAGTGGGCTTTGGGTACCCATGTACTTCTAAGTACAGCTTACCATCCCCAAATAGATGGCTAGTATGTGCATATGATACAAGTGATGGAGGATATGATTCATGCATGCTTGCTAGATTTTGGAGGTTCTTAGGAGAATCACATAACTATTGTGTAGTTTACCTACAATAATAGTTTTCAAGAAACTATTGATATGACACAATATGAGGATTTGTATGGTAGGCCATGAAGATCACACCTTTGTTGGCTAGAGGTAGGATAGGCAGCTATGTTGGGACCTCGTCTTACCCATGAGACCACATATCAGATAGAGTTGATTCAGAAGAGGATGTCTACTATACAGTCATGGAAAAAGTCTTATGCCGATCGATGGAGATGACCTCTAGAGTTCAAGGTTAAAGATCATGTTTTTCTATTTGTCACACCATGGTTGGGACACAAGATGATTAGGAGAGAGGGTATGCTTTCACCGAGGTATGTCAGACCTTTCGAGGTTTTGAAAAGGGTTGGGCAAGTTTCCTAGAGTTTATAATTACCTCAGAGGTACTAGGATATGCACAATGTCTTTCACGTTTATCAGCTACGAAGTTACTTGTCAGACCTGTCTCATGTATTTCAACTCAAGGAGGTTGAGCTACAGGTGGATGCATTGTTCGAGGAGCATCATATCCGGACACTTGATCGTAGTGTGATGGTTCTAATCTGCTGGTCTGTTCCTCTAGTATGAGTGCTATGGCAGAACGAGTGAGTACAAGCTGAGATTTGGGAGATGGGGACTGATGTACGATCGTAGTGGCCAAAGATTTTTGAGGATTCTTCTTCTATGCCGACTTTATAGGGAAATTTTGGGAAAAATTTCTTCAAGGGGGGAATTTTCTAAGAATCCGGATATTCTTTTCATGTATGAATTTTGTTTTCTGGTGTTTTCGAGAAAAAGAGGAGTTTTTGGAAATTTTAGGAGTAGACGCCGTGTACTTATAAGTAAATTTTGTGTACTCAGTTGTCGTGGGTAGCCATGTGATGGCCATGTAAAGGCCGAACACATGGCCATGGGGTGATGTTTACGGAGTTCATAGTAGAGATTGAGGATCGATAGGAGTGGGTCTTTATTGGGTGATTGATACCTCTGGTGTGGATTCACTGACAGCACGGGAACCTCCCAGAGAGCACATGAGAGTGGAAGGATCCGATTCATGCTTAGTACCCCAATTTGTATCCTTAGTCTTTGTTTTGGATTTCAGGGATGAAAATCCCTAAGGTGGGGAGAATGTAAAGACCTAGATTTCTATGTAATTTTTTTAATTATATGGAATTATTACGAGTCTTCAAAAATTGACGGCGTGTGATTCTGAGGCCTGATATTTCCTGAATAAATTTCTGAACTTTTTTAAAGGTACGTTGAGTAAAAGCACGAACATCATTTTCTATCTATTGAACCAGTGCTCGAATTAAAAACCAGAGGGAACCATTGAATCCATAGTGCTGAGATTCACTTAAGGGAGGATTTACTTCGACCGTAGTATGTCTGGAGAAAAAAATTGGATTTTTGGACTTTTTAAAAGAATAATAAAATAACTCTGTTATTTTATTTACTTCTTTTTTTCCTCCAACGGACTAGCGGTTGTGTGGGACCAACAACATGTCAATCCATTAAATGTGTTGACCCTTAAAATCCTACATAAAAACATAGTTGGAATTAAGTAATTTTCCTATTAAATGAACCCCCATAAATTCCATGATCGTTACTCCCCCCCTCTCCTATTTATATGGAGTGTGGGGAGGGGTAATGGAATGAATTCACCAGGCGACGAAGCTCTGTTAAAGTTCCACGATTCCCAAAACTTGGAGGGCGGAGCTGTTTCCAGTGGACAGGGTTGAGCAAAACTGAGTCACGAACCGAAGGGTAACATTTGAGCGACAAATTTGGCAGATTTTTGTGGGAACAACGAACTCTGACATTTCCTCAATCACGGGCACTCTCCATCCATCTTGAGGTAGTGTTATAATCTTGTTTTTGTTTCCAAGATTTGATGATGCTTTTTTGCTACCCTCTTGAGATCAAGATAAAATGGAGGTAGAGGGCCAAAAGAACAAGGCCCAAACCCTCCTCCTTTGTTGGAATTTATGATGGGTTCTTTTCAAGCATAATCTTTGGGTTGTACAAGACCCGGGAAAGCATATTATAGCAGCAGCATGCACCGGCCGACCGCGATGGAGGCGGCACATCATCACACATCGTAGGAGGAGACCGCGCCACTATGACGCCGTGGTCAGTAGAGCGGTCGGCCCCTGCCGACTGCGGGGGAGATGTGGTGCACCGTTGTGCGCCGCCGGTGGAGAAGGGCTAGGAGTATTCAGCCGCAGTAGGGTCGAACAGGGTGGCCGACATCAGTTGGCCGCAGGAGGAAGAAACGGCGCGCAATGACGCGCAACGACGCATCGTGGCTCCAATGCCATGGTGGGAGGACCCAAAACAGGTCTCATGGGTGACATAGTAATGCCAAATGGTAGTAACACTTTTCCTTCTAAATGGTGGACCCCCTGTGCTAGCCCGGCGGGCCTCGCATCCCCGGGTCTTGCCACCAGTGGGCCGCACACCACCAAGTGCCAGGTCGCGCGAGCCCAGCGGGCCCTACCTCCTCGGGCCCGGACGTGCGAGCCCAGCGGGCCAAGCCTCCTTAGTCTAGGCTGCATGAGTCCAGCAAGCCCCTCCTTCGTGGGCTGGGACGCACGAGCCCAGCGGGCCGCACCCTTGTGGGTCGGGCATCACCCCCTTGCGAGCCAGGATGAATCGCGGCCCAGCGGGCCAAGCCTGCCGTGGCCAAGCCTAGCCGGGTCAGACCTGAACCAAGTCTGGTTGACCCAAACCAGGTTAGGATGGCCCTGACTGGGTCGGGGTGGGTCAGTCCGACCAGGTCAGACCAGACCCGAACCCCACCCGGCCCAGTTCGCATAAAGGGCCATAACTTGAGAACCGTGCATCCATTTGATAAACTGTCTATGGAGATGGGACCCTTGGAGCGAGATGAACCTTTTGGTATACTCCACTTTAGATTTGGATAATCTTGGAGTACGACTGGGTTGGATCGAATAAGAATCCAACTGGGCCCTCGGAACTAAAATGCTTATAAGTCATAGACCGGGCGTCCGATTGACGCGTCGTCTTTCACGTTGGAACCATTAAGACATGACGGTACTTTGGAATACTTCTTCATGGATATTAATGGAGGTTAAGGTACTAATGATGGATTGAGGAGTATTTATCCTGGAATCAAGAGTACTATGAGCATGAATCTAGTGGATGGCAGGGAGGTGGAGGTTTGAGATAGATCATACGAAGGTTAGTACTGAGCGATCTTGTGTGGGTCAGCACTGATCCAGTGTGGGTCAGATCCAGTGTGGGTCAGTGCTCAATGATCCTATGTGGGTCATCAAATACCGATACTATGTGGGATAGTTCTCAACAATCCTGTGTGGGTAAACCCATATCGATCATGTGTGGGTCAGATCCTCTGTGGGTTAGTGCTCAGTGATCCTGTGTGGGTCAGTGCGTACAGATCCTTTGTGGGTCAGATCATGTGTGGATCATTGTGAGGGACAGTACCTATCGACTCTAGGCAGGTCAGATCCTATTTAGATCATTGCGGGGGTTAGTACCCCTCGATCATGTGTGGGTCAGATTCTGTGTGGTCAGTAGTAGTGCCTCTTGACACAATAAGATGATCTAGCTCTGCAACTGATCGTCTGTACTTCTATACTTAAATAATACTTGGTGTGAGACGAGTCTTCAATTTTCATGGGGATACTTGTGTGGTACTTTTACCTTGGTGGTGATATCTTTGTGGTGATAGCTATGTGGGACTTTTAGCTTCGTGGTGATATCTTCGTGGCATTACCTGTGTAGTACTTTTACCATCATGGTGATATCTTCGTAGAATTACATGTCTGGTACATTTATATTCACCATGTTACCATCATGGTGAAACCTTTGCGATATTATTCCCTCATGTATGAGACAAGTATATCTTGATAAATTAGGATTATGTATGGGCATATACCTAAGAAGATTTAATGATTACTTCATGCTTTGTGGTTGAGGTATTTCTTTGTGGTTTTTCCTTTGTTGAACTATGGGAGACCTTCGGGGGTCTCATGGTCTCTACTGAGTATTGTTATACTCACCCCTACATGGGTTTGCCTGCACCTTTTTTTGTCTTGTGCAGAAGATGGACATCGTTGATCGAGGATAGGGAAGCCGGGACTGCACGGTGATCATAGGTGGACCATTTGACATGGCGTCACGCAAGACTAATGATCGTTAGCTGTACATACCCTTTAGGTAGGATCCTTGGTGGATGATACATGAGCTATTTTTTGACATTTTAGTTGTACTTGTACTATCTCGTTGGGCTCGTATTTCAACCCCTTTACATTCATCACACTTTTTACTCGAGCAGTTTACTTTGTTGTTACTTCTTGTTGTGTTCTTGGATTGTGTATCTATACAGGTTTAAATGTAACTCCTTCCCGTTAAGGGATATGCCTTTCTAGTCCTAGTTTCTATCCCCTGGCCTATTGAAGGTGGGAATGGGGTAGTCACGACACAGGCCTTGGGGGATGGGTCGTGACAATTATTTGTAAAAAATGGGTCTTAATGTGTTAGATAAAGAGAATAAGATGTTCCCTTTTATAAGAGAGGAGAGGATCAATCTAGTAATTTCTTAAAATATTGAAATAATATAAATTAATTTTAATATTTAAATTGATAAAAAATGATAATATTATAATTTAAGATGATTTGGATTCAAAAATAACATTTATGTCAATTTTGGAACAATCATTTAATTTGACATTTCAAACAAAAAGATAAAATGTAATTAAAATATAATTTATGAAAATATATATAATATATAATGTAAACCTAAAAAACTATGTAACACAAAAAACCACTAAAATAATATATATTTTTTAGAGTTTTTAACATCATTTTATTTATTTTTCTACTATTTACATAAGTATTATATCATTGTTTCATAAGCATTTATGGGAATTATTTCATCACAAAAAAATTAAAAATAAATTCCCATGGTAAAGAATATTTTATATTTAAAATAGAAATTTAGAACCAAAAATATCATCTATTTATCAATATGTGAAAAAATAAGAGATAATAAAACCAAGAGATTGATATTTTTTATTTTCATTTTTATAAAATTATATAAAATTAATAATCATGGAAAAATAGAAAAAAGGTAATTTATTTGAGTTTTATATGATTATAGATAAGATATAATAATCTGATAAAATTATGGAAATTGTAAGGATTACTTTCTAATCATTATTACTTTACATTTACCCATAATTTATCCATTTTACCTTTATTTTGGAAAGAAAAATTAATAGGATTACAATTCATAACAACTAAAAATAAAAGGGAAATATTTATCAAATTTATATTTGTTTCTTACTAACCTGGAATCCATTTTTTGATATTAAAAACACATAATCGTTATATGTTTGTGTAAAATTAAACCCACAAAACCTGATAGAAAATAATTGTTCAGAAAAATTATTCTTTTAGATAAAAAATGTTTTATACTAAATTAAAATGAAAAAATCATTAAAAAATAAAATAATTGGATTATATTTATTCAAAATTATATAATTAATTTTTAAAACTATTCGCAAATATTATTGTACTTTATAGACAATTTAAACATAAATAAACTTTTTAATAGAAATCAGTATTTTTCATGATTCATTTTTGAAATTGAAAAATATCACCATAAATTTTTTTGATAAAATGATTTAAAAAGTGAATTTCGTTTTATCAAATAAAATTTCTAAAATTTATATAAACTAAGTATGTATTTTAAAAAAAAATGAATCAAAAAATAATTTTGAAGAAAATATTTTTTTGAAGAACCAAAAGAATATACTAATAATCAAGTGCTTATTTCCTAAGAAATATTCAATTTGTTTAATGATTAGGATCTTTATATATAATTCATAATTTTATTAATTATATTCATACCCCCCAAATCAACGATTAGTTTATAACTATCATATTTAAATAATAACATTTCACGGTTCATTTAAGATTATTGTTTCATATTTTATACACCATCAAACATAGTATTTCTTTTAAAATATTGTGATATTACAATATTTTTTTGAAATTTATTTATAATAAATCTATATTTGTTATACTGGATTTTTTATTGTGTATGAATCATCGTGGGACTTAAGGTAAGGGTTTATGCGAAAATTCCATTTTTTGGGATTGTTTTTTTTAATTTCTAATTAGGGAAATAATAATATTATTATGCATTAAAATCCATATATTTTCTTATCCTATGGTTATTATATAAATTTTTAGTATTATTATCATTTTCCTCTCTTTAGCAATTTAAGAATTGATATTTTTTAAAAAAACTAACCTTATTTCCTCATTGGTTGACAATCTTTTTCTTCCAGGCATATGTTATTTAAAATATTTTCAATAATGTTATTTTTTATGATGAAATTATTATTTAAATTTATTTTCAACTACATTTTTCTTTCAATTAGATTTTTTTGAAAATCAACTTTTACAATGTTTCTGGATGAGGTTATTTATAAATTTTTACAAATAGTAGAAAAAACTATTTATTTTAACATATACTACAGAAAACTTTTTACCCCTTTTATAACTATTGTTTAATTTGATTCCTAAATTACATGCTCAAATGTCTATTATCAATGAAAATATTTTTATAAATATTATAATTTTTTTTACAGAGATAAAAAAAATTATTTTTCCTAGTTTCAACAAAATTTAGAATTGATCTTTTAATGGTATTCCTCAACATTATCAACATACATTATAGAGTTTATTTTTCTTCACAAGGGATATGAACATATGGTACCATACATTTTATTTCTTTCGATGTATTACTATGATGATGTTTTAAGTATGATTCTATGAGCCCCATTTCATTCCCATGGGTTAATTATGTTTTGATGGAATCTTTATGAAACCCTTTTCTTTTCCATGGGTTATACTTTGATGAAGTGATAAAATGTTTATAAAACCCATTTCCTTTAGATATTCTATAAAATTATGAAATGATTAATGTTTTTTTAATCCATTCCACAAATAGGTATAGTTTTCATTATGTGATGGGGGGATCATGTAATTATATATCCCTCCAATGAATTATGTAAATATTGACATATCATGAGATAATATATAATTTAATGGGGACAAAACCTTTTCTAGTAAGGAAATTTGTCCATTATTATGGTATTGGGAGTGAACCTTGACTATGTTAATTATGGAACGAGATGCTAACCCAATTTACTATGATAGTCTTAACCGTGATCCTCGACTGAGGAAATAATTTTCTATAATTAAGTGTTTGTAAAAAACTAATGTCTTATGATTATGATATGTTCTCATAGATCAAGTTTTATGATTTATGTATTTTTTATATAAGAAATCCTTTTTCCATGATTCATCATTAAAGATCCCTTACATGAATACATATGAATTTTATATGTTATGATCATGTTATTATAATATTATACTTTTCTAATGATCACTTATGATCGTTAATTGATATCTCATATGTTTAGACTTTCTATATATCTGATCTAACCCATTATTATGTTTATTTTCCCTAGGTAATAAAGAATGGTTTTATGTAGTATATGTCAAAGAATATCCCTAGGTGAGAAGACTATTTTGGGAGATTTTGAAGATATTTCATGAAATAATTTGATTATGTATCGAGCCTCCAAATATAGTATACCTTTATGGTTCTAGGGTGTGTAATGTTCTGATATTTATCGAATTATAATCTAAAATGATATAATATTTATGTATGTGATGTTTTGGATGCCTCATTTTGTATTATAGAAGGGATTAATTATATTTGGATATTAAGAATTGGGAAATTTGGTTAAAACATTGGGGATAAGTCTATGTACAGGATAACAACATGAATATTTAGTAAAGTAGTTGTTGTGTGTTTTGTATAAATAAAATCATTCTTTATATACTGGAATGTGGGGATAACTATGGAATAGATTCACATTGGGGTAAACACCTTAAAAAAGGATAGTTTAATATCAACTTTATATTCACTTGGGGCATGTTGAGTGGGCCAAAGGCTGCACACTTATCTAGAAACTCTAGTAGGATATGGTTTGGTTAATTTTTATTCTATTTATTAACAATTATGACTAATTATAGAATAAAATGTATGATTTTTTTTGATAATCCATACTTATATGAGATGAACATAATGTTTCACGTGAGGAAATAATTTTTCAAAATTTATAACATCATCCGAATTATTTTAATAATCACATCATAATATAATTATTTATGTTTGATACTCAAACTACGTTTTTGGTTTTAGTAAATGGTTGGAACTAGAAAGAATTATGTGAAAAGAAATGTGATATCCAATGAAATTATTGTCTTCATGAGAAATATAATGAAATGAGAGTGAGAATGAGAAACCTTGTGATTATTCCAAATGATATGTCTCGAATTATGATTGAAAACGTGAATTTAGGTGAATTTAAAAATTCAAAATATATTATAAAAATATATTTTTTGGGGATAAATACCATGGTGGGAAGAATATGCTTCATCATACATGTCATGAATATTTCTAGAAACACCCACTAAAATGTCTCAAAGTAACATGGAGACATATTATATATGGAAAAAAGGGCATAATGAAAATAATTTCTAAGGAAAAATTAAGTGTTCAATAAAGGGAAATGAATTCTGTCTTAAGGTACCACTAATAATTCAATTTATCATGTGTGGGGAACATGTGAATTATCTGAGTCATTGAACTAATGTAAAGTATAAATCTAAGACTTAGGAAGTTCTTATGCTATATTTATCACTAAATTTGATCTGGATGGTCAAAGAACACTTGTCCTCTATTTAATATTTGGGAATTTGAAGTGAAATATTATATGAATATGACCTATAAAAATATTATTATTCATCCTTTATTGGAATTTGATTTCATTTTGAGCATTGATAAGATATCATTATAGTGATAACATGTAAATTTATAGAATAAGGAAATCACATTTGATATTATAAATAATCCTATTATTATTTTCAAGTGCAAGGATGAATATGAACCTCCAATGGAAATTAATTCAGTTTTATTGGTATTACTACCTATTCATGAGGGATTTTTATCTCAAATGGTTGGAGAGAGACTCAACCCTGAAGATATTCCAATTTATTTGTGATTATGATGATGTATTTACTAAATACCAACCTAGTAATCCCCTGATTTTTGAAGTTGTGTTTTCAATTGAATTCATACGTAGTGCTACATCTATTTCCAAGAATCCATTTAAAATTACCCTAATTTAGTTATAGGAATTAATGAAACAACTCTAAAAGAATCATGATATGATATTTATATTCCCTATCATACCACCATGGGTGAATCAAATATTTTTATTAAGAAGAAATTTTATCTAATGCGTATTTTCATTGATTATAGAGTACATAACAATATCACTATCAAGAAAATGTATATTTTACCTCATAATGATGGATTTTTTATCAAATTCATGGATCATGATACTTTTTAAAGGCCAAACTTCATTCTGGATATCATTAATTGGGGGTCAAGAAGAAGTATATACCCAGGACCACCTTCCATAGGAGTTATGTTGGTTATTAATTTTAAGGGATTCTATTTGAGTATACCAATTCCATTTCTATCTTAATGAATTCAATTAAAAGATTATTTGGAGATTACCATGATTAGTTGTTGGTTGTATTTATAGAGTATATTATTAAATATTTTATGATTAAGGACGAGTATGTATATTATTTAGGAATTATGTTGATGAACCTAAGGAAAGATAATATATATGAAAAATTTATCAAGTTCAAAAATTTCCTAAAGAATGTTTCATTCATGGCTCATATCATCTCAAGAAAGAGTATATCAATGGATCCTTTAAAGATAAACGTTATCACGAAATGGCTTAGAACAACCCCACTGACTAATATCTATAGTGTTGTTGGGTTTGATTTATACCATTGATACTTTTTAAGATATTTCTCAAGGTTATATATATAACAAAAAATTTTACAATTTGGTAGATTATTTCATTTTTATTCCTTGTATATAACACGTATAAGATGCCAAGATTTGATTCGCAGGGATTATGGGCCCTCAAGGATCAGAATATAGCACTTTAATATTTGTTTTAGTGATTTATGGTTTCCGGAGTAGTTTCTGAGGCCTACTGTCTGGAAAAACCCAGAATACACGGCGTGTAATGATAAATACACGACCTGTGTCCATCTGTTCAGGAAAGAAATATTTATCTTAAGTACACTCCATGTAGTGTATGTACACGTTGTGTAGTCTCTAATTGTTTCACTGGCTGTGTGGGTAGAGACACGAGGTTGGGAAATATTTGGGGGGACACACTGTGTAACGGATGTACATACTCTGTTGTATATACCATGTGTGAAACCATGTGACTAATGACACGGATGGATAAAACAAATGTTACGCATGTCGTGTCAAGCTTGAACACAATGTGTAGTATAACCCTTGTATTCGGCTATGTAATAAGAAACATGGGGTGGTGTAATCTTTCTAGTACACATCGTGTCTTTCATAAACACGCCATGTAGAGTTAGCAGTGTGTCCACCAGTGTTACTAACAATAATTGCAGTTGAAACCTAAGAGGTACATGTCGTGTCTGGCACAAAAATTCCATGTTGTCCTATCCTAGGAGAACCATGTGGGTTAGTCGTACAAAAGAACTCGGGTGGGGGAAATGAATCATGTACACACCATGTCTTGGGAGAACATGCCATGTGTGTTGGGTGTTACACAACCAGTTTTGGAAGAAGTACACGTCCATGTGAAGGCTTAATGAGACATGCCATGTAAGGGTTATACATGCAGTGTATCCCTGTTTTGAAAAAATTGAATTGTTTCCTTTTTCTATTCCCTTCTCGCACTTCTAATTTTCAGTCCTTGATAAATCTTGCTCTTATGGTGTGCACTAGACCTTGCAGAGTCATGCCACCAAGACGTACTCTAATTGTATGCCAGATACAAGGAAGTGATCAGAAACCAGACATGGATGATCAGGGACTACCAGTGAATCCTCTTGTAGTACTAGTATTGGCACCAACTTTTATCCCAGATACATGGGCCAATGCACAGTTCCGAGAGGGCTTTATGAGGTTCATGCAGAACTTCTAGGGAGCCCCACATCCTACCCCATCAATTGCAGAATTGATGTGGGTTTTCTAGCAGCAATATCCTCCCGCCTTCATTGGGGAAGGAGGACCTCGGGTTGTAGAGTCAAGGTTAAAATACATGCTTTCTGTCTTCAATCATATAGAGACACCTCCCGAGTGAAGGGTGAAGCTCACTACTTATATGCTTTGGGACTCCTCAAAGAGATGGTGGGATGTGATATAACAAGCGGAACGCAATCATGTTATGTCATGTAACGAGATCTAGTGTTCCTTCTATGACTAGTTCTACACAGAGACTTTGAGGGATGATCGAGCTAGAGAGTTCACGAGTCTGGAGCATGGTACTCTCTCAGTCATGGAGTAATCTTCATACTTCACTGAGTTGCAGCGCTTCACACCAATCCCAAGTGGAGATGAGTCATTTATAGCATGAAAGTTCAAGGATGGTCTTAGACACAACATCTGATCTTAGGTGAATATCTTCAGGTTGACTTCCATCACTTCTACAGTCAACAAGACACAGATTACAGAGCGCAATCTGAGGGATTCTGGTGCTGTGAGCCAGTGTGGCTCGACATAGGGAGTTGGAAAACCTCTTGTTGATAACAGGAAGTGCCGTAGGGAGACTAAATTTTGGGATCTAAGGAAGCGGGATACTTCTTCTAGTGTTTAGGTGGTGTGCTACCAGTGTGGGAAGAGTGGGCATACGAAGCCACATTCCCGAGAGACCCAGTAGAGTTCTAATCTAGTAGAAAGATGGGTCATCTTCAGCATTTCTGCCAGTTTTTCTCACTAGCAGCTGGTGACATGGGTTCTTATATAACTCCTCATTTAGGAGAAGCACCAACAGTTTCTTATCAATCTAAAAACTGGAGTTCTTCTAGCCATTCAGGCTAAGGTGGAGGTCATGATTGTGGTAGACAGTCTGCATGATTTCAGTGACAACAATGTGGATCTGTTCAGGGTGGTTAGGTAGGGTCACAGGGCCACGGTGTAGGCCAGTCTTTTTTGGCATAACAGAACTAGAATAAGAAGGATCCCAAACCCTATAGAGTTTGAGGTATGATCCTAGTTTCCTCAGTTTTGGCTTCTGATCTTTTCGATGTATGGGATTCCCATAGTTTCATATTTGTAGCTATTTTGGAGAGCTTTGGGCTCTGTATCTTTTCTTCTACTGATGTCTTGAAGCTAGACACTCTGTTGGGGACAGGAATGGCTAGTGCACGACAGTGCAATGAGTTCCCTCTTGAGGTCGGTGGGTGTCACTTCTTATGGGACCTCTATGCCCTAGAGATGAATTTCTATGATGTAATTATTGGAATGTACTATTTAGTTTCATTCTAAGAAGTTTTCAATTTCTATCATCATAGGGTGAGCTTCACATCACTAGAGGGACGATCTTTTCTTCATAAGGGAAAACGAGATGTCCTAGAGAGCAGAGAAGGACAGGAGCATCATGTGTTGGGAGGAGATATAGCCCATATTTCTAATCTATATCTGGATGACCAAGGGACATCACAGTTGGACTTTTATCCAGTGGTCGATCATTTTCAGAATGTCTTTCTAGAAGACTTGTCATTTTTTCATCTGGAGAGATAGGAATAATTTTCTATTGAGCTTGTTCCAGGAGCGGAACCCGTGTCTGTTCCTCCTTATAGGATGGCTACACCAGAGTTACAGGATATCAAGAAGTAGTTGGAGGAGTTACAGGATAGGGGTTTCATCTGAACCAGTACCTCTCCTTGGGGTTCACTTATCCTATTTGCAAAGAAGGTAGACAGTACCATCAGACATTGTGTGGATTATCAGAAGCTGAAACAGTTTACAATCAAGAACCGATATCCTTTACTGAGGATTGATGATCTCTTTGATCAGCTTTAAGGAGCTTGGATGTTCTCAAAGATTGAATTGAGATTTGGTTATCATCAGTTTCATGTTATACCATTAGATATACCTCTTACATCCTTTCAGAAATGGTATGGTCTATACAAGTATGTGGTTATGCCGTTTCGTCTCCCAAACATGCCTGCGATTTTCATGGCTCTGATGAATCAAGTGTCCCATCTGTACTTGGATTCTTTTGTGTGGTCTTCGTGTAAGATAACTTGGTGTACTCTCACACTCGACATGACCATTCCACACATCTTGAGATCATTTTGAGTACACTGATAGTGAATTAGTTATATGTTAACCTCTCAAAATACCACTATTGGATGGACTAGATTCACTTCTTAGGTAATGTTATCTCAGAGACATGGATATCAGTAGACCCAGAGAAATTGAGAGAAGTAGTTTCCTGGGAGCATCCGAATAACGTCTTTGAGGTGAGGAGTTTTATAGGGATGGATTTTTACTACATACATTTCATACATTACTTGTCATGCTTAGAAACTCCACTGAAGGGACTGAATAAGAAGGGTGTGAAGTACTTGTGGTCAGATTCTTGTGAGTCAACCTTTCAGGAGTTGAAAGGGTAGTTTACTTCCACACTAATACTAGTATTTCCAGAGTTGGGAAAGAGATATACTATGTACTATGATGCATCAAGAAATTGTGTGGGAGCTGTGTTTATGTAGGGAGAAGGAGTCGTTGCGTATGGGTCTCAGCAGTTGAGGACACATGAGAAGTACTACCTAACGCACGATCTTGAGTTGGCTGTAGTCGTTCATGATTTACTCTATTGGACACATTATCTTCTGGGAGATCATTTTGGGGTTTTCACCATCCACAAAAGTCTCAAGTATATCTTCACTCAAAGCAATATGAATCTAAGATAGTGAAGGTGGTTCAAGTACCTTCAGTCCTTTGACTTTGAACTTGCATACACGCCTGGGGAAGGCAATACAGTAGGTGATGCATTGAGCAGGAGGACTCAGATATAGGCAGTTCAAAAGGCTATCATTGATTGGAAGCTTATGGCTATGTTCTCAAAGATGAATTTGGAGGTTCTTGATAGATAATGGAAGACATTTATTTCTTCTGTGGCTATTACCTCTACTCTACTTGATTGAGTGTGAATGAGAAAAATATCAGATTATGAAGTCCTAGTCCTATGGGAGAGTGTATCAGGAGAGGACCCTAGTCCTGGATGGACAGTAGGCAAGGATGAGATCTTGCGCTTTCCTGGGCGCATGTGGGTGACAACAGACATACGTGAGGATCAATTGTCGGACATTCATTCATATGTTTGGGAAGTTCATTCTACTATCACCAAGATGTATCGAGATCTGCACTGTCAGTATTGGTGGCCAGGTATGAAGGGAGATGTTGCTGGTTTTGTTATATGGTGTTCCACCTATCAACAGGTGAAGGCGGAGCATCAGCAACTAGAAGGGATTTTGCAGCAGTTAAAAATTCCTGAGTGGAAGTGGAATGATGTCGCGATGGACTTTGTGAAAGGCTTAATGAGGTCACCTCGAGGGAATGATGTAGTATGGGTTGTCATTGACATACTCATGAAAGTTTCTCACTTCCTACCAATCAAGGAGACCTTCAGTGTTGATGATATGGAAATTTTGTACATCTGGGAGATTGTACGTCGACATGGGGTTCCACACTCAATTTATTTTCCAGACAGGGACACACGTTTTACTTCTCAAGTCTGGTAGGGACTATAGAGGGCTTTGGGTACCCATGTACTTCTAAGTACAGCTTACCATCCCCAAATAGATGGCTAGTATGAGCATATGATACAGGTGATGGAGAAAATGATTCATGCATGCATGCTAGATTTTGGAGGTTCTTAGGAGAAGCACATACCTATTTTGGAGTTTACCTACAATAAAAGTTTTCAAGAAACTATTTATATGACACCATATGAGGATTTATATGGTAGGCCATGCAGATCACCCCTTTGTTGGCTAGAGGTAGGAGAGTCAGCTAAGTTGGGACCTCGTCTTGCCCATGAGACCACATATCAGATAGAGTTGATTCGGAAGAGGATGGATACTATACAGTCATGGAAAAAGTCTTATGCCGATCAATGGAGATGACCTCTAGAGTTCGAGGTCGAAGATAAGGTTTTTCTATGTGTCATACCAAGGTTGGGACATAGGATGATTAGGATAGAGGGTATTCTTTCACTGAGGTATGTCAGACCTTTCGAGGTTTTGAAAAGGGTTGGGCAGGTTTCCTAGAGTTTACAATTACCTTAGGGGTACCAGGATATGCACGATACCTTTCACGTTTATTAGCTACGAAGTTACTTGTCAGAACTGTCTCATGTATTTCAACTCGAGGAGGTTGAGCTACAGGTGGATGCATCGTTTGAGGAGCATCATATCCGGACTGTTGATCGTAGTGTGATGGTTCTCCTCTGCTGGTCTGTTCTTCTAGTATGAGTGCTATGGCAGCATGAGCGAGTAAAAGTTGATATTTGGGAGAGGGGGACTGATGTACGATCGTAGTGGCCAAAGCTTTTTGAGGATTCTTCTTCAATGCCGCCTTTCTATGTAAATTTATGGACAAATTTCTTCAAGGGGGGAATTTTCTAAGAACCCGGATATTCTTTTCATGTATGAATCTTGTATTTTGGTGTTTTTGAGAAAAAGAGGAGTTTTTTGAAATTTTAGGAGTAGACGCCGTGTACTTATAAGTAAATTTCGTGTAATCAGTTGTCGTGGGTAGCCATGTGATGGCCATGTAAAGGCCGAACACATGGCCACAGGGTGACGTTTACAGAGGTCATAGTGGAGATTGAGGATCGATAGGAGTGGGTCCTTATTGGGTGATCGATACCTTTGGTGTGCTTTCACTGACATCACGAGAACCTCCTAGAGAGAACATGGGAGTGAAAGGATCAGATTCATGCTCAGTACCCCAATTTGTTTCCTTAGTCTTTGTTTTGGATTTCAGGGATGAAAATCCCTAAGGTGGGGAGAATGTAAAGACCTGTATTTTATATGTAATTATTTTAATTATATGGAGTTATTACGAGTCTTCAAAAATTGATGGCGTGTGATTCTGAGGCCTGGTATTTCCTGAATAAATTTCTAAACTTTTTTTATGGTACGTTGAGTAAACACGGGGGCATCATTTTCTATCTATTGAAACAGTGCTTGAATTAAAATCCCAAGGGAACCATTGAATCCACAGTGATGAGATTCACTTAATGGAGGATTTACTTCAACCTTAGTATGTCTAGAGAAAAAAAATTGGATTTTTGGACTTTTTAAAAGAATAATAAAATAACTCTTTTATTTTATTTACTTCTTTTTTTCCTCCAACGGACTAGCGGTTGTGTGGGACCGATAACATGTGAATCCATTAAATATCTTGACCCTTAAAATACTAAGTAAAAACATAGTTGGAATTATGTAAGGTTCCTATTAAATGAACCCCCATAAATTCCATGATCGTTACTCCCCCCCTCTCCTATTTATATGGAGCTTGGGGAGGGGTAATGGCATGACTTCACTAGGAAACGAAGCTCTGGTAAACTGGCATGATGCCCAAAACATAGAGGGCAGAGCTATTTCCAGTGGACAGTGACGAGAAATACTGACTCACGAACCGAAGGGTGACATTTGAGAGACAAATTTGGTGTCTTGTTGCTGGAACAACGAACTCCGACTTTTCCTCAATCATGGTCACTCTCCATCTATCTTGAGGTAGTGTTATAGTCTTGTTTTTGTTTCCAAGATTTTATGATGCTTTTTTTATTACCTCTTGTGATAAAGATAACATGGAGGGAGAGGGCCAAAAGAACAAGGCCCAGACCCTCCTACCTTGTTGTAATTTTTGATGGGTTCTTTGCAAGAATAATCTTCGGGTTGTACAAGACCCGGGAAAGCAGATGATGGCGGCGACCTGCACTGACCGACAGCGATGGAGGCAGTACATCATCGCACACCGTAGGAGGAGACCGCGACACTATGCCACTATGGTCTGCAGAGCGGTCGGCCCCTGCCGACTACGGGGGAGATGCAGTGCACCGTTGCGTGCCGCCGGTGGAGAAGGGCTGCGAGTATTCAGCCGCAGCAGGGTCGAACAGGGTGGCCGACATCAGCTGGCCGCAGGAGGAAGAAACGGCACGCAATGACGCACAACGATGAGTCATGGCTCCAATTCCATGGTGGAAGGACCCACAACCAGTCTCATGGGCGAAATTGCAATTCCAAAGGGCATTGCCACTTTTCCTTCTAAAAGGGGGACCCCCCCCCACTGTGCTAGCCTGGCGGACCTCGCATCCTCGGGTCTTGCCACCAGTGGGCCGCACCCCACCAAGTGCCGGGTCACGCGAGCCTAGTGGGCCCTACCTCCTAAGGCCCAGACATGTGAGCCCAGTGGGCCGCGCCTCATTAGGCCGGGCCAAACGAGCCCAGAGGGCCCCTCCTTCACAGGCTGGGACGCACGAGCCCAGCGGGCCGCACCCTTGTGGGTCGGGCATTACCCCCTTGCAGGCCATGATGAATCGCGGCCCAGCGGGCCAAGCCTATTGTGGCTTAACCTAGCCGGGTCAGACCTGAACCAAGTTTGGTTGACCCAAACCAGGTCAGGATGGCCCTGACTGGGTCGGGGTGGGTCGGTCCGACCGGATCAAACCAGACCCGAACCCAACCAGACCCAGTTCACATAAAGGGACATAACTTGAGAACCGTGCATCCATTTGATAAACTGTCTATGGAGATGGGACCCATGGAACGAGATGACCATTTTGGTATACTCCACTTGAGATTTGGATAATGTCCGAGCATGACCGGGTTGGATCAAATATGAATCCAACTGGTCCCTCGAAACTAAAATGCTTATAAGTCACAGACCGAGCGTCCGATTGACGCGTTGTCTGTCACATTGGAACCATTAAGACATGGCGGTTCTTTGGAATACTTCTTCATGGAGATTAACGGAGGTTAAGGTAAAAATTATGGATTGAGGAGTAGTTATTCTGGAATCAAGTGTACTATGAGCATGTATCTAATGGCTGGCAATGAGGCAGAGGTTGGAGATAAGTCATACGAAGGTTAGTACCGAGCGATCTCGTGTGGGTCAGCACCGATCCAGTGTGGGTCAGATCCAGTGTGGGTCAGCGCTTAGTGATCCTATGTGGGTCATCACATACCACTCCTATGTGGGTTAGTGCTCAAAAATCCTGTGTGGGTCAGCCCATATCGATCATGTGTGGGTCAGATCCTCTATGGGTCAGTGCTCAGTGATCATGTGTGGGTCAGTGCATACAGATCCTTTGTGGGTCAGATCCTATGTTGGTCATTGCGGGGGACAATACCTATCTACTCTGGGCAGGTCAAATCCTATTTTGATCATTGCAGGGGTTAGTACCCCTCGATCATGTGTGGGTCAGACTCTGTGTGGTCAGTAGCAGTGCCTCTTGACACAATAAGATGATCTAGCTCTGTGACTGATCATATGTAGTTCTATACTTAAATAATACTTGGTGTGAGATGAGTCTTTAATTATAATGGGGATACTTGTGTGGTACTTTTACCTTGGTGGTGATATCTTTGTGGTGAGAGCTGTGTGGTACTTTTAGCTTCGTGGTGATATCTTCATGGCGTTACTTGTGTAGTACTTTTACCACCATGGTGATATCTTCGTAGAATTAAATGTGTGGTACTTTTATGTTCATGGTGTTACCTTCATGGTGTTACCATTGTGATATTATTCCCTCATGTATGAGACAAGTATATCTTGATAACTTAGGTTTATGTATGGGCATATACCTAAGAAGATTTGATAATTACTTCAGGCATTGTGGTTGAGGTATTTCTTTGTGGTTTTTTCAATTGTTGAACTATGGGAGACCTTCGGGGGTCTCAGGGTCCCTAATGAGTATTGTTATACTCACCCCTACATGGGCTTCGCCCGCACCTTGTTGTGTCTTGTGGAGAAGATAGACATCGTTGATTGAGGCTAGGGAATCCGGGACTGCACAGTGCTCATAGGTGGACCATTTTACATGGCGTCACGCAAGACTACTGGTCGTTAGCTGTACATACCCTTTAGGTAGGATCCTTGGTGGATGATCCAGGAGCTATTTTCACTTTTTAGCTGTACTTGTACTTTCTCGTTGGGCTCATATTTCCACCCCTTTACATTTGTCACACTTTTTACTCGAGCAGTTTACTTTGTTGTTACTTCTTGTTGTGTTCTTGGATTGTGTGTCTATACAGGTTTAAAGGTAACTCGTTCCCGTTAAGGGATATGACTTTCTAATTCTAGTTGCTATCCCCTGACCTATTGAAGGTGGGAATGTGGTAGTCACAACACGGGCCTTGGGGGATGGGTCGTGACAATTATTTTGAAAAAATGGGTCTTAATGTGTTAGATAAAGAGAATAAGATGTTCCCTTTTATAAGAGAGGAGAGGATCAATCTAGGAATTTCATAAAATATTAAAATAATATAAATTAATTTTAATATTTAAATTGATAAAAAACGATAATATTATAATTTAAGATGATTTGGATTCAAAAATAACATTTTTGTCAATTTTGGAACTATCATTTAATTTGACATTTCAAACAAAAAGATAAAATGTAATTAAAATATAATTTATTAAAATATATATAATATATAATGTAAACCTAAAAAACTATGTAACACAAAAAACCACTAAAATAATATATATTTTTTTAGAGTTTTTAACATCATTTTATTTATTTTTATACTATTTCCATATGTACTATATTATGGTTTCGTAAGCATTTATGGGAATTATTTCATTAAAAAAAATTAAAAATAAATTCCCATGGTAAAAAATATTTTATATTTAAAATAGAAATTTAGAACCAAAAATATCATCTATTTATCAATATGTCAAAAATTAATAGATAATAAAACAAAGAGATTGATATTTTTTATTTTCCTTTTTATAAAATTATATAAAATTAATAATCATGGAAAATGGAAAAAAGGTAATGTATTTGAGTTTTAGATGATTATAGATAAGATATAATAATCTGATAAAATTATGGAAAGTGTAAGGATTACTTTCTAATCCTTATCACTTTACGTTTACCCATAATTTATCCATTTTACCTTTATTTTGGAATGAAAAATTAGTAGGATTACAATTAATAACAACTAAAAATAAAAGGGAAATATTTATCAAATTTAGATTTGTTTCTTACTAACCTAGAATCCATTTTTTTAGATTAAAAACACATAATGGTTATATGTTTGTGTAAAATTAAACCCACAAAACCTGATAGAAAATAATTGTTTAGAAAAATTATTATTTTAGATAAAAAATGTTTTATACTGAAATAAAATGAAAAAATAATTAAAAAAAAATACAATAATTGGATTATGTTTATTCAAAATTATATAATTAATTTTTAAAAATATTCGCAAATATTATTGTACTTTATAGACAATTTAAACAAAAATAAAATTTTTAATAGAAATCAATATTTTTCATGATTCATTTTTGAAATTGAAAAATATCACCATAAATTTTTTTGATAAAATGATTTCGAAAGTTAATTTCGTTTTATCAAATAAAATTTCTAAAATTTATATAAACTAATTATGTATTTTAGAACAAAATGAATCAAAAAATAATTTTGAAGAATTTTTTTTTGAAGAACCAAAAGAATATACTAATAATCAAGTGCTTATTTCCTAAGAATTATTCAATTTGTTTAATGATTAGGATCCTTATATATATTTCATAATTTTATTAATTATATTCATACCCCCCAAATCAACGATTGGTTTATAACTATCATATTTAAATAATAACATTTCACAGTTCATTTAAGATTATTGTTTCATATTTTATACACCATCAAACATAGTCTTTCTTTTAAAATATTGTGATATTACAATATTTTTTGAAATATATTTATAATAAATCTATATTTGTTACATTGGATGTTTTATTGTGTATGAATCATCGTGGGACTTAAGGTAAGGGTTTATGCAAAAATTTCAATTTTTTGGGATGTTTTTTTTAATTTCTAATGAGGGAAATAATAATATTATTATACATTAAAATCCATATATTTTATTATACTATAGTTTTTATATTAATTTGTAGTATTATTATCATTTTCCTCTCTTTAGCAATTTAAAAATTGATATTTTTTTAAAAAACAGACCTTATTTCTTCATTCGTCGACAATATTTTTCTTCCAGGCATATGTTATTTAAAATATTTTCAATAATGTTATTCTTTATGATAAAATTATTATTTAAATTTATTTTCAACTACATTTTTCTTTCAATTAAATTTTTTGAAAAGTAACTTTTACAATGTTTCTGGATGAGGTTATTTATAAATTTTTACAAATAGTAGAAAAGAAATATTTATTTTAACATATACTACACAATTTTTTTTACCCCTTTTATAACTATTGTTTTATTTGATTCCTAAATTACATGCTCAAATGTCTATTATCAATGAAAATATTTTTATAAATATTCTAATATTTTTTACAGAGATAAAAAATTTATTTTTCCTAGTTTCAATGAAATGTAGAATTTATATTTTAATGGTATTCCTCAACATTATCAACATACTTTATAGAGTTTATTTTTCATCACAAGGGATATGAACTTATGGTACCATACATTTTATTTCTTTGGATGTATTACTATGATGATGTTTTAAGTATGATTCTATGAGCGCCATTTCATTCCCATGGGTTAATTATGTTATGATGGAATCTTTATGAAACACTTTTCTTTTCCATGGGTTATACTTTGATGAAGTGATAAAATGTTTATAAAACCCATTTCCTTTAGATATTTTATAAAATGATAAAATTATTAATGTTTTTTTAATCCATTCCACAAATAGGTATAGTTTTCATTATGTGATGGGGGGTCATGTAATTATATATCCCTCCAATGCATTATGTAAATATTGACATCTCATGAGATAATATAGACTTTAATGGGGACAGAACCTTGTCTAGTAAGGAAATTTGGCCATTATGATTGTATTGGGAGTGAACCCCGACTATGTTAATTATGGAACGAGATGATAACCCAATTTACTATGATAGTCTTAACCATGATCCTTGACTGAGGAAATAATTTTCTATAATTAAGTGTTTGTAAAAAACTAATGTCTTATGATTATGATATGTTCTCATAGAACAAGTCTTATGAGTTATGTATTTTTTATATAAGAAATCCTTTTTCCATGATTCATCATTAAAGATACCTTACATGAATACATATGAATTTTATATGTTATGATCATGTTATTATAATATTATGCTTTTCTAATGATCACTTATGATCATTAATTGATATCTCATATGTTTAAACTTTCTATGTATCTGATCTAACCCATTATTATGTTTATTTTCCCTAGGTAATAAAGAATGGTTTTATGGATTATATGTCAAAGAATATCCCTAAGTGAGAAGACTATTTTGGGAGATTTTGAATATATTTCATGAAATAAGTTGATTATATATCGAGCCTCCAAATACAGTAGACCTTTATGGTTCTAGGGTGTGTAATGTTCAGATATTTATCGAATTATAATCTAAAATGATATAATATTTATGTATGTGATGTTTTGGATGCCTAATTTTGTATTAGAGAAGGGATTAATTATATTTGGATATTAATAATTGGGAAATTTGGTTAAAACATTGGGGATAAGTCTATGTACAGGATAACAAGATGAATATTTAGTAAAGTAGTTGTTGTGTGTTTTGTATAAATAAAATCATTCATTATATATTGGAATGTGGGGATAACTATGGAATAGATTCACATTGGGGTAAACACCTTAAAAAAGGATAGTTGAATATCAACCTTATATTCACTTGGGGCATGTTGAGTGGGCCTAAGGCTGCACACTTATCTAGAAACTCTAGTAGGATATGGTTTGGTTAATTTTTATTCTATTTATTAACAATTATGACTAATTATAGTATAAATTGTATGATTTTTTTGATAATCCATAGTTATATGAGATGAACATAATGTTTCATATGAGGAAATAATTTTTCATAATTTAGAACATCATCCGAATTATTTTAATAATCACATCATACTATAATTATTTATGTTTGATACTCAAACTATGTTTTTGGTTTTAGTAAATGGTAGGAACTAGAAATAATTATGTGAAAAGAAATGTGATATCCAGTGAAATGATTGTCCTCATGAGAAATAGAATGAAATGGGAGTGAGAATGAGAATCCTTGTGATTATTCCAAATGATATGTCTCGAATTATGATTGAAAATATGAATTTAGGTGAATTTAAAATTCAAAATATATTATAAAAATATATTTTTTGGTGATAAATACCATGGTGGGAAGAATATGCTTCTTCATACATGTCATGAATATTGCTAGAAGCTCCCACTAAAATGTCTCAAAGGAACATGGAGACATATTATATATGGAAAAAAGGGCATAATGAAAATAATTTCTAAGGAAAAATTAAGAGTTCAATAGAGGGAAATGAATTTTGTCTTAAGGTACCACTAATAATTAAATTTATCATGTCTGGGGAACATGTGAATTATCTGAGTCACTGAACTAATGTAAAGTATAAATCTAAGACTTAGGAAGTTCTTATGCTATATTTATCACTGAATTTGATTTGGATGGTCAAAGAACACTTGTCCTCTCTTTAATATTTGGGAATTTGAAGTGAAATATTATAATAATATGACCTATAAAAATATTATTATTCATCATTTAGTGGAATTTGACTTGATTTTGAGCATTGATAAGATATCATTATAGTGATAACATGTAAATTTATAGAATAAGGAAATCACATTTGACATTATAAATAAACCTATGATCATTGTCTAGTGCAAGGATGAATATGAACCTCCAATGGAAATTAATTCAGTTTTATTGGTATTACTACCTATTCATGAGGGATTTTTATCTCAAATGGTTGGAGAGAGACTCAACAGTGAAGATATTCCAATTTATTTTTGATTATGATGATGTATTTACTAAATACCAACCTATTAATCCCCTGAATTTTGAAGTTGTGTTTTCAATTGAATTCATACGTAGTGCTACATCTATTTCCAAGAATCCCTTTAAAATTACCCTAATTTAGTTATAAGAATTAATGAAACAACTCTAGAAGATTCATGATATGATATTTATATTCCCTATCATTCCCCCATGGGTGAATAAAATATTTTTATTAAGAAGATTTTTTATCTAATGCATATTTTCATTGATTATAGAGTACATAACAATATCACTATCAAGAAAATGCATCTTCTACCTCATAATAATGAATTTTTTTATGAAATTCATGGATCATGATACTTTTGAAAGGCCAAACATCATTCTGGATATCATTAATTGGGGGTCAAGAAGAAGTATATACCCAGGACCACCTTCCATAGGAGTTATGTTGGTTATTAATTTTAAGGGATTCCATTTGAATATACTAATTCCCCTGTTATCTTAATGAATTCAATGAAAATATTCTTTAGAGATTTCCATGATTAGTTTTTGGTTGTCTTTATAGATTATATTATTAAATATTTTATGAGTAAGGACGAGTATGTATATTATTTAGGAATTATGTTGATGAACCTAAGGAAAGGGAATATATATAAAAAATTTATCAAGTTAAAAAATTTCCTAAAGAATGCTTCATTCATGGCTCATATCATATCAAGAAAGAGTATATAAATGGATCCTTTAAAGATAAAAGTTATCACGAAATGGCTTGGAACAACCCCACTGAGTAATATCTACAGTGTTGTTGGGTTTGATATATACCATTGATACTTTTTAAGATATTTCTCAAGGTTATATATCTAACAAAAAAGTTTACAATTTGGCAGATTATTTCCTTTTTATTCCTTGTATATAACATGTATAAGATGACAAGATTTTATTCGCAGAGAGTATGGTCCCTCAAGGATCAGAATTTGACACTTTAATGTTTGTTTTAGTGATTTATGGTTTCCGGAGTAGTTTCTGAGGCCTACTGTCTGGAAAAACCCAGAATACACAGCATGTAATGGTAAATACATGCCATGTGTCCATCTGTTCAGGAAAGAAATATTTTTCTTAAGTACACGCCATGTAGTGTATGTTCACATCGTGTAGTCTTTAATTGTTTCACTGGATGTGTGGGTAGAGACACAGGGTTGGGAAATATTTAGGGGGACACACTGTGTAACGGATGTACATACTGTGTTGTATATACCATGTGTGCACCCATACGACTAACGACACAGATGGATAAAACATAGGTTATGCATGCCGTGTCAAGCTTGAACACATTGTGTAGTATAACCCTTGTATTCAGCTATGTAATGAGAAACATGGGGTGGTGGAACCTTTCTAGTACACATCGTGTCTTTCATAAACTCGCCATGTAGAGTTAGCAGTGTGTCCACCCGTGTTACTAACAACAACGACAGTTGAAACCTAAGAGGTACACGCCGTGTTTGGCAAAAACATTCCATGTAGTCCAATCTTAGTAGAACCATGTGGGTTAGTCGTACAGAATAACTCGGGTGGGGGAAATGAATCATGTACACACTGTGTCTTGGGAGAACATGCCATGTGTGTGGGGTGTTAGACAACCTGGTTTGGAAGAAGTAAACGCCCATGTGAAGGCTTAATGAAACATTCCATGTAAGGGTTATACATGCAGTGTATCCCTGTTTTGAAAAACTTGAATTTTTTCCTTTTTCTATTCCCTTCTTGCACTTCTAATTTTCAGTCCTTGATAAATCTTGACCCTAAGGTGTGCGCTTGACCTTGCAGAGTCATGCCACCAAGACGTACTCTAGTTGTATGCCAGATACAAGGAAGTGATCAGAAACCAGACATGGATGATCAGGGACTACCAGTGGATCCTCTTGTAGTGCTAGTATTGGCACCAACTGTTATCCCAGATACATGGGCCAATGCACAGTTCCGAGAGGGATTTATGAGGTTCATGCAGACCTTCTAGGGAGCACTGCATCCTACCCCATCAATTGCAGAATTGATTTGGGTTTTCTAGTAGCAACATCCTCCCACCTTCATTGGGGAAGGAGGAACTAAGGTTGTAGATTCATGGTTAAAATCCATTCTTTCTATCTTCGATCATCTAGAGACACCTCCCGAGTAAAGGGTGAAGCTCACTACTTATATGATTTGGGACTCCGCCAAGAGATGGTGGGATGTGATCTAACAAGAGGAACGAAATCATGTTATGGAATGTAACAAGATCTAGTGTTCCTTATATGACTAGTTCTACACAGAGATTTTGAGGGATGATCGAGCTAGAGAGTTCATGATTCTAGAGCAGGGTACTCTCTCAGTCATGGAGTAATCTTCATACTTCACCGAGTTTCAGCACTTCACACCCATCACAGGTGGCGATGATTCATTTCTAGCATGAATGTTCAAGGATGGTCTTAGACACAACATCTGATCTTAGGTGAATATCTTCAGGTTGACTTCCATCACTTCTACAGTCAACCAGACACTGATCACAGAGCGCAATCTGAGGGATTCTGGTGTTGTGAGCCAGTGTGGCTCGACATAGGGAGTCGGTAAACCACTTGGTGATAACAGGAATTATCGTAGGGAGACTACATTCGGGGATCTGAGGAAGCGGGATACTTCTTCTAGTGGTTAGGTGGGGTGCTACCAGTGTGGGAAGAGTGGGCATATGAAGCCACATTCCCGAGAGACCCAGTGGAGTTCCGATCTTGTAGAAAGATTTGTCATCTTCAGCATTTCTGCCAGTTTTTCTCACTAGCAGCTAGTGAAATGGTTCTTCTATAACTCCTCACTTAGGAGAATCACCAACAGTTTCTTATCAATCTAAAAACTGGAGTTCTTCTAGCCATTCAGGCTGAGGTGGAGGTCACGATTGTGGTAGACAGTCTGCATGCTTTCAGTGAGAACAATGTGGGTCTGTTCAAGGTGGTCAGGTAGGGTCACAGGGCCATAGTGTAGGCCAGTATTTTGTTGTAGAGCAGAACTAGAAGAAGAAGGATCCTAGACCCTATAGAGTTTGAGGTATGATCCTAGTTTCCTCAGTTTTAGCTCCTGATCATTTCGATGTAGGGGCTTCCCATAGTTTCATATTTTTAGCTGTTTTGGAGAGACTTGGGCTCTGTATCTTTTCTTCTGCTGATTTCTTGAATTTAGACACTCTGTTGGGGTCAAGAATGGATAATGTACGATAGTGTAAGGAGTTCCCTCTAGAGGTCGGTGGGTGTCAATTCTTATGGGACCTCTATTCCCTAGAGATGACGTTCTATGATGTTATTATTTGAACGGACTAGTTAGTTTCATTATAATAAGTTGTCAATTTCTATCCTCATAGGGTGAGTTTCACATCACTAGAGGGCATATCGTTTCTTTATAGGGGAAAATGAGATGTCCTAGAGAGCAGAGAAGGACCCGAGCATCATGTGTTGGGAGGAGTTATAGCCCAGATTTATAATCTATATCTGGATGACTAGGGGATATCACAATTGGATTTTCATCCAGTGGTCGATCATTTTCAAAATGTCTTTCTATAATACTTTTCATGTTTTAATCTGGAGAGATAGGAATAATTTTCTATTGAGCTTGTGCCAGGAGCAGAACCCGTGTCCGTTCCTCCTTATAGGATGGCTACACCAGAGTTACAGGATCTCAAGAAGCAGTTGGAGGAGTTACAAGATATGGGTTTCATCTGACCTAGTACCTCTCCTTGGGGTTCACTTATCCTTTTTGCGAAGAAGGTAGACAGTACCATCAGACTTTGTGTGGATTATAGGAAGCTGAAACAGTTGACAGACAAGAACCTATATCCTTTACCGAGGATTGATGATATCTTTGATCAGATTCAAGGAGCTTGGGTGTTCTCAAATATTTCCTTGAGATTTGGTTATCATCAGTTGCATGTTATACCATTAGATATACCTCTTACATCCTTTTAGAAATGGTATGGTCTATACAAGTATGTGGTTATTCCATTTCATCTCACAAACATGCCTGCGGTTTTCATGGCTCTGATGAATCGAGTGTCTCATCCATACTTGGATTCTTTCGTGGTGGTCTTCATGGAAGATAACTTGGTGTACTCTCACACTCGACATGACCATTCCACAAATCTTGAGATCATTTTGAGTACACTGATAGTGAATTAGTAATATGTTAACCTCTCAAAATACCACTATTGGATGGACTATATTCACTTCTTAGGTAATGTTATCTCAGAGACATGGATATCAGTAGACCCAGAGAAAGTGAGAGAAGTAGTTTCCTGGGAGCATCCGAATAACGTCTTTGAGGTGAGGAGTTTTCTAGGGCTGGATGTTTACTACATACATTTCATACATTACATTTCATGCTTAGAAACTCCAATGAAGGGACTGAATAAGAAGGGTGTGAAGTACTTGTGGTCAGATTCTTGTGAGTCAACCTTTCAAGAGTTGAAAGGGTGGTTGACTTCCACACTAATACTAGTATTTCCAGAGCTGGGAAAGAGTTATACTGTGTACTGTGATGCATCAAGAATTTGGGTGGGAGCCGTGTTTATGTAGGGAGAAGGAGTTGTTGCGTACGGGTCTCAACAGTTGAGGACACATTAGAAGAACTACCTAACGAACGATCTTGAGTTGGTTGTAGTTGTTCATGATTTATGATATTGGACACATTATCTTCTGGGAGATCATTTTGGGGTTTTCACCTTCCACAAAAGTCTCAAGTATATCTTCACTCAAAGAAATATGAATCTAAGATAGTGAAGGTAGTTCAAGTACCTTCAGTCCTTTGACATTGAACTTGCATACACGCCTGGGGAAGGCAATATAGTAGCTGATGCGTTGAGTAGGAGGACTCAGATATAGGAAATTCAAAAGGCTATCATTGATTGGAAGCTTATTGATATATTCTCCAAGATGAATTTGGAGGTTCTTGACAGATAATGGAAGATATTTATTTCTTCTGTGGCTATTACCTCTACTATACTTGATCAAGTGTGAATGAGACAAATATCAGATTATGAAGTCCTAGTCCTATAGGAGAGTGTATCAGGAGAGGACCCTAGTCCTGGATGGACAGTAGGTGAGGATGAGATCCTGCACTTTCATGGGCGCGTGTGGGTGCCAAAAGACATATGGGAGGAGCAAATGTGGGACTTTCATTCTTAAGTTTGGGAAGTTCATCCTACTATCACCAAGATGTATCGTGATCTGCACTGTCAGTATTGGTGGCTAGGTATGAAGGGAGATGTTGCTGGTTTTGTTATAAGGTGTTCCACCTGTCAACAGGTGAATGCGGAGCATCAGCAACCAGAAGGGATTTTGTAGCAGTTAAAAATTCATGAGTGGAAGTGGAATGATGTCACGATGGACTTCGTGAAAGGCTTACCAAGGTCACCTTGAGGGAATGATGCAGTATGGGTTTTCATTGACAGACTCATGAATGTGTCTCACTTATTACCGATCAAGGATACATTCAATGTTGATGATATGGAAATTTTGTACATCTGGGAGATTGTACGTCGACATGGGGTTCCACACTCAATTTTGTTTTTCCAGACAGGGACACACATTTTACTTATCGAGTCTGGTAGGGACTATAGTGGGCTTTGGGTACCCATGTACTTCTAAGTACAGCTTAGCATCCCCAAATATATGGATAGTATGAGAATATGATACAGGTGATGGAGGGTATGATTCATTCATGCATGCTATATTTTGGAGGTTCTTAGGAGAAGCACATACCTATTGTGGAGTTTACCTACAATAATAGTTTTCAAGAAACTATTGATATGACACCATATGAGGATTTGTATGGTAGGCCATGTAGATCACCCCTTTGTTGGATAGAGGTAGGAGAGGCAGCTATGTTGGGACCTCGTCTTACCCATGAGGCCACATATTAGATAGATTTGATTTGGAAGAGGATGGATACTATACAGTCATTTAAAAAGTCTTATGCTGATCAATGGAGATGACCTCTAGAGTTCGAGGTTGAAGATCAAGTTTTTCTATGTGTCACACCAAGGTTGGGACACGAGATGATTAGGAGAGAGGGTATTCTTTCACTGAGGTATGTCAGACCTTTCGAGGTTTTGAAAAGGGTTGGGCAGGTTGCCTAGAGTTTACAATTACCTCAGAGGTACCAGGATATGCATGATACCTTTCACGTTTATTAGCTACGAAGTTACTTGTCAGACCTGTCTGATGTATTTCAACTCGAGGAGGTTGAGCTATAGGTGGATGCATCATTCGAGGAGCATCATATCCGGAATGTTGATCGTAGTGTGATGGTTATCCTTTGCTGGTCTGTTCTTCTAGTACGAGTGCTATGGAAGCACGAGCGAGAACAAGTTGATATTTGGGAGAGGGGGACCGATGTACGATCGTAGTGGCCAAAGCTTTTTTAGGATTCTTCTTCTATGATGCCTTTCTAGGGAAATTTAGGGACAAATTTCTTCAAGGGGGGAATTTTCTAAGAACCCGGATATTCATTTCATGTATGAATCTTGTATCCTGGTGTTTTCGAAAAAAGAGGAGTTTTTGTAAATTTTAGGAGTAGACGCCGTGTACTTATAAGTAAATTTTGTGTACTCAGTTGTCATGGGTAGCCATGTGCTATCCATGTAAAGGCCGAACACATGGCCATGGGGTGACGTTTACGGAGGTCATAGTGCAGATTGAGTATCGACAGCAGTGGGTCCTTATTGGGTGATCGATACCTTTTGTGTGCATTCTCTGACAGCACGTGAACCTCCCAGAGAGCACATGGGAGTAGAAGGATCAGATTCATGCTCAGTACCCCAATTTATTTCCTTAGTCTTTGTTTTGGATTTCAGGGATGAAAATCCCTAAGGTGGGGAGAATGTAAAGACCTGGATTTTCCATGTAATTATTTTAATTATATGGAATTATTACGAGTCTTCAAAAATTGACGGCGTGTGATTCTGAGGCCTGGTATTTCCTCAATAAATTTCTGAACTTTTTTAAAGGTACGTTGAGTGAACGCATGGGAATCATTTTCTATCTATTGAAACAGTGCTCGAATTAAAAACACGAGGGAACCATTGAATCCACAGTGCTGAGATTCACTTAAGGGAGGATTTACTTCAACAGTAGTATGTCTGGAGAAACAAATTGGATTTTTGGACTTTTTAAAAGAATAATAAAATTACTCTGTTATTTTATTTACTTCTTTTTTTCCTCCAACGGACTAGCGGTTGTGTGGGACCAACAACATGTCAATCCATTAAATTTCTTGACCCTTAAAATCCTATGTAGAAACATCATTGGAATTATTTAAGGTTCCTATTAAATGAACCCCCATAAATTCAATGATCGTTACTCCCCCCTCTCCTATTTATATGGAGCTTGGGGAGGGGTAATGGCATGACTTCACCAGGAGACGATGCTTTGGTAAAATGCCACGATGCCGAAAACTTTGAGGTCAGAGCTGTTTCCAGTGGACAGTGACGAGCAACCCTGATTCACGAACTGAAGGGTGACATTTGAGCAACGACTTTGGCGGCTTGTTGTGGGAACAACGAACTCCTACTTTTCCTCAATCATGGGCACTCTATATCTATCTTGAGGCAATGTTATAATCTTGTTTTTGTTTCCAAGATTTGATGAATCTTTTTTTCTACCCTCTTGCGATCAAGATAACATGGAGGAAGAGGGCCAAAAGAACAAGGCCCAGACCCTCCTCCCTTGTTAGAATTTTTGATGGGTTCTTTTCAAGCATAATCTTTGGGTTGTACAAGACCCGGGAAAGAAGATGATGGTGGCGACCTGCACCGGCCGACCGTGATGGAGGCGGCACATCATCGCACACCATAGGAGGAGACCGCGACACTATGCCACCGTGGTCAGTAGAGCGGTCGGCCCCTACCGATTGTGGGGGAGATGCAGTGCACCGTTGCGCGCCGCCGGTGGAGAAGGGTTGCAAGTATACAGCCGCAACCGGGTCAAACAGGGTGGATGACATCATCTGGCCGCAGGAGGAAGCAACAGTGCGCAATGACGCACAACGACGCGTCATGGCTCCAATTCCATGGTGGAAGGACCCGCAACAGGTCTCATGGGTGACATGGAAATTCCAAAGGGTAGTTCCGATTATCCTTCTAAATGGGGGACCCCCATATGCTAGCCCGGCGGGCCTCGCATCCCCAAGTCTTTCCACCAGTGTGCCGCACCCCACCTAGTGTCAGGTCGGGCGAGCCCAGCGGGCCCTACCTCCTCGGGCCTGGACGTGTGAGCCCAGCGGGCCGTGCCTCCTTAGGCTGGGCCGCACGAGCCCAGCGGGCCCCTCCTTCGCGGGCTGGGACACACGAGCCCAGCGGGCCTCACCCTTGTGGGTCGGGCATCACCCCCTTGCGGGCCAGGATGAATCGCGGCCCAGCGGGCCAAGCCTGTCATGGCCTAGCCTAGCCGGGTCGGACCTAAACCAAGTCTGGTTGACCCAAACCAGGTCAGGATGGCCCTGACTGGGTCGGGGTGGGTCGGTCCGACCGGGTCAGACCATACCCGAACCCAACCCGACCCAGTTCGCATAAAGGGCCATAACTTGAAAACCGTGCATCCATTTGATAAGCTCTCTGCGGCAATGGGACCCATGGAGTGAGATGAACCTTCTGGTATGTTTCACTTGTGATTTGGATAAAGTCGAAGTACGACTGGGTTGGATCAAATATGAATCCAAGTGGGACCTCGGAACTAAAATGCTTATAAGTCACAGATCGGGAGTCCGATTGACGCGTCGTCTGTCACGTTGGAACCATTAAGACATAGCGGTACTTTGGAATAATTCTTCATGGATATTAATGGAGGATAAGGTACGAATTATGGCTTGAGGAGTAGTTCTCCTGGAATCAATCGTACTATGAGCATGAATCTAGTGGCTGGCAGTGAGGCAGAGGTTGGAGATAGATCATACGAAGGTTAGTACCGAGCGATCCTGTGTGGGTCAGTACCGATCCAGTGTGGGTCAGATCCTGTGTGGGTCAGCGTTCAACAATCCTATGTGGGTCATCACATACCAATCCTATGTGGGTTAGTGCTCAACAATCATGTGTGGGTCAGCCCATATCTATCATGTGTGGGTCAGATCCTCTGTGGGTCAGTGCTCAGTGATCCTGTGTGGGTCAGTGCATACAGATCCTTTGTGGGTTAGATCCTGTGTGGGTCATTGCGGGGTACAGCACCTATTGACTTTGGGCAAGTCAGATCCTATTTAGATCATTGTTGGGGTTAGTACCCCTCAATCATGTGTGGGTCAGACTCTGTGTGGTCAGTAGCAGTTGCTCTTGACACAATAAGATGATCTAGCTCTGCGACTAATCATCTGTACTTCTATATTTATATAATACTTGGTCTGAGCTGAGTCTTTAATTTTCCTGGGGATACTTGTGTGGTACTTTTACCTTGGTGGTGATATCTTTGTGGTGATAGCTGTGTGGTACTTTTAGCTTCGTGGTGATATCTTCGTGGCGTTACCTGTGTAGTACTTTTACCATCATGGTGATATCTTCGTAGAATTACATGTGTGGTACTTTTATGTTCATGGTGTTACCTTCATGGTGTTATCTTTGTGATATTATTCCCTCATGTATGAGACAAGTATATCTTGATAACATAGGTTTATGTATGGGCATATACCTAAGAAGATTTAATAATTTCTTCCTGATTTGTGGTTGAGGTATTTCTTTGTGGTTTTTTCTTTGTTGAACTATGGGAGACCTTCGGGGGTCTCAGGTTCCCTACTGAGTATTGTTATACTCACCCCTGCATGGGCTTCGCCCGCACCTTGTTGTGTCTTGTGCAAAATATGGACATCGTTGATCGAGGATAGGGAAGCCGGGACTGCACAGTGCTCATAGGTGGATAATTTGACATGGTGTGAAGCAAGACTACTGATCGTTAGTTGCGCATACCCTTTAGGTAGGATCCTCGATGGTTGATCCAGGAGCTATTTTTTACTTTTTAGTTGTACTTGTACTTTCTCGTTGGGCTCGTATTTCAACCCCTTTACATTCGTCACACTTTTTACTCGAGTAGTTTAAATTGTGGTTACTTCTTGTTGTGTTCATGGATTGTGTGTTTATACAGGTATAAAGGTAACGCCTTCCCATTAAGGGATATTCCTTTCAAGTGCTAGTCGCTAGCCCCTAGCCTATTGAAGGTGGGAATGGGGTAGTCACGACACAAGCCTTGGGGGATGGGTCGTGACAATTATTTGGAAAAAATGGGTCTTAATGTGTTACATAAAGAGAATAAGATGTTCCCTTTTATAAGAGATGAGAGGATCAATCTAGGAATTTCTTAAAATATTAAAATAATATAAATTAATTTTAATATTAAAATTGATAAAAAATGATAATATTATAAATTAAGATGATTTGGATTCAAAAATAACATTTATGTCAACTTTGGAAGTATCATTTAAATTGAAATTTCAATCAACAAGATAAAATGTAATTAAAATATAATTTATTAAAATATATATAATATATAATGTTAACCTAAAAAAACTATGTAATACAAAAAAAAACTAAAATAATATATATATTTTTAGAGTTTTTATCATCATTTTATTTATTTTTCTACTATTTCCACAAGTACTATATCATTGTTTCGTAAGCATTTTTGGGAATTATTTCATCACAAAAAAATTAAAAATAAATTCCCATGGTAAAATTTTTTTATATTTAAAATAGAAATTTATAACCAAAAATATCATCTATTTATCAATATGTCAAAAATTAAGAGATAATAAAACAAAGAGATTGATATTTTTTTTAAATCATATAAAATTAATAATCATGGAAAAAAGGAAAAAAGGTAATGTATTTGAGTTTTAGATGATTATAGATAAGATATAATAATCTTATAAAATTATGGAAAGTGTACGGATTACATTCTAATCCTTATCACTTTACGTTTACCCATAATTTATCCATTTTACCTTTATTTTGGAAAGATAAATTAATAGGATTACAATTCATAACAACTAAAAATAAAAGGGAAATATTTATCAAATTTAGATTTGTTTCTTAATAACTTGGAATCCATTTTTTGAGATTAAAAACACATAATTGTTATATGTTTGTGTAAAATTAAACCCACAAAACCTGATAGAAAATAATTTTTTATAAAAATTTTTCTTTTAGATAAAAAATGTTTTATACTAAATTAAAATGAAAAAATCATTAAAAAATAAAATAATTGGATTATATTTATTCAAAATTATATAATTAATTTTTAAAACTATTCACAAATATAAGTGTACTTTACAGACAATTTAAACAAAAATAATTTTTTTAATAGAAATCAGTATTTTTCAGGATTCAGTTTTGAAATTGAAAAATATCACCATAATTTTTTTTGATAAAATGATTTCAAAAGTGAATTTCGTTTTATCAAATAAAATTTCTTAAATTTATATAAACTAATTATGTATTTTAAAACAAAATGAATCAAAAAATAATTTTGAAGAAAACATTTTTTTGAAGAACAAAAAAAATTTACTAATAATCATGTGCATATTTCCTAAGAATTATTCAATTTTTTTAATGATTAGGATCATTATATATATTGAATAATTTTATTAATTATATTCATACCCCTCAAATCAACGATTAGTTTATAACTATCATATTTAAATAATAACATTTCACAGTTCATTTAAGATTATTGTTTCATATTTTATACACCATCAAACATAGTCTTTCTTTTAAAATATTGTGATATTACAATATTTTTTTGAATTATATTTATAATAAATCTATATTTGTTATATTGGATGTTTTATTGTGTATGAATCATCGTGGGACATAAGGTAAGAGTTTATGCGAAAATGCTATTTTTTGGGATTGTTTTTTTAATTTATAAAGAGGGAAATAATAATATTATTATACATTAAAATCCATATATTTTCTTATCCTATAGTTATTATATAAATTTTTATTATTATTATCATTTTCCTCTCTATATCAATTTAAAAATTGATATTTTTTTGAAAAACCAACCTTATTTCTTCATTGGTTGACAATCTTTTTCTTCCAGGCATATGTTATTTAAAATATTTTCAATAATGTTATCTTTTATGATGAAATTATTATTTAAATTTATTTTCAACTACATTTTTATTTCAATTAAATTTTTTGAAATGTAACTTTTACAATGTTTCTGGATGAGGTTATTTATAAATTTTTACAAATAGTAGAAAAGAAATATTTATTTTAACATATACTACACAAAACTTTTTACCCCTTTTATAACTATTGTTTTATTTGATTCTTAAATTACATGCTCAAATGTCTATTATCAATGAAAATATTTTTATAAATATTCTAATTTTTTTAGATAGATAAAAAAATTTATTTCCCCTAGTTTCAACGAAATGGTGAAATGATCTTTTAATGGTATTCCTCAATATTATCAACATACTTTATAGAGTTTATTTTTCATCACAAGGGATATGAACTTATGGTACCATACATTTTATTTCTTTGGATGTATTACTTTGATGATGTTTTATGTATGATTCTATGAGCCCCATTTCATTCTCATTGGTTAATTATGTTTTGATGGAATCATTATGAAACCCTTTTCTTTTCCATGGGTTATACTTTGATGAAGTGATAAAATGTTTATAAAACCCATTTCCTTTAGATATTCTATAAAATGATGAAATGATTAATATTTTTTTAATCCATTCCACAAATAGGTATAGTTTTTATTATGTGATGGGGGTCATGTAATTATATATCCCTCCAATGAATTATGTAAATATTGACATCTCATGAGATAATAAGACTTTAATGGGGACAGAACCTTGTCTAGTAAGGAAATTTTTCCATTATGATGGTATTGGGAGTGAACCTCGACTATGTTAATTATGGAACGAGATGCTAACCCAATTTACTATTATAGTCGTAACCATGATCCTTGACTGAAGAAATAACTTTCTATAATTAAGTGTTTATAAAACACTAATGTCCTATGATTATGATATGTTCTCATAGATCAAGTCTTATGATTTATGTATTTTTTATATAAGAAATCCTTTTTCCATGATTCATGATTAAATATCCCATACATGAATACATATGAATTTTATATGTTTTGATAATGTTATTATAATATTATGATTTTCTAATGATCACTTATGATCATTAATTGATATCTCATATGTTTATACATTCTATGTATTTGAGCTAACCCATTATTATGTTTATTTTCCCTAGGTAGTAAATAATGGTTTTATGTAGTATATGTCAAAGAATATCCCTAAATGAGAAGAATATTTTGGGAGATTTTGAAGATATTTCATGAAATAAGTTGACTATGTATCGATCCTCCAAATACAGTAGACCTTTATGGTTCTAGGGTGTGTAATCTTCTGATATTTATCGAATTATAATCTAAAATGATATAATATTTATGTATGTGATGTTTTGGATTCCTATTTTTGTATTAGAGATGGGATTAATTATATTTGGATATTAAGAATTGGAAAATTTGGTTAAATCATTGGGGATAAGTCTATGTATAGGATACCAACATGAATATTTAGTAAAGTAGTTGTTGTGTGTTTTGTATAAATAAAATCATTCTTTATATACTGGAATGTGGGGATAACAATGGAATATATTCAAATTGGGGTAAACACCTTAAAAAGGATAGTTTAATATCAACTTGATATTCACTTGGGGCATGTTGAGCGGGCCTAAGTCTGCACAATTATCTAGAAACTCTAGTAGGATATAGTTTGGTTAATTTATATTCTATTTATTAACAATTATGACTAATTATAGAATAAAATGTATGATTTTTTTTGAAAATCCATAGTTATATGAGATGAACATAATGTTTCATGTGAGGAAATAATTTTTCATAATTTATAACATCATCCGAATTATTTTAATAATCACATCATACTATAATTATTTATTTTTGATACTCAAACTGAGTTTTCGGTTTTAGTAAATGGTTGGAACTAGAAAGAATTATGTGAAAAGGAATGTGACATCCAATGAAATGATTGTCCTCATGATAAATAGAATGAAATGGGAGTGAGAATGTGAAACCTTTTGATTATTCCAAATGATATGTCTCGAATTATGATTGAAAACATGAATTTAGGTGAATTTAAAAATTCAAAATATATTATAAAAATATATTTTTTGGTGATAAATACCATGGTGGGAAGAATATGATTCTTCATACATGTCATGAATATTGCTAGAAACACCCAATAAAATGTCTCAATGGAACATGGAGACATATTATATGTGGAAAAAAGGGCATAATGAAAATAATTTCTGAGGAAAAATTAAGAGTTCAATAGAGGGAAATGAATTATGTCTTAAGGTACGACTAATTATTCAATTTATCATGTGTGGGGAACATGTGAATTATCTGAGTCACTGAACTAATGTAAAGTATAACTCTACGTCTTAGGAAGTTATTATGCTACATTTATCGCTGAATTTGATCTGGATGGTAAAAGAACACTTGTCCTCTATTTAATATTTGGGAATTTGAAGTGAAATCTTATAAGAATATGACCTATAAAAATATTATTATTCATCCTTTAGTGGAATTTGATTTGATTTTGAGCATTGATAAGATATCATTATAGTGATAACATGTAAATTTATAGAATAAGGAAATCACATTTGATATTATAAATAATCCTATGATCATTGTCTACTGCAAGGATGAATATGAACCTCCAATGGAAATTAATTCAGTTTTATTGGTATTACTACCTATTCATGAGGGATTTTTATCTCAAATGGTTGGAGAGAGACTCAACACTGAAGATATTCATATTTATTTGTGATTATGATGATGTATTTACTAAATACCAACCTAGTAATCCCCTGAATTTTGATGTTGTGTTTTCAATTGAATTCATACGTAGTGCTACATCTATTTCCAAGAATCCATTTAAAATTACCCTAATTTAGTTATAGGAATTAATGAAACAACTCTAGAAGAATCATGATATGATATTTATATTCCCTATCATACCACCATGGGTGAATCAAATATGTTTATTAAGAAGAAATTTTATCTAATGCATATTTTCATTGATTATAGAGTACATAACAATATCACTATCAAGAAAATGTATCTTCTACCTCATAATTATGAATTTTTTTTATCAAATTCATGGAGCATAATACTTTTTAAAGGCCAAAATTCATTCTGGATATCATTAATTGGGGGTCAAGAAGAAGTATATACCAAAGACCACCTTCCATAGGAGTTATGTTGGTTATTAATTTTAAGGGATTCCATTTGAATATACCAATTCCATGCTATCTTAACAAATTCAATGAAATGATTCTTTGGAGATTACCATGATTAGTTGTTGGTAGTATTTATAGATTATATTATTAAATATTTTATAAGTAAGGACGAGTATGTATATTATTTAGGAATTGTATTGATGAACCTAGGGAAAGAGAATATATATGAAAAATTTATCAAGTTCAAAAATTTCCTAAAGAATGTTTCATTCATGTCTCATATCATCTCAAAAAAGGGTATATCAATGGATCCTTTAAAGATAAAATTTATCAAGAAATGGCTTAGACCAACCCCACTGACTAATATCTATAGTGTTGTTGTGTTTGATATATACCATTGATCCTTTTTAAGATATTTCTCAAGGTTATATATCTAACAAAAATTTTTACATTTAAGGGTTCAGTATTCCATCAGACATACTATATGAGGAAAATTTCATGTTTTTTAAAATAATGTTGGTCAGTGCGCCTATGATCACTCTACCCTATGATGGGGAATGGTTTTTAATATATAGTAGTTTTATGAACAAGTAATTTGGATATGTCCTCATGTATAATGATATTATGACAGCTTATACCTATCCCTAATTGAAAATTAATGATAAAAATTACCCAAATCATAATTTATATTTGTTATTGGTAACTCTTCTATTCAAAATCTAGAGGCCATGTTTTTATAGAGAAATATGTTATATATATAATTATCATAAAATATTGAAGTATATATTAACATATAAGGTTTTAAAGATGAACTTATGGTGATGGTTGAAGTTGATTAATGATTATGACTGCTCAATACATTACCACCCTTAGAAGGTGAACAAGGCCGATGATATCCAGTGTAAGAAAGACCATGGTGGGTTTTCCATGATAATGATTTATTGTGATAAAATACTTATGAATAAGGATATATGAATCATTATTATGGGATTTATATAATATCTTTCTTAGGTTATTGTTCAAATATCCATCCATAAGAGGATTAAAGAGGAAAATAAGGAAGATGTGGAACTACATTAGAAGGTGAGGAATTTTCATGAGTTCAAAAATGATAAGGTTAAAGAACTGATTATGTGAACCATAAATACCATATTTAAATTATCTATTGGTTGAATCTATAAGTTCATCATTCTATATTCATTCAAGATGTATGAGGATTTATAGACATATAAAAGCATATATTTTTGGGACATCATTAAAAGGGATATTGTAGATTATATTTATCGATGTATAGTATTTCAAAAAGTTAGTTATGAGATATATAATTTGGAGGGGATTTTATAAAAATTACACATACTACAATGGAAATTGGAAAACAACACCATGTATTTCTTCATTGTGCTCCGAAAAATATCTAAAGGCACTAATCCTATTTGGGTTGTAGTCAACCACCTTGTGATGTTATAACATTTATATATAGTTAGGGAATATTTATCTATTGATATATATTAAATGGTATACATAATATATGTATAAAGGTTTCATGTATTACTAAATTTTATTATATTGGATTTAAATTCATGTTTTACCACAAATATATGGATATGTATTCAGTACGATTTGAATACATAGTTAAAATTTACCACTACATATAATCCTCAGATAGATGGTCTGTCTAATAGGACTAGTCAATTTCTATAAGATATGTTTAGATTATTTTATATGGAAGTAAAAGGATAGTGGGATCAATATATTTCTCTAATATAGTTTTCTTATAAAAATAACATTCACCCAAGCATTCACAGATCTCCTTATGAATCAATCAGTGACCGGAAGTGATGAGCTCCAATGTGATGGGATATTGTTTGAGAAAAAAAATATCAGGACATTATCTATATAAGGAAATTGAAGAAAAGTTTAGATACAATCATTATCACAATAGGGTGACCCTAGTTTGTTAGAAAAGTTATGAAGAAAATCAACAACAAGATTAAGAGTTTGAAGTAGATGATAAGGTATTACTATGAATATCTACATGTAAGAGGGTTATGGTATTTGAAAATAAGGTAGACATAGTCCCTATATATATCGATACCTTAAAAATTCTTGATAGTACTAGGATTGTTTTTTACCACTTTGAAATTCCACTGAATATATCTCAATTTCATGAAAGTTTCCATGTATCTCTAATGTGGATGTACATACCTGATCCTTTATATGTAATTTACTCAACGTTCATACCATAGGTGCATTATATATCTTATGAGGAATGAACGATAGATATTATATATTGAATGGAGAATGTTTTATAGTATAAGATCACTTATCTGGTCCATGTTTTGTTGTGAATCCTTAAATTTGAGGAAGCTATGTGGGAACCTAAGGATGTGATGAGGAATAAGTATCTTTAGTTTTTTATATCAGTGTGATTTAATTTTAGTGAAAATTTATTATAAAGGGGTTCTATTTTAAACCAGTAAATTTTATGATAAATTATCTTTAAATAATTTTGATATCCTTAACAACTTTCTTTACACAAAACATAATGTTTAAACTAATCCTAATATACTATTGAAATATTATTATCAAATATGATAGTTATTTCATATTAATTGTATTTCTGTGTATAAATAAGAAAGTTTTAATTATTTAAAATATTTTTTACATGTGTTGATTATTAATTCATTTGTTATGAATTAGGTAGAAATGAAAATAAAATAAATGAAAGTAAAAAAGTTATGTTTTTTAGAAAAAATATTTTTATGCATGAAATGTATTATTATCATAATAAATTAAATTTTTCACTATAGATGAATAATTATAAGGAAATATTTATATAATATATTCAATAAAATATTCTAATATTCATCTTATTCCTTTTTAATAGGAATTGATTAACGATAAATTCATTTTTTTCTTAAAAATGCACTTCTTTAAAATCTATTTTTATTTTTCTTTGCACAATAATTTTAAAATTTATTTCTGAAACATATGTAAATTGAATCTCAAAAAATGGTTTCAATATTTATAATAATCATGTTTTTTGAGGATTTCAATTTCAATTTGGGTTGTTATGAATTGTAATCGAGGTAAAAATCCACCGCTATGGTAATTGTTAAAAGGTTTGACAAGGTATTAAACTAAAGATATAATGGTTAAAATTACATAAAAAATTATAGAAATATAATTGGTTATGTGAATTTAGACCAATAATTTTATTTTATTTGAACATTGTTAACTTGTTTCCCACTTTCATTTGAATATAATTTTATTATATTTTAATGCGTTAATTATTTAGAAGAGTTCCACTCCCCTAAAATGTAAAAGGGAACTCAATATCCTCTCTCCTAAACACCACTAGATTCATTTATATAAAAAATATATACCCAAATAATCTCCTAGAATACTTAAACATGACATTTATGTTTTTTTATTTTCAAATACCAATCCATGAATCCATAAGGTGCTTCTCCAAGGCAGATACCCAAAGAAGAGGTATCTTTTTTACTGATTTTTTTCATGTTTCTTTCAAATTAAAACTCTCAAAAATTTTATATAACTTTATTAACATGATGAAATAATTATAATTATTATAATTATATGTTTTTATGTTGATTTTATAGAAATTTTCTATCTCTTTATCATTAGTAGGAAAATGATAATGTCACTCATTCTTATGTGTGTACTACATCCTCCATGAAGTGATGTGACTAATTTTTCAATTCCACTTTACACAGATGGTAATAACAATAGAGTTAATGAATATATTTTATTTTTATGATTTAACAATTATTCTATAAATATTAATTATTCATTCCTTTTTTCATCCTTTGAAATGTGGAAACATCACTCATGTGTATATACAAACTACCAACACTATGAAGTGCTGTAATTCAGTTTTCATCACATGTTTTTTTGTGTGAATAGTTTAAACAATTTATGTAATAAAAAATTATTATACTCATTAAATGAATAATATTCTGGAGATTATGAAACAATTGGAAATTTTTAAGTACCAAAACCAAGAAACCGAAACATGCATTGAAAACGAACCAGTTTTCATAAGAATATTAATTTTAATTAACAATTATAAATAAACAGATAATTTAAAATTATAAAGGAATTATAAATATTATTTTATTCATTAATATTATTCCATAATAAATGTATAATAAATCTATTTTTATTATGAATGATGTTTGAACACATATGTAGAAATGTGATAATTGAGGTAAGGGTTTATTTTATAGTATCATTTATTTTCGTAATTATTTATGTTAAATTTATATTAGGGGAAATTATATGATCCTTATACATTAAGACCCATATATTTTCTAATTTTATAGTTATTAATATAATTATTAATTATTATTACCATTTTTCTGTCTTTGGTACCTAAAATGATCCACAAAATGTATTTAAGAAAAGATGACATTATTTCCTCTTTGGTTGATGAAAATTTTCCTCCTGATCCATTTTATTTAAAAGTAATTTCAATAATGTTCTTTTTAATGACTCAATGATAATTTAAATTAATTTAGAACTATATTTAACTTTCTTTTCAATGTTTTATTTTTTTTTTCATTTTTTTGAAGGGGTTATTCATGATTTTTATTAAAAACGTGGAATGAATATTTATTTTAACATTTGTTGTACAAAAAATATTTCCACTTTTATGATTATTATTTTATTATAAGATTCCATTACATGTTTATATAGTTATTTTTAATGAAATTGTTTTTTCTAAATATTCTGATAATCATTATTTTTAAAGATACCCAAATAAAATCACATTTTCCCTATTTTCCAAGGAATCATGAAATTATCCTCTAATAGTATTTTCACAAATGTAAATATACTTTAGGAGTTTTTATAATTCATTAGAGATATGAAATTATGATACCATCCACTTTCTATCACTAAATGGATAATGGTGATGACTATTTAAGGTTGATTATTTGAAACCCATTTCTTTTCGATAGGTCAATTAATTTAGGATGAAATATTTATGATAACCATTCCAATTACATGAGTTATTCTGTGATGAAATGATAGAATGTTTTTGATACCCATTTACTTTATATGGGATATTCTGTAATTAATTTATGTTTGTTTTTATGATCTTTTGGAACACATCTGTATGGTTTTAATTATGTGATGGTTTTTCCCAAAATTATATATCTCTCAAATAAATTTGGTAAATATTGATATATCATGATATTATATGTATTGGAATGGGGAGTTGATACAATTCAGTAGGAGAATTTTTCTATTATGATAGTCATGCAAGTGAACCTTGGTTAAGGAAATGGTGGAACAAGGGGTAAAACCAATCCACTATGATATTATTTGTAGTGAACCTTGATTATAGAAATGATTTTATTTGTTAATTTGTATGTCACAAACCCATTTATTTTTCTAATGATATGTTCTCTTGGCACATTATTTTTTATTGATGATTCATTATAATTATGTATTATGTATTTTGTTATGAAGAATACTTATTCCAAGATTCAAAATTAAATGTCTTTGAAACGACTATTTATGAATTTTATAAGTTATGATCATGTTATTGTATCACCATATGATCATAATATATGATAACCTTTAAATATGTCCACAATTTTGATAGATTTCACGACATGAAACACCAAATGTAAATGTAACAATGATATATCTAAACTAAAAATTAATATTTTAGAATAAATATTAAAACCTAACTGTTGAATGAGTGGAAATAAATATCAATAAATAAATTTTGAATTATATGTTTAAAGAAAATAATGTATAGTTTTAATATGAATTTAATGCAATTATTTTACATAAAATGACTAATAAGTTCAATTAATATTTAGAATTTTTTTATAAAATATTTCATTTATTTGATATAAAATTATATTTCATGAAATGTATGATTAATGATGTTAAAATATGTTTTATATTAATTATTCATTAACAAAAATATATTTGGTAAATGAAATGAAATAAGAAGAATAATAATCAATGTTTGAAATGTCATTTTCAAATAAATACAGTTTTAATTATTTTTTATAATTATCTTCAATAGTTGAATCTATAATTTTTTTTAATTTTTTATTAAGAAAAAAAATTAATTATCAATATTTCAATATAAAATATTTTCAGAGTATTAATTTTGGATATTTTTCTAAAAAAGTGGTTTTTATTCAAAAATGTGATTTTCATTTTCTTTGTATTTTTTATGAATTTATTATTATATAAAAATGATATATAAGAATAATTTTTTTTGATTGATAAAAATGAATCAATTTAATAACATTATGTATTTTAAAATATTATTTTATGTTATAAAACCTATGTAGAACTTTTTTAGAATGAAATAAAAATGTTACCTTAATAAAAATTATTTCCAATATTTCTTTGAATAAAAAAATTTCAAGGTGAGATTAGGATTTATATTGAAATAAAATACTAATAGATTTATTTGTTTTAAAATAAGCCAGTTTGTTTAATTATGATTGATAAATTTAATAATTACGGTATACACATAAAATTTAATCTTAAAAGCCAACAATTTCTAACAAACCATTTTTATAAGTTATGTGTTCTAATCATAAAATTATCTTTCAAAACCCATATAAATTTTATTTTATAGAATTATTTCAAAATTTTAAATTTTAAATTTTATTTTACGTAAAATTTTCAATATTAATTTTTTCATTAATATTAATTACTAAAGACAAAAATTAATTAACAAGGTAAAAGTAAATTGGGGAAAATGTTAACTAATTAAAAGTAAGAACCATAAAACATTAATATTTTTCTCCAAATTTTTTTATGTTATTTTATATGAAGAATAACATTCCCCTCCTCATTTTTCCTTTTTCAAGTCATTGAAAATTGAATAGTAACATCACAATTTTTAAAATGTTAATGGTGTTTCAAAAAGTTCCGTTATCCTCACATATATAAAGGTTACACTCCATCTATTTGAGTTGGTTCCCCAGAAACATCTTATGTTTACTTTATGATGGATTTAATTAATATTTTTGAATATTAATGTACATATTATCACATTGTGATTGTCCTTCTACATACCATACTGTGTGATAATGTCCCAATATTAGTTTTCACACTAAAAGGTCATTGTAGTTCACCATTATGATGAGAACCCAGAAGTTATATGAAAATATTCTAAAATATAAGTTCTATAGCTAGGTGAAATTATTTTGGGGACATAAATGATGCATGATATCATGGTTGGATACTCATAGGACTTTTAGGCGCCTTCTCATAGTGTATGCCCTTGTAAATATCTAGTGTAGGATATTATGAGATCGAGACCCGCCAATAGGAAATCAACATTTATATGTTTCATTATATGTTCCTACATTCAAATGGGTGTATTGATACATAGACATTAAGATTATTATAATGATTATTTTTATTCGCGTACATTGATTTAGTGACAATAACCATGAAAACAAATGTTCACAGTGAGGTAGGATATGTTTGGTGCATCACTAGTAATATTGAATTAATGAATAATGTAAGAAATGATTCTTCCCTTGTGTTCCTTAACAGAAGTTCATATCTCATTCCCTTTTATGGAAATGATATATCCTAAATAAATCCATGTCTATGGTGTTCTATAGGAAGGTTTATTTTCTAGTATGTCAAAGAAAGAGACATCAAGCACATAGGTTGATGGCACTAGTATGCAAACTACTTGATTTGAGATATCCGCACACAACACGCTCGATTCCAGGAGGGTCCACTCCTCAAGCCATGTGTCGATACATCAATTTTCACTAAGTCCTGAGTTGATGTATCCCATAGTTCCTTATCATCATGAAGAACCCAACATGAAAGACGACGCGTCAATCAAATGCCCGGTTTGAGATTTATTGGCATTTCTGTTCCAGGGGCCCGATTGGATTTTATGTTCGATTCAACCCTTAAGTTTTCCAAATTTGTCCAAAACTCACTTAGAGTATCGAAAAAGGACCGACTCATCGCGAGGGTCCTAGTGCTGCAGACGGCGCGTCAATCATGTAACACCCCAAGATTTCATAGTGTGTTATTTCTTCAAAATAATTCAATAACTTTCACTACATGCAACACCATGTTCAAGCACACCATGACTTACCAAACAAGCCGTTCAAAAGAGGTTATGAATAGTATTAGATAAATTTTAATGTTTATATAATCCTTATAATTTTAGAATCCATATTATAAGTTTCTTAGATATAATGCAAGAACAAATTCATTTTCAGTATTGCACTTTTATCAACTTTAATAGTGAACCCTTTTTAAATAATATATTTTAAACTTTTTGACTAAATGGGGACATCAAAAATTTAAAATGAAACATCCCAAGCTTCCACGGTACGCTTTCTTTGAATAATACAGTAGCGTGTGTTGTACACAACCTTGAGTTTTAACACACACCACAACCAATCAAACTAGCCGTTATGAATAGTAATACCTAATTTTTGAAATTATATATATTTTATATTTAAAAATGGACTTCATTTTTGGATTCGGAATATCAAAATTATCCTAGGGTGAAATTTTGGTACTTTTCGGATAACTTTTATATTTTGATGAATAGTGAAAATTACTAAATTTTAATTAAAAACAACTTTTTTAATCAAAATAATTAATAGTGATAAATTATGAATTTGAGTGGTTTTAAAGTATATTTAGAATATAGTTTTACCATTTAATATAATGTTGGTCATTGGACATAATTTTACAATTAAACCGAACATAAACGAGTGTCAATCTTTTGATAGTTATTATCTCTTAAAAACACGCTTTTTGTTTTGACAGCGGGATTTAATTTTAAATTAATTTCTGCCACTTCTGTGTTTTGAATTTAGGAAAATGGATTCCATATTTGGAATCAGGATGTTAAAATTGTGTAAATAGGTAACTTTTATTTTTAGACATTTTGAATAATTACTGCGGTAAATATTTTATTTACCATGGTTAAGGGTAAATCCGGTAAATAAGGGTTAAAAAAAATAATATTATAATAATACTAAATTACCCTAAAACGTGTCTTAACCCTATTGGGTGATACATGGTCGACCATGGGAATCTTTGGGTCTATTTTGGGACCCCATGGATCCACTTGTAAGTGATAATGAAACTTTATTTTAATTTAGTTAAAATGAATACAAAAATGACACAAGCATATATCTTTTAGAACAACAATTGTTACATAGGGTTATATATGTTGGATTTTAGATTATAAATATTCATTAGAAAGCTAAAAAGATTTTCTACATAATGATATTTTATTTATAATTTTTAGACATTAAATAATTTATTTTATTTATGACACAATGATGATGCAGTAATTACTATAATAGTGAAAAATTAAAATAATTTATATTATAAATACCCAAATAAATATAATATGAAACTTTTAATGAATTAAACTAATTTTCTAGGATAATATGATATATTAGGATTGATTTAAAGGACTTTTTTCGAAGTAATCAATCTGTTATGAGTTTCACAAAAATCAACTATTGAATAGTGTCAAAATTGACATAAAAGAGTTCTTAAAACAAATATTATATTATTAATTGATATTAAATTCCTAAAAATCTAAGGTTCGGCCAAGAGACTTATATTATGATAGGTTAATCATTAATGGACCACTTGGGGGTCGTTTGGATGTATATAGTAAGTTTATTAACCATATTATATAAAAATACAAAGAGACATTGTAAAAGTGAAACTAATTAACTTAGAGTTAATACTTAAAGATAAGGTTAATATAAGTACCCAAACCTGTCTAAATTCTATTGGATGAGTTGTTTTCGACCTATACCCACCTCATCCTTTGAATAGTCAACTTTGGAGCCTTTGGAAACCGAATATGAATTTATTATAAATTAATATTTCTAGCTTTTCCAAAGGTGCCCCTCACCCCTCTTATAAAAGGGCACTCCTCCTTCTCATTTCCTCACACCTCTCAAGCCACTTGGCTCGTCCAAACTCTGCCCAAATAAGCTCCCCACATCCCTCTCCTCCTCCTTGAAGCTTCCCCTTAGGCAGAAAGCATTTCAATAAGTCCTTTGGTTCCAACCAAAGTGAGTTACCTAAATTAATGGTAACAATTTCTCTTAAAGTATTTTCATTTATTTTGCTTCTCCAACCCCCAAAATCTTTTTATTTCCTTTCTTTTGTAACACAAACAGTATCCTCAATATACTAGGATGTTTTTATAAGAAGGATTCAAACTACACATTCACACAACTCCATCTAATGGATGATGAACATAATGTTTCTGTGGATGGCAAACTAACGCCTCACGAAACGATGATTGTTGAAATACATCTTACCGCCTCTCATGGTGGCCATTAGGATGGCACTGTAATTAAATATGATATTAATGATATATATTTTATATATAATCTTCTGTAATTCCATTTTATTTCATACCATTATTCGTTTCATGTCGTATATACATACGATAATTTCATTTGAGGAAGTGCGGACTACCGCCCCCTTAAAATGATATGACTCGTTCATACCACACATGGAACGTATAAAGGATGGTGTAAATGAACTTAAGTAACATATATAAAATATTATATTATACTGGAATAGTAATATACCTATGTATAATTTGGATTCGATTCTTTTAAAATAAAAATTAAATGGAAGTAGCGTTCGTGCGTACGTACGGACTACCGTCTCCACGAACGCGATGAGATTCATTCTCCATCGTATAATTTGATGATTTAAAAATGATGTTTAAGATCTTGATACCATTCTGGATATGAATAATATACATCCCATTAATAACGAATATGTCTCACATAACAAAGAATATAAAGTAAAATGAACCCGTTAACACCCGAAATGACGATAATTCTAAAATATTATTAACAAATCAATGATAAAAGATCATATATGATATCATATTAAAGTAAATGATTCTTTTATTATTCAATAACAGTTATTTCACCATTATATAGGAGGTAAACCTACCATCGACCAAGGAAAAAGTACAATGTAAGGATTTTCTAATCTCACTTTTAATTTCGTGAGAATTCTATTGTTCACCACTTAATTATTGGATGTGGTGTATGTGTACTGCCCATGATTGTATTCATTGTGTAATATACTTTAATTTATGGGTACTTACATCATCATGGTATGATACTTCTTTCATGGGTGTATGTTTCGAAAGTTACCTAATCGATAAGGGAATTTGAGATTTCAATTTCCACTCATTTGGCTTTACACATATTTCATTGATTATATTACCCCAAGATTATGTGTGGAATCACTATTCATTTGATTATGTCATAATTTCCACTCCCCTTCCTGTGGATATAAGTTTGATGCACATAATCACTCCATTGGTAATTCTCAAGTCATTGATATGAATTTGATAAGAGTAATTTTAACTCATTCTCCATTTGTTGAGTTAAACATCCAATTCGTTGGTATTGTTTTTACAAGAATATGTGTGAATGTACTTTGATTGTTTTACACTGAATATCCAATCATATTTAGTGTATTTATATTTGTCACACATAATTATGTCATTGATTTATCCTTAACCTAAGGATACAACCTTTACAAGAGATTTCATCTCAATTTACATTCCATTGAGACTTCTTTGTTGATATACACCAAATCACTTTTATGTGGTGTATATAACGTACTATGACATAGTATATCATGATTCCCTTTATTCTCATGATATTACAAAGTTTTGATCACCTCAATTATTTGTATTCAAGTGTCTCTTTTGGTAAGAATCTCTAACTAAAATACCATTTTTAAATGTTTTAAAGACTTATTCATCTAAACCTTTCTCATTAATGTCCATGTTTTAAAAATGGTTTAAAGGATTTATTTATATGGACATTAATGTTTAGAAATCAAAACTCCTTTTAAAAAGTTTCAAAGTGGTATGGGACACTTTGATTCAAAAATCTACTTTTAAATGGCTTCTTGACAAATAGTGTGACTTTTAAATGTTTTCAAGAAAAGGGGGATATTTCTCTCAAACAGTTTTGATGATTATTTTCATCTATGTCAACATCCTTCATTATTCTTGATTGAGGTTAATGTGATACAATACAATCTTCCATATTGTATCGAATGAGTTATGTTTGACTGTGGATGTGCTGTTTTTATACCATTCATGGTTTGTGGTAAAAGTATTGACATTTCGTATGCTAGTTTTAATACGAATGTTTATGTTACGTTTAAACATGTTCATATGAGGAATGCATTGGACTTAATAAGTGACGGGTGGAGCCCGCTATAGCTCCTCGATGAATCGGTAGGTCTCATGAGACAAACTAGTGTCTTGGCACAAGGCCTTGGCAAAATCTTATTTGTAGTCTTGGCACGAGGCCTTGGCTATGTGGTTATGATAGTCTGGCATTATGCATTCCATCATTATGAAAGTGGTTATTGATATTGCATGTGATCATTCGACTAGTAGAATATCCATGTGAGTAAGTAAATGGCATTATTTCATTTTACCTTTTCCATTTTATGCTGAAGTTCAAGTTTAAAAGGCTTTTGTTTTAGTTATAAATTGCCTTAAGTGTTTATGCTTATTTATGAAAGCTTCTGCTATAATGTTATCCTTACTGAGCATCCGAGCTCACCCCTTTCAATGTTTTATTTTTTTTCCCAGGATTATGAAGAAGTAATTTATGAATGACCTGCAGGGATAGTATGAGGGGATATGAAGACAAGATGTTTTTTTTTATGATGTAATGTAAAAATTTATGGATGTATCTAGTTATTCCAAGGCTACTAAACTAATCGGTCTTTCGAGACTTGATCTTTCTCGTGATCATGCCAATGTTATGTAATTAATGCACCGACTCTGGGTAGCTGGGGTCGGGGCGTTACAGTTGGTATCAGAGGAAGTTTAGTACAAACCTTGGTAGCTAGATTTAGATAAACTCTGATTAGAGCACGTAGACCTAAGATGAACTTTGAGGATTAGTATAAAAAAAACTTCCTAGAATTTTGGTATTGTAAAGATTTTGTGAGTTTTCCGAGCAATACATCCCTGTCTGGATACGAGGAGGTAGAGGCAGCTCTGGCACAGATGTACCTAGGGGTAAAACCCGAAAACACCGCTTTGAGCTAGACTCGAACGGGAACTGGTGCACGACAACGGGCCTTGCTGCACTCTTGGTTACGACACTCCCGGGGGATATGCATAGGATAATTTACATTTTCTTTACAAACCGATTTAAGTAATATATACATAAGATGAGAGAAAATGACCTTGGTTAATCCTAATATGTTTCAAATTGAGAATATGGTGAAATTTTAATCTCTAAATGATTTTACAACTACTATTACTCACACAATGCCTTCTGGTTTTAGTCAATGGCTGGATTCCAAGGAAGTCATAGTGACTTTGAGAATGATGTACAAGTTGGGAACAGTGGTGGCAATGAGCAACAAAATGGAATGTTGATAGGTGTAAAAGATATCATCTTTATGCCAAATCAGTTTTCCAAAAATATGATCAACAACATATATATTAACCAGCTCCCAGACTCAACAAGGAAGAGAAAGGTGATAAATGATAAGATCTCCAGCAATGGAGACCATGGAGAAAAGAAACCTCAATTTTCATCATGCAGGAATTGTGGAAAGAGACACCCAGGAAAGTGTCTCAATGGGACAACGAAATGTTTTACGTGCAGGAAGGAAGGACATAAAGTGAAGAATTGCCGAAGAAAAATGAAGAGTACTATGGAAGAAGATAAAAATGGTCCCAAGAGTCCATTTACAGTCATTTGTCGTAAATGTAGGGGACCTGGCCATTACCCGAGTGAATGTCCTATTTTATAGGATATTTTCTTGGTCAAAGAAGAAGCTATGTGGAAATAAATGGCTGGAGAAAAATTTAAAAAGTATTAGCACTCCTTGTTGATGGGTTTGCTTTGGAATAATTTTCTCTTGTATTTGTAACCCCGCAGTTTTCCATGTGAGAATGATATTTGAGGAAGAATTGTCTCTTCTCTTGTGGATATAGGTATAAATAACCATTTGGTTTTATATGATCATTGGGGTTTGAGAAAATGATAAGTTATTATAATTTGGGATGAAAATGCAAAGTATGATATAACATTTGTGGTTAAATTATGTTATTTTGAGGAATTTATCTCATTTTGGTAATATTATAAAATATAGTTTTTGAAAAAGGACAACACGTAGACCGTGTGACAACCCATCACGTCGGACAAAGCCGTGGGAATCGAACCCACAACCAAAGTGCGATTGGGATTTATCGCCTACCACTGGACTACGTGAAGTCCCTGGTTAGTGTGACTATTTTTTTTGTTAAATGATTTTATTGATCAATAATAAGATGATTTGGGTTCTTATGTCTTATCAAATGAATACCCTTGGTATAGGAAAATGATTTGGTGATTAAGTGATAAATGTTATTTTGGAAGATGTTCGTTTTGTTAGGAACACTATATGCCCAAGGAAAATAGAATACAATGAGGTTTCATTTGTAGAGTAATGGTGGATTTTTATCTACATTTTTATTGTTGATTTATAGTGATTTGGGTTATTTATGGAAATGATTAACCTATAACAGAGAATATGTGATGATTACTTTTAAGTATGTGACTTTAAGAGTATTTGATGTAATTTGGAGATACAATGTAACATGGGAGACTACATAATCAAATTCTTCTATGTTTTGGGTTTCAATATTAGTTTGGATTATATTAAAGGATTTTAAGGACAATTGGTTATTGAATGGTATCTATTTAACTTTGGGGTATTGTTGGTTTAATTTTAGAAATTAAGATTAGTGCATATTTATCTCAATGAATATCCTTTTGGGGGATCATTAGATCATTCACTAACCATTTTGGTTTTGATTAATATATGGTTTATCCTGCATGGATCATGTGATTCTATAGAAGTTTATTCTAGCTCTTCCAGTGTGACCAAGTCTTCTTGAATACTCATAGTTTAAAAAAAAATTGAGTTAGTGGTGGAAATTTATTAAAAAATGAAAATCTACTTAAAATTTAAGTATATCTCATAATGTTCTTAGCCAATCTCATAAATAAATTCCCCAACATTAATAAAAGAAACATAGAACAAAAATGTTGTCCTAGATGGTACCTTAAATCATCACAAATTTATGGCTTTGGGATTTTTGGCCTTTTCATAGCCATGTTCTCTACCACTCTCCATCAGATAATTGATGGTTAGATTTCTCCTCCATATCCATATTTTCCTTCATGGAACCCTAGTATGTGTTATTTTCGATAATCTTCATACTTTCGACTCTTTATTTTAAATAGAGGCCTCATTAATTCATTTTTCGATGTGGGATTTCAACTAAGATATTTTGAAACGTCAAAAATGTGTTATCCTAATACCCTATGTTTTGTTGAACAGATGGTATTTCAAATCATCATAGATTGATGATTATAAGGACCTCAATTTTACACTTGTTTGTGATTGATGACCTCAATCACCACCTATAAATATTTACGTTTTTCCTCCAATTATATGTCTCTAGTTGCCACCAATGTTCTCCTAATCGAGATCATAATTTGGTGGTGACCCTTTGATTTCTCTTTTTCTCATATTAAGACTAAATTTTAGTAACCCAATTTCCGATGTGGGTTTTCCCACAAATATATTATCTATTTTCAACCTTTTTTTTCGAAGAACAATTTCAAATTGCGAGGACGCAATTTATTGAAGGAGGGGAGAATGTAACACCCCAAGATTTCATAGTGTGTTATTTCTTCAAAATAATTCAATAACTTTCACTACATGCAACACCATGTTCAAGCACACCATGACTTACCAAACAAGCCGTTCAAAAGAGGTTATGAATAGTATTAGATAAATTTTAATGTTTATATAATCCTTATAATTTTAGAATCCATATTATGAGTTTCTTAGATATAATGCAAGAACAAATTCATTTTCAGTATTGCACTTTTATCAACTTTAATAGTGAACCCTTTTTAAATACTATATTTTAAACTTTTTGACTAAATGGGGACATCAAAAATTTAAAATGAAACATCCCAAGCTTCCACGGTACGCTTTCTTTGAATAATACAGTAGCGTGTGTTGTACGCAACCTTGAGTTTTAACACACACCACAACCAATCAAACTAGCCGTTATGAATAGTAATACCTAATTTTTGAAATTATATATATTTTATATTTAAAAATGGACTTCATTTTTGGATTCGGAATATCGAAATTATCCTAGGGTGAAATTTTGGTACTTTTCGGATAACTTTTATATTTTGATGAATAGTGAAAATTACTAAATTTTAATTAAAAACAACTTTTTTAATCAAAATAATTAATAGTGATAAATTATGAATTTGAGTGGTTTTAAAGTATATTTAGAATATATTTTTACCATTTAATATAATGTTGGTCATTGGACATAATTTTACAATTAAACCGAACATAAACGAGTGTCAATCTTTTGATAGTTATTATCTCTTAAAAACACGCTTTTTGTTTTGACAGCGGGATTTAATTTTAAATTAATTCTTGCCACTTCTGTGTTTTGAATTTAGGAAAATGGATTCCATATTTGGAATCAGGATGTTAAAATTGTGTAAATAGGTAACTTTTATTTTTAGACATTTTGAATAATTACTGCGGTAAATATTTTATTTACCATGGTTAAGGGTAAATCCGGTAAATAAGGGTTAAAAAAATAATATTATAATAATACTAAATTACCCTAAAACGTGTCTTAACCCTATTGGTTGATACATGGTCGACCATGGGAATCTTGGGGTCTATTTTGGGACCCCATGGATCCACTTGTAAGTGATAATGAAACTTTATTTTAATTTAGTTAAAATGAATACAAAAATGACACAAGCATATATCTTTTAGAACAACAATTGTTACATAGGGTTATATATGTTGGATTTTAGATTATAAATATTCATTAGAAAGCTAAAACGATTTTATACATAATGGTATTTTATTTATAATTTTTAGACATTAAATAATTTATTTTATTTATGACACAATGATGATGCAGTAATTACTATAATAGTGAAAAATTAAAATAATTTATATTATAAATACCCAAATAAATATAATATGAAACTTTTAATGAATTAAACTAATTTTCTAGGATAATATTATATATTAGGATTGATTTAAAGGACTTTGTTCGAAGTAATCAATCTGTTATGAGTTTCACAAAAATCAACTATTGAATAGTGTCAAAATTGACATAAAAGAGTTCTTAAAACAAATATTATATTATTAATTGATATTAAATTACTAAAAATCTAAGGTTCGGCCAAGAGACTTATATTATGATAGGTTAATCATTAATGGACCACTTGGGGGTCGCTTGGATGTATATAGTAAGTTTATTAACCATATTATATAAAAATACAAAGAGACATTGTAAAAGTGAAACTAATTAACTTAGAGTTAATACTTAAAGATAAGGTTAATATAAGTACCCAAACCTGTCTAAATTCTATTGGATGAGTTGTTTTCGACCTATCCCCACCTCATCCTTTGAATAGTCAACTTTGGAGCCTTTGGAAACCGAATATGAATTTATTATAAATTAATATTTCTAGCTTTTCCAAAGGTGCCCCTCACCCCTCTTATAAAAGGGCACTCCTCCTTCTCATTTCCTCACACCTCTCAAGCCACTTGGCTCGTCCAAAATCTGCCCAACTAAGCTCCCCACATCCCTCTCCTCCTCCTTGAAGATTCCCCTTAGGCAAAAAGCATTTCAAGAAGTCCTTTGGTTCCAACCAAAGTGAGTTACCTAAATTAAAGGTAACAATTTCTCTTAAAGTATTTTCATTTATTTTGCTTCTCCAACCCCCAAAATCTTTTTATTTCCTTTCTTTTGTAACAACAACAGTATCCTCAATATACTAGGATGTTGTTATAAGAAGGATTAAAACTACACATTCACACAACTCCATCTAATGGATGATGAACATAATGTTTCTGTGGATGGCAAACTAACGCCTCACGAAACGATGATTGTTGAAATACATCTTACCGCCTCTCATGGTGGCCATTAGGATGGCACTGTAATTAAATATGATATTAATGATATATATTTTATATATAAGCTTCTGTAATTCCATTTTATTTCATACCATTATTCGTTTCATGTCGTATATACATACGATAATTTCATTTGAGGAAGTGCGGACTACCGCCCCCTTAAAATGATATGACTCGTTCATACCACACATGGAACGTATAAAGGATGGTGTAAATGAACTTAAGTAACATATATAAAATATTATATTATACTGGAATAGTAATATACCTATGTATAATTTGGATTCGATTCTTTTAAAATAAAAATTAAATGGAAGTAGCGTTCGTGCGTACGTACGGACTACCATCTCCACGAACGCGATGAGATTCATTCTCCATCGTATAATTTGATGATTTAAAAATTATGTTTAAGAACTTGATACCATTCTGGATATGAATAATATACATCCCATTAATAACGAATATGTCTCACATAACAAAGAATATAAAGTAAAATGAACCCGTTAACACCCGAAATGACGATAATTCTAAAATATTATTAACAAATCAATGATAAAAGATCATATATGATATCATATTAAAGTAAATGATTCTTTTATTATTCAATAACAATTATTTCACCATTATACACGAGGTAAACCTACCATCGACCAAGGAAAAAGTACAATGTAAGGATTTTCTAATCTCACTTTTAATTTCGTGAGAATTCTATTGTTCACCACTTAATTATTGGATGTGGTGTATGTGTACTGCCCATGATTGTATTCATTGTGTAATATACTTTAATTTATGGGTACTTACATCATCATGGTATGATACTTCTTTCATGGGTGTATGTTTCGAAAGTTACCTAATCGATAAGGGAATTTGAGATTTCAATTTCCACTCATTTGGCTTTACACATATTTCATTGATTATATTACCCCAAGATTATGTGTGGAATCACTATTCATTTTATTATGTCATAATTTCCACTCCCCTTCCTGTGGATATAAGTTTGATGCACATAATCACTCCATTGGTAATTCTCAAGTCATTGATATGAATTTGATAAGAGTAATTTTAACTCATTCTCCATTTGTTGAGTTAAACATCCAATTCGTTGGTATTGTTTTTACAAGAATATGTGTGAATGTCCTTTGATTGTTTTACACTGAATATCCAATCATATTTAGTGTATTTATATTTGTCACACATAATTATGTCATTGATTTATCCTTAACCTAAGGATACAACCTTTACAAGAGATTTCATCTCAATTTACATTCCATTGAGACTTCTTTGTTGATATACACCAAATCACTTTTATGTGGTGTATATAACGTACTTTGACATAGTATATCATGATTCCCTTTATTCTCATGATATTACAAAGTTTTGATCACCTCAATTATTTGTATTCAAGTGTCTCTTTTGGTAAGAATCTCTAACTAAAATACCATTTTTAAATGTTTTAAAGACTTATTCATCTAAACCTTTCTCATTAATGTCTATGTTTTAAAAATGGTTTAAAGGATTTATTTATATGGAAATTAAAGTTTAGAAATCAAAACTCCTTTTAAAAAGTTTCAAAGTGGTATGGAACACTTTGATTCAAAAATCTACTTTTAAATGGCTTCTTGACAAATAGTGTGACTTTTAAATGTTTTCAAGAAAAGGGGGATATTTCTCTCAAACAGTTTTGATGATAATTTTCATCTATGTCAACATCCTTCATTATTATTGATTGAGGGTAATGTGATACAATACAATCTTCCATATTGTATCGAATGAGTTATGTTTGACTGTGGATGTGCTGTTTTTATACCATTCATGGTTTGTGGTAAAAGTATTGACATTTCGTATGCTAGTTTTAATACGAATGTTTATGTTACGTTTAAACATGTTCATATGAGGAATGCATTGGACTTAATAAGTGACGGGTGGAGCCCTCTATAGCTCCTCGATGCATCGGTAGGTCTCATGAGACAAACTAGTGTCTTGGCACAAGGCCTTGGCAAAATCTTATTTGTAGTCTTGGCACGAGGCCTTGGCTATGTGGTTATGATAGTCTGGCATTATGCATTCCATCATTATGAAAGTGGTTATTGATATTGCATGTGATCATTCGACTAGTAGAATATCCATGTGAGTAAGTAAATGGCATTATTTCATTTTACCTTTTCCATTTTATGCTGAAGTTCAAGTTTAAAAGGCTTTTGTTTTAGTTATAAATTGCCTTAAGTGTTTATGCTTATTTATGAAAGCTTCTGCTATAATGTTATCCTTACTGAGCATCCGAGCTCACCCCTTTCAATGTTTTATTTTTTTTCCCAGGATTATGAAGAAGTAATTTATGAATGACCTGCAGGGATAGTATGAGGGGATATGAAGACAAGATGTTTTTTTTATGATGTAATGTAAAAATTTATGGATGTATCTAGTTTTTCCAAGGCTACTAAACTAATCGGTCTTTCGAGACTTGATCTTTCTCGTGATCATGCCAATGTTATGTAATTAATGCACCGACTCTGGGTAGCTGGGGTCGGGGCGTTACAAATCAGACGCGCGGTCTTGGAGATATTCGTATTTAAGCGATGATGGGCCCGGCTCGTCAAGCCCACTGGGCTAGCAGATCGGCTCAACTCGGCTCGGCGGGTCTGACTCGGCTAGGAGTTGGTCCGGACCTATGGGGCGCAACCCACCTACAGACCCAGCCGACGTTTCGGGCCGGTCCGGTTCGCCTGGCAGCGCCAAGCAACACCACCTCCTCCTCTGCCCAGCCAACCATAGCCGGCAGGTTCGACCTGGTGCAAGCGGCTCATGCTGCGGGCCGCGGTTCTCCTCACGTGGCGCCTGCGTGCGCCGAGGTTCTCTAATGGGCTGGCCGGTTGGCCGGCCGATCGTTCCATGGACCGGGCGGCCCGAGTGGCCGCCGAACCCTCCATGTGGCCGACGCGTGGCCGTCGCTTCCGTGGCCGCCACCTCTAGTCGCCGGGGCTGCCGCCTCTTCCATCCGCCACGACCCGTATGGCTGTGGCCCCCTTCCTCCGGTGCGGTTTGGTGCCACCGCGCCCTACCAGCACCGCCTATATCGTCAATACAATGAGAACAACAACAAAAAGTGGAGGTAGGGTTGGACCATGTTCATGCGGTCCAAACCCTCCTCGTTACGTTGTTAACATTTGGCATTAAGAGCACAACACACGATTAGAAAAGAAGAGTATAACTCATACGTAAAAATAATCCAATTTCCCCTACCTTGATTCGATGATTGTTCGTTGATGAAGACGCCATTTTTTTGACGTCAGGGTGCGTCAGAGGAAGAAGCGTCGTCGACGTTCTTCGCGGGAGGCTCCTTCTCTTTTAGCTTGGTTGAAGATCGAGAACGGTGTTTGTCATTCTTCGGAGATGGGGTGCATTCTTCGTTGGGAGGATGTCATTTTTCCAAGATTTCTCCCAAAGCACCACTACAGAGAAACACCAACCAAAATAAAATAATGGCTACTCCATTATTTTATTTGTTGCCACGCATTCCAAAAATAATTCAAACTTTTTCAAATTAATTAATTGGCATTAATTAATTAGGTGTGATGGCACCATAAAGAGGGAAGGTGGGAAGTGAAGAGGCTACCAAACATTCATCGGGAGTTCCAAGAGTTAAAGGGGGTTCAAGGGGATTTGAGGAGTTTTATGTTCATGTGGGACCCACCTTATAACATCCTACCAAGGGAGGTTAGGTGTGGGTGGCCCCACCACCAACCTCCCTTTGGAGGTTTTAACTTCCATTCCAATAAAAATATGCAACACATATTTTTATTTAAATTTTATATAGAAACCCCAATAATTAACTTCCAACCTCGATAAAATGAAACTGCGGTAAAGGTCTCCTTAAGCGAATACTGGTACTAAGAGTTCAACAGCGCCCTCAGATTTCAATTCTGAGCAACGGTTCAAAAGATATAAAAACCTGCACGTATTTTTACTGAACGTACTCGAACGAAACATCATAAATTGATTCCGGGCACACTAGGCCTCGAAATCAAGCACTGTCCGAAACTGAGGACTCGTAAAATTACCATGTATTTAAAAAAAATTCAGCAGAATTTCCTGGTCTTTAAATTCTCCCAACCTTAGGGCTTTACGTCCCTGAAATCTACAACACACACTAAGGGAACAAATGGGGTTACTGAGCACGCATCTGAGCCTCCTGCTCCCATGTGCTCTCATAGAGGTTCCTGTGCTGCCAGTGAACGCGCAATAGAGGAATTGAATATCCACACAGGACCCGCTTCTATCGATCCTCAATCTCCACTGGAACCTATGTGAATTTCACCCCATCATTGATGTCTAGCTCCCTGTGATCAATGATGTTGGATGGGTCGTGGAAGTATCTCCTCAGCTGTGATACGTGGAAGACATCATGCACCCGGTGCAACTGAGGTGGAAGAGCCAAGCGGTAAGACACCTCTCCTACCCTGCTGAGGACCTGAAAAATCAAATGAATCATGGAGATAACTTGCCACATCGGCCATATCTACATAGACATGTCGAGGTGAGACCCATATAAATATGTGGTCGCCATCCTAGAACTCTTGTGGTCTCTGTATCCTATCATCACAGGACTTCTACCTGCTCTATACAGTCTTCATCTTCTCCTGGATAATCTACACCTTCTCCATCGTATCCTGCACCATCTCTAGTCCTACAAGTGCTGACTTCCCTAGGCCATTCTAGCATAGAGGCGATCTGTAAGTTCGGCCATACAGTGCCTCGTAAGGTGCCATCCCAATGGTGGAGTTGTAGGTGTTGTTATAAGCAAACTCTAACAAGGGTAAGTGATCCTCCCAGATGCGAGAAAATTTGAGGACACATGCACGGAGAAAGTACAGATAGTTCGAATGGTCCTCTCAGTATGACCATCCATCTGAGGATGGAAGGTGATGCTCAAGTGAAGCTGCGTCCCGAAAGCCTCCTACAACCCCTTCCACAACCAGGAATTAAATCTGACATCTCGATCGAAGACAATTGTCGATGGAACACCATGAATCCATATGACATCCTATACGTAGAGGCGTCCCAAGCTTTCTACTGAGCCCAACTCTCGGATCGGTAGGTTGTGGGCCGACATGGTGAGTCGGTCAACAATCACCCAGATAGAGTCTCGTCCTCTGGATGTATGTGGAAGTCCCATAACGAAATCCATGGATATCCCATCAAACTTCCACTTTGTGACCTCTAAGTTCTGAACTAATCCTACTAGAACCTGGTGCTCCGCCTTCACTTGCTGACAAGTGAGGCATCGTGAGACAAACTATACTACTGCATACTTCATACCTGGCCACCAGTGCTTTCGTCGGAGGTCCTGATAAATCTTCGCTACATGATAGAACACTATTTTATTGAACATTTTTTTGATAATAAATGATATAATTTCCTCACATTGTGTTACATATGTTCAATTAGAATGTATTTTGTATTAGATCATTCATTTGAATATTTGATGAAAATTCCAGTTTTACCCTTTCAAAATCACTGTAGTATTTCAGTCATATATATTTTTATTTGAATTATTTGAACTTAATATTTTTTAACTATGTTAATTCCTTCATTGGATACAACTTTTATTCAGGACACTTGGTAAAAAGAATGAATCTGGATGAAGTAATTGGGCCATAAAGTCAAAGGTGGGTTGGACATGCCAGAATGGAGAAGCTTCTGTATTTCGGCCATAACTCCATCATATGGGATTCTATTGAGCCGAAATTGTTAGAGGAGATAGAGGACCCATATTCTCACATATTATCCTTCTAGAAGGCTGGAAAATTCACGTTTTTTGAGGTCAAATGGGCGGTTAAAGTTGGAATAAAATATTTGTCTGAGATTCCCCATTCACACTTGAAACCACTTTGAACCTAGCCTCCCCACTACTCTATAAATTAGTGTTTTTCTTATTTGGTGGGGTTGGGATGTGAATTAGGATATTGGAGACAGAGGAGAATTTTTTTCACCCAAATTCTCCCACCATTGTAAGAGGGGTATCTCTTGAAGCAAGGATCACCTCATTGAAGCCTCCTTCTCTTCTTCATTTTGTAATATTTTCATTTGTGTAATGAACTTCTATGATATTCTTTTATTCCTCATATTTTCTTTCGTTTTGTTTAAATTTATTATTATCTTAATCATCCTAATTAGGTTGTAAATCATGAGTAGAAGCGTTATTTGTTTATTCCCATTATAATCATTTGCACAAGCAAAACGTTTCCACGATGATTACGCCACCCATGGAAGAGTAGGCTTTTAGTAATCGATCTATATTCTACCCTCTTCATTTAATTATTTTTAATAGTTGAGCTACTGTAAATAACTTAATATGATCCATGAATTATGTTTTTAAATTGTAAGAAACTAAGAATGCAATTGAACAATTAACACAAAAACACCCGAGGTCAGGATTTTGTGTAAATTGTGAGAGTGCGATCTTAATCTGTAATACAAGACCATATGGGATAAATTTGTAGAGTTAAGATATAATACCTAAAAACAATTCATCCTCATTTCCAGATTGGATATGTTCTTTAATTTACCACTGACCATAAGCTATCCTTATAATATCAATCAAAGTAGGGTGCTGCGATTACATGTTCCAAAGAAAACCTAGCGTTTTATTAACTTCATCTTTGTGGTAAGGTTAATTCTCGTAGGGTTCTGGGGTTAACAAGTAAAGGGTTCATAATTAAGTGGATGTTAATTTAAATGATAATGATAAACAATTTATTGAAGAGGTAGAGTTAGATCGATTACGTCTTTTAAAATATATTCTAAAAAAACATCTTCTTATTGTGTATTTTTAATCAAAATTCATTTCAAAATTAAAAACAAAAAAAAGGAAATATTCTTCCAGGAAACATCTTGTAGGTTTATAAACTATAAACACCCCATCATTTTAAGCAGTGTTTTAATTATATTCTATTTTATTCTTGGAATACCTCTAGAAAGTTGTTTTAATTCACCTCCTCCTTTGAGAGACGACCTTGGTCAGCCACTCTGCTGCACCTAAGTACCCCAAAATCACATTAATCATTTGAGCATGACCATGATAGCACTCTATCAAATTGGCGCCATTTCCGGGGAGGCAAGTAATTATTTCAACCAATTAGAGGTATTTATTTTATTTTACATTTTTTTCTCTTCCTCTCTTATTTCTTCCTTCTGTACCCAATATGTTTTTTTATTATTTTATTTTCTTCTACTTCTTTTTGAACCATCAACTCAACCTTATTATTTTTATTTTACTATGGTCTAATTTCTTTATTTTCATTTTTATCTTATTTATGACATGAGCTAATCCCGAAGATCTCTTAGATATTGACCCTGAGATTGAACGTAGCCTTAGGGAACGAATTAAACATTCTTAGTCTACGAGAAGTTTCAATATTAAACCAGTTGGAGAAGTTCTCCACTTTCAGAACATTGAAATTGGAAGAAATTAAAATTCAATAATAAAACAAGAAACAATGTCTGAAAATAGTGGAAATGAGATAAATAGATCCATTTGAGAATTGTCTGCACCTAATATTAATTATCAACCAAATTGTATTGAATACCCAAATCTCAAATCAGACATTGAACTAAAATCCGGGATAATTCACTTACTTCCAAAGATTCATGGCCTCTCTGGTGAGGATCCCAATAAACATTTGAAAGAATTTAATGTGGTTTTATCAACCCTTAAACCTAGAAATGTCTCTGATGATCAAATAAAATTAAGAGCATTCCCATTTTCACTTGATGGAGCTGCAAAGGATTGGATGTACTATTTACAACCTAAAGATGTAACATGTTGGAACGATTTGAAACATCTTTTATTGCATAGATTTTTTACAGCATCTAGGACCACTTCCATTCGTAAGGAGATCTCGGGGATCATGAAATCACAAGGGGAGTCAATGAATGAGTACTGGGAGCGATTCAAGAAGTTGTGTGTAATCTGTCCACATCACCAAATCAGTGAGCAATTTCTCATCCAGTACTTCTATAAAGGACTCACACCTATGGAGAGAATCATGGTGGATGCTTCAGCTGGAGGAGCATTGGTAGACAAGACACCAGTAGCTACACGGGCATTGATCGACAAGATGGCCCAAAACTCCCAACAATTTGGCGATAGAGGTACACCACATGTTAGGGGAGTACATCAGGTAAGTCCTTTTTCTCTTGAAAGTCATTTGATTGATACCAAGATGGAAGAATTGACCACTATGGTGAGGCAGATTGCTTTGGCTCAAAAAACATCCCAACCCCCTCCTTCAAGGCCTTGTGATATTTGCACTGAGATAAGCCACCGACCTGACTGTTGCCCACAACTCCAAGAAACAGAAGATTGTGCAGCAGTGTTCCCTGGGAGACCATATTAGAAACAACAACATCAACCATATCCCCAAAAGAAGTTTGATCCAACATACAACCATGGGTGGAAGGATCAATCAGACATGAGGTATGGATCTGGACAACAAAAAAGGCCCTCTTTTCAACAAAACTTCCAGCAGCCTCCACCTTACCAGTAGGGTTTCCAACAACCCCAAAGGAGATTTGAATGTCAAGCATCAAAAAGCCAACAACAAGGGAATCCCCCAGCCAAGGTAAATTCTAACACTGATGACCTTTTGAAGAAGATTTTTATTAATCAACAGAATGAGATGAAAAGTCAAGGTTCAGAGCTAAGGGAGTTGAAGACTCAAATGAGCTAGATTGCCACCGCCCTCTATTAAATTGTAAGTAAGAATTCCAGAAATATACCTTCCCAACCCACTCAAAATCAAAATGGGAATGTTAGTGCCATCAAATTGAGAAGTGGGAAGAAAATGAACGATACAACTGTACCTACCATTCCACCGGGATTCACCTCAACTATGTAGAAGCCTCATGCCATACCAACTGATGAGAAACCCAAGGAGAACGATATATGTAAGAAAAAGATTGATTATGTTTCTCCTAAATATCTTCCCTTTCCAAATAGGGTTGTTCAAACCAAGAAGATGGCTGAAGAGGCGATGCAAAAAGATGTTTTGGACACATTCAAGCACGTTGAGATCAACGTCCCTCTACTTGAAGCCATAAAACAAATCTCAAGTTATGACAAATTCTTAAAAGAACTTTGTACCAATCGAAGAGGGTTCATGGGAAATGAGAGGATCAATCTTGGAAGGAATGTGTCAGCAATCATTACACCAACCCTAGCAATGCCGACAAAGTTCAAGGATCTAGAGACATTCACCATCCCATGTAACATAGGAGAGTTGCACTTCTATGATGCTCTTTGTGATTTAGGAGCTTCAATAAATGTGATGCCTCACTATGTATTCTCTTCTTTATAGGTTGGTGAGTTGAAGCCGATGAGAGTAGTGGTGCAGTTGGCGAATAGTGCTACGGTATATCCAGCGGGAGTCCTTGAGGATGTACTTGTCTAGGTAAGAGACATGATATTTCCAACATATTTTTACGTGATTAACATGGAGGATGAGTAGGTAAGTTCTCATGCCCCCATTATCTTAGGTATACCCTTCCTCAAAACTGAAAAAACAATCATAAATGTTCATTAGGGTACACTTTCCATAGAGTTTGGATATGAAGTAGTAATTTCTAATGTGATGGACTCCATGAAGTACCCCTCTAATGACCATTATGCTTTTGTTATCTCCCATTTTGAACCACCAAGTAAAAACTCCATGGATTTATATTGTCCTATGCTTTGGGAGATTATGAGTATTGGTTCTAGTTTAATGTCTAAGAGTACTTCCACACCCATTTCTAAGGAATAAGACTCTCTAAAATTTGATTTTGAAATGGAATCATATTCTGATTTTGATCATGTGAACTCTAATTATGACATGGATGTAGAGTATGCTGATGGATTTCATGCTTTATTCTCTGATTTTGGTGAGGTATATTCTGATACTGATGCTATTTGTGTACATATTTCAGTTCCTTCTTTGACCCCATCCATACACTGGAAATCACGCCATTGCCATAAAATCTCAAATACTCATACTTGTTAAGTGGTGATAAATTACCTGTTATCATTGCTAACCATCTCCCTTTTGAACATGAAGAAATACTTTTGAATATTTTGAGGGAGAACATCAGGGCAATCAGGTGGACCTTGGCTGACATATCAAGTATTAGCCCCTCAATTTACATGCATAGGATTCTTTTGGAGGATTAGGCTATACCATTGAGGCAACCACAAAAGTGACTCAATCCAACCCTTCTAGAGGTTGTTAAAAAAGAGGATGAAAAATTACTCGAGGCAGGTATAATCTATTCCATTTCAGATTCTCAGTGGGTAAGTCCTATTTAGGTTGTGCCTAAGAAAGGTGGTGTTAATGTTGTTAAAAATGGGAAAGATGAGTTAGTTCCAATGAGGGTACAAAACAGTTGGCGTGTGTGTATTGATTATAGGAAACTAAATCATTTCACTCGCAAACACCATTTCCCCCTCCCATTTATTGATCAAATACTTGAGAGACTAGCTGGGAAGACACACTATTGTTTCATGGATGGATTTTCTAGCTATTTTCAGGTTCCCAATGTACTAGAGGACCAGGAGAAGACGACATTCACTTTCCCATTCGGTACCTTTGCTTTCCGAGAATGCCATTTGGACTTTGCAATGCCCCAGGTACCTTCTAGAGATTCCTGGTGAGTATTTTGTCAGATTTCATTGAGACCTTCATGGAGGTATTTATGGATGATTTTACAGTTTATGGATCCTCATTTGATGAATGTCTCTCTAGTTTGGGTGATGTGTCACATCGTTGTATTGAGAAGAATCTGGTCTTAAATTTTGAAAAATTTCATTTCATGGTCGAAAAAGGAATTGTCTTAGGTCATATAGTCTCACAACATGTAATTGAAGATGATAAATCTATGGTAGAAAATATTTCATCCCTTCCATATCCTACATGTGTGAATGATGTTCAATCATTCCTTGGACATGATGGATTTTATTGACGCTTCAACAGAGATTTTAGTAAGATCGCTCTACCCTTATCTCGATTGCTTCAAAAAGATATTGACTTCAATTTTGATGATTCTTGTAGGACTTCCTTTGATGAGATAAATAAGTGTCTGACCACTCCACCTATCATACAACCCCCATGGTGGGAGATGCCTTTTGAGCTTATGTGTGACGCCTCCAACTTCGCGGTTGGAGCTGGCTTATCTCTGAGGGTGGTGGGACGTTCACATGTGATCGCCTATGCATCGAGGACACTTGATTCAGCCCAATAAAATTACAAAACCATAGAAAAAGAGTTTCTTGCTGTCATATTTTCTTTATATAAATTCCGTTCATATTTATTGAGCTCTAAAGTAGTTGTTTTTTTCTGACCATGCAGCTTTGAGGTACCTCCTGAAGAAGCTAGATGCAAAGAGACAACTTATCTGTTGGATGCTCCTTCTTCAAGAGTTTTACCTTGAGATAAAGGACAAGAAGGGGTCAGAGAATTTGGTGGCAGACCACATGAATATGATTACTCACACACTAGAGGATGACACCTTAGACCAGGTACCACTTTGGGACACTTTCCCTGATGAGAATCTTTATTCCATCTCAGGTACACATCCTTGGTATGCATATTTAGTGAAATATATTGTTGCCTCTGAAATCCCTTCAAATTTAAAGAAACATCAATTTCAAAAATTAAAAAGTGAGTCTAGGTTTTATGTGTGGGATGATCCTTACCTCTGGCGCATGTGTAGTGATAAAGTTATTAGGAGGTGTGTTCATGATCTTGAGTTGGAGTCTGTTTTACATTTTTGTCATACACTTGCTTGTGGTGGACACTTTGGACCCCAATGGACAACTAGGAAAGTATTGGACTCTAGATTATACTGGCCCAACTTATTCCAGGATGCCCATGTGTTTTATAAGTCATGCTCTCATTTCCAACACACTGGGAGCATTTCTAGGAGACATGAGATGCCCTAACAACCTATACTATTCTGTGAGATTTTTGATGTATGGGGCATTGATTTTATGGGTCCTTTTCCTAGTTCATTTGGATTGTTGTATATTTTGGTTTCTGTTGATTAGGTGAGTAAATGGGTGGAGGCCAAGGCCACCTGGACTGACGATTCTCATGTTGTAGTCGATTTTGTCAAGGCTCAAATTTTATGCAAGTTTGGAGTACCAAAGGCCATTATCAGTGACCAAGGGAAACACTTTTGCAATATGAATTTTTCTTCCCTCCTTAGAAAGTATGGGGTGACACACAAAACATCAACACCATACCACCCCCAAACAAATGTCCAGGCTGAGGTTTCAAATCGTGAGTTGAGAAAAATTTAAGAGAAAATCGTGCAGCCCAATTGGAAGGATTGGAGAAAGTGCTTGGATGATGCATTGTGGGATTATAGGACAGCATACAAGACACCCATTGGTATGTCCCCATTTCAGATTGTTTTTGGGAAAGCATGTCATCTCCCCATGGAAGTTGAGCATCGATATTTTTGGGCTATAAAGAAATGCATCATGGATTTGGCCCAAGCTGGAATCTAAAGGAAGCTGCAAATTCATGAGCTTGAGGAGATTCGATTGTCTTCATATGAAAACTCAAGGCTCTATAAGGAAAAATCAAAATAATCTCCTGATAAAATGATCCAACAAAAGGAGTTTCATTTTGGAGAGAATGTCCTACTCTATAGTTCACGACTGATGTTGATGCCTGGTAAGTTGCGTTCCAAATGGTTAAGTCCTTATGTTGTGTCTAATTTTTTTCCTTATGGTGAAGTGGAGATCACACAAGAGGAAATTTGAAGGAGCTTTATAGTCAATGGGAAACTTTTGAAGAGATACATTGAGGGACTTCCTACTAATGTAGAGGATTTTATCACACTGCATGACCCCATCATCACTTGAGCACATCAGGCTGTTCCTAATCCTTTCACTTTTATATTATTTGTCCTATTTAAAAATTCTACCTTTCATGTGAATATATCATCTCATGGGTTCACATGGAGGACAATGCAATATTTTATGTGTGGGGGAGGGAACCTTTTAGTTTAGTAATTTCAATTTTTTTCCTGTTTAAAAAAAACAAAAAAATAATTGTGTGTTTTTGAAATTTTGTGTGTTTATTTTTCAATTTTCTTTGTGTTTTTGAAATTTTTGAGCTGAAATGATTCTAATCACAATTTTGAAATGCATATCAATGAGTGAACCAATTTATCCCTTGATACTAAGCTTAAATGAATGCTAAAATGACTTTGTTTCAAGTTCAAATATTTAGTAATTTCATGAGAAGTACATTGAATTTTGAATCCCATGCCCCATATCACTGTCTTTATATTTGAAATAACTTTCCTATGAGGCTTCGGAACCATTATTTTCATATTCTTCACATTAACCTCACTTTTTGAGAGAACCAAACCATGCTTGATTTAACCAGAATTTGATCTATTTCTGTCAAAACATGAGGGTTTTAGGTAATTATGTTTAAATGATTGAGGAATTTGTTTGGTATTAAATCCCCTATTTCAAAGAATCCTTTTTCATAATGGCCTAACTTTAACATTTTATCCTTGTATCCCTTAGAAGACATGCACAGCCTGTTAGGTTAGCCACATTATAATCCAATTTTACCTATCCAACCAACACTTGAAGTGAAATTGCATAATCTAGTTGAGCTTAAGTGTGGGGGAATCTATCTTGTGTTGTGGTACCACATTCTGTGATACTTTGCGTGGAAAATTAAATTCTGAAGAGATGTGTTTGATGCTGAATAAATTCATTATATTGAAAGCTGTGCCTTTTCTGGAGCTTTCACGACAAGTGAAGCTGTTCCTTTTCTGGAGCATCTAATTGAGGTGGATAGTTGTGCATGTCTAGAGCTTTCAAGAAAATCATGTTTGAGAAGATTGACATTTTTTATGCTGAAATAATTAATGGTGTAAACATTTCATGACTTTTCATGATGATGGAGCTGAACTGATACTATGGGGGTTGAGGAGAAGACCATATTGAAGTGAAAATTAGATTAATGCAATTTTGCTTCAAAAAGAGTCAAGCCCTCCTCATTCAGCCTCAGAGTTTTTCACATCTGAATTCTACCAAACGAAAGCCACAGAACAACAATGAAAATTCCTCATGATAAAGATATCTTCTTGAATCACATCGGGTAGTGATGTAAGAATTTATCAAGCCTATGGTGACCCTAGTATGAGTTTGTATGAGAAAGACATTGCGAAAAAATGACATTTGTGTGATAAGAGAAAATTCAAGTGAGGTAAGTGTTTTGTGCATGGGAGGATAAATAAAGTGGAAATATATTGAATGATATAAATGAAGAACTTGAATTAATGGTTTTTTATGAGTCATGATATCTTTTGTTTCTTGGTGTGTAATTGTTTGATCTCAAGGTTATGTGTTTTAAAATTGGTTTTGATTTGATATTGATGTTTACTTGATATGAGATTTTGCTCAGGAGTGCAAAAGGGTATGTGTGGGGGAGTTGATAAAACACTATTTTATTGAATATTTTATTGATAATAAATGATATAATTTCCTCACATTGTGTCAAATATGTTCAATTAGAACGTACTTTGGATTAGATCATTCATTTGAACATTTGATGAAAATTCCAGTTTTACCCTTTCAAATTCACTCTAGTATTTCAATCATAAATATATTTATTTGAATTATTGGAACTTAATATATTGTAAATGTGTTCCTTACTTTATTTGATACAACTTTTATTCAGGACACTTGGTAAAAAGAATGCATCTGGATGGAGTATTGGGCCATAAAGTCAAAGGTGGGCTGGACATGCTAGATTGGAGAAGCTTCTGTATTGAAGCCATAACCCCTTCATATGGGCTTGGATTGAGCCCAAATATTTAGAAGAGATAGAGGAACAATATCCGAACATATTATCCTTCTGGAAGGAAGGAAAGCTCACGCGTTTTGGTGGTAAAATGGGCGGTTCAAGTTGGCATAAAATATTTCTCCGAGATTCCCCATTCACACTTGAAACCACTTTGAACCTAGCCTCCCCACCACTCTATAAATTGGTATTTTTATCATTTGGTGGGGTTGGGACGGGATTAAGGAGATTGGAGGAATACTATAATTGGTTTCACCCAAATTAATCAACCATTGTAAGAGGGATAACTCTTGAAACAAGGATCCCCTCATCGAATCCTCCTCCTCTTCTTCATTTTGTAATGTTATAATTTGTGTTATAATTTCCACGATGATTACGCCACTCATGGAAGAGTATCCTTTTAGTAATTGATATATCTTCTACCCTATTCATTTAATTATTTTGAATCATTGAGCTACTATAATTCCCTTAATATGATCCATGAATTGTGTTTTTAAATTGTAAGAAACTAATGAAGTAATTGAACAATTAACACAAAAACACACGAGGTCAGGATTTTGTGTAAATTGTGAGAGTGAGATCTTAATTGGTAATACAAGACCATAGATGATAAATTTGTAGAGTTCAAATATAATCCCTAAACACAATTAATCCTCATTTCCAGAATGGATATGTTCCTCAATTTACCACTGACCATAATCTATCCTTAGAACATCAATCAAATTAGGGTACTACGATTACATGTTCTGAAGATAACCTTGGGTTTAATTAACTTCATCTTTGTGGTAAGGTTAATTCTCATAGGGTTTGGGGGTTAACAAGTTAAGGGTTCATAATTAAGTGTATGTTTATTTAAATGATAATGATAAATAATTTATTGAAGAGGTAGAGTTATATCGATTACGTCTTTTAAAATAATTTCTAAAAAAACATCTTCTTGTCGTGTCTTTTTAATCAAACATAATTTTAAAATTAAAAAAAATTCAATCTTCTTACAACAAACTTCTTCTAGATTTATAAACTATAAACACCCCCATCCTTTCAAGTAGTGTTTTAATTCTATTCTATTTTATTTTTGGAATACATCTGGAATGCTTTTTTAATTCATTTCCTCCTTTCAGAGATGACCTTGGTCAGCCACTCTACTACACCTAAGTACCCCAAAATCACATTATTCATTTGAGGGCACCCACGACAGCGCTCTTTCACTACTCTTGGATGTACCTCCATAGGGGAAGTGTGGAACTCCCTCAATACTTCCTCTTTAAGTGCAACTAGTACCATGGTATGTCCTCTAAAGAGAATGATGTGCTCCTCACCTTTATAAAATCATCAGGTGCCTGCTCTAAGGATATATGAGCACGTCATGTCTCACAGTCGACGTCCTCATGTTGTGACTCCTTGAATCACTGAAGAAGTTGAGGAGTGACAGTGAGAGACTACAGCAAGGCTTCTCCCTCTCTATCCACAAATGATATATACAATGCAGCCAGCTACTCTATCGCCTTTCCTAGTAGCTGAATTCCTGATCTCCTATTGAGAGAATCTTCTACAACATTCACTTTACTAGAATTATAGACTATCCCAAAGTCATAGTCCAGGAGGAACTTGAGAAATCATTACTATCTCAACTTCAGGTCCTTCTTTTAGAAGATGTACCTGAGACTCTGTTGGTCAGAGTAGACTATAAAACGTTCGCCCATAAGATAGTGTCTCCACATCTTCAAGGCAAAGAACACTGCAGATAACTCCAGGTCATGGGTAGCGTAGTTCTGCTCATGCTGTCTCAGCTGACGAGAAATATATGCTATTACTTCTCACTCCTGCATCAGGACACACCCATGTCCAGTCCCTGATGCGTCGCAGTAAACTACATACCCAACGCCCTCCTCTGGTAGCCTCAAGATGGGCGCATTAGTCAACCTGCGCTTCAAATCCTCAAAGCTTAACTGGTATCTATTTGAACACACGAAGGGTTTACCCTTCTTCATTAATGCTGAAAGCGGTGCTACAACTCTGGAGAAGTCTGGCACAAATCTCTGATAGTACCCAGCCAGTCCCTGAAAACTCCGTACCTCCATCACACACCTGGGTGGCTCCCAAGAAAGTACTGCCTCGATCTTCACTGGATCCACTGTAAATCCAGCCTTTGAGATGACGTGTCACAGAAAGTGAACCTCTAGAATCCAAAACTAGAACTTTGAGAGCATACCATAAAGTTGGTGCTCTTGGAGTTTTTGCAGTACTACCCAAAAATTGTAGGCATGCTCCTCCTCAGTAGTCGAGTAAATAAGTATGTCATCGATGAAGACTATGACAAAGTGATCTAGGTAAGGCTAGAAGATCCAGTTCATGAGAATCATGAACGCTTCTGGAGCATTAGTTATGCCAAAGGGCATAACCAAGAACTCGTAGTGGCCATACCGACTCCTAAAGGACGTCTTCTACACATCCTCGCCTCGAAATCTGAGCAGATTATAGCCTGACCTATGGTCTATCTTTGAGAACCATCATGCTCCCTTGTGCCGATCAAAGAGGTCATCAATCCTCGGGAGTGGGTACCTTGTTATTCACGGTCACCTGATTCAGGAAATGGTAGATAAAACACAGTCTAAAGCTCTCCAACACCTTCTTGGTGAACAAAATTGGTGATGCCCAGGGTGAAACACTGGGTCGGAAAAATCCATTCCCCTTCAAGTCCTCCAAATGTACCCACAACTCACGAAGCTTGGCGGGAGCCATCTGATATGCTGGAGTAGATATCAATGTCGTCCCAGGGTACATGTCAATGTATAAGTCTACCTCCCTATGAGGAGGTAGTCCTGGAATGTAATCAGGGAAAATATCCACATACCAATCCACCACAACTGGAAAACTTGGACTCCGCACATCAACCACTCTGAGGATGAGACTAGCCAACTAATGTGTGATCAGCTGCCCCCTCCACTGCGTAAGTCCATCCTACAATGAAAAGGATCCCTTCTCACCAGTGAAGGTGACCTTGGTGCCATATGTGCGGAGACACCACACTTTTCACCTAATACAGTCAATATGAGCATGAACTTTGGATAACCAGTCCATTCCAAAGATGACGTCGTATGGCCTCGACGCTGCTACCAGAATATCCCAGCCAAAGCTCTTGCCTCCTAGAGTAAGCTCACACTACTGAAACTAGTGTGTAATCATCGATTCTTCTCCTTTAGGAGTCTCTATCCCTAAAGATCGATCCAATGGCTCCGTCAGAATCTCTGAGATCCGAACGAGGGAAGTGGAAATAAAAGAATGACTCGCACCTGTGTCTATAAGTACTTCAACAAGGGTGGAGTAGACACAGATAGTACCTCAAATCATCTCAGGTGAACCATGGTCATAGGACTCAACTTCCTGGAGCTGATCCCTTCTCTGTTAGCCAGCTCCCTGTGGTCGGGGTGGACCTCCTAGTGGTGGAGTTGGTAGAGCCTCGAAACGTCGTCCACCACCCGCTGCTCGGCCAGCTCCTCTGCCACGTCCACCTACTCCCAACAGACCACCACGGTCGAACCTCTACCTCTGCCTGGGAGGTCCCTCTATTGTCTTCTTCTCATCTGGATTCTAGGTTGGGCAGTCACGAGCCATGTGGCCCTGCCCGCCGCATGCATAGCACTACCTAATCCTCGTATAGTTGGATCTGTCTCATGTGCCCCGCACAATTGAACCTGTATCCTGGGGTCACCCACCTGATAACCTAGTCCGCTTGATCCTCCGTGACATCTGTCTAATTCCGACTGCATGATACTCCTCTACGTGTCGACCTGTGGATACTGGTGGCAGCTAAGTGAAAAAACTCTCCACTAGAAGGGCTCACTCCAGCACCTCTTCCTGCGTTGCACTACTACAAAATAAAGCTATAGCCATAGTTTGGAACTGTGGATATAGGCCCAAAAACTGTGGCTGGTATTGGCATGGATATAGGGTAAAACATATATCCATGGTTTAAAAATATGTCTATAGCCCTATAGCGACGGTTTTAACCATGGATATATCCCAATAGCCATAGTTTGAACCATGGAAACAACTTATTTACACGGTTTTCAAACCATGGAAGAATCCTAATTCTGGAAAAATATATAGCCACTGTTTTAAACAATGGCTAGAGGCCTTTTTCCATAGTTTTAAACCATGGATATAGGCCTGTTTACATGGTTGTAAAATGTGGCTATATGTCCCCCCATTCCATAAAAAAACAGCCCCCTTCCCCCTTCCCCAGCACTGCCCCATGCACCCCCCTGCCCACTACACTTCCCCCACAACCCACTGCACACACCCCTGCCCCTTCCCACTACACCTCCCCCCTAGCCCACTGCACCCCCCACCCTGCACACACACCCTGCCCCCAGCAGACCCCCTGTCCCCTACACTTCTCCCTGCCCCCTGCACTTCCCCCCAACCCACTGCAAACCCACCTACCCCCAGAAAACCACCCCATGCCCCTAACCCTTCTCCAGCCCTCCCAAGATTATTTAACTAATACAGATCAACCCCATTAAAACAAGATAGCATCAAAACAATACCCACAATGTGATCCTATGGGTACGCCCACAACCTCTAGAAAACAAAACAAACCTGTTGTGACCCCCCAGACCAGGAGCCTCCCCTCTCACAGACTCTTACACTTCATTCTTAGAGGAGGACCATAATAAGATTAATCGGATGAGGACAAGGGATAAAAAACTCCGATCATGTAGTAGGTCACCAAAGGAGTCCCTAGTACTAAAATCCCTAACACAGTTGAATCCTGCTCAAAATAACATTATGAGGCCTCGATTTCAATTCCTGATGAACGTCTTCCAAAAATACCGAGGATCATAGAAAATGTATCTACTATTGAATGATCATAGGTAGAGTCTAGAATGAACAATCACCACATAGTGATATTAAAATATTGAGTTATAACATTTATGTGTTTGGAAACCCGCAAAATGTTTGAATTCTCATGTGTAGGTGTGCAAAAGGCCACCCTAACAGGGGTCTACTATCTGAAACCATGTTGGAATGAAAGGAAATAAAAAATGGGGGGATCAATGTCAAAATTCAAGGGTTCCTCCCATTGGCTTGGTAAATCCATTTATGGATTCTCTACCTCCTATGAAGGGATAATACAGTTGTCGAAATCAAAAACATCTCTCCAAAACATATTGTTTCTGCAATCCACTAACATGATTCACCCTCATGGGTGTTCATGGGATTATAAAAATGGACAACACTGAGGAAAAAATAAAGGTAGTGGAACCCTATTAATAGACTTTGTAATGAGTCATAGAGACCCCTTATCATTGTTGGATAATTCAATGAAATTATGTACAACTCATCGAAAAAATGGGGTGCTCACCGACAATCACTGGTGGTGTTGGATTTCGTTAAAGAAACCCATAATGTAGATCTAAGGGACATGGGTTACTCATGCTACACCCTTTATCTAATTTAGGGGATTATATGTGGTGACCCACATTAAAGAACGTCTTGACGAATTTCTGGGATCATATGAGTGGATCAACATCTTTAAATCTGTTCAGGTTTCTCATCTCCCTTTTAAAACTTTTGACCATACCCCAATCCTCATTGATTTCTCACATGGGGATGGGGGACCCATATTTGAATGATCCTTCATATTTAAAGTCTTCTTGGTGAGGGAGGATGACTGTGTAGATGTGGTCTACTTGGGGTGGTCGGGAGAAGACAATGATGATAAAAATAATATTTATCAGGGGGATTCTAAACATAAACAATATATTTACACAGAATATCTCCATCCAGATATTCAATGTGATTATATTGATAAAATAATAAAGTCTCGTATTTCACAAGCCCCCATGGATGCTGGAGTTTCATGTAATTATAAAATGGAAGCATAACTCGATGTTACCGTCAAAAGAATGGATATTTTCTGGTCTTCGAGAGCGAGGGATGCTCATATGAAGGATGTTGATGCAACCACCCACTATTTCCACCAAAAGGCCTATGAACATTACAGAAATAACCACATCTTTTTCCTTATTGATTCTGATGGAAGTTATGTATCAAATCATAATGATATGTGTAATAATATTTTTCTCTTTTTCCATGATCTTTGTAATGTGGGGTAGTCTCCCATTTCTCTTAATATAAAGAAAGACTCGGACTGGTTGTTTTAGAGGAGTTTAATAAGTCGATTATGTGTGATATTATAGATGATGAGATCCTAATGAACTTAAGTAGAACCATTCAATGAAAGCACTAGTCTATGATGGTTTCCATTAATTTTTTTCAAGAAGTTCAGGGAAATTATTGGAAGGAATGTTTCGGGTCTCATATATGTTCTTTGGGTGGGAAATGACAACTTTCACTCGATCAATGAAACTCTTATAACCCTTATTCAAAAAAATAAAATAAAAAAAACATCATCGGTCACTAATTTTAGACTCATCGGCCTCTATAATTTTACTTATATTCTCCTAAATTCCAGTGAATCAGATACGACCATTTCTTCCCTCTATTGTCTATGAAAATCAAATTTCCATTGTTCCTAAAAGACTCATATATGATAATTCCATATTGGCCCATGAAAATTTTCAATATATGAAAACATAGAATAAATATTAACAATGAATTATTCCATGGAAGCATGACTTGAAAAAGTCTAATAATAGAGTTTAATGGTCTTTTCTAATGTTTGTGTTGACCAAGATTGGATTCTTCTATCATAGAAGGAGGATAAAAACTTATATTCCTGCCAACAAGCCTTTCTTGTATGTGAAAATAGAGGCAAGAAATTACATAATGGAAGATTTGTCCAAGGAGAATACAAATGTAGGTGGAAGGGGGATGGTGTGGGCTGGATGTGGCTGGGGCAGGGCCAAATCACGACATTACCGCGGTGTGACCGTGGCGTGACCACGGCGTGACCGTGGCGTGACCACGGCGTGACCGCAGCGTGACTGCGTCGTGATCGCAACGTGTTGGCCCGGTCCAGCGACATCCGAAGGCAGTATCTTCCGGCCAGTAGAGAAAGGAGTGGGAGAAGGCTAGAATGCTGGTGGAAGGGGGATGGTTGCAGGTGCTGGGGGGATGGTGCGGGCTGATACGAAGGTGGAAGGGGGGGGGGCTTTTGCAGGCTGGAATGTTGGTGGCAGCAGGCTGAAATGAAGGTGGAAGGGGGTGGTGTGGGATGGATGTGGCTGGAGAAGGAACAAATCACGACATTACCATGGCGTGACCGTGGCGTGACCGCGGAGTGACCATGGCGTGACCGCAGCATGACAGCGGTGTTTTGGTCCGGTCCAACGACATACACAGGGCAGTATCTTCTGGCCATGAGCGAAGGGAGCGAGAGAAGGATAGAATGCCAGTGGAAGGGGGCTAGTTGCTAGTGCTGGGGGGATGGTGTGGGCTGATTCGAAGGTGGTAGGGTGGGATATTGCGGGCTGGAATGTTGGTTGCATTGGGCTGAAATGAAGGTGGAAGGGGGGTGGTGTGGGCTGGATGTGGCTGGAGCAGGGTCAAATTACGGCATTACCATGGCGTGACCGCGGCGTGACCGCGGCATGACCGCGGCGTGACCGCGGCGTGACCGCGGCGTGACCCCGGTGTGACCACGACGTGTTGGCCAGGTCTAGTTTCATTATGTTTTTATGGGCCTTTTGATGAGTTATTGGGTTTAATAACATTATTCAGGAATGTTCATTTTTATGGTTTTCTTGAGTGGTTCACTTGTATTCTTAAATTAATTTTCATGTAGAACATGGATAAACATCCAGAAATGATATTTCAAGTTATTAATGATATTCTAAGAGTTTAAATGATCTTATAATAAATTATATGATATTCCATGTGAATGAATCATTAGATAAGAATTAAATGATGATTGTTTGGGTTAATATGGGCGGTTTTTCGACCACAACGAAATTGTTTTGATTAATCATTTAGTAATATGTACATAAGATAGTTAAAGAACATTAAATAGGTCACCCTCTTCCAGTCCCCCCTTCCCTCCTCCCCACTGCCCTGCAGACACCGCCTTGCCCTCCTTCACCCTCCCCCTCTGCCAGTTTTCCCTCCCCACCCTACCCCTGCCTTCCCCATGCACCCCATGCACCCCCTGCCCCTACCCATTCCCCCTGCCATCCCCCCCACCTCCTTCTAGTCCCCCTTGCCCCTGAAAATTCCCCTCTCCAGACCCTGGACACCCCCACTCCCCCCTGCCCTCCTGCACCTCTCCCCTGCAGACCCCCTACCCTCCTGCACCCCTCCCCTATGCCCTGCAGACCCTCCCCCCTTGCACCCCTCCTCACTACCCTGAAGACCCTGTTTCCCTCCTTCCCACTGCCCTGCTGACACCCCCTGCCCCCCTGCACCCTCTCCCCCTTCCAGTTCCCCCCTGCCCTCTTACACCTCTCCCCGGCAGACCCCCCACTCCCCCCGGCCCTCCTCCCCACTTCCCTGCAGACACCCCCTGCCCTCCTGCACCTCTCCTCTACAGACCCCCACCCACATGCACCCCTCCCCTATGCCCTGTAGACCCCCTGCAGCCTCCCCCCCGCTGCCCTCCTCTCCAATGCCCTCCTCCCCAATGCCCTCCCTCACCCTCCCCCTACTAGTCCCCCCCCCACACTAACAGATCCCCCCCAAACCCGGAACGAACCCCTGCCCCTTGCCTACTGCCACATCAAAATCATCATAAAAAATGAAGAAAAATGGATTCTTGAAGCTACTGTATTGAACATACTGCAATTACAGGACATAACTGACTATATAGACTTTGAGAGAGCTTCCCAAGAAGGATTTGCATCATGAAAAAACAATAGGGACCATCCTCAATCAGGAACGTTCCTGAAACTGATAATGAGTGTAGCCCTTCACTTCTGCAATACCATAAACTACTTAATAACAAGACAATTTATAACTAAATATTAGAATAATACATGAATTATTGAAGAATTGGACAGAAAAAATATGCATAAACACTTACATAATAGGCCATTTAATCACGTGGTAGGTCAAAGAGGTGAGTGACACATAACAAACAAGTTTTTTGGATTAAAATATTGTTTTATACATAAATATACAACTCACAAGGCCTAGAGGATTTTTCTACAACTCAATTCAAAGTTTAGAATTAACTAATTGTAATTTACTATGGAAAGTGTAGGTGGGTTTAAAGAAAGTAGTTCTAAGATTAAAAATAACAAAATCTGGAATTATTCTATCCAACAAGGGGACTAAGGTATGAAATTCATATTTGGAGGCATGAAAAGATGTTTTTTTCCATCATATATCTTGTGAAAAAGGTTTCTTGAGAAAGGGGGAGTAGAGCTCAGAACGAACACCAAATGGGGAAAATTTTGTAACCAAAGAGCTTGTTTGTTGGTTTTTTAAAAATAAAAAATGATGTAAAATGTTTAATGCATAGGAATATATTAATGAAATTATAAAAAGATAATTCTTAAGGAGATATAGAGAATTGGTTCACATGGAAGTATATGGATGCACATGTGGAGGTGGAAAGTCAAATGGTGTTTGATGTTGTTTATTATGTTTATTAAAGAATAATCAGTAGTTTAAAGGATTTGGAGCTTACAATGAATTGTCGAGAGCAAGATAAAAGTGATATGAAGAATGAAAATTTCACAACAGCCTTCCCCATTCCATGGAGAATGAGGGTGAGAAATTTTGGAGATGGAAATGGTTGGATATTAAGGTAACTAGTTATTAACAAATATCCATGCCATGAAGAGGAAGAAAAATTCCATAATTCCAGATATGGGTAATTATCAAAATAAAGAACAAAGGGCATCGAGTTTGGGGAGTTAGATAAACCATTTTATAAGACCACACAATAACGGACATCACAACACTAATATTGAAAGGAGAAGATCATGGAACAATATCCTGAGAATTTATATGAATTAATAGGAAATGTCTTGAACAAAATAATACAATGTGCCACACCTAGAATGAGTGTGTAAAAATTAGAATATGATATTAATTATCAAACCATGAATGAAAGGTGTATGTTGCTGGAATATATAAAACTGATATAGTAGTAGATATGGAAAAGAAGAGGAGAATAAATAACATATTGAAATTTTAGTATACACCTTCCATAGATGATTTTTGTATCCATTGAAATTTAAATGATGATCCATAGGGATAATCATAAAAATTAACCATTTATCACATGGGATCATGGTCCTCATGGTGGTACACTAGCTGATGAGCTATGATATGGACGAAATGCCCTTATTATTTCATACACATGTTGTGTGACAAATTCTAACCAGTATAGTGAAATATCTTAAGGAATGACAACACCTTGAGTGATTAGGTGTTGGAAGGACCCTTACATGAGTGATAATGATGCTATCATATACTAGAACACATGATGCGTACTTTGGAAAAGTACACACTGAGCAGCCTATGTCACATGGAACGAGGGGAAATTTTGGGTTACATATCATGTACCTAAAGTACAGGTTGGGTACTATTTTCTCCTTGTTGTGTTTACCCTATTTTAACCCTGGAGTAAAAATTCGACTTTTGAGTATTCAATTTTGATCAGTTTTTCATATAAATTTCCATGGTGGAATACTTTCTGTGTTTGAATGTGGTCTTTATGGTGTTTTGGACTAAAATAATTATTTATCAGGATTTCTTCGAGGATTGGATTCAGAATCCTCCAGCATGTTGGGTTGTGAGATGATAATCATGTGTGAGGGTTATGAGATCATTAGTTGGAATGGATTGTGAAATCTCAGCTAGTTTTTTTCAATGTTCTTTCATATAGATCTTGAAAATTATAATCAAGTACTATATATGAAGAGATCTTGTTTTATCCTGACATGTTGGTACCTATTTCTAAAGGTTAGAACAATTGAGGATTACCGCCTTTTTTTAGGATTGAACTATTGGAACCATTGGGATGGGATGATATTTTGGGATAGAATTAATGGTCAGATTTCCTTAAGATATTTATATGCGTCAAAGGGACTCTTTAGGATACCATATTGGGCTTGTTACTGATTGAGTGACCAGTGTTTTCTATAGCTGTTAATTAATAATTCCCATGTGGAGTGGTAAATCTTGTACTATAGAGACTTTGTATGGTAAAACTTTTATGATTGTCATGAGGACCATTTATAATTCATTGGTTATTCATTTCTTTTATATACCACATTGGGTGCGTTATTGATAGATGATCAGTTGGAGACGTTGTTGATCGATGATCAGGTTTTTCTAGTCGTTGATGTATTGGAGCTTCCATCAACATGGATGTTCTTTCACCCCCATATCTTATCTTTTCTCACCCCCAACACACCCCCCTCCCCCACCTGCACAACCACCTCCAACCCCCTATCCAGCCCCCCTCCTCCTCACCTCAACCCTGCCCATCCCCCCCCCCCCCTCCAGCACATCCCCCCTCCTCCCCACCTCATTTTGACCTCTTCAATATCAATCAAAATGATTCTATACAGGTAAATTACAACAAAACTACAACCAAAAATGATATATTTCTTTTGTTCATAAGGGTATCATAATAGAAAGTACATTACAGTGAAATGGAACAAAAAAATCGAAAATAAATGAAGGCATACATACTGATTTAAAGTGAATGAAAAAAAATTACTTAAATCAAAGATAAGATGACTGGTTGGAAAGTAGAGTTATAACCCTCGAGAGCAGCAGGAAGATGGGTGCGGCGATCAGCGAGCGGCGAGGGGTGGTTAGGATGGGAGCGGCATCGAGGGGTGGTCGGTATGGGAGTGGCGGCGAGGACGGGAGAAGTATGGGATTGGCACCGAGGGTTTGGAGAAGTACGACCTAGGGATAAGATAAGTATCCCAATAGTACTGAAAACTGCCACAGGGTGTCGTCCTGGAGCAGGGCCAAATCACGTCGTGACCGCGGCGTGACCGTGGCATGACCGCAGCGTGCTGGTTCGGTCCAGAGACATCCGCGGGGCAGCATCTTCATGTTCCCATGGTAGATTCATGCACTAGAAATCCATGAAAACTGCACAACCCTTCTTTTCACGATAGAGAAATGTAGTTCACTACATGAAATATTATGGGAATAAAAAAACTAGTAATCTACTCTGAGTGGAAACCTCAGCTTTTAAACTACCTTAGTTTTTATGTGCATTCAAAAAAGGGTATTTCACATTTATAAAACTTGAACCATTTAAAAAAATTCCAGTCAATAAAACATGTATTTTAACTTAAAGATACTAAAATTGAAATATCTATGATTATTAATACCTTGAAACCAAAAAAAATCAACAACCCTACATATTTGGTATTTCACCAGGAGATTCCATGAAATGAACAGATCGGTTTAAATAATTATGAAAAAGAGTCTGCAACTCAACCAGTAATCAATAAGCATTAATATTTCAGATGGAATGGCCAAATATTAGCAATAAAGGTCTAGAAGTGCAACATGTTCGACTTCCATTCTCATAACACATTAGATTTTCATGGAAATGTTGCATTGAATAAATAACAGTGGAAGCATAACATGATAATTTCATTTAATATCTTCAGAGTGATGTATAGTATGGTATGATAGAAATGTTTCGTATTTTCTAAAACAAGAGTAACAAATTCCAAGTCCCACATGGAGAGGCTACTTAGAAGAGAACTTACTTCTAGAGATCCAATCCCAGTGAAAGAATATAGTCGTGTAGGAGTAACACCCATCACATAATATCTAGTCCCATTAGCGATAATAGCTATTTACATCTGTAAAATGACATAGAATGAAAAAGATAAGTGCAAAGTTTACTCGAAATTGTAAATGTGGTATGGATTTTCCAGCAACATCCAAACCTATCTAGACAGCCACAACCTAAGCATCAAGCTCCCTTGCACTAAGGGCATGCGTGGTCTAGAAAACTAGGGGATAAGAAAGCAGGAAGAGAAGTGGGGATGATAATCTACAAGAAACACCTTTCCAAAATCCAATTATGGAAGACGTTTTTCATCCCTTTCTGGAATCAGTCTTTCCATGAAAATGTGATTCCTTCAATCCAAGCATATATTCACAGGAAAACCCTAGAATCAGCTCTTCCTGAAAGGTTTTCTCCAGTGTACCAAACATCCCCTCTTAGATCCCCACAACTTACATTCAAAATTTTAATGGGTTGTCCCTCTACCATTCACAAGTTTCTATCTCACATATACAAACCACTTTTGACAAAACTCTCTTCCATAATGCTTTTGATATGAATGAAAACTGTAAACCCAAATTGCAAGGGTTGAGGAAGATGTACCTGTAGACCCATAAAATCCTCTATAATTTCGTGCAATTCAAACAGAAACTTCATGTACTTCTCCTTCTTATCCTTCTCATCCACGACCATCTCATATAGCTGTCCATTATTGGTGCCAAGAATTATCTCTTTTGAAGAAGCTTTGTTCGACATATATACCCAAGGAAAATATTTTATCAAAATATTTCTTAAACTATAATGACCAGAAAATGGAAAAATAATAATTAAAAAAAACATGCCTTCAGTGATCTGCTGCCTATTCCAAGCAACAGAGTTCACCACAAGACCTTTAAATTTTTTTAGAATGCGAGGTTTGCTCCATTTTGCATGCATATAGTATGTATCAACACCCCTATCACCATGTATGGTCGCAATATAATGGATCCCACCAGATCAACAACAACTCTATGCATTGATTGCTCTCCAGCTCGCCCAGTATAGAGATTAATATCTATGTTTGAATTTTACATAGAATAAAAAAATCACTTCATCACGTAAGATGTAAAGAGGTATGTTCAGGAAAGGGTCTCCATCCAAACATCACTTGTAGGCTACTTTGAGCGCATAATGCCGAAACACAATGCATGATCTCATAAATTCAATGATGATAAAGTCAGCCTCTCACATGAAACTTAATTAATAAATATTGACATCCAACAAATTTTTGCCCAGCCTTGCTAATTAGAGGCAGAGATTGAAAAACATTAAACCAATACTTAAGCATAGAATGCATCCCGTAAGTACAGGATACAATCAAACCAATATTTAATTTAATTTTTCATAAGTAAAACCAATCAAATATGAGAAGATTACCAAAAGGGGTTGCATTTTTCCAATTTAGAAAGCCAATTCCAATCCTGTCTGGCAGTCATAGACTCCTCTATTTAAACAAGTGCTTCATCGCAGCTAAAGATAGATTCTAGCACTTAGAAAGTATGCCAGGGTCGTGAAGAGTGATAAGATTCTACCTGTAAATGGTGAGATCGCTGGGAGAGGTCATTGGGGAGGAGGGTGCTGCTGTGGGAGAGTTCGTTGGGGAGGAGGGCGCCGCTTTGAGAGAGGGGTGCACGGTGAGATCGTCAGGGAGATTGTTGGGAGGAGGATACGTCATCGGGGAGGAGGGCTGAGCAGTGATATGTCTGCAAATTGGGGGAGGAGGAGGAGGGCTACGGGGAGGAAGAGACGCTGTTGAGGAGGAGGGATGTGCGGTGATAGTGCTACGAATCAAGGGAGGAGATGAGGGCTGCGGGGAGGAGGAGATGTCGTCGGAAGGAGGGATGCGCGGTGTGCGAATCGGGGGAGGAGGAGGAGGGCTGTGGATCGGGGGAGGAGGAGGAGACTGATAGAGATTGGGGAAAAAATGATGCTGCGGTGTATTCTTGATTTAGCCACGAAGATGAAAATTAACTGTGTCAATATAAAAGCTATAGACACAGACCTATAAAACCGTGGCTATAGGTCCGTGGCTATAGCCCGAATTTATAGTAGTATTGGAATAATGAGGGGAATCATCAAATCCATGATCTCATGCCTGAGTCCCTGGTCGAAGGTCTGGACCCTGATGAATGGGTCTTGTACCATATCTGTGGAGTAGCACGAGAGGTCGGTGAACTTCACTGAGTACAGAGCCACTGTCATGCTGCCCTCCTGCAGATGAAGTAACTTTTGAATCCGCACTGCACAAAGGGTGGCTGGAACAAACTCTGAGAGGAATAGACTCTTGAATTCTATCCAGATCAATGATGCCTCTTCATGCACCTCGAGCATCAGGCTCCACCATATGCCTACCGCTGCATGGAGGAGACTCACAGAAGGGATCACCATGAGGTCGGATGGTGTACCTACCAATTTGAAAACTCTCACGACAGCCTCCAGCCAATCCTCAGCTACATTTGGATCCGTCTCTCCCCGGAACCTAGGTGGCCTCTGGCGCTGGAACTCGTGCAACACACTCAGATTGAGTGCACTCTCTGTTGTTAGAGCTGGTGGTATCGGTGTCCCAGAGGGTAGTGGTACAGCTGATAACTCCACTGTGATGGGGCCCTGCACCGAGGATTCGTCGCTCGGTGGGCTACTATCTCGTACAAAACTCATAACCCTAGCTGGATGCCTTCGTGGGGCCATCCTAAAAAGAAACAGGTGCACCATAGTTAAAATAGTATACCTGGTGGGCTGACACAATGTAATGATGAAGAAAACTTTTTTAAAGGAAACACACACACAATCAGTGTTTTCGTGTACTAAGTCGAAAATCAGAGGTCAAAGTCCTAGTGTATGGACACGTTGGCCTTCGCACCAACACCAGTTTCACTAACTTGATAACCACACCCAAAACACTTAACACTATTTCTGTAAAAATAATCAAAGTCCAATTTCTGCATCAGAATCGATTCCTCTGATACCAATTTGTCATGACCCGTCCTCGGGGCCCGTGCTGTGACTACCCCAAACCCGCCTTCCATAGGCCAGGGGCTGGCGACTAGCACCAAAGACGAATACCTGATTAAATGGGAAGGTATTGAATTTAAACATGTAACACACACAGTTTGAACAAAATCAGTATATGAAAGAAGTAATAAAATAGAAAATTAAGGTGTGCTAAAAGTAAGTGGGCCAGTATACAAACCCAACTGAACAACAAGTACAAGTCAATCTCCACGATGATAATGGTTTAAAGACATGACTCAGCTCACACAGGTATACATCATTCGTAGAGTGATAGAGATGATAAAATGTAGTCACTAACTCAGCTAAGCTATCAGACCCACACAGGATACAGGTCCAGCTAAGCTGTCGGACCCACACAGGAAATAAGACCAGCTATTCTGTCGGACCCACACAGGATACAAGAATAGATGTCAGAACTGTCAGACCCACATAGGATATCGGTATAGTATTCATCGCTGTTGAACCCACAGAGGATTCAGGTATGGTATTCATCGCTGTCGAACTCACGGAGGATTCCGATACATCTCAGTCGCAGCCAGCCCTAGGGTTCCCGCACACAACACGCTCGATTCCGGGAGGGTCCGCTACCCGAGTCAAGTGTCACTACATAAACTATCACTAAGTCCTGAGTTGATGTATCACGAAGTTCCATCTCATCATAAGGAACAGAAAGCTACATACGACACATCAATCAGACGCCCGGTCTGAGAGTTATTGGAATTTCCGTTCGAGGGGCTCGGTTGGATTTTACGTTTGATCCAACCCATCTTTTTTCCTAATTTTCCCAAAATTTAATTACAGTATATCAAAAGCACCACCTCATCATGAGGTTCCTAGTGCCACAGACAGAACATCAATCAGACACGCGGTCTAAGAGATATTCGTAATTAATCAAAGACAGGCCCGACCCGTCAAGCCGGTGGGCTAGCAGGTCGGCCCGACCCGGCTCTGTGGGTCCGAACTGGCTGGGGGTCGGCCCGGCCCGGTGGGGCATGGCCAACCTGGGGACCCGACCTGCGCTGTGGGCCGCAGTTCTCCTCACACGGTGCCTGGGGCGCTGTGGTTCTCCAGCCCACCTGGCATGCGACCGGTCGGTTCGCCTAGCCGAGCGGGCCACGGATGTGGGCCGCGTCCTCCTCCACGCGGTGACTTCGGGCACCGTGGTTTTCTAGATGACCGGATGGCCATCCCATGGACTTGGAAACCCGAGTGGCCACCGGTCCCTCCACGCGGCCGACACGCAGCTGCCATTGCCGCCGCCGCCTCCGGTCGTCGGCGCTGCCACGGCCCGCCTGGCTGCAACCCCCTTCCTCTAGCGCGGTGCGACGTCACCAGGCCCTACTGGCACTGCCTCCATCATCAATACAATGAGAACAATGAAAAATTTAGGGGTGGGGGGATGGTCAGACCGTGTTCGTGCAGTCCGAACCCTCCTCATTACGTTGTTAACATTCAGCATCAAGAGCACAACACACGATGAGGAAAGAGGAGTATAACTGATATGTAAAAATAATCCAATTTCCCCCTACCATGATTCGATGATTGTTCTTTGATGATGGAATCGTTTTCTTGACTTCGGGGTGCATCCGAGGAAGAAGCGTCGTCGACGTTCTTCACGAGCGGCTCCTTCTCTTTTAGGTTGGTCGAAGATCGAGAATGGTGTTCGTCATTCTTTGGAGATGGGGTGTGTTGTTTGTTGGGAGGATATCGTTCTTCCAAGAGTTCTCCCAAAGATCCCCCATAGAGAAACACCAACCAAAATAAAATAATGGCAACTCCATTATTTTATTTGTTTTCATGCATTACAAAAATAATTCAAACTTTTTCAAATTAATTAATTGGCATTAATTAATTAGTTGTGATTGCACTATAAAGAGGGAAGGTGGGAAGTAAAGAGGATCCCAAATATTTATGGGGAGTTCCAAGAGTTAAAGGGGGTTCAAGGAGAGTTAAGGAGTTTGATGTTTGTGTGGGCCCCACCTTATAACATCCTCCCAAGGGAGGTTATGTTCAGGTGCCCCCACAACCAACCTCCCTTTGGAGGTTTTAACTTCCATTCAAATAAAAATATGCAACACATAGTTTTATTTAAATTTAATTTAGAAACCCTAATAATTAACTTCCAACCTCGATAAAATGCAACTGCTGTAAAGGTCTCCTTAAGCGAATACCGGCACTACGAGTTCAACGGTGCCCTCAGATTTCAATTATGAGCACCGGTTCAAAAGATATAAAAACCTGCATGTACGTTTAATGAATGTACCTGAACAAAACTTCAGAAATTGATTCCGGGTACACCGGGCCTCAGAATCAAGTGCCGTCAGAAACCGCGGACTCATAAAATTCCCATGTATTTAAAAAAAATTCCACTGAATTTATTGGTCTTTACAATGGCTCAAAATCTAATGACTGAAGCTTAACTTACAAGAAAATTAAATTTATTTTGTTGAATACAAAATGCATTACACAAATATATCCCCAAAGACCATATTTGTTTAATGTCTTTGGGAACATGGAACATAATATTATAACTTGGTGAAAGATCGTAAATATCTTCCATAGAGATATTCTCCTTTTGTTCTCCTACCTAAAACCATTCTTTATATCCTCAATAAAATAAACCATAAAAAGGGTGAGCTCAAATTCTTAGTAACAGTAAGCATTGAGAACATAAAACAAACCATAAACCTAAGAATGTAAAAAGATGAACATAATTTTTAAATATCAAAATGTTTAGTCATGAAATAAATCTTAGCAGCACATAAGGCATATAACATAAAAGAACGTTATCCATGATAAAATAGAATTGATATTAAACATGGAATTATGGAAATAAAATAAGCACATAATATTATTTTAATTGTAGCCAAGTAATTGCTTCCAAGACCATCATAGTCTAAAAAGTTCATTACTGAACTGAGTATACTTGCCATTCCTTCCATGAATTACTGAACCAGATGTATGTGTAATTCTGACCTGGCATTACTAAACTAGATTTACTTGAAATTCCATTCATGTCTATCTCATGAGATATAAATCTTTACCCAATTCATTTGAGGGAGATAGAGGTCCCACCCATGACATAATTAAATAAATTTTACATGTTACACAAAACATTAATCATTCATTATAGAATAACCCAAGAAAAAATGTGTTTATTAAACATTATTCCATCATAAAATAATCCAAATAAAATTTTATTCCATCATTAACACAATAAAATCATATAATAATCAGGATAGAAACAAAACCCTATTTAAAGAGCTGTATCTTAGATGATTTTTTTAAAACACTTGAACTTAATTATAAAAGATAATATATTTTCTTCTTCAAAAAATTTTAATTTTCTAAAAATTAAAAACAATTAAAAAAATAATTTAGTTGAAAATAAACTTGAAATCAAGAAGAAGAAGATTCATGTAAATAAGGCATATAAATCTGTCCATGCTATATAAGTCAGAAAAACCTTCTCATTGGACATTTTCCAAAAAAGTAAAAAAGTACCTCAAATCGAATAAAGAAAAAAAGATTCCTTTCATACCATTCAATAAAAATTTTCAAAGGGTAAAATTAACATTAATCAATTATATAATAATATAAAAAATATTACATACTTAGGAAACATGGATGTGTATTATATACACACCCCAGTAAATACTTACGTATAACCAATCTCATATAAAAATAAGATTGAAAAATCATCCCTTACCTTAAGTTTGATATACATAATATGTATCTAAAGATATTGTATAATGATTAAAATAATGTTATTGATATATTCCAAAATCAACACCATTTTTATGATATCATATATGATCATATTATCATTCGTTTGTTAGTAAAATTTCATTGTCACTAGTTATTCAAATATTAATTTTTTTTATTCTTACACATGTTTTGTCGGATATGTTCATGTTACACATCATTGGATTTATTTATATCATTTAAAGAATTAAATTAGTATAATATATATCATATTTATTTATACCATTCATGTATATATTCATTTTTTAAGGAAGATCATGTATAATGAATCGCATCGCATCATGGAGATGGTAGGCCATACGTACGAATGAGTGAAGATATCAGTTACTTAATGGTTAAATGGTAGGGAATTATATGGAATATTAATTATACAGAATAATTATAATTTAATAATAATTATTTATATCCATTATAATCATTATTATACCCATCCAAATTATGTATTGTTTAATAACAAATTACACTACGGTGTGGAGACCATAAGCCGTATGTACACACACTTGATGAATTTGTTATTCGTAGGATGAATAAAAGAAGGTATACAGTTTTAAAATACTCATAATAACATATCATAATTTAGAATATATTGTATTTATTACTTTATTATAGAAAAAATATAATAAGAGTAAGTGTAAGATGAAACGAATTTTGAAATGGGTGATAAAACGATTGCCTTTTTTTCAAATATCTCATTTTTATTGGCACAAAAGGTCTCCATAAGATGGATTTAATCCCAATGTGTTTCCATTAAGTGGAAGGTAGAGATTTTTGGAGATTATTTGAGTATAATTTGGGTGATCCAAGGGGCTCTAGATATGTGAGTAAGTGGTTAGATGTGGTGGCCTTTTATATGAGGGAGGAGGGGCACTTTAGGAAAGTCTTGAAATATTATTTTATTATAAATTTATTTTAGAATTATGATAGCCCCAAAGTGATATATTGATAATTTAAGATGAGTATGGGTATAAATAATTCCAAACCAATAGGATGTATACAAGTTTAGGTCACAAATTTAACCTTATAGTTTTTCTTTAACTCTTAGTTAAATAAATTAACTCTTTCCAAGTCTTCTTATATTTTTACAATATATGGTCAATATAATTACTATAAAATGACAAGATAAACTAAAGTGGATCATTAATGAAATTTTAAAAATTTTCTATTTTAGTTGGCCAAATATTATATTTTTATGACGATTATATCTTTTAATAATTTTTTTTTTGTTTTGAAAATTTATTTATTTCATTTTTGACATTATTTTTAATTTATTTTTGTTAAAGCTACAACAACAAGATTTATTCAAAAGATATACTTTAAAAACAATATAATATATCATAAGAATCCAAAAAATTAATTTATGGAATAAAAATCTATAAATTACATTTATTTTAATATTTATAATATCATTTATTTGAATATTTAATTAATAAGGTAATCATTGCATCATCATTGTGACATAAATAAATAAATTTATTTAATGTATAAAAATTATTAACAAAATACCATGATGTATTATATCTTGTTATATTTATAATTAATAATTATAGTTGAAGATATCCTTTAAATAAACCAAATTAAAATTGTTTTTGTTAGGAGATACATGTTTATATTATATTTCCCTTTACTTCAAATTAAAAATTATAAAAGGTCATTATGAAACCCAAGTGGCTCCATGGGGTCATAAAATCGACCCAAGGATGATATTAATCAGACATATCTCATAAAATAGTATTATTACACATGTTAGGGTAGTTTAATATTATTATAATATTATTTTTTACCCTTATTTACCATATTTACCCATTAACCATGGTAAATAAAATTATTTACTGACGTTACTATACGTAATGTCTAAAAATAAAAGGTAACAATTTAAATAATTTGGACCTTCTGATTAAAAATATGAAATCCATTTTTCCAAATTCAAAACATAGAAGTTGGATAAATTAATTTAAAATTAGTTACCATTTCCAAAACCGGTAAGCGAGTTTTTATGAAGTGAAAACTATCAAAAGGTTAACCAGTGTTTATATTTAATTTAAATGTGATATTAATTTTAATGAACAAAATTTGATTAAAATATGAAAACACAATCCAAATAAACTTTATAAAAAATTAAAAATATAATCTATCTATATAATTAAATTAGATGAAAAGGCAGTTTGGAATTGAATTGCAGTAATTTTCACTATTCATTAAAATATGAATTTCATCAGAATAAAACCAAAATTTGAACCAAGGAAATTTTTGATGTCCCAATTAGTAATAAAAAGTTTATATTGTCAAATAAAACTTATAAAATTGTCAAAAACTAGATTTAAAAAGGGGTCTCCTTTAAAAGGCTGTAAAACTGTATTTTTTTTGAAAAATACTTCTTTTATCCAAAAACATGAATGTGTTCTTATATCATATCTAGAAAAAATTTAAGATGAATTTAAAACATTACATTGAATTAACTATAGATATATTTCACTAATAAAATCTATAAAGAGTGATTTTATTATTTTATAGAATGACTTACTTTCTTTAAATAGTTTTATAGAAGGAAGTTAATATTATTCATACCCACAATTATAACGACTGGGTTATAATATTTTGTTATCACTTATACTTGGTCTTGCGTGAAATTAATTATATTAAAAGAACATAAAATTTTGTGTATCACAATCCATGAATAGTGTTGTGTATACTTCAAGCTAATATATTGTTGCGTATAGTGCACGATAATCTTGGTGTAGCGTACAACCCAAGAAATAAATGAAATTAAAAAGAATATATATCATAAAATCTATGGGTGTTAAATTCTACCCCATGTAAAATACATTTCACCCTAAAAATTCATTGGGGTTATAAAATGTTTAATACTTGAAAATTTCATTCATATAAACCCTCATTGTAAAAAGGAATAATAAAACATCATTTTAAAAAAGAAAGTTTGAAACATAATGTTTACCCAAAGTAACTCATCACTGGGTTTACACATAGGAGAACATAGTTGGGAAGTGAAAACATATATATGGAAGAAAAACCTCACCATCATTTTTTGATGGATAGTGTTGTAGAATAAGGTTCTGAGAATTTTAATAACCATAAAGACGTAAATCTGCAATGATTTAAGGGACCATCCGATTCATAAGATAAAAAGGTACTAAGATAACATTTTTGGTTTTCAGGATCCATTCCCTAAAGTTGGATAATTTTTCATGAGAATAAATACTTACCGGATTTTGGTATAATCCCACTATTGTTCATTCCTTGAACAACTTCAACTTCATATCTTATTTAAAGAAATAAAGCTGAATTTTTCATTCTTGAAGTGTTAGCAGATCACACAATGGAACGGAAGGCCATTCTATCTGTCTCAACAAAAAGGTTAGCACTTTTTATCCAATATGCATAAGTCCACATATAGTGAGATAATACATCACTCTAACAGAAATCTACCAAAACATAACTTATACAATCCATAAATGGTTAAAAACACAATCCTTCTAAAAAATTAAAATATAAATATTTATAAAGAGGTGAACTAAATAGACTTAACATTTATCTCCCATATATCATAATGTAGTTCTTGTTTGTCCCATTCCAAACATGTGAATACCTTAGTCACATATTCTCTTGAAACATGATAATAACATGAATTACCATATAACCTTAGTAAAAACTTGCATTCTATCAAAATTGACACTTTCCCCACACAAAAAATATAAAAAACTCCATATACTCAAACCATGATATCACTTTGTCCTTATATCTGTCATGAGGTCATTAATACTATCAAACATCTCATTATTTCCTTATCCTTTCATTATGCTCATATCATGTGTTTTCCAAAAATATTTCAATAACATTTCATGGATACTAGTATTATATACTTATGGAAGAATATAATGGAATAATACATAGATATTCAAATATTTTATAATACTATAATAGATATTCTACAATACTCTTTTGGAATACCATTACATAAATACTTAATCATTCCACCACTTTGTAGTCATACTCAACATCGACAATGGTGATCACATGTAATTTTTGTTTATCTCATCCTTAAGAGGGTTTTTACATCAATAATCATCCATAACCCATATATTAGGGCATTGATTATCATAATACCCCATTTCTTTTCTCTTTTAGCATTAAAGCATGGGTGGTGCGTTCTTTATAGTCTTTTCCTTTTTCACATCATGAGAAAATGTTTTCCCATTACTTCGGCACTCAACTGCTTGATGAACTTCTTTTCCACACAGAAAACATTTTCTAGTCCCATTAAGATAATCTCCATCGTGCTTCTTTCTAGATTTGGAGCATAAGTAAACATTCATCTTCATTTCAGCATTGTTATCTGATTCCCCCTTGATCACCATCTTTCTTTTCATGTAAATACCGTGAGATTGATATGTAACACCAAATTCCATTTCAATCTTGTTATAACCACCCAAAATCTCTTCATAGCTACTAAATTATCTTATATCTTATTCCCTTCGAAGACTTGGTTTTAAGCTACTAAAAAATATATCAACCATACATTTAGGTTGGATGATAAATCAAGAAACATACCTTGAAATATTTTAAAATTTTCCGTGTATGTACCAAAAAATTAATCATACTTTTTATTAAGCTCATGTAATTACTTTTCAATCTTTGATTGAAGAATACTAGGAATGTACTTAATAAAAAATAAGTTCTTCAACACATCCCATTCCATGGATTCAATTGTATCTTGCTGCCTTGTATTAATGATTAGAGTCCACCACTGGTGTTATTCACCTTCTAAATGATAAAAAACCAAACATAAATTTTCATGTTCTGAATAGAGAAGGATGTAAAATATATTTTCAGTGGTATTAATCCATTGTTCAGAAAAAATTGGATAAGAAGACCCACTGATAGAAGGTGGGTGTTGCCTCATGAAAGACTCAATAGAATTTTATTCCCTTCTCTGCTTATTTGGATGTCCAAAATGATTCATAGCTTGTTTAAGAATAGAAATATGATTTCTAATTCCATCTACCATAACATTTGGTTGCTTAGGTGGACAATTATTGCATTACCAAATTCACTAATCATTAACACAGTTCCTTCAGGTTCCAACCATTGTCTAAAACCCAAAAATAATAGTGTGAGAGGAAAAAATCATACTAAGAAAAAACATAATCAAGTTGGAGTACTTTAATTTACTAACATATTAGGTTTATTCCTATCTTATTTTTGATCATCACCATAATTATAGGACTATAACATATTTTTAGACTTAACCTTAGGAACACTCCTAGTCATACCTTGGTAATATCTCTAGGGATCTCACTAAAGTTTTTGCATCCTAGTTTAGAAAGGTTAACTAAACATTTACTCTGATAAAAAATTGAATGACCTAAGATTAACATACATGGAAATTACATTTATTTTTCATAATTCTTAATACATTACAAAAATATAAGCCTAAAGACTGTATTAGTTTAGTGTCTTTTGAAACTCGGAATATAATATTCTAACATGGTGAATGATCTTCAACATCTACCATAATGATATTAACCTTTTGATTTCCTACCTAAAACATTTATTTATATCATGGGGAAAAGAAAACATAAAAAGGGTGATCTCAAATTTTCATTACGGGTAAATATTGATAACATAAAACAAACCATAAACACAAGAATGTAAAAACATGAACATAATGTTTCAATATCGAAATTTTGAGTCATAAAATAAATCTAGGTAGTATGTATTGAATAAAATATAAATGAACATTAAAGATGATAAAATAGAATTGGAATAAAACATGTAATTGTGGGAAAAATAATTATATAATATTATTTCCATAGAAGCCAAGACATTGCATCCAAGACCATCACAGTGGAAAAATTCCATTATTGAACCAGATTTATTTGTCGCTCCAGCCATGTATTACTAAACAGGTTTTACTTTCCATTCTAGCCCTATATTACTAACGCACGCCTGTCATGGGGAATGGAAAAACAATATTTTATTTACCTATGTATAGTATAGTAGTTGATCCTAGGTAGTCTCCTGAAGAGGAGTGCACACAAAACAAGGTTGTCACTTTTTGTTGGTTTTCTTAAAATGATTGGTTTAAATCAATTTGAATGAATATGCTAGAAAAAAACAATAGAAATTGATTGATTTTAACAAATTATAAAGATGGTGGTCGGATTGGGTTCGACTAGACCTAGTGTTGGGCCATCATAGTTTGCAAATTTTATCTATTCTTCTTCCTTAAATTGGTAAGAGAGAGATTCATCTACCGAGTCCTCTCTCTCCCTTAGTCAGATAGATGTGATGAGAATTTTCCTTTCTAAAACCTTAGATTGGTCTACCCTCCTTCAAATGTGCTTAGGGTTGTAGAAGGTATCTTGATTAATTAGAGAAATCCCAGACCTAGAATTGTTGTTCCCTAATAAACCAAGATTTTGACATACAATCCTACAAATGTGCTTGACAACCACCGAGCAATCACCACCCAACCCTAATCTTGTTCCACCATATACAGATTAGAATTGGGTGGAGGGAGATGTGATCATAGACCAATGCAATTTATAATTTCAGAGTAAAAAACTTAACACTACCGCATTTGGAATTTAATACTGAATTAAGAATTTAAACCATTATAATAAAGAAGAAGAAAATTAACTCATTTCAAGCAAAAAAACTCAAACACAACACATAGGTCCAGCCTCCCCTCTTTCCGATCACTCAAATGATACCACCCCTCCATGGATGGGGTAAGTGAGATGATTGGGGAAGAAGAAGGCATTACAAAACCATGAAAAAGAAAAGAAATAAAAGATAAAGCTGAAAAGATCATCTTTTTGGTGTCCCGGAAGGAATGGGATGATTTGAAAGGGGGGAGCTCTCCTCCTTTTATAGCCAGAATTTTTACCCCGGATATTGACGCGTTGTATCCCCATTAAATGACCTCTTCACGCATTGAGACCTTCTTGAATGTTGTTCATAATAACCTTGGACGTGTCCCCTCAAAATCGCATCGGATTTGGACATGTATTCTAAGTGTTATAGCCTTTTTACTATGAGCATTTATTCTATCCAGTCAGACTCTCCAAAACGAAATCCACCGGATTTGGGTGACTTAATGACCCCATAAACGGAAAATTCCCTCGGTTCGTCCTTCATAAAAGATGCTCCAAAACCCCTTGCGCGTCCACCCACCGAATTTCACAACATTTGGGCCCAACATGGATGAGTTATGAAGCCCACACCAAAACTAGGCATAACGTAAAAAAGTTTTCTTTCTCCCAATTCTAAGATTATTTTGAGCTTCCATATGGCCGATTTAGCTTTTAGTCCAAAAATATTAAATGAATCCCTGGATGTTTAAAATATGAAAAAAAAGAATTTTTCAATTTGGATCAGTGTATATAATGTTATGGAAAAACTACAGAAAGACATTAAAACTATTAAAAATCCAAAATGGCCAATTTTTACTATTCAGCTCAAAATAACACCATTATCATAAAAATGATACAATTCATCTTAGAGGATCACTTTTTTGGGTTTAAAACAATGATATTCAATATAAATTAATTGAAAATATTTTCTCTATCAATTCCCCCACACTTAGCACTTGGACTCCTGTACAAGTAAAAATCAAATCAAATCAAATCCAAAACACATATCAATGAAATCTATCAAATCAATTCCAAGAAACAAAAATCTATCATGCCTCATCAAAAACAATTATTTCAAGTTCTCCATTATAGATTTTAATATATTTACACTTCATTTCTTATCCCATGCAAACAAAACACTTACCTCAAATGAATTTTTTCTCATCTCACAAATGTAAATGCTGAACAAGGATTTTATCATCCAAACATACACAAGAGTCTCCATAGGCTTGATAAATTCCTAATTCTCCACCCTATGTGAGTCAAGGACTTGTGTTTCTCATGAGGACTTTTTACGGTTGTTTTGTGGATTCCGGTTGTTAGGATTTAGATGTTTAAAATTTCTGAGGCCAAAAAAGGAAGGCCTGGCTCTTATTGAAGGAAAATTGAAAGATTCTGATTTTCACTCAAATATGGCCTCCTTCACTTCCCCTTTGTTGAAAATAGGATCCATCATCATTCAATCAGCTCAGCAGCAAAAATTTAAATATTTTCAAACATGATTTTTTAAAGCTCTAGATAGGCACAACATTCTTTTTACATTGGAAGTTCCAGAAAGGCACAGCTTCTCTTATCATGAAAGCTCCAGAAAATGCACAACTTTTAACAGAGTAATTTTTCAGCATCACACGCATCTCTTCCACAATTTATTTTCCACCCAAAGTATCACAAAATTAGGTAGTACACCACCAGACATCTTCCCCCACACTTAAGCTCAACTAGATCATGCAATTTCACTTCAAGAGCAGGTAGGATAGGGAAAATTGGCTTGTAATGTGGCTAACCTAACATGCAATTCATGGTTATTTGGGGCTACAATGAATGATAAATGTAAAGTTGGTCCATAATGAAAAGGATTATTTTGAAAAGGGGGATTCAAACCAAATATATGCCTCAATCATTTAAAACACACATACCCAAAACCCTCAAGTTTTGAAAGAAATAAATCAAATTCTGGTTTAAGAAAGCATGGTTTGGTTCTCTCAAGAAATGAGGTGAATGAAAAGAATATGACGAAATGGTTCAGAAGCCTCACGGGAAAGTGATTTCAAAGATATAGACAGTGAAATATGGCATGAGTTTCAGAATTCAGTGTATTTTTCATGAAATTCCAAAAGATTTGAACTTGAAACAAAAGTAATTTCAGCATTCATTTAAGCTTATTTTCATGAAATATATTGGTCCACTCATTGAAATGAGTTTCAATAATGGTATTGATAATCATTTCAGCTCAAAAGTTTCAGAAACACACCAAAATTTGAAAAATAAAAACAAAAATTTGAAAACACGCATTTTTTTTATTTTCTGAAAAACAAACACAAAATGAAAATACTAAACTATAAAGTTTAACTCCCCCACACTTAAATGATGCAGTGTACTCAATGCATTCATGTATATTTAACATGTATACTAATTTTAAAATGAATCACAACAACAAGAAAGTATAAAGGAGATGTACGACCTTACTTATTGGCAATGCAACGTTGAGTTAAGCTCCTAAGTGTTGCTCTTTGAAAACCTAAAAAAGTAAAAAAGTTAACATAAGAAATTTAATAAAAGAAATGAAAATGGAAATTGAATAAGAAAATAAGGATAAATCTTGGTTTAATCCCCTAAGTGGGCCTAGGGTTTTGACTGCCTCCAGAGGGGCAGTTCTAATCAGTTACCCCCAATCTGATGGTGGGTGAGGTTTCTTGCTCATGAACCAACAAAAATTCATCTTTATAGCATGTATTTTTTTCTTTATGAGGATAATTCCATGTATAGAGTACACTAGATCTTCCCCCTTCACTATTATAATGCTATTGCATGGCAGGGGTATGATGAAGTATGGAACCACCTCCTCTTCAGTTGCTACTTGTGCAACGTCTTGTTCAAAATATAGTGGTTTCTCCAGATGTGATGCATGAAAAGAATAATCAAAGGGAGATTAAACAATTAAATTTGAAATATTAATTTCAAAATCTTCCCTTTTAAGGTAGGAAGCTTTTATATTTGGTTTTTCATGCATAGCCACTTGTATCTCTTCATGGAATTCTTCAAGTAGATGATCAATATCTTCAGGGAGCTCCAGGTTTTCCCCAATAGGTGCATATTATTCTTCATCTTCTTCTAAGGCAATGTAAGGATTGACCAAATCTGAAAATTCAAAATTATAAGGAGTGATGCTCAAATCAGATTGAATGAAATCAAAAAAGGTAGAGTTCATGGAAGGATCATCTCCCTGATTTGGGTCTGGTTCAATCACTTCTTCAGTTGAATGTGCCTCTTGGATTTGATTATCACTAGATGGAGGGATGTAGTTGGGCTCCTCCATCTTGACTTCAAATTCCACCAATTGGGTGGTGTCTTCCTTCCGCGGTGCTGGATCTTCTTGTTTTCAAGGATTCAGAAGATCAATAAGTTCCTCACATTCAGTCCAAAATTCATCAAGTTCTTGTTGATCTAACACATGTAGCTCAGTAGGGAAGTCATCTTTTTTTTTTCATCAATCTCGGGTAGAATTGGTTGAGTGATGATGAATGAGTCTTTAGGTACCTCAACATTTACCTCCTCTAGTTCTTCAATGATGAGTGGTGAAATTTCTTCCACCACTATCTCAGGTTCTTGCTCCGGCTCAGGGTCGGGTTGCTCAATAATTGCACGAACATAGTCTAATTCCCATTCCATTTTGCTACCCAAATCATCCAAATTATTACTAATCCATTCAACCCGGTCATTGATATCACGATAATCAATTTATGGTTCTTTGATATTTCACCTGCAAGTAATCTTCCCATGCATAAAAATTTAAATTTGAATACATCATGGGAAAAAAGAATTTTTTTATATTTTTTTTTAAATTTGAAAACATCAAATATTTACAAAAAAGTTGTGGCACTTCCTCCCTAGCAACGATGCCAAGTTTGACGCATGCCTGTCATGGGGCGTGGCAAAAAAATATTTTATTTACCTAAGTATAGTATAGAAGCTGATCCTAGGTAGTCTTTCGAAGAGGAGTGAACACAAAACAAGGTTGTCACTTTTTGTTGGTTTTCTTAAAAAGAATGGTTTAAATCAATTTGAATGACTATAATAGAAACAAACAACATAAATTGATTAATTTTAAAAAATGATAAAGTCGGTGGTCGGATTGGTTTCAGCTAGACCTAGTGTTGTGCCATCATGGTTTCCAAATTTTATCTCTTCTTCTTCCTTAAACTGGTAAGAGAGAGAGTCATCTACTGAGTCCTCTCTCTCCCTTAGTCAGATAGATGTGATGAGAATTTTCTTTTATAAAACCTTATATTGGTCTATCCTCTATCCAATGTTCTTAGGGCTGTATAAGGTCTGTTGATTAATTAGAGCAATCCTAGACTTGGAATTTTTGTTCCCTAATAAACCAATATTTCGACATACAATCCGACACACGTGCTTTACAACCACCGAGAAATCACCACCCAACCCTAATCTTGTTCCACCGTATACAGATTAGAATTGGGTGGAGGGAGATGTGATCATCGACCAAAGAAATTTATAATTTTAGAATAAAAAACTTAACACTACTGAATTTGGAATTTAATACTGAATTAAGAATTGAACCCATTATAAGAAAGAAGAAGAAAATTTATTCATTTCAAGCACAAAAACTCAAACAAAACACATAGGTCCAGCCTCCCCTCTTTCCGATCACTCAAATGAAACTACCCCTCCATGGATGGGGTATGTGAGATTATTGGGGAAGAAGAAGGCATTACAAAACCATGAAAAAGAAAATAAATAAAAGATAAAGCTGAAAAGATCATCTTCTTGGTGTCCCGAAAGGAATGGGATGGAGAATGGGATGATTTGAGAGGGTGGAGCTCTCCTCCTTTTATAGCCAGAATTTCCCCCCTGATGATGACGCATTTTAGCCCCATTAAATCACATATTCATGCGTTGAGACCTTCTTAAATGTTGTTCGTAATCCCCTTGGTCGTGTCCCCTCAAAATCTCCGCGGATTTGGACATGTATTCCAAGTGTTATGGCTGTTTTACTATGACCATTTATTCTGTCCATTCAGACTCTCCAAAACGAAATCCTCCGGATTAGGGTGATTTAATGACCCCATAAATGGCAAATTCACTCGGTGATTCCTTCATAAAAGATGCTCCAAAACACTTTGCGTGTCCACCAACTGAAGTTCACAACATTTGGGCCCACCATGGAGGTGTTATGGAGCCCATGTCAAAACTAGGCAGAACTGCAAACAATTTTCTTTCTCCCACTTCTGAGCTTATTTTGAGCTTCCATATGGCTGATTCAGCTTTTAGTCCAAAAATAGTAAATGAATCCCTGGATGTGTAGAATCTGTAAAAGATATAATATTTCAATTTGGATCAGTGTAGATAATTTTATGACAAAACTACAAAAATAATTTAAAAATATTAAAAATCCAAAATGGCCAATTTTTATTATTTAGCTCAAAATAACACCATTATCATAAAAATGAAAAAATTCATCTTAGAGGAACACTTTTGTGGGTTTAAAAAAATTATATTCAATATAAACTAATTGAAAATATTTTATCTATTAATTAATAAACTAGATTTACTTTCTACACTATTAATTTCTATCTCATGAGATATAAATACTTTCCTAATGCATTGGAGGGTGATATAGGTCCCACCCATCTCATAATGAAATCACTGTTACATGTTCCACAAAAACATAAATCATTCATCATAGAATAACCCAATAAATAAAATGGGTTTATTAAACATCATTCCATCATAACATAATCCATATAGAATTACATTCCGTCATTAACCCAATCAAATCATAGTAATAATACGAATAGAAATATAAGTATATTTAAAGAGAATCATCTTAGATGGAAAACAGTTTTTATAAAACATTTGAACTTATTTTTTTTGGATAATATCCTTTCTTCTTCAAAAAAAATATTCTTGTGTAAAAATACCAGAAAATTAAAAAATAAATAAATTTAGTTGGAAATAAGCTTGAAATCCTGTAGAGGATGCTTCATGTAAATAAGGCATAAAATTCCATCTATGTTGTATAAGTAAAAAACACTTCTTGTCATACTTTTGCCGGAAAAGTAAAAAAGTACCTCAAATCAACTAATGAAAAAAGATTCCTTTCAAGCCATTTAATAAAACATTACCAAAGGGTAAAATTAAATTATAAAAATTTTAGATGAATATAAATAATATTAAATACATAGGAAACATGGATGTTGATTATAAATACACCCCATTAAATACGAACATATAAAAAATCTAGAATAAAAATGAGATTGCAAAAGTATCCCTTACCGTAGGTTAGATATGATTCATATGTATCCAAAAATCCTTTATATGTATTTCAATTATGTAATTGACTTATTTCAGAGTCATATTAATTTTTATGATATCATATATGATCATATTATCATCTGTTTGTTAGTAACATTTCATTGTCACCTGTTATTCGTATATTAACTACTTCATGTTATTATGCATGTTTTGTTAGATAAGTTCATGTTACACTTCTTTGGTTATTGTTATATCATTTATAGAATTATATTAGTATAATATATATCTTATTTATTCATTCCATTCATGTATATAATTTTGGTTTAATTAAGATCATGTAGAATGAATCGCATCGCATCATGGAGACGGTAGGCTGTACAAACGCACAAGGGACGATATCATTCAATTAATGGTTAAATGGTATAGAATTGGATGGTATATTAATTATAAATAAATTATAGAGTTATACTAATTATTTAAATCCATTATACTCATCGTTATACCCAGCCAAATTAACTATTGTTGAAAAACAAATTACACCATGGCCTGGAGATGGTAAGCCATACGCACGCACACATGGAGATATTATTATTTTTAGGATTTATAAAAGAAGGTATAGGGTTGTAACATAATTATAATAACATCTAAGAATGTATAATATTATGTATTTATTACTTTACTATGTAAACAACAAAAGGAGAGGACGTAGAAGAAGAAATGAATTTTGACAGAGGTGATAAAAAATTATCTTTTTTTTGAGTATCTCCTTTTGATTTTCACAAAAGGTCTCCATAAGATGGCTTTATGCCTGATTTTTTGAATATACGATGATTTTAGGGATGTTGGGAGAATATTTTAGTAGAGTTTAGACTAGCCAAATGGATTTATAGGTGTGAGTAACTTGTTAGCTGTGGTGGCCTTTTATAAGAGGGTGGACGAGCACTTTAAGAAAGACTTGAAATATTATTTTATTATGAATTTATTTTAGAATTATAATTGCTCCAAAGTGATATATTTAGAGGAATATTAAAGTATGGGTCTAAATCCTCTCAAATAATTTGTTTTAGATAAGTTTAGGTCAAAAATTTAACCTTATCTTTTGGATTTAACCCATAGTTAAATAAATTAACTCTTACCATGTCTTCTTGGTTTTTTGCAATATGTGGTCAATATAGTTACTATAAAATGACAGGAGAACCTAAAGTGGATAATTAATGGCCTTTTTAAAATTATCTAATTCATTACTCTGAATCTTATATTTTTATGACAATTATATCATTTTATAAAATAGTATATGTTTTAAAAATTTATTTATGTCAATTTTTACACTATTTATTAATTATTTTTTGTTAATGATATATCAATTTGATTGATTTGAAAAAACTAAATTAATTAAAATATAACATATCATAATCACCCAGAAAATTAGTGTATGACATCAAGATTTTCAAATTACATTTATTTTAATATTTATAATATCAATTATTTGAATATTTCATTAACAAGGTAATCATTGAATCATCATTGTGTCATAAATAAGTTAATTTATTTAATGAATAAAAATAATAATTAAAATTTAATGATATAGGGTTTTTTTAAATTTAAAATTAATATTTATATTCAAAGTGATCATTTGGAAAAAGTAAATTAAAATATTTTTAGTAAGGAGATACATGTTTATGTTATATTTCCATTTTCTTAAAATTAAAAAGCATAAAATATCATTATCATACCCAAGTGGCTGCATCGGGTCCTAAAATACACCCAAAGATGATCATGGTCTACCATATCTCATCCAATAGTATTAGGACACATGTTGGGGTGGTTTTATATTATTATAATATTATTTTTAGCCTTATTTACCTAATTTAGCCTTTAACCATGGTAAATAAAAATAATTACTGAAGTCACTATTTGTAATGTCAAAAAATAAAACGCACCTATTTACAAAAATTATACCTTTTTATTCCAAATATGGAATCCATTTTTCTAAATTAAAAACACATAAGTAGAATTAATTAATTTAAAATTAATTTCCATTATTAAAACCAGAAAGTGTGTTTTTGAAAAGTAAAAACTATCAAAAGATTGACATGTGTTTATGTTCAATTTAAATGTAAAATTAATTAAAATGACCAAATTTAGATTAAATGATACAAACATAATCAAATTAAACATGAAATTCAATTAAAAAGATAATATATCTATATAATTAAATTAGATGAAAATTCAGTTTTTAATTAAAATGAAGTATTTTTCACTATTCATTAAAATATGAATTTCGTCCGAATAATAGCAAAATTTCACCCAAGGATAACATTGATGCCCCTCACCCAAATAAAAAGTTTATTATTTTAAATAGGACTTATAAAATTGTAAAAAACTAGATTTAAAAAGGATTCTCTATCAAAAGTCCGTAAAAATATATTTTTATGAAAAATACTTATTTTATCTAAAAAGTATAATTTGTTCTTATATCAAAACTTGAAAACCTAAAATATGAATGTAAAACATTACATTAAATATATTACATATATATTTCACTAATAAAATGCAAAAAAAGTGTGATTTTATTATTTTAAAGACTCCATTATTTTCATTTAAATAGTTTTTTAGAAGGAAGTTAATATTATTCATTCCGACCATTATAATGACTAGGTTATAATATTTATTTATCACTTATACCTGATCTTTCATAAAATTAATTCAATCAAAAGAATGTGAAACTGTCTGTATCACAAGCTAATAATAGAGTTGTGTATACCACAAGCTAATACAATGTTGTGTATGGCGCAAGATAATATTGTTGTAGCGTACAACAGAAGACATCAAGGAAATTAAAAAGAACCCATATCATAAAATCTTTGTGTGTTGAATTCTACACCCCTTAAAATTAATTTCTCCCTAGAAATTAATCAGGGTTATAAAAGGTTTACTACTTTAAAGTTTCATTCATAGCAACCAAACCGTAAAAAGGAATTCTGAAAATTCATTTTAAAAAGGAATTTTAGAAACATAAAAGTTTCCCAAATAAAGTCATCACAGGGTTTCCATATAGTATACATAGGTGGTAAGTGAAATCATGGATATAGATGAAAAATTTATCCATAAAGTTATGATAGATAGTGATAGAGAACAAGGTTTTGAGAATATTAACAACCAGAAATCCATATATCTATGATGATTTAGGGGACCATCTGATTCATCTGATAAGAAGTTAGTAATATAAAATTTTTGACTTTCAAGTTCCTTTCCCTAAAGTTGAATAATTTTTTATCAGAATAAATTCTTACTTGATTTTGGTACAACCTCACTATTGATCATACCATGAACAATTTCCACTTCATCTCTTATTTAAAGATATAAAGTTGAATTTGTCATTTATGAAGTGCTAGAAGATTATGCGATAGAATGATGGACCATTACATCTGTCTCAAAAAGAGGTTAACACATGTAATCAAATTTGCATAAGTCTACCTAGAGTGAGATAATACAATAATCTAAAAAATTTCAACAGGAATATAACTTATACTATCCATAAATGGATAACGTTACAATGATTCTAAAAACTGAAAATATAAATATTTTGAAAGAGGTGAACTAAATAGAATTAACATTTATCTCCCATATCAGATAATGCAGTTCCTAGTTATCACATTCCAGACATGTGAATACCTTAATCATGTATTCTCTTGAAATATAATATTAATATTATTTTCTATTGAATGTTAGTAAGAACATGCATTCTATCAAAATTAACTCTTTCCCCACACCAAAAATATGAAAAATTATATATAATCAAACCCTGATATCACTTTGTCCTTATATCATTCACAATGCCATCAATACTATCAAACACATCATTATCTCATTAACCTGTCATTATTTGAATATCATCTGATTTCCAAAAATATTTAAATCACATTTAATGGATACTGGTTCCATATCCTTATGGAAAACTACAATGGACTAATACATAAATATTCCAATATTCCATAATACTATAAAAGAGACTCTACAACACTATTTTGGTATCCCGTTACATAAAAACATAATCATTCCACCACTTTATTGTCACACTAAACATTGGAAATAGTGATCACATGTGATTTTCCATTATTATTGGAATTAAGAGGTTGTTGACATCAATAATCATCCATTACCCTTGGGTTGGGGAATTGGTTAACATAACGCCCCATTTCCTTGCACTTATAGCATTGATGTGTTAGTTGTGCATTATCTATATTTTTCCTCTATTCACATCACTATAATACTTTTTCCCATTACATCAGTGCTCAACTACTCGATAAAATTCATTTCCATAATTAAAATTTTTTCTAATTCCATTAATACAATCTCTGTTGTGCTCCCTTCCACACTTTGAACATAAGGAAACATTCATCAACTTTTCACCATTGTTTTGAGATTTTACCTTCCACTCCATATTTTGTTTCTAGTCAAAAACATGAGATTGATATGTGAAACCAAATTCCATTTTTACCTTGATAGAAAAATACAGAATATATTCATTTCTACAAAGGTCTCTTATAGCTAATGCCCATAAAAGACTTGGTTTTAAGCCACTAAAGAATCGATCAACTTTACTTTCAGGTTGGATGATAATGCCAGAAGCATATCTCACAATTTTTTAAAATTTGACTCATATGTACTAACAGATTCATCATTATTTTTCTTATTCTCAAGGAACTCCTTTTTGATCTTTGTTCGAAAAATATGAGGTAAGTACTTGTTGAAAAAAATGTTATTGAACTTGTCTCATTCCAAGGATTCAATTTCATTTGGCTGCCTTGTATTCTCGTACAGAGTCCACCACTGGTCTTCTTCACCTTCTAAAAAATAAATGGACAAAATGAATTTTTCATTTTCCATATAGTTAAGGATGAAAAATATCTTTTCAATTGTACTGATCCATTTTTTAGCAAAAAGTGGATCAGAAAACCCACTGAAGGAAGGTGTAATTTGCCTCATCATGGACTTAGGAGAATGTTGCTCCCTTCTCTACTCATTTGGATGTCCAGAATGATTCATAGATTTTGAAAGTATAGAAATATTATTTTTTATTACATCTCCCATAACATTTGGTTGTTGAGGAAGACAATCATTTCATTGCCCAGTTCATTGATCATTAACGTGGTTCCTTCTGGTTTAATCCACTGTTTAAATCCCAAAAAGAGTAGTGTGAGAGGTAGAAATCATACTCGGAAAACAACATAATCAAAGGGGAGTACATTAAATATATAATATATTAGGTTTAATACTATGTTATTCATGATCGTTACCATAATTCTTGGGCTTTAACCTATAGTTAGACTTACCCTCAGGGACATCCCATGACATACCATAGAAATATATATAGGGATCTCACTAAAGTTTTTGCATCCTGGTTTCCCAACGTTAACTAAACCTTCACTATAATATCAACTCTAATGAACTAATATTGAGGTAAATAGACATTACATTTTATTTAGGTAATTCTTAATACATTAAACAAATATACTCCCAAATATTGTATTAGTTTAGTGACTTTGGAAACATGGAAGATAATCTTCTAACATGGTGAAAGATCTTCAATAATATATCCCATAAAGATATCCCCCTTTTTTCCTACCTAAAACCCTTATTTATATCCTAGGGAATAGGAAACATAAAAAGCGTGAGCTCAAATGATTAGTAAGGGTAAAAATTGAGAACATAAAAAAAACCATAAACATAAGAATGCAAAAACATGAACATAATGTTTAAATATAAAAATATCAAGTCATGAAATAAATCATGGAAGTATATAAGGAATTTTACATAAAGGAACATTAACCACTATAAAATAGAATTGGCATAAAACATGGAATTTTGGTATACATATAAGAACATAATATTATTTCCATAGAATCCAAGGAATTTCTTCATAGACCACCATAGTGGAAAAAGATCATTACTGAACTGGGTTTACGTGTCGTTCCCGCCATGTATTATGGAACCTGATTTCCATGATGTTCTAGCCCTGTATTACTATACCAAATTTTCATTCTATTATATTCTTGTCTATCTTATGAGATATAAGTCTTTTCCCAATGAATTAGAGGGAGATATATTTCCCATCCATCCCATAATGAAATCACTCTTAAATGTTCCACAAAAACATAAATCATTCATCCTAGAATAACCCATGAAATAAAATTGGTAATGTAAAAATCATCACATCATAACATAATCCATATAAAATTTAATTCCATAATTAACAAAATAAAATCATAGTAATAATAGGGATTAAAACAAGAGTTTTTTAGAGATATTCATCTTAGATGGAAAATAATTTTGATAAAACACTTGAACTTAATTCTCGAGGATAATATCCTTTCTTCTTAAAAACATTTTCTTTTTTAAAAATTCCACAAAAGCATAAAATAAAATAATTTAGTTGAAAATAGACGTGAAATCGTTTAGACGAAGATTCATGTAAACAAAGAATAAAAATCTGTCCTTGTTGTTTATGTAAGAACCTGGATCTTCTTTTCTGGTATGGATCCAATTTTCAGGTGTTTTGAGAAAAAGAGGAGTTTCTAGAAATCTAAGGAGTACATGTCATGTAGCCAGTTTCTACGGGTATCCATGTAATGGCTAGGTAACGGCCGAGTACATGGCCATGTGGGGTGAACTAGAGACCGCCTAAAGAGGAGGTCAGTTAAGGCATGCACACATCACGTACATTAAATGAACACACTGTGTACCATTTATTTTATTTGTGAAATGAAACTGGGGTTGCATCTAATTGGTAGAAATACCTTCTTCTCGACTCGTCTCTCCCATGAGAAACCGTAGGGTGTGATTCTTATTCGAGCCCTCTATCGACTGTCTATTATCTGAATCAACCTTCTTCGATTGGGTAGGAACCATGACAATGAGTTCTTCCTTCTTCTAGAGCCTCATTACTTGATTTCTTCTCATTCGTGAGATATCCTTGGTCGAACATTTTGGATGTTTGTGTAGATCTACAAATTTCTATGTTGATTCAAGGACCGACACAGAACTATATTGATCGTATAATGCCGAGGTAAGTGGTCTGTTCATTTCCATAGTTTTTCTTAGAATTAAATGTGCAAAATTTCGCAATACCCTAGTTCATGGTATTGTTTGTTTAGGGATTTTGACCATGTTGATGTCTTCTATGCTTGTTTTCTTGATTTAGGACTCTTGTTTGAAAATAGGGTTATTTTTTAATTCTATGGAGGTGTTTCCCATGTTTGATTTGATATTGACCATTTTTTCTAGTTTTTCCTGTTAGGCTACTTGCTTTCCACGCCTAGTGTTGTTAGGATGGAGTGATCTATCTGATGCTATGATATACATTGTAGCTATTTAACCGAGTAGTACTTTTAGGTTTAATTTGGCTATTGAACATCATATGTGCATGATTTCCTTACATAGGGCTATGGGATCTTGTTGTATTGAGTCCATAAGGTGAAATTGACATTGATGGCTTCCACATAGTGTCTATTATTTTTTATCATGATGTGAGACTATAGGGGGGGATTGACGTTGAGGGCTCCCTCAGAGTGTCTATTGATACCGTTACGAGACCATATGGGGAATTGACGTTGGGTGATTCCTTATAGTGTTTGTAGTTTATAATTAAAAGACTATAGGGGGAATTGACGGTGAGTGTTTCCTCTGAGAGTCTTTCTTTTCATGACACCAAAGGGGTTAAACCATGTGAGCTTACCTAGTAGGTCTATGTATTCTTTTATATGTTGAACCAGAGGTGATAAGATGTGAGAACTTACCCAGAGGGTTACTTGAGACTGATTGGTTGAACTAGAGGGGATGGGCAGTGAGAAAATCCCAGAGGGTTGCTTGTTTTGTTGGTTGATTAATTGATGAATGTAAATTAATGCAATTGAAACTTTTAAACTTTTTAATTTTGAGTACTTCCTTATTTATTGCTTCATTTTTACTTATTTCCGACCATATATATTAAATTATTTTTAGGAAAAGATCTTTGGGTGGTTGCCTACTGAGATTCGTCTCACACCCAGTTTGGGTCATGATTTTGGGCCCAATCAGATTATATTGCTGCAGGTATAGATAAGGGAAAGTACCCTTCTAATTCAGTAACCTTATTGATGTGGAGATGAAGAGCATGGGACCAAGATGAGGCTTGCGATGCTGCAGGAGTAATTTAATTGTTTTCCTCTTACTTTGGATTAGTATTGTATTCCATCATTGTGATTTTTTTTCTAATTTCCTAGATACATGTGACATGAATCATTATTGATATATATATATATATATATATATTTATATGGTGTAGTTGTCTATTTACTTACAATCTTCTATTTTTTACTATTATATGGTATTATTATTGCTTTTGTTACTATTTTCTGTTTCTTTCCACTACATTACTCTCCCAATTAGGGCATATTTTCCCCACTATCATGCCCAAGGCCCTCACTACTAATAGGAAACCTATAGTGTTTGGGGAAGTGTGCTTGAGGCCATATGAACTACCATGTATGAGGAACCTATGGGCAGAACCCAGAACCCGAATGTTACAAAGTTGTATTTGAGGAATTATTTTCTTCTTAACTTACTATTCAGAACCTATAGTCAGGGATACGATAGAATAGGTAGTTGGTAATAAGCTATGCTCTGGAGTATCTAACCTGTGTATAGGTAAAAGACAATTTACCTCATATATTACAATTTTCTATTTTTTCAATTATTACAGTTGATTTTGTTTCACCATTGGGTGATTCAAAAGTTTTGTGCTGTTAACAGTGATAATATTGAGGTTCTATTTTTCTTGCAACTAGATGAGATGAGGGTATTACATCTCATGCATCATATAGTAACTTACTAGAGATCACATGTCATCCATTTTTTCCTTGCCCTTTAGGGTTCATTACTGATTTTATGTTGTTGTGATAAATTGTGTTCTAGATATTCATGCCGTTGTGATAGATTCCTTGAGAGATTACATGCTATTTTATTGGGTATTTTATTATTTAAGGTCTAATTTAAATGAAAACAAAATGTTTGTTATTGAGGTGTTATGGGCCCTCATGGATCAGAATCCGATGGATCAGCACACTAGTTTTCTTCTGCATAACATGTATAAGATGCTAAACATTGATTCGTGTGGAGTATGGGCCTCACAGATCAAAATTTGTCACTTTAATGTCCATTTCAGTGTTTTTATGGGTTCCAGAGTAGTTTTTGAGGCTTAATGTCTGGAAAAACCGAGAATACATGGTGTGTATTGCTAAATACATTCCATGTATCATTCTGTTCGAGATGGAACTATTTTTCTTATGTACACGCTCTATACTACATGTACATGATGTGTAGTCTCTAACCGTGTCACTGGCTGGGTGGCCAGAGATATAGGGTTGGGAAATCCTTGGAGGAACATGCCATGTATCGGATGCAAATTCTATGTTGTAGGGACCGTGTGTCCACCTGTGTGACTAATGACACAGATGGATGAAACATAGGTTATACATTTCGTGTCTAGATTGAACACTCAGTGTAGTGTAAACGATGTATCCGGCCATGTGACTAACAACATGGGTTGGAGAAATCCTTCTAGTACAAGCTGTGTCTAGCATGAACACACCATGTAGTCTCATTGTCAGAGAACCATGTGGGTTATTCATGTAGAATAAATCGGGTAGGGGAAAATGATTCAACTACACAGTGTGTCTTGGGAGAACATTCCATGTGTTTGGGGTGTTACATGACCTGGGTTGGTAGGAGTACATGCCCATGTGAAGGCTTAAAGGAACATGCCTAGTAGGGGTCATAAATGCTGTGTATCCCTATTTTGAAAAACTTGAAATCTTTCCATATCTGGTTATTTTATTTAAATTCTATGTTTAGGTCCTTGATAATCTTGAACTAAGGTGTGCACTTTACCTTATAGAGTCTTGCCACCGTGACGTCCTTTAGTTGTATGCCAAATTTAGGGCAATGACTAGACACCGAACATGGTAGATCTTGGAATACCAGCAGACCCACCAATCGTACCTGTCTTGGCACCAGCCGTCATTCCAGATACAGGTACCAATGCACAGTTCCGAGAATGCTTCATGAGGTTTATACATACCTTCCAAGGAGCATTGCATCCTACCCCATCTTTCGGAGAGTTGACATGGGTCTTTTGGCAGCAACATCTACCCACATTCTCAGGGGATGGAGGACCTTAGGCTGCTGAGTCATGGTTAGAATCCATGGTATGTATCTTCGAGCATCTGGAGATGTATACATAGAGGAGGGTGAAGCTCACTACTTATATGCTTTGGGATTCTTCCAAGAGATGGTTGAATGTGATCTCATAGGCATGACACCAATAATTTATGGCTCGGGGTGTGTTCCAGTGTACCTTCTATTATTACTTATACCTGGAGACTTTGAGGGCCAATCCAGCCCATGAGTTCACGATTTTGGAGCAGGGTACTCTCTCAGTCATTGAGTATTCTTCTCACTTCACAGAGTTGTATTGTTTAACACCCAATATAGAGGGTGATGTGCTCTTCCTAACAAGGAAGTTTGAGGATGGTCTCAGGCATGACATCCAGTCTCAGGTGAACATATTTAGGTTGGAAATGATATCTTCCATAGTTAACCAGACACTGATCAGAGAGCGCAACCTGAGGGATTCTGGAGTTGTGGGCCAGGGCTCTTCAACATCTAGAGTTGTTGCTTTTCCTGCTAATATTAGGAAGAACCATAGGGATTATACATGTGGAGATCCGAGTAGGCGAGGTACTCCTTCAGATATCTACGTGGTATGCTACCAGTGGGGGGAGGGTGGGAATATGAGGCCACATTTCCCGAAAGACCCCTTAGAGTGCCGGTTATGCAGAAATATGGTCCATCTTCAGTAGTTATGTTAGTTTTTAACACTGGAAGCTAGAGATAGGGGTTCCTCTATGACACCTCATTTAGGAGCAGCACCAAAAGTTTCTTATCAGTATGGGAACAAAAATTCTTCTGGCCATTCAGGACGAGGTGGAAGTCACGACCATGGTAGCCAGTCAACAGGATTTGAATGACAATGGGGTGGATCAGCTCAGGGTGGTCAGGTAGGGACATAAGGATACAGTACATGCCAAAGTTTTGTAGTTGAGTAGACCCGGAAGGTGTAGGATCCCATAAAATATACAGTTCAAGGTACGATCCAAGTTGCCTCAGTTTTAGCTTCTACACTTTTCGAAATAAGGGATTACCATAGTTTCATATCTATTACTGTTGTGGAGAGATTTAGGCTTTGTATCTTTACTTCTGATGATGTATTGGTGTTTGACACTCTGTTGGGGGCATGAACGACTAGTGTACATCAGTGCACGGAGTTCCCTCTTGAGGTTGGTGGGTGTCACTTCTTCTGGGAAAACTATGTCCTTGAGATGACAGGCTATGATGTCATTATTGGAATGGACTAGTCAGTTTCCTTCTAGGATATTGTCGACTGTTATCATCATAGGGTGAGTTTCACATCACCAGAGGGTGGTTTGTTCTGAAATAAGGGTTAATGGGATGTCTGGGGCAACTAGAACAGGACCCAAGCATCATGGGTTGGGAGGAGATGCGAACCATATTTCTAGTCTATATCTGGTTGACTATGGGACTTCATAGTCAGACTTTCCTCTAGCGGGGGATCGTTTTAGGGATTTCTTTCTCGAGGACATTTCAGGTATTCCTCCGAACTAAGAGGTGGAATTTTCTATTGAGCTTGTTCCTAGAGCGGCACCGGTGTCCATTCCTCCATATATGATGACTCCACCAGAGAAACTTGTGCTCAAGAAGCAGTTAGAGGAGTTATAGGTGAAGGGTTTCATCCAACCCAACACTTATCCTTGGGATTATCCAATCCTATTTGTGAAGAAGTTAGATGGTAACCTCATACTTTTTTTTGAATTATTGGAATCATAACTAGTTGATGGTCAAGAACCGATATCCCTTTCCGAGAATTGATGATCTCTTTGACCAGATTTGAGGAGTCCGGGTGTTCCCAAAGATTGAATTGAGATCCGGTTATCATCATTTGTGCATTAGACCATCTGATATACCTATTATAGGTTTTCAGAGCAGTTATGGTCTATACGAGTATGTAGTTATGCCCTTCGGTCTCACGAATGCGCCTGTAGTTTTCATGGAACTAATGAACCGAGTGTTCCATCCATACATGGATTATTTTGTGGTAGTTTTCGTGGTTGATATCTTTGTGTACACTCACACTTGACACGACCATGCTTTACATCTTGAGATCATTTTGAGTACACTAAGAGAGCATTAGTTATATGCTAAGCTCTCAAAATGAAACTAATTGATGGACCAAATTCACATTTTGGGTCATATTATCTCAGAGGAAGGAGTATTAGTAGACCCAAAGAATGTGAGATCAGTAGTTTCCTAGGAGAAGACGAAGAACATATTTGAGGTATAGAGTTTCCTATGGATATCTGGTTACTACATATATTTCATACAAGACTTTTCGCACTTAGATGTTCCACTGAAAGGGCTCACTAAGAAGGGTACGAAGTACTTATGGTCAGGTTCTTGTGTGTTATAATTTCAGGAGATCAAAGGGAGGTTGAATTTAGTACCAATACTAGTATTTACATAGTTGTACAAGAGATATATTGTTTACTATGATGCTTCAGGTATCAGGTAGGGAGTAGTGCTTATGAAGGGGGAAGGAGTCGTTGTGTACGAGTCTCAGCATTTGAGGCCACATGATATGAATTACCCGACACACGATCTAGAGTTCACTACAATTGTCCATGATTTACTCTGTTGGTGACATTATCTTTTGGGAGAGAATTTTGTGGTTTTAACTGATCACAAAAGTATCATGTATATCTTTACACAGCGCGATCTAAAATTGAGAGAACAAAGGTGGGTTGAGTACCTTATGTGTTTTGATTTTGATCTTGCCTACATGCCTCAGATATAAAATGCAGTGGCTGATGAATTAATCAGATGGAATCAGATACATGCAGTTCAAGATGCCACCAGTGAGTGAAAACTTATGGCTATGGTCTCTGAGATGCATTTGGAGGTACATGACAGATAGTGGTAGATGTTTCTTTCTTCTTTAGCTATTACCTATACTCTTCTTTAGTGAGTGTGAATGAGGTAGCTATCAAATTTGGTTGGTCTAGTACTAAGGGAGAGTGTGAAAGGGGAGGAACCTATTTCTAGATGGACCATAGGAGTGGATGAGATCTTGTGTTTTCATGGGTTTGTATGGGTGTTAGCATACATACGCGAGGAGATGATGTATGAATTTCATTCCTCTATTAGGGAAGTCCATCCTAGTGTCACCAAGATATATCAAGATATACACCATCAACATTGGTGGCTTGGTATGAAGAGAGATGTTTCTGGGTTTTTCATGAGGTGTTCCACCTGTTAGTAGGTGAAGGCAGAGTGTCAACGACAAGCAGGGATTTTGCAGTAGTTACCCATTCTTGAGTGGAAGTGGGATGATGTCGTGATAGACTTCATGAAATGTTTACTGAGGATGCCTCATGGGAATTATACTATTTAGGTTTTCATTGACGGACTCACAAAGGTTTCACAATTTTTATCGATCAAGGATACCTTCTGTATTAATGAGTTGGGAAGTTTGTACATCTCAGAGATTATATGGTTACATGGGGTTCCTCACTCCATTATTTCAGATAGGGATTCCCATTTTACTTCTCAGGTCTGTTAGGGACTATAGAGGGTGTTGGGTATACATGTACTTTTTTTGTAAAACTTTCCATCCCCAGACATATGGCTAGTCTGAGAAAACTATTAATGTGCCAGAGGACATGCTTCAAGCATGCATCCTATATTTTGAAGGTTCATTGGAGAATAAAATACCTCTTGTGGAGTTTTCATACAATAATAGTTTTCAATAAACTATTCATATGGCACCTTACGAGTCTTTGTACGGTAGGACACACCGATAACCCCTATATTGGATGGAAGTAAGAGAGTCAGCTATGTTGGGGCCACATCTTGTAAAAGAGACCACAGAGTAGGTGGAGTTGATTCAGAAGAGGATGGATACTACACAATCACGATAGAAGTCTTATGATCATAAATGGAGACGACTTCTGATGTTTGATGTCAGAGATCTGGTTTTTCTACCTGTCACACCGAGGTTAGGACACAAGAGGGTTACGAGACAGGGAAAGCTTTTGCCGAGATATGTTGGACCAATTGATTTTTTGGAAAGAGACGATCCTATTTTCTATCAATTTCAGTTACCTATGAGGTACTGGTATATAAACGACATCTTCCACATTTCTTAGTAACGACGTTTCTTCTCAGACCCGTCTCATGTTTTTCAACCTGAGGTGGTTGAGTTGGAGGTGGAATCCTCATTCGAAGAGCATCCTATCTAGATTTTTGATCGAAACATGAAGGTTCTCCATGGCCAGTCTGTTCCTCTAGTATGCGTGCTATGGCAGCACTGGCGTGTTCATGACGACACTTGGGAGAGGGAGGCTGCTATGTGATCGTAGTGGAAGGAGATGTTTGAGGATTATTCTTGTATTCCACCTAATTATGGAAATTTGGGGATGGAGTTTTTAAGGGGGGATGTTTGTAGGAACTTAGACCTTATTTTCAAGTACAGATCACATTTTTTAGGTGTTTTGGGAAAAAGATGAATTTCTAGGAATTTAATATGAGATCCCTGCTTTTTATTACACAATTAAACATAATTTATTACGTAAACATTACTTGATACATAGAAGATCAAGAGGTCTAGTTTCTTTGGGGCTTGGGATCATTACATAACAACTTAAAACCTGAAATACACAATCTTTATTGAAAACTTCCCTTACACGACCACTACATTACCTCGTACTTAGAATTGCATGAAATAACCTAAGGACATGCATAAGGAAAGGGAGATCTATAAAGCCCAGTAAGGGAATAATCCTAAAATAAAATAAGGAATACCATAAATGTTAGAAAATAGGCATATCAATAGATCACAAGAGAAGAATAAACATGAAGGTAGGATAAAGCATGATAATCATAAAGTGGAAATGTGACAACAACACTTAACATGGAATTTGTATGAGCCAAGGCTCATTACACATGGAGCATGAGTAAATCCTCATTGCACACGAAGAACAAGTAAAACCTCATTTCACTTGAAGTAGAAAGAGAAAACAAACATTTCACATGACGTATCATGATTCTATACTTTACCCAATGCATTGGAGCTCTATAAGGGAACACCCTTCTTAAACATTTCATTTCATTCATAAGTGTGCGACAAGGATCATATAACATTGATTCATAAAACATCACCATTTATTCCATGATAAAGGAATGTCTAATTCATACATGAAACATTATAATCAATAATTAAATGTGCATAAAGGTGAATACCCTTGATAGATAAATGTGAATGGTATTCAGTACACAATGACATTGGCATGGAAAATCGGTGCAATTTCGGCAGCGTAACGGCGTGACGTAAGAATTTATAAAACTAGTTTATGAGAGAGAAAGGGTTGTCTCATCATATGTACATGAAATGGATAGTAATGGGGTCATATAGATACATATCCAAACACTTCTAATGGAATTTAGATTCATGATACAAAATAATTACATGAATGTAAGTCAGTAGAGATAAATTCATTTCAGAATTTTGGTATAGTAATAGGTGTACATGGGAGGAATTTATTGGGAGAGAAAGGGGTCTCTCAAAATTCCTATATAAAGAGGTAAATATGGGGGAGGTGAAAAACTATACCCCAAAATTTATAATTGAAATTAAAAGGGCATAACAATTTATATAATTTTGGACAAAAATGAGAAAGGAAGAAAAACCCCTTACTTGGAAGTGTGCTTCCAAAGGCTTGAGAGAGGCTTGAGAGAGGCTTCTTGGGAGGTTGGGGAACCACATGATGATTCTAGAGAGAGTAGGGAAGAGGATGTAGGATCTCAAAAGGCATTGAGTGAGGAGGAAGTGGGATCTTGGGTGGGTTTATATGGGAAAGTTGAGGGAATTCTTTATTATTTAGGTTTGGGACAACTCACATTAAACTAATCCAAACCACAAATCATCCCATGGTTTATTCACAAGGTTTTTTTTCAAAAGGAAGTGTAAAACAATATTTTATAAGGCCAAATTCTGAACTTCTTAAAATAATGGGGTTGCTTATGTGGAGGTGAGTCATACTTCCAAGGATAACAATTTAAAAAGACAAGATGTTTAATAAGTCATGAAGGGTCTGTTAATTCTTTGTAAAATAAGTCAATCAAACCATAAATCACATTATTTTAATGGTAAAACATATATTGACCGAACATAAATCTTATAGTATTTTATTACATCACTAGAGGGTCATTATGATGTCAGAAAACACATAATATATTTAAACAGTATTTAATTTTTAACCAAACATTTGACTGTCTCAGAAAATTATGAAAAAATTATCATTGGATAATTTCAACATCCTGATTCCTGAAAAAATATTTATTTTTTATAAATAATTGTCTAAATATTTTAATTTTCACTTTTAAAATAAAAAATGACATTTATAAAAAATTCACGGGTTTTGACAAAAAATGGTTTTCAAACCTTAATAAAAATTACGATTGCATTCATAAAATTATACAATAATTTGTATTTAATAAAAATTAATTTAATAACAATAATAATATTTTATTAAAATATTATTTAATTAAAAAATCCATTAATTCATCAAAATATATTTCTTAGTTGAGCATTAACTAAAAATACTATTTCTGCTTTAAAAAAACTATTTACAAGGTAACAATAATAAAATGAAAGTATATTTGTTATTATATACAAAAATAATGTTCATAACCATTGTACTAGGGTCTGGTTACATAACCCCTTATAACAGGACCATAAGACCGAAGAGTAAGGTGTGCGATGGTGACAGACTCTTGGGGTGGTTCAGATAACATTGTTTGGGTGGTAATATCTATCAACTCCCATTTCTCCTGTAAGAAGTCCCACCCGAGCCTAACATATTCAAGACTGGCTTGGGCTTGGTCAATAGAAAAGCCCAATTATGCCACCTCCTTTCCGAGATTCGACAAATTGGCTTCGTATGGGGCAAGTCTACTAGATGTGTCCATTCATTCCTTTGTCTGAGTAAATTAGATTTGTTAAAACCCTATATTTATACTAATCAGGTGATCACTGTTCAACGGCTATATTAGAAACAATCATACTTCTTAACAGAAAACCAAAGAAGTTCAAATTTTATATACACATTTTACATAAAGAGACATTTAATTAGATCACGAGGGATTTCCATTAATGAAATTTTGGGTCGTTACAATATTCCCCCCTTGATAAAATTTGGCCCTCGAAATTTTCTTTTCCCACACTAAAACAGATTTGGGTAACTCTACCTCATCATTTCCTTTGATTCCCACGTTGCTTTGTCAAAATTCTAGTTTCACCAAACCACTAGACAAGGGGCATTGTCTTATATCATAGAACATATTCTCTATGATCTAAGATCTTCCATGGTTTCTACTTATAAGAAAGATCATCATCTAACTATACCACCTCTGAAGAGATTTCAAGTGAAGGGTCCAGTATGTACTTCCATAAGAGGGATACACGAAAGACATCATATAATTTGGCCATGGTAAGTGGAAGTGCTAGTCGATAGGCAAAAACCCCGACATGATTAAGAACCTCGAAGGGGATGATGTACCTTGGACTTAACTTCCCTTTCCTTCCAAACCTCATGAACTTCTTTCACGGAGATATGCATAGAAATACCATGTCTCCAAATTTAAACTGAAGGTATCATTGACAGTTATCTACATAACTCTTTTGTCGACTCTAGGCTTCCTAGATATGCTGTTGAATGGTTATCACCTTCTCCACCATTTCTTCGACCATTTCTGGTCCAAGCAGCTTATGCTCACCGACCTCATCCCAACACGCTGATGTTCTTCACCTTTTCCCATAAAAGGATTTATATGGTGCCATTTGGATGCTAAAGTGGAAACTGTTATTATATGAGAACTCTACATGAGGAAGATGTTGATCCCATCCTCCTTTAAAGTCCATTGAGCATGCTCTCAACATGTCTTCAAGTGTTTGGATAGTCTACTCAGATTAGCCATCAGTTTGAGGATGATAGGCCATACTGAAATTCAGTTATGTATTCAGAGCATGTTGAAGTCTCTTACAAAACGTAAAGGTGAATCTTGGATCTCGATCGGAAACAATATATAGTGGTACTCCATGCAGCCTTACCACATCCCTAATATATATATGTGCCAGTTGATCCAATGAGAAATCCTCCTAAATAGCAATGAAGTGTGCAGCCTTTGTAAGATGATCCACAACAACCCAGATTGAATTGTTGCCTTTTGATGTCTTCGGAAGTCCAGTGACAATGTGCATGGTGATGTTCTCTCATTTCCATTCTGGTATTGGAAATGGTTGCATCATCCCCTTAGACTTCTTCCTCTCTACCTTCACTTGCTGACACACCAGGAACTATTATGTATATTTACCGATATCCTTCTTTATATTATCCCACCAATAATGCTCTCAGAGATCTCAAAATAGCATTGTGTTTCCTATGTGAATAGACAAATTTGAACTATGTGCATCTTCCAAAAGTTCATTCTTCAGCTTCTTACTTGATGCAACACATAGTATTTTCCCAAATCTCACAATTCCTTCTTCATTAACATTAAACTCAGAGGATTTCCCTTTTCCGATAGCTTCCACTTTTTCTTGAATTCCCACATCATCCTTTTGAGCATCCTTTAACCTTTCCAAAAGTTATGGTTGAGCAATCATTTGTGAAAGGATTGATGATGTTCCCTTCTTTATGATTCCCATGTCAATCTTCATCAAATCTAAGATGATTGGATCCTTTTCAATTCTCATCAATGATAGAATCTCTAGGTCCTTTCTACATAGAAAATATGCCACCTTGTTCACTTTCCTAGGGTGGTAATGGATTGACCAGTCATAGTCATTGATCAGCTCTAACCATCTTTGTTCTCACATGTTCAACTCTTTTTGTGTGAATATATACTTGAGGCTTTTGTGGTTCGTATATATTTCACACTTCTCCCCAAAGAGATAATGCTGCCAAATTTTCAAAGCAAAGATCACTACAGCCAACTCAAAGTCATGTGTTGGATAGTTCTATTCATGAACATTCAATTTCCTTGAAGCATAGGCAATGACTTTTTCATTTTCCATCAACACACATTCCAAGACCCTCTTCAAAGAATCACTAAATACTGCAAAAAGTTATCCACTTGTGGGTAAAGTGAGAACGGGCACAGTGATAAGGCTCCTTTTCAACTCCTTGATGCTTTCTTCACATTCATAACTCCAAGAAAATATTACTCCTTTCCGAGTTAGCTTGGTAAGAGGTTGGACAATCATGAGAAATTTCACACAAATCATCGATAATGTCCAGTTAACCCCAAGAAGCTACGGATATCCAATACTGATGTTGGCCTCATCCATCCCTCAATTGCATCTGTTTTAGAGGGATCCATAGATATCCAATTGCTGGTAATGATATGACCCCTGAATGAGACCTCCTTCAACCAGAACTCACACTTTCTGTACTTTACATAGAGATTCTCCTTCCGCAAGGTCTCTAGTATAATTCTCAGATGCTCCTCATGATCCTCCTTTGTTTTGGAGTATATCAGAATATCATCTATAAATACTACCATAAATTTGTCGAGGTAATATATAAAGACTCTATTCATAATGTCCATGAATATTTTTGGAGAGTTAGTCAGTCCAAAAGGCATTACTATGAATTCATAGTGCCCGTATCATGTACGAAAAGCAGTCTTGGGGATATCTTCCTTCTTCACCCTTACTTGATAATATCCCAACTGTAAATCCACCTTGGAGAAGTATATTTATCCTCAGAGCTAATCAAACAAGTCATCTATTCATGGGAGAGGATACTTGTTCTTTATCATCATTTTGTTAAGCTCACGATAATTGATTGAAAGGTGTATTGACCCATATTTCTTCTTAATGAAGAGGACTGGTGCACCCTATGGTGAATCACTTGGGAATATAACCCCTTTATTCATATTCTACTTTAGTTGTTTCTTCAGCTCCTCAAGCTCCCCAACAACCATTCTATATGGAGTCTTGGATATTGGAAACAACCCAAGTATAAGAACAATTGATAATTAAACATATCTTCTAGGAGGAAGACCAAGCAATTACTCGGGAAATACTTCTGTGAATTCCCTCACAATAAGAATTTCCTCTAGGATGTTTGCCCCCTTAGAATCAATCATATGAGCTAGATACACATGCTCATAGAGCAGTAATATCCACACTTGAGATGATGGAGTAAAATAAGATTCATCTTTCTCCTTACACCTGTAATGAATCAGGGGTCGATTCTCCACATGGACAATGATTTCTCTCTCATGGAAATTTATGTTGGATCTATATAAGGAAATCAAATCCATGCCAGGAATTGCATAAAATTCCCCCAAAGGGAGTATGATGAGGTTCTACAAGAGGATTAATCCACATATTATGATAGAGGCAGAGTTATATTCATGGGATTCAATGATTTCCCTAGTTTCCGTACTCATCGAAATCTTCACTTCCATGATTTATGGCGATGATGAGATTGTTCTACTAAACTTTTGAGATATAAAAGAATGTTTAGTACCTGAATCCAAAAGTACATTCACTGTTCTTGAATGAATAACTAGCATACCTATCACCACTTCGCTGTAGGGGTTCACTTAGGTAGTAGTGATGGAAAAAGCTCACCCATGCTGCCTTAGAGGTTGTTGGTTGCCTCTGAAAACCCTTGTCTTAGGGCACTGATTTTCAAGATGCAATGGTTCTTTATAGTTGTAGAAATGAAAAACACATTGAGGTTTTAATGAAGCGTTCCTCTCCTCTGTTTTAGCCACGAGTTTTTCATGTCAATAGTTAACAGCTAGGTGCCCTTCTCTTCCACACCTAAAACATTTCCTTGTACCCTTCAGGAAATTTCCAGGTTACTTCTTTCCACACCTTTGTCATGTGGGGTGTTGGATATTCTTAGCACCATTGGATTTATCTATTGGACCACCATCATTGATGTATACCTTATGCTACTTATCCCCATGATACCCATGAGATTCTATGATCTCCATTTCATCCTTGAGGGAACATCAGACAATTTCTTCATAGCTGTCAAAGTCACGGATTACCAGTGCTTTCTACAGGAAAGGTTGCAGCCCACCAAAGAAGCGGTCAACCATGCATTCAGGGGAAACAACAAAGCCGAAAGCATATCGTGCAAGCCTTGTGATGTTTTCCTCATATGCTCCAAAAGATTCGTCATCTTTTTTGCTTGAGGAAAAGGATGTCCCTTTCCATATTAAGCCAGACGGTGCGTGGAAAATATTTATCGAAAAACATTTTCCGGAAATCCTTCCATTCCAACGCCTTGATATCCTCCTCAGGCTTCGTATTTTTGATCGACATCCACCATTTATCAACTTCACCCTCCATACTATAAGCAACCAGGAGAACCTTCTCTTGTTTAGAACATTGAAGTATGGAGAAGATCTTTTCAATAGAGTTGATCCATTGTTCAGCGATTGAGGGATCAGATGACCCATTAAAATTAGGAGACCTTTGTCTCATGAAGTTCTCAATAATGATTTTTTCATTCTTAGGGGGGGGGTTGAACATTCCTCTAGACCCATGTTTCTATTCAAAGCTTGAGTTAGCCGAGAGAGATGTGTGAAAAAGTTTGTGATTCCCACTCCCATTGGATTGGGCATCTCATTAGTATAGTCATCACATAGATCTTCACATCATTTGTTAGCCCGAGTCCACCTATTACCGGCCATTGGCTGGAATAAATGGAATGTTAGGGGTAACCCATAAAGGGTAATCTAAGGAAAAAACTAACGAATTATAAATAAATTTTATTTCATTAACATATGAATCTATTGGCTTCAGTGTATGTTATCCATGATCTACTTTCTAACATATATTCTCGGGGCTTTGTTTTGACCATTAATAATGGTTCATAATAAGCTTGTGAATTTAGCAAAGCATATCCCATGGGAGTGTCATAACCAAGAGTGAAGTATGTCCCGTTGTCGTGCACCAGTTCTCGTTCAAGTCTTGCTCAAAGCGGTGTTTTCTTCTTTTACCCCTAGGATACATCTATGCCAAAGCTGCCTCTACCTACTCATATCCATAAAGAGATGTATTTTCTTGATAAACCACTGAATAAATACACCCCAAAATATAGGGATGTTTTTATTATTATTAGTCTTGTATCTAAGGCTTCACTAGGGTTTTCTAATCCTAATCCCAAAAATAACTAAACCTATCCTCGGATACCGACTATGATAACCATGCTTTTTATTACACAATTAAACATAATTTATTACATAAACTTTACTTGATACAACATTGATGATCGAGAGGTCTAGTATCTTTGGGGCTTATGGTCATTACATAACAACATAAAACATGAAATAAAATATCATTATTGAACACTTCCTTTACATGACCACTATATTCCCTCATACTTAGCATTGCATGGGATAACTTGATGACTTGCATAAGAAAAGGGTGAGCTATAATGCCCAGTAAGGGAATAATAATGGAATAAAATGAGTAATAAAATAAATTTTAGACAACATGCATACCAATAGAGAACAAGATAATCATAAACATAAAGGCATGATAAAGCATGATAATCATAACATGGAAATGTGGCAACAACACTTAACATGTAATTACCATGAGCCAAGGCTCATTGGACATGGAGCATGAGTAAATCCCCATTGAACATGAAGCATGAGTAAAACCTTGTTTCAATTTAATTAGTATGAGTAAACACCCATTGCACATGACATATCTTGATACTATACTCTACCCAATGCATTGGAGTGCTATAAGGGTGCACCATTGTTAAACATTTCATTTCATGAATACGTGTGCCACATGGATCATATAACATGGATTCATAAAAAATCATCATTTATTCCATGATAAAGGAATGTGTAATTCTTAAATGAAAATTTATAATAAATATGTAAATGTGCATAATGGTGAATACCCTTGATAGAGAAATGGGAATGGGATTCACTACACAATGATATTGGCTTGGAAAATCGGTGCAATTTCGGCAGAGTAACGGCATGACGTAGGAATTCATAAAAATGGTTAATGAGAGATAAATGGGTGTCTAATAATTTGTAAATGAAATAGAAAGTAAGGGGTTCATATATATACAAGTCCCAATAGTTGTAATGCAATTTAGATTCATGATAGAAAAGAATTTCTTGAATGTAAGTGAGGAGAGATAAATTTTTTTTCGGAATTTCTTTATAGTAACTAGTGTATATGGGAGGCATTTATTGAGAGATAATGAGGTCTCTAATAATTAAAACATAAATAGGGAAGTATGGGGGAGGTGAGAAACCATACCCCAAACATTTATAATTGAAATTAAAAAGGCATAACAATTTAATGAATTTTGGAAAAAAATGAGAAAGGAAGAAAAACCCCTTACATGGAAGTGTGCTTCCAAAGGCTCGAGAGAGGCTTCTTAGGATCTTGGGGAACCTTGGTGAGATTCTAGAGAGAGTAGGTAAGTGTTTTGACGAACTCCAAAGGCTTTGAGTGTGGAGGAAGTGGGAGCTTGGGTGGGTTTATATTGGAATGGCGAGGGAAGTCTTTTTTATTTAGGTTTCAGACACCTCAAATTAAACTAATCCAAACCACAAACCAAACAATGATTTTTGCCCATGGATTTTGGAAAATGGAATTGGGAAAAATACTTTATAGGTCTAAATTCCTAACTTTTTAAAATAATGGGGTTGCTTATGTGGAGGTGAGTCATACTCCCATGGAAAACAATTTAAAATGGCAAGATGTTTAATAAGTCTTGAAGGGTCCATTAATGCTTTGTAAAATTAGTCAAAAAAACCCAAAATCACATTCTATTAATGGTAAAAAAATATTGGACGAACATAAAGTTTATAGTATTTTATTACATCACTATTGGGTCATTATGATGTCATAAAACACATTATATATTTAAACGATATTTAATTTTTACCCAAAATTTTGACTGTCTTAGGAAATTATGAAAAATTCACTGTTGGATAATTTAGACATCCTGATTGAAAAAATAATATTTATTTTATCTAAAAAATTTTCTAAATAATTTAGTTTTCCATTTTAAAATAAAAAATGACATTTATCGAAAATTCACAGGTTTTGACAAAAAATGGCATTCAAACCTTAATAAAAATTACAATCGCATTCATAAAATTATATGATCATTTATATTTAGTAAAAATTTATTTAATAAAAATAATAATATTTTATGAAAATATTATTTAATTAAAAAATCCATTAATTCATCAAAATATATTTCATAGTTGAACATTAACTAAAAATACTATTTGTGCTTTAAAAAAACTATTTACAAGGTAACAATAATAAAATGAAAGTGTATTCATTTTTTTCTAAAAAAATAATGTAAATAACCATAGTAATAGGGTCTTGTTACACAACCGCTTATAACACCCACATAAGACTGAATAGTAAGGTGTACGATGGTGGAAATCTCTTGGGGTGGCTCGGAAAACATTGCTCGGGTGGTAATCTCTATCAGTTTCCATTTCTCTCGTAGGCGGCCCTGCTCGATCTTAACTTATTCAAGTTCAGCTTGGGATTGGTCAAGAGCTAGGACCAATGAAGCCACCTCCTTTATGAGCTCTGACAAATGGGATTTGTATGGGGCACGTCTAATAGATGAGGCCATCACTTCCTTTGTCTGAGTAAATTTGATTTGTTAAAGATTTATATTTATACTAATCAGGTGATCACTGTTCAACGACTATATTAGAAACGGTCACAATTATTAAAATAAAACAAAATAAGTTGACATTTTGTATAAACATTTTACATAAAGTGACATTTAATTAGATCAAGAAGGATTTTCATTAATGAAAGTTTGGGTTGTTACATTTAAGGAGTACATGCCGTGTACTTTGAAGTACACCCCGTGTACCCGGTTGCCACGGGTAGCTGTGTACGGCTATGTAACGGCTGAGTACATGGCCATGTGGTGTGACCTAGAGATCTCCAAAAGTGGAGGCTAGTTACAGCATGTACACGGTCTGTACATTAAATGAACATGCCATGTACTTTTTCTTTTTATTTTTTAAATCGTACCGGAGTCACATCTAATTGGTAGAAACACCTTCTTCTCAACTCATCTCATCCACGAGCAACCGTAGGGCACAATTCTTCTCCGAGCCCCTGATCGACCATCCATTATCCAAATCAACCGTCATTTATTGCATTGGAATCACCATGATGAGTTATTCCTTCTTTTAGAGCCTCTTTACTTGATTTATCCACTCTCGTGAGATATCCTCGGTTAAAGGTTTTGGGAATTTGTGTAGATCTATGACATTATAAGTCAATTAAAGGTCCAACGCCAAACTTTATCGATCATAAAACACTATGGTAGGCGTTTTGTGACTTTATGTAGTTTGTCTTTGAATTATATGTGAAATACTTCACAATACAATAGTTCAGAGTATTCCGTGTTTATGTTTTTTAGCCTTATTGATGCCTGCTATTCTTTATTTCTTGAGTTAGGACACTTGATTGAGAATAGGATTATTTTTCCATGATATGGAGGTGTTTCCCATGTTTGATTTGATATTTAATGTTTGGTCTAGTTTTTCTTGTTAGGATACTTGATTTCTATGCATTGTGTTGTTAGGATGGAGTGATCTATCTGATGCTGTGATATTCTTTGAAACTGTTTAGACAAGTAGTACTTTTAGGTTTACTTTTGATTATGAACATCATTATTGCACAATTGATTTACACAGGGCTATTAGGACCTGGTGTAGTGAGACCATATGGGGAATTGACGTTGAGGGATTCCCTAGAGTTTCTATTATTCTTTATCATGCTATAAGACCATAGGGGGGATTGATGTAGATTTCTCCCTCAAAGTGTTTATAGTTGCTGTTACGAGACCACAAGGGGGAATTTAAATTGAGTGCTTCCTCATAGTGCATGTAGTTTATCATTAAAATACTATATGGGGAATTGATGATGAGTTCTTCCTCAGATAGTCTTTGTTTGCATGAGACCGAAGGGGTTAGACTGCGTGAGCTTACTGAGGAGGTAGTTGTATCCTTGTATATGTTGAACCAGAGGGGTTAGGATATGGGAACTTACCTAGAGGTTTACTTGAGATTGATTGGTTGAACAAGAGGGGATAGGCTGTGAGAACATCACTGAGGGTTGCTTGTTTCGTTTGGTTGATTAATTGGTGAATGTAAATGAATGTAATTGAAACCGTTGGACTGTATACTTTTTAGTACATCCTTGTTTATTGCTTTATTTTTTCTTATTGCCTGCCATAAATATTCATTGACTATTAGGCACAGAACTTTGGGTGTTTCCCTACTAGGATTCATCTCACACCCTGTTTGGGTCATGCTTTTGGGCTCTAACATATTATATTGCTGCAGGTATAGACAAGGGAAAGAACCTTTCTACATCTGGTACCTCATTATTGTGGAGCTGGAGAGGAAGGGACCAAGATGAGGCTTGCGATACTGCTAGAGTTATTTCCATGTTTTCCTTATACTTTAGTTTAGTATTGTATTCCAGCATTGTGAATTTTTTGAATGATTTCTTAGATACATGTGATATGCATCATTATTGATATAAAAATATAATCTATAGTTTTTTATTTATTTCTAGTCTTCTGCTATTTACTATTGTATGGTATTATTATTACTTCTACTACTATTATCTATTTCTTTTCACTTCATCACTCTGCCAATGTGGGCATAGTTTCCCCACTATCACACCCAAGTCCCTCGCTGCTATTCGACAATCTATGGAGTTTGGGGAAATGAGTTTGAGGCCATGTGACCAACTAGGTACGGGCCACCTCTGTGTTGCACCCGAAACCAGGATGTTATAGAATAAGTTAAAAAAACATTCTCCCCATATGTTTTCCAGAAAAGTAAAAAAGTAACTCACATCAAATGATGAAAAAATATTCCATTCAAGTCGTTTAATAAAAATTCACAAAAGGGTAAAATTCACATTAAAATTTTAAGAATAATATAAATAATATTACATACTTAGGAAACATGGATGTTTATTATAAATATACCCCAGTAAATATTTATGTATAAACAATCTCTGATAAAAATGAGTTTGAAAAATTATCCCTTCTCATAGGTATGATATGCTTCATATTTATCAAAAACTCATGTATAGTGATTTAAATAATGTTACTGACTTTTTATAGAATCATATAATTTTTTATGATATCTTATATGATCATATTATTATCCATTTGTTACTACAATTTCATTTCAACCCATTATTCAGATATTAACTGCTTCATGTTCATATGCATGTTTTTTCAGAAAATTTCATGTTCCACCTCTTTGGTTATAGTTATATAATTTAAAAAATTATATTATTATAATATATATAATATTTATTCATTCCATTCATGTGTATAACTATGGTTTAATGATGATCATGTAGAATGAATCGAATCGCATCGTGGAGACGATAGGTCGTACGTACATATGAGCGACGATATCATTCAATTAATAGTTAAATGGTATGAAATTGGATTGTATATTAATTATAGTGAATAATTATCATGTTATATTAATTATTTAAATACATAATTCAAATCATTATAACCATCCAAATTAAGTATTTTTTATTAATAAATTTCACCACGATGTAGAGACAGTAAGCCGTACGTACACAAGCATGGTGATATTGTTATTTATAGGATGGATAAAAGAAGGTTTCAGGTTTTCATATTCTTATAATATATTATAATAATGTAAAATATAATGGATTTATTAATTTAGTGTGGAAAAAACATTATAATAGGAAGTATACGAAGAAAATAATTTTGAAAGAGGTGATAAAATAATTACCTCTTTTTCGAGTAACTACTTTTGATTTGCAAAAAGGGTCTCCATAAGAAGGATTTATTCCAAAAGTGTAGCCTCTAGATGGAAGGTGGGTATATTATGAGATTATTTGAGAATAATTTGGACTATCTAAGGGGATTTAGAGGTGTGAGTAAGTGGATAGATGTGGGGTCCTTTTATAAGAGGGGGGAGGGGCACTTTAGGAAAGTCTTGAAATATTATTTTATTATAAATTGACATTATAATTATAATAGCTAAAAAGTGATAAATTTATAGGATATAAGTATTATGAGTCCAAATCCTCAAAAAATATGCTTTAGACTAGTTTTGGTGCCAAAATTAACCATATATTTTGGCTTTAACCCTTAGTTAAATAAATTTACCCCCATCATGTCTTCCTATATATTTACAATATATGGTAAATATAGTCACTATAAAATGCCAAAAGAACCTAAATTGGATCATTAATGACATTTTTAGCATTATATATGTTATTTTTCCAAATATTATATTTTTATGACCATCTCATCATTTAGTAAAATATTATTTGTTTTAAAACTTCATTTATGTCAATTTTGACACTATTTAGTAATTGATTTTTGTTAAAGCAATAAAAACATGATTAATTTGAAAAAACTAAATGAACTCAAATATAACAGGTTATAAACATCCATAAAATTCTTGGATGGAATCAAAATTTTCAAATTACATTTATTTTAAAAATTATAATTTTATTTATTTGAATATTTCATAAATAAGGTAATCATTGGATAATCATTGTCATAAATAAATTTATTTATTTAATTTCAAAAAATTATAAATAAAATACCATGATGTAGGAGATATTTTTATCATTATAATTTATATTTATTTTTTAATATATAATTTATATAAACCAAATTAAAATTATTTTAGTTAGGAGATACATGTTTATTTTATATTTCCCTTTTCTTTAAATTAAAAATTATTAAAGGTCATTATCACATCCAAGTGGCTCCATGAGGTCCTAAAATAGAGCCAAGGATGCTAATGGTCGTCCATATCACATAAAATGTTATTATGACACATGTTATCATAGTATTATATTATTATAAAATTATTTTTACCCTTATTTACCTGATTTACATTTTAACCATGGTTAATAAAAATAATTACTGATGTTACTATTCATAATTTCCAAAAATAAATGGTACCAATTTACACAATTTGGACCTTTTAGTTCAAAATTTGGGATCAATTTTTCCAAATTTGAAACAAAAAAGTTTCATTAATTAATTTAAAATTAATTCCCGTTGTAAGAACCCAAAAGTGGGTTTTAAAAAGAAAAAACTACCAAAAGATTGACATGTGTTAATGTCCAATTTAAATGTGAAATTAATTTCAATGAATTAAATTGGATTACATGATAAAAACATAATTTAATTAAACTTTTAAACCATTTAAAAATATAATCTATCTTTATAAATAAAATAGATGAAAAGGTAGTTTTGAATTAAAAAGTTGTATTTTCCACTATTCATTAAAATATAAATTTCATCAGAATAATACCAAAATTTCAGACAAGGTAAAATTTTAGGTCCCAATTATAAATAATATTTTTATTATTTCACAAATAACTTATAAAATTTTCAAAAAATAAATTTAAAAATTGTTCTCCATCAAAAGGTGGGGAAACTGTAGTTTTTTTTTGAAAAATAATTATACTATCCGAAAAATTGAATTTGTTCTTATATGACATCTATAAAACATATAATATGAATTGAAAAACATTAAATTGAATATGATACATATATATTTCACTAAAAAATCCATAAAGAGTGATTTTATTATTTTATAGATTCACATATTTTTTTATTAATAGGTTTTTAGAAGGAAGTTAAAATTATTAATTCCCACCATTATAATGACTAGGTTATAATATTTAGTTATCAGTTATAAAAATTCTTGCATGATATTAATTATATCAAAATAACATGAAATTTATTGTATCACAATATAAAAATAGTGTTGTTTATACGACAGGCTAATATGGTGTTGCGTATATCCCTAGCTAATCTTAGTGGAGTGTACAACACAAGACATCAAAGAAATTAAAATGAATCTATCTCATAAATTATTGGGTTGTTACATTTTACCCCCTTAAAATGAATTTATCCCTCAAAATTGATTGGGGGTAATAAAAGGTTTACTACGTGAAATTTTCATTCATATAAACCCATATCATAAAAAGGAATACTAAAACATCATTTTAAAATGGAATGTTAGAAACATAATGGTTAACCAAAGTACGTCATCACTAGGTTTCCATATAGGAGAACATAGGTGGAAGTGAAAAAAAAGGACATGTAAGAAAAATATAACCATTAAGTTCAGATGGATAGTGATAGAGAATATGGTTTATATAATGCTAACAACTAGAAAACCGTAAATCTAGAATGATTTAAGGGACCATATGATTCATCGGATAAGAAGGTTTTAAGATATGATTTTTGGATTTCAATATCCTTTCCCTAAAGTTGAATAATTTTTCATGAGAATAAGTACTTACTTGATTTTGGTAAAATCTCAGCATTGTTCGTGCCATAAAAAATTTCTAATTCATCTATTATTTAATGAAATAAATTTCAATTTTTCATTCATAAATTTTTAGTAGATCATGCGATAGAATTATAGGCCATTCCATCTATCTCAAAAAATGGTTATCACAATTAATCAAATATGAATATTTCCACCTACAGTGAGATTATACATTAATATAACAAAATTCAACTGGAATATAACATATACTATCCATAAATGGACTACATTACAATCCTTCCAAAAAAATATAAATCTTTATAAAGAGGTGAAATAAATCAACTTAAAATTATCTACCATATATCATAATGTAGTTCTTGGGTGTCACATTCCAAACATGTGAATACCTTAATCATGTATTCACTTGAAACATGATAATAACAAGAATTTATATAGAACCTTAGTAAAAACATTAATTCTATCAAATTTCAATCTTTACCCGCACCAAAAAGTTGAAAATTTTTTATAATAAAACCATGATATCACTTTTCAATTATATTAGTCATGAGGTAATTAATACTATCACTATTAAAAAAACGGGAATTAACATTACTAAAAACGGGCTTTAAGAGCGCTAAAAAATCACTATAAATCACGACACTGATAAAGGGGGTACCCCTTTATCATCTCTTAGTAAGCGCTGATAAAGAGTTACTTTATCAGCACTAAAAAAGCGCTGATAAAACAACCCTTTATCAGCGCTAAACGAGCACTTATTTAGCATTGATAAAGGTGTAGTTTATCAGCGCTTGTTTAGTGCTGATTAAAGAATGATTTATCACCGCAAAAAGAGAACTGATAAACTTATTTTTTATCAGTGATTCTTTAGAGATGATAAAGGTGTAGATTATCATCTCTCTTTTAGTGCTGATAAAAGCACGATTTATCAGTGCTAAAAGAGCGCTGATAAATGCCCTCTCTACTACTCCGATAAATTTGCAGCAGCACACCCAAACACCTGCAAAAAAAGAAGCATCTCAATAAGCCAATTAAAGCAAGTATACCCATACAAAATTAACGCATAAATCATAAGAAAATTAGACCAAGTATACCCATAATACAATTATACCCGTACACCATTAACACATAATTTTTAAGTTAATCAAGTACTTACAGAAATAAATTCGGAATTCAAAGGGTTTGGGGGCTGTTCAAGGGATTGGGGTGGCTGTTCAAGGGTTTGGAGTGGCTGTCCTGGGGGGGGGGGGGGGTAGGGGGTGTCTGGAGGGATTTCCAGTTCAATTCTAAGGCTCCACATGGGTGTGTTTTATCAATACATAAATCTTTTGACTTTTCTCTATCCACTATGAATCAATTTCTCAACCTCAAAGAAGTTATAAGGTTTGTACACACACAATGAGGTGCTCATACTTGGGGGGGGGGGATGAATCTCATTAATAAACCGCCAATATTAAACATGCAATAGGCAATTTTAAGTGCAAGATCAGGCAGTATGAACAACCTAGTTGAGAAAGAACTGGAATAAAACTAATAAAAAAATCATCATTGATCCTCAAATCCATAAGCATGATTAAACCCAAATTAAATTTCCAAGTGATGAAATTTTACCAAAAATTTCACAAGGATTGTGTCGACATTATAAAAATATTGTTTAAGAATGTCCTACCCCATATACATCAAGACACATTGATTATCAAGTATTAAAGCTTGATCAACCATACCTACTTCATCCAATGTTATGGTTTCTCTGAGTACATCATAGGAACCACACAAAACATATAATATACCATGGTATCTCCACTATATACATATTTATCATTGACCTCCAATATGCGAGTTTTATTTATACTCCATCATGGAAATCCACTTATGTGAGTTTTCTCATCCAAGGAATAGCCTCAACAGTATCTCAGACCACCCATATGTGTTCTTCCAATTCCGAGGCATAAGACCTACAAGGATCTCATCCCTATACTATAGGAGTACCATTATTTAGGGAATAATACTAAGAAGCATATATTCATTACCATATGGGAGTATTATCATCCAAATAATAATCCCTAGAATCATATCAACCCTACAATATGGGTGTATTCTCATTTGAGGCATAATCTATATAATCATCTCAGCCCTCACCTATGGGATTATTTTCATTTAGTGAATATTCCCGATAAGAATCTCATCCCACTCCTATGGTTGTATTCTCATTAGGGGAATAATACCTAAATACATCTCATCCCTCCCCTATGAGAGTATTCTCATTTAAGTAATAAGACCCATAAGCATATCCACCCTCCCAAATGGGAGTATTTTCATCCAGATATAAGCCCATAAGTATCATAGACCCAAACACATGATCACCCTCATATACCAGGCCAACCATGACTTGATATATATGAGGCCCTTGATATATCATATGCTATGACCCCCGATTTAAAATATCAATGCAATCCGAATGCGTTTGGTCAGATTTCCGTAGGTCAGTTGTTGTTTTCACTTAAAATATTGTCCATTTTAAACAAAATAGATACCCTTTGAGTGCTAGCGGCCACACCATGCATCATATTGAGGCGGGGTTGGCTTTTACACGTCACGAAGGACCCTTGGATCATTATTATAAAGGTTCAATGCAATCCGAATGCGTTTGGTTGGATTTCCGTAGGTCAGTTGTTGTTTTCACTTAAAATCTTGTCCATTTTAAACAAAATAGAGACCCTTTGAGTACTAGCGGACACACCGTGCCTCAGATAGAGGTGGGGTTGATGCGTAAACGTCACCAAGGACCCTTGTATTGTTTTTAAAAATGATCAATTCAATCGAAATGCGTTTGGTCAGATTTTCATAGGTCAGTTATTGTTTTCACTTAAAATCATGTCCACTTTAAACAAAATAGAGACCCTTTGAGTACTATCGGCCACAATGTGCCTCGTATTGAGTAGGGGTTGACTCGTACATGTCACCAAGGACCCATGGATCGTTCTTATAAAAGCTCAATGCAATCCGAATGCGCTTGGTTGGATTTCCGTAGGTCAGTTGTTGTTTTCCCTTAAAATATTGTCCATTTTAAACAAAATAGAGACCCTTTGAGTGATAGCGGCCACACCATGCCTTGGATTGAGGAGGGGTAGACTCGTACACGTCACCAAGGACCCTTAAATCGTTCTTATAAAATATAAATGCAATCCGAATGCGTTTTTCTGGATTTCCGTGGGTCAGTTGTTGATTTCAATTAAAATCGTGTCCACTTTAAACAAAATAGAGACCCTTTGAGTGATAGCGGCCACACCGTGCCTCAGATTGAGGCGGGGATGACTCGTAAATATCACCAAGGACCCTTGGATCGTTCTAATAAATGATCAATGCAATCAGAATGCGTTTGGTCAGATTTCGGTAGGTCAGTTGTTGTTTTCACTTAAAATCATGTCCATTTTAAACAAAATAGAGACCCTTTGAGTGTTAGCAGCCACACCGTGGCACTTATTGAGGCGGTCTTGACTCTTACAAGTCACCAAGGAACCTTGAATCTTTCTTATAAAATATAAATGCAATCCGAATGCGTTTGGTCATGTTTCCGTAGGTCAGTTGTTGTTTTCACTTAAAATCTTGTCCATTTTAAACAAAATAGAGACCCTTTGAGTGATAGCGGCCACACTGTGTCTCATATTGAGGCGCGGTTTACTCTTAAATTTCACCAAGGAACCTTGTATCGTTCTTATAAAATATAAATTCAAACCTAAGGTTTTTGGTCGGATTTCCATAGGTCAGTTGTTGTTTTCAATTAAAATTGTGTCCACTTTAACAAAAATAGAGACCCTTTGAGTGATAGCAGCCACACCGTGCCTTAGATTGAGGCGGGGCTGACTCATACATGTCACCAAGGACCCTTGGATCTTTCTTAGAAAAGATCAACGCAATCTGAATGCGTTTGGTCAGATTTCCATAGGTCAGTTGTTGTTTTCACTTAAAATCATGTCCATTTTAAACAAAATAGAGACCCTTTGAGTGCTAACGGCCACACCATGCCTCGGATTGAGACTGGGTTGACTCGTACACGTCACCAATGACCCTTGGATCGTTCTTAAAAAATTTCAATGCAATCTGAATGCGTTTGGTCGGATTTCCGTTGGTCAGTTTTTGTTTTCACTTAAAATCTTTTCCATTTTAAACAAAATAGATACCCTTTGAGTGCTAGCGGCCACACCGTGCCTCAGATTGAGGCGGGATTGACTCGTACACGTCAACAAGGACCCTTGGATCGTTCTTATAAAATATCAATGCAATCCAAATGTGTTTGGTTGGATTTCCGTAGGTCAGTTGTTGTTTACACTTAAAATCTTGTCCATTTTAAACAAAATAGAGACCTTTTGAGTGATAGAGGCCACACCATGCCTCATATTGAGGCGGGGTTGACTTGTGCACGTCAGTAAAGACCCTTGGATCGTTCTTATAAAAGATCAACGCAATCCGAATGTGTTTGGTCGGATTTCCGTAGGTCAGTTCTTGTTTTCACTTAAAATCTTGTCCATTTTAAACAAAATAGAGACCATTTGAGTGCTAGCGGCCACAACATTCCTCGTATTGAGGCGGGGTTGACTTGTACATGTCACCAAGGACCCTTGGATCGATCTTATAAAAGATCAATGCAATCCGAATGCGTTTGGTCAGATTTCCGTAGGTCATTTGTTGTTTTCACTTAAAATCTTGTGCATTTTAAACAAAATGGAGACCCTTTGAGTGCTAGCGGCCACACTGTGCCTCAGATTGAGGTGGGGTTAACTCGTACATGTCACCAGGTACCCTTGGATCATTCTTATAAAATATCAATGCAATCCGAATGTGATGTACTGATTATTAATTATGAAAAACATAAAGGTACCATTAAATACTTACATTGCCCCAAACACCCATAACACAACCCAACCAGAACCTTCATCTCAATGTACTCAACCGATCTAAAAACCAAGATGAATTTTACCTAAGTCCATCTAATTCAAAATTCTGATCATGTCATCAACCAGCCACTTAATTTCTATGGTGCTCCCCACTATACGCTTTAGCTCACAAACAACAACATCTGATGTTTAACCCCTTCATCATTGGGAAAGAACCACTAGAACCCCAACTAAAACTCCACGACATACCCAACATATTTTCTAACTTACCATTCTTAAACATCCATGAGAACACCAAACAATGTTATCATCCATACTTTCCATCAAAACCACTTGGAATGGATGTAAATCCATCATCCATACATGAATTAAGGACAATTCAACTTTTCCTCAAAGATTGAACCCATTTTCAAAACATAATTAACATTTCAAAACATCAAATAGATGTGGCTTATAACTCACCACATTTTTTCCTTTTTCCTGGAGGAATTTGAAACATGCACCACATAGGTTGTAAAAGCAGTAGATGATAGATCTCTTTGATCATACAAAGCCATGAACCCAAGTTTATCCTTGAGGAAACTGACGAGTGATGTTTGTGAATGCTTTTTGGAACTAGGAACTAGCTCGCTTGATGAAACACAAGAAATATCTTTAAATGTAGCCTCACTTGTTGAATCATTGGAACAATTTCCTGTATTGGATGATATTAATGTCAAATTTATCATCCCATCATGTTCATCAAATGGATTGGTGAACTTCCAATCTTTCATGGAGGCTGTCGCACCACCTTTACACGCAACTAATGATCAGAGGTAGCTTGATTAGAAAAACAATCATGAGGGAAATGGACATGAAAGATCATGCAGTGCCATAGTTTCTCAGCAACCTCAATTTACCCCGCATGATATAAGGCAGTTTCATGATGTCCAATACATATAGAGAGGAGAAGAGAAGGTGGAAGTCTCATAGATGAACAACATCAACAATGAACATCCACCACCCTTTCACTATATACATCAAAATCATATCTTTAAGAATGTACATGTGAATTTATATCTTACTTACATCGAGGATGATGCATGTTGGTCAACTCGTTTTAGAAATTGTTTATCTTCATCCGTGCCTTGTACTTGAACATAAGAATTTGAAGGTGAGTATGTATACACGATAGTTGACCTTCTTAGAGAAGAGTTTCTGGAAGAGTATAAGAGACATGAAGCAATGAAGATCATTAGAGTGTTGGAGAAAATGTGGTTTCTACAAATAATGTGGCAATCGGCTTGTGCAACGCGACCTAAGTTACAACTTGAAGGTATTGCAATTTATTTTTTTCTGGAGGGTTTCAATGTAAATTCATTTTGTAATGATCATTTCTATTCATTATCTTTTAGGTTTTTTGTAGCCGAGGGGAAAGGGTGATGTCTGCAGACATTGGAGGATATGTCGAAGGGTGACTTTATAGGAAATTACATCCTATATTTTTGTAACATTTCCATAGTATATAACATCTAACCAAATTTCCTCTTTTCCCTTCAAGCTCCCCGAACCCCGATCACCATCGGGGGTTAGGGAGATTGAAGGGACAAGAGACCATTTCTCCAACATATTCACACACAAAATCACCCTTCGACATATCCTCCAATCTCTTCAGACCCCACCCTTTCCCCTCGGCTGTCAAAAAAACCTAAAATACAATGAATAGAAATGATCATTCCAAAATGAATTTACACTGAAACCCTCCACAAAAAAATAAAGTACAATACCTGCAAGTTGTAACTTAGGCCGCATTGCACAAGCTGATTGCCACATTATTTGTAGTAACCACATTTTCTCTAATACTCTAATGATCTTCATTGCTTCCTGTCTCTTAAACTCTTCCAGAAACTCTTCTCTAAGAAGTTCAACTATCATACACGTCACCAAGGACCCTCGGATTATTCTTAAAAAAGATCAATGCAATCCGAAGGCGTTTGGTCAGATTTCCGTAGGTCAGTTTTTGTTTTCAATTAAAATATTGTCCATTTTAAACAAAATAGAGACCCTTTGAGTGCTAGCGGCCACACCGTGCCTCATATTGAGGCGGGGTTGACTCGTACACGTCACCAAGGACCCTTGGATCATTTTTATAAAATATCAATGTAATCCGAACGCCTTTGGTCAGATTTCTGTAGGTCAGTTATTGTTTTCACTTAAAATCTTGTCCATTTTAAACAAAATGGAGACCCTTTGAGTGGTAGCGGCCACAACATGCCTTGGATTGAGGCGGGGTTGACACGTACACATCACCAAGGACCCTTGGATAGTTCTTATAAAATATCAATGAAATCCAAATACGTTTGGTCAGATTTCCCTAGGTTAGTTGTTGTTTTCACGTAAAATCTTGGCCATTTTAAACAAAATAGAGACCCTTTGAGTTCTAGAGGCCACACCGTGCCTCGGATTGAGGCAGGGTTGACTCGTACACATCACCAAGGATTCTTAGATCATTATTATAAAATATCAATGCAATCCGAATGAGTTTGGTTGGATTTCCATAGGTCAGTTATTGTTTTCACTTAACATCTTGTCCATTTTAAACAAAATAGAGACCCTTTGAGTGGTTCAGCATTCTTGCATGTTGCTGGTACATATCATTTGTTAAAATGGGAAAATGACTCATTGGAGAATGTCTGTTTTATCTAATAACAATTAAAATTTTCCTATGAGTATTTACATACAACAATGATTCATCTTTTGATCCCCTACACCCCTCTCAAAAATTACCACAAATTGTAAATATCCCCAAGTCAGATATTCATTGTATTTGTGTATAATCTTCCATCAGGTATGCGGCCCACTCGTTTCTAAACACATCTATATCGTCTTGTGAGTATGAGGCTTTTCGACATTCATAGTAGTACTGTAAAATAACAAAATAAAGAATTAATAAATAAATTAAATGAACTAGTAGTTGTTTTTCAAAATACCTCTTTAGGGATGCTAGTCTGCTGATGAAAAACTCTCTTTCATAAATTTACAAACATAATAACCACAATAATTATCGTTTGTTTATTTTGGACACTACAAAAAAATTAATCATTAGGAGAGTAAGTAATTTTTGTTGACATGTGTTTGGATAGTGAAATTTTATTATATATACCCTGATATTTGTCCAGACGTAGTACTTGATCAACTCCTTATGCTTAGCCCCTGGCCTCATTCCTTTTTTTAGATGATAATTATACACCACCCTATCAGTAAAAGATAATATAAATTAAATTTCTTGATGTTTAGACCTAAAATGTAAGATGTAGTGTCTTACAGATTCACAAACTTCATCATGTGTGGTTAGTTTGATGGATATCCTTTCTTTGAATCCAGAAAATAAATCATCGGAGCATCCAAGTTCACCGTAATTAGAAACCAATGTTTCCTAAAAACAAAAAAAGTAATAAGTAATAAAAGAAGTGAAAATATAATTGATATGCTTTAATTATAGAGTATTACCCCTGCATGGTTGGTATTAGGAAAAGTCTGTCATCTGTAATCTTGCGTTCAAATGTTTTCAGCAAGCCGTTCACTATTTCATTCATTTTTGATGGCTCTATTTTTGTTAGGTGTGTTGATGTGATATGAGTACTAACCAGTCCAAATCTTGGCTCATGGGAAAATTCTTTCAATTGTTTTTCATAAATGCGTCTATCAACAATATAAAATGCATTTAGTCATAATTTTCACGCTAGATCCGCTTTTGGAAAATCAATTCATTGAAACATACCTCATATATACATTTACATATGTCATTCCTAGCCAACCGTTTTCAAGGATTTCATTTACATTTTCAGCAGAAACGAAATCTTGACTTTCCTCTTCGTATATATTCTCTTTGAAAACCACTATATGACTATTACCATATTTTAGCTTCGTATGGACATGAGTCTTCAATTCCAGTAAATTTCAAAAGAGAACAGGTGGTGTTTTTATGCTTTAATATCTCCTTGGGATCGGTTGGTCGATCCTTTAGATGGTTTTGAGCCGACGTTTGTCACCCCCTTCCCTTTCTCTATCTATAACAACAATCATTGGTTCAGACCCTTTTTTCATTAATTGTTAAGGGTTTATCTTGAAAAGAAAAGGAAATAAATACCTCTTTGTCTGCATGTACTCTTACAAGTTGTGACGGCGATGCAATGAATGTCCCAATAGCCTTTCCAACCGTATGAATATCATCTTCATGAAGTGGAATAGGTAGCTCTGCCTTTGGATCATGAGCTATAGTAATCATCAATTTCAGATGATCTTTCAGAAGTGGTCTATTGTGCAGTGTGGCATCTGGGATATTGAACATTGTATCCCTCACTAGAAGGTGATAGGTGGGTGTTGACCGATATAAATCACAATCATTATCACCCTGTAGAAGATGAGTACATAAAAATTTATTAGTGTTTGTATGATTCATATTTCATGGGAACAATTATTAGAATATTGATTACCATGGATAAGATAGTTCTTTGAGGCGAATGGCTCACCTCAAAGCTGGTGGGGGGTGGGGCGGGATGTTCATGTGGCGGTTGTTCTTGAGTTGTGGCTTCCCTTTGCTTCCCACCCATAAAATTTTCTAGAAACTCTCCCTTCTATTGCAATTGTTCTTCAAGGGTTTCTATTTGTTCGCTCATTTGTTCCAATTTTTCATCTGTATCATCCATTTTTTTCTTCTTCTCAAAATATACTTGGGGTGTCACCCCAAACCATGCACCTCTGACATGACCGTATTTTTCTGGCTGCTTCAAAGCCGTCAATAATTGGTCTGTATTAGCTACAGGAGTAGCTGATTCCTGTGACTGTCAGATATAGGAAAATATCTAATTATTTTTATGTAATGGAAATTTTAAACAAGTTATTTTATCGTCGTTTCATACTTACACATATTTCCCACACTTTCTGTGTGTTCTCATCTACTAACTTCCCATCATTGTTCACACGTGCCTCCTTCCATAGCACATGACATGGGATGGAAGTGCATTTGGTTTTAGACTCATCAATCTACATATAAACATAGAAAAAATAATTATGATGTTGTTTATTGGAACCTAACAATATTATTGTAAATATAAAATACGTACCATTTTCTATTCTAATGAAGCATACCCCATCCTTGCTTTACGATAGGGGTATGTTGGTTTTGAAGCATGTTCCTTATTTTAAGTACAGAGTTTCTGTTTCCTAAATGAAATATTGACAATCAAAGTGATGAATACAGGTATCCTCAAACAACATATTATCACTCAAAATGTACCTGAAACTTCTCATCCCCCCGACAGCCAATAAATGAATCCCATGATTCTTGGGATATCAGGTGAGTGTAGAAAATGGGTGGGTGCGAGTTTATTTTACATTTAGAATTTTGAGGTGACATCTTGTTAAAATAGTGCGAAAACCTCGATTAATCTTTCCTGCAAGAATTAGTACATAATAATTGTGTGAATCATCTACTATAAATGTACTCTGCAAGAGATTTAGAAGAGTAAGTCATTGTTTCATTATTTTATTTGCAATTAAGTTAAAGAAATAAATTCATAATGTTACCGTAATTTCTTCCCAGATCACAGCCTTCAGCCCGGACACAACATGGTGCCATGAATCTATGTCAATCGACACGCATTTCCGAGTGACAACTCTAATGTAGATTCTAAAAATAGCTTTGTTGGGATTCACATGTTGGCCCCGTTCATTCCATCATAATTAAAATTTGATGCCTTTGCTTTTAACCTTAAGAATTTTGGCTAACACCGTCAAACTACGAGGCACCTGTGATTTCTGTGATGCTGGTCCTTCATTCTAGAAAATTTCATCAATATCAACATCCTCAATATGTTTATCTAGAATGGTATCAATGACATGTGTTGATGGTTGTTGGACCTCAACACTAAGTGAAGCAGGAGCCGCAGCAGTAGGAGCAGCAGGAGGAGCAGCAGCAGCAGGAGCCGCAGGAGGAGGAGCGGCAGGAGCAATCAGAGCCGCAGCAGGAGCAATAGCAGCATCAGCATGAGCTGTAGGAGTAGCAGGAGCAACAGCAGCAGCAGCATGAGTTGCATGAGCAGTAGCAGCCGTAGTAGAAGCTGCTTGAGAGACTTGTTCAGCCTCAAAGTTATGAGCATCATAATGTTAAGAAGTCATTATCTGCAAAAGTGGTTGAACAATTAATTCAGATTACATAAATTTAATAATGATATGATAATAACATGAGATAACAAGATCTGTATTACAAACAAAATATAACCTGTTTACTTAATTGTCTTTATTTTTTTCAAAGGTTGAAGGGATTTGACACCTCTATCGACTATCCAAATCCCTTCATTGTGGTCTCCTCTAACATACAAAACATCATCTTCATTGGGACTGCTCCGAAATGATTGCGACGTACCACTAAAAGGATCGTCCTCAACTGAATTTTCATCGGAACATTCAGTAGTTTTGGATGATAACAGAACAATCGACCACTTTCGGTTTGCGGGATCTGGAACATAAAAAACTGGTACCGCTTGTGATTCCATTATAAACTGTTTGTCCTTGTACCCTTCTTTACTAAAATCTACTTTCACAAATCCACGTTCATCTATTTTAACACCACTGTTGTTATCAATCCATTTGAATTGAAAAATTGGCAATTGGAATTTCATATAATCCAACTCCCATATTAGTTGGATAATGCCAAAGTATGACATATTTTCATAAATTAGATTTCTGTCCTAACTACCAGAAACACGCATCACTTCAGCCACAAGTGTAACTCCACTATTTTTCATGGCACTATCTTCATCATGTTAATATGTATAGAATGTATAACCATTAATTACATAACCACTTTAAGATAATACATACACACTTGGTCTAGCGGCTAGCCATCGAAGACGTTCTGAAATTAAATTCGGATTTTCATCCAACTGCTTAAAAATATGGTCCTGAAACCATCCTATAAATTGGTGATTATGTGTATCTGATAACCATTTTTCATCCCTCGATGGATTCAACTACCTATGAATTTCATTACGGGTTTTAATATATGGAGAAACCTCCCAACTGTTATGAAAAACATAAAGATGAGCATGCCCAATCTGTAATACTGATTGTCACAACTTCTCTTCCAGAAATTCTGTCACCCTCAATGCATCCAGTGTGACGAGATTTCGGGAGACCAATGCTTTCCACATCAGATAGGTATTCAGTACAAAATTCAATGGCTTCCTCAACAATATATCACTCCACTATACAACCCTCTGACCGACTTCGATTTTAGACATACCCTTTCAAAATCTTCATATACCGTTCAATAGGATACATCCATCTATAGTGCACAGGACCACAAAGTCCAATCTTTCTCACCAAGTGAATCATCAAATGAACCATCATATCAAAGAATTTTGGCGATAAGAACATTTCTAATTCACATAATATGATGAAAATTTCTTTTTCCATAGCTAGAAATTTCCCCGGGTCTAAAACTTTTCTACATATAGATTTGAAAAAGAAACAAAGTTTGGTTAACGTATGACGAACATTCTTGGGAAAAATGCAACATAAAGCTATAGGAATTAGATCTTGCATCAAAACATGGCAATCATGTTATTTTAAACCTTTTGACTTCAAATAATTCATTGACACAATGTTCTTGATATTTGATGCGTACCCCTCTGGAACCTTTACATCATTGAAGAAGTTGCAAAACTAATATCCCTCCGCCCTAGAAAGATTATAAGTAGCTGGAGGAAGAAACATTTGATTTTCACCATTCATGGGAGCCAACTCTTCTCATATTCCCATGTAAACCATGTCCAACCTTGCTTTAATTCCATCTTTTGTTTTTCCAGGGGCATTTAGCAACCTTCCGATAACACTGTCACATACATTTTTTTCCACATGCATCACATCAAGAAAATGTCTGACATACAAACAATTCAATTATGGTAATTCAAAAAAATCTAATCTCCTTTTCGAACCTATTTTCGTAATATTTTTTGAAAATGGTTTACCAAAAATAGTGTTCAGATCTTTTACTTTATCAAACTACTGATCACCTATTAGTGGAGATAGTGTTGTATGTTTTTTTGAACTTTGATTGAAAGATGTCATCCAAGATCAGTACTTATGCTGATGAGGTAGAAATCTACGATGTCATAGAAACACAGATTTAGATGAATGTTTCAACGTAATTGATTCTGTATCTTCTTCGCACACATGACACCCTTGATTTCCTTTAATGATATAGCCTAACAAATTTCAATAAGCAGGGAAATCATTTATTGTCCAATACAACATCGCTCTCAACGCGAAGTATTCACCTTAATAAGCATCATACAACATTACCCCTGAGTCCCATAATTACTTCAAATCCTCGATCAAAGGAGCCAGATAAACATCAATATCGTTACCTGGTTGTTTTGGTCCTAATATAAGCATAGATAACATGATGAATTTCTGCTTCATGCATAACCATGGTGGAAAGTTATATTTTACCAACATAACATGACATGTACTACGAGTGCTGGTTTGAAAACCAAAAGGATTCACTCTATCTGTAGATAACGCAAGATAAAGGTTTCTCGGCTCTTTTCCAAATTCAGGATACTCATGATCAATTTTCTTCAATTGAGGAGAGTCGGCTAGATGATGTAATAACCCATCTTTATTTCTGTTATCTGCATGCCACGACAATTGTCTTGCATTTTCTCCACTTCCATAAAGATGCCTAAACCTTGGAATGATTGGAAAGTACCATACCACTTTTGTAGGATTGGATTTATCTTTCTTGTATCAAGAAGCACCACACTTTGGGCATTCTGTAAGTGATTTGTTCTCTTTGTGAAACAATATACAGTCTTTTGGGCAGGCATGTATTCTTACAGAAATCATTCCCATCGAGCGTAGCATTCTTCTAGCTTCATATGTCCGTCTTGGGAGCTCATTATCTTCCGGGAGCATGTCATTCAAGAGAGCAAGTAGTTCCATAAAACTGAAATCACTACATCCATTTCATGCTTTCAATTTATACAACTTCAGTATAGATGAAAATGTTGTATACCTAGTGCAAGCATCATACAATGGCGTCTTTGAACTACTCTTTAACTTCCCAAATATTTTTGGGAAATCACAGAGTTCATCTTGAATTGTATTTTTCATTTCCTCAATAAGATATTCATCATCATTGAAATCTGTAATCACATCCTCCATACGGTCTTCTTCGTTATCCATATTTGTATTCATATCTGACAATCCATAAAACACAGTTTTATCCCAGCCAGTAGCTACATTCACTTTTTCTTCATGTTTATTCCAACATTTATAACTCCGATCTATTCCATGACATATCAAATGTTCTTCCAACTCCTCTAGAGTAATTAGTCTAGAATAACAAAAACGTAAACATGGAAAAAGGATTTGAGAAGGATCCTTTGCGTGATCCTTTGCAAACTTGATGAACTCTTTCACTCCGTTCTAATACTCTATTGTTAAATGATTAGCATCCATCCAATCTTTATTCATCTCTATCCTATTAGAATATCAAATATTAGTATTTATGGATCAATTACACAAAACAAGAATTCAAAATACAGTAGAAGAGAACCACTTACTTATAAAAATGGTAATTAATAGAGCCTAACCATTAGTATTTATTCATCATGCCTAAATACACACTTGCTGGTGGAAGTGAAACCATTCCTAATGATCATGCCGAGATGAAATGGAAACCAAAAGGGGGGAGTGAATCAAAATACCCCAAACAAGATGGAAAAACACGGTATTTTGGAATAGGTTAGTGTATTTCATGTTGGCTAGAAGGAAACCTAATTTATTTTAATGAAAAAGTTTAATTCACAATAAGAATCCATCTATTCCATATATTATTTTCATTAATAGGGTTATTTTGTGCTTGAAAATGATCAAAACATGTCTAACCAACTTCAAATGGATCAAATATGAATTCACGAAACACATGAATCCCAAAAAAATATATAGTATAGAAACACCCACTTGGAATCTGAATGAGTCAGCTCAAATGAAGACCATCATACATCTCCAACTACATCGTTGCTTTCTCATATACAACGACACCACTAGCTAGATAGTGGCCATCACCAAGAACATCATACATATCCAAATAAGAGACTACAACTAGTAACTGTGAAGAACATCATAAGATGGAAATATACTACTAACACATCCCTTTACCCAAATAAGAGACTACAACCACTAACCATGAAGAACCACTAAGAGCATAATTTGAAACCTAAGGAAAGGTACACCTAAAACATACTAATGAATTCAAATGAAATACTTTCTAAACCAAACCATTGGAATCATCAAATGTTTCTAACATCAAACCCCATCATATATCCTAATAAAATTCTTTGATAACACTATTTCATGGCCTATACCCATTTATACCCCTCTATTGGTTAGTAGATTATAGTCTCGTGACCCCCTAAAACTGTCCTCCAACATGTCAAGGGTTAGTGAATGCACCGAGGGTATTTATCAAAACCGGGTGCAAAGTACTTCTAATAATAAATAATTGATATAGTTTAACATCAATTTGTATAGATGATTTTTCGAATGATACCAAGTAAATGTTAGTATGGTAAATATGTGTGATAAGACATTTTTGGTCTAACTAAAAGGGGATATAGCCTAATGAGTGTATTTTGGATTCACAAAAAATATGACTCTATATGGTATAGGGTTTTTTCAACTAGTTGGAGTATGGACCACTAAGTGAATATGGTCCTCTATGTGTGGGAGTGTTTTCATTTATAGTATGGCCTAATATGTATGGTTCCCATAGAATAAGGCCAATTTGAATTGGATATTTGGGATCATTACACAAGGTGGATCACATTTTTCATGTGAGGAATCTACACAAATTGGTTCATAAAATAGATTCATAGCACATAAGGATTTCAATATTCATCAACTAAGGAATCATGTTATTATCACACCAGGTAAGAACATAAGATCATCTACTAAGGGAAGTGTTTAGAGATCGTATGCTCATCACATAGGGGATTCTTTGGCACATCGCCTAAGGAATCTCATGCTCTTCATGTGAGGTATAATCCTAGGATCATTACCTAGGAGATGAATAAGAGATCTTATGATCATCACTTAGGGGATTCTTAGGAATATCCCATAATGAATATATTTATAATCTCATGAGGTATAATCAAGGGAACATTATTTGGGAGATAAATAAGATCTCATATTCCCATAACATAGGGACTTCATATTCTCGTCACCTAAGGAAACCTAGGATTATCACCTAGAGTTGGATGTTTCCTGAATTAAGAGGGGTCATAGGTTTATATCTCGGTAAAGGAACTCACATATTTGAATTTTAGAAGAGGGAACCACCCGATACACTCATCGCGTAGGGGGTGAGTATAGTTTTATAGCCACCATTTCATTTTTATCCATGATGTTATTCAATTACCACCAAACCCTTTTCAATTTCATCATTAACAACTATATTCTATGTCACTGGGAAACTAAAAGGAAAACCCATATCAACTAATGATGTCATTTCCCACAATAACCCACTCATTACATCTTTTTAACAATGGAATGGTTGAAGCTTCCCCACTGCACGATTTACCACCTCAACCATCTCACATTTTCCCCCAAGGGAATATATCACAAACAAAATAATAAAAAACTTCTCAAACAATCCCACAAGAAAACAATGATGATTTTCAACAATAAAAGTAAACAAGAACCATGTTCTTAATAAATATAATGAAAATTAGTAAACACATGTGAATCATCCCCTTTACATCATTTTCCATCAAGTATGGTCCATTTTCATCAATCAGTCAATCCATAATACTCACCCATAGAATAAAAAAGCATGTTAGAAAAATGATATACAAATGGGAGAGGAGAACAATATTGAAAAAAGATTTGGAAAACATGGCTTAAAGGAGGTCCTGCAAACCGAAGCTTGAAAGCGTTGTGGGCGGTGCAGGTCTGGCAAACTGAATCTCGAGGGCGGCGAAGGTCCGGCAATGCGAACTCAGCGGGCGGCAGAGGTCCGACAACGAGTAGCGAGGGCGGCGGAGGTCCGGAAACGTGATCTCAGTGGGCGGCAGAGGGGAGTCGTAGAGTTCCAGTACCACAAGTGCTTTAGGTCGCGATAAAACGGGGGCACTGTGCGATCGACTTTATAAAAAATGCACTCAGGTTTTATCAGCGCTAAACTTTTATCGCTGATAGCAGGAGTCTTTATCAGCCCTTTTCTAGCACTGATAAAGGGTCTTTTTATCAGCGCTATTTTAGCGCTCATAAAGGTTACCCTGTATCAGTGCTAAAATTTTAGCGCTGATAAAGGAGATCTTTATCAGCGCTTTTCTAGCACTGATATATGGCCTCTTTATCAGTGCTAGAAAAGCGCTGATAAAGACTCCCTGTGTCAGCGCTAAAATTATAGTACTGATACAAGGTTTCTTTATCAGTGCTTTTCTAGCGCTGATAAAGAGGCCATATATCAGCGCTAGAAGAGCGATGATAAAGAACTCCTTTATCAACGCTAAAATTTTAGCGCTCATACAGTGTAACCTTTATCAGCGGTTTTTCTTAGCGCTGATAGAAGGGGCTTCTTCCCTTGCCCGTTTTTCTAGTAGTGTATCAAACATTTCATAATTTCATCATCCTTTTATTAGGCGCATATGATGTGATTTAAAAAAATATTTCAATCACATTTCATGGTTTCTGGTACCCTATACTTATGAAAAAACAAAATGGACCAATACATAGATATTCCAATATTCCATAATACAATAAATTTTATTTTACAACACTATTTTGGAACCCCATTACATAAACACTTAATCTTTCCACCATATTTTTTTCATACTCAACATCTCCAATAGTTATAGCAAGTTATTTTCCTTTTTTGTTGGCATTAAGAGGTTGTTGACATTGGTAATCATCCATAACCCTTGGATTAGTGCATTGGTTAACATAATTCCCAATTTCCTAGCACTTGTAGCATTGATGTGTTGGGGGTGCGTTCTCTATAGTATTTTCTCTATTCAAATCATGAGAAAACTCTTTCCCATTACCATGACTTTCAACTACTTGATGAAATTATTTTACACACTTAAAAAACGTTTATAATCCCTTTAATAAAATATTCACCATGCTTCTTTCCACACATTGAGCATAAGGAAACATTCATCTCTTTTCCCCATTGTTTTGAGATTTTACCTTGGACTCCATCTTTTGTTTTTTGTCAGACCCATGAGATTGATATGTAACATCAACTTCCATATCTACCATGATAGCACAAATCAAAATATCTTCACCGATACTATAATCTCTTGCAGCAAATTCTCATCAATGACTTGGTTTTAAGCCACACAACAAATGAACAACTTTACTCTACGGTTGGACGATAAACCCATAAGCATACCTTGAAATGTTGTAAAATTTTCCACTTATGTACCATAAGATTCATCATCCTTTTGATTAAGTTAAAGGATATCTTTTTCCCATCATTTTTCAAAGAATACGAGGAATTTACATATTGAAAAATAAGTTCTTGAACTCATCCCATTACATGGATTCAATTTCTTCTTGCTGTCTTGTATTCTTGAATAGAGTCCACCACTGGTCTGCTTCACCATATGAATGATAAAAAACCAAAATGAATTTTTCATATTTTATACAGTGAAGTATGGAAAATATATTTTCAATGGTTCTTTTCTATTGTTCATTAAAAAGCCGATCATAAGACCCACTGAAAGATGGTGGACGTTTCCTCCTGAAAGACTCAACAGAATGTGTTACCTTATCTTCTCATTTAGATGTTTTTAATGATTCATATCTTGTGTGAGTATAATTTTAATATTTTTCATTCCATGTCCTATAACATTTGGTTTTTTTATGTGGACAGTCATTGCACTACCCAAGGAATTTATCTCTAAAATGATTTCTTCTGGTTCCAACCATTGTATAAAACCTAAAAAGAATAGGTTGAGAGGGATAAATCATAATAGAAAAACAACATAATCATGGGGGATTACATTTAATCTCTAATATCATAGGTTTAATCCTAGGTTATTCATGATCATTACCATAATTCTAGGACTATAAACTATAGTTAAACATACCCATAGGGTCATCCCTAGACATACAGTAGAAATATCTATACAGATCTCAACAATGTTTTCTCATCCTACATTCCAAAAGTTAACTAAACATTCACACTAATAACAATTCTAATTTCCTATGATTTATGTACATGGTCATTAAATTTCTTTTGTGGATTTCATAATACATTACCATAATCTACACCTAAATACCGGATTAGTTCACTATCTTTGGAAACATGGAACATAATCTTCTAACATGGTGAAAGATATCTAAAAACTTCCATAACTATATTCCCCTTTTGTTTTAATACCTAAATCCTTCCATTATATCCTGCAGAAAAGAAAAAATAAAATAGGTGAGATCAAATGATCAGTAAGGGTAAAAATTGAGAACATAAAACAAACCATAAATATAATAATTTTAAAACATGAACCTAATATTTAAATATCAATATCTTGAGTCATGAAATAAATCTTGGTAGTACATAAGGCATAGAATACCAACGAACATTAACCATGATAAAATCGCATTAGCATAAGACATGTAATTTATAAAAACAAATAAGAGCATAATTTGATTTCCATAGTAGACAAGACATTGTTTCGAAGACCATCATTGTGGAAAATGTCCATTACTGAACATGGTTTACTTTCTATACGAACCATGCTCTATGGAACATGATTTACATATCATTCTATCCATATATTATTGAACCAGATTTACTTTCTATTCTAGTCATGTCCATCTCATTAGATATAAATATTTTCCGAATGCATTGGGGGGATAAATTGGTCCCACCCTTCTCATAATGAAATCACTCATATATGTTCCAACAAAACATAAATCATTAATCATAGCATAACCTGCGAAATTAAATGGATTTATTAAACATAATTCCATCATAACATAATCCATATAAAATTTCATTCCCTCATTAACACAATAAAATCATAGTAATAATAGTGATATAAAAATAACCCTATTTAAAGAGTGTAATCTTAGATGGAAAATAATTTTAATAAAACACTTGAACTCAATTCTTGGGGATAATATCTTTTATTTATAAAAAATATTTCATTTCTCAAAATAGTATTAAATTTTAAATTAAAATAATTTAATTAAAAATAAACTTGAAATATTTTAGAGGAAGCCTCACATAAATAAGGCATAAAAATCCGTCCATGATGTATAAGTTAAAAAAACCTTCTCCTCGTACTTTGCTGGAAATGTATAAAAGTACATCAAATTGAATAAAAAAAATATTCCTTTCATATCATTTATTATAAATTCTTCCAAGGGTAATATTAACTTTAAACAATTTAATAATAATAGAAATAATATTACATAAATAGAAGACATTGATTTGAATTATAAATATACCCCAGTAAATACTTATGTACAAAAAATCATAGATAAAAATGAGATTGCAAATTTATCCTTTACCTTACGTATGATATTCTTCTTATTTATCGAAAACTCTTGTATAATTATTTAAAAAACTATATTGACTTATTTTAGAATTATATTCATTTTTATGATGTATTATATGATCATATTATCATTATTTTGTTAGTAACATTTCATTGTCACCCGTTATTCCGATATTCGATCGAAAATTGAATTTTTTTTATTATAAATGATTTGGGCCTCATCCCAAAGACAAGGGGTGTCGCGGGGGTCACCTCGAGAGAAGCCCCCTGCATTATGTTCCAATGCATGTTTTTTAGATAAGTTAATGTTCCACTTCATTGGTTATAGTTATATAATTTACAGAATGATATTAGAATAATATATAGTTTATTTATTCATTCCATTCATGTATATAATCATGGTTTAATGAATATGATGTAGAATGAATCCCATCACATCATGGAGATGGCAGGCTGTACATACACACAATCAATAATATCATTCCCTTAATGGTTAAGTGGTATGTAATTGAATGGTATATTAATCATAATGAATATTTATAATTTTATATTAATTATTTTAATCCATTATACCTATCATTATACCCATAAAAATTAAATATTTTGTAATAATAAATTACACCATGGTGTGGAGATGGTAAACTGTGCGTACACACACATGGTGATATTATCATTTGTAGGATTGATAAAAGAATGTATAAGGCTGTACCATAATTATAATAACATATCATCATATATGACATAATGGATTTATTACTTCAGTATGGAAACATTTTAAAAGAGTAAGTATAAGAAGAAAATAATATTGAAAGAGGTGATAAAATAATTATCTCTTTGTCAAGTATCTCTTTCTAATTTGCACAAACGGTCTCCTTAGGAAATATTTATTCCCAAATTTTATCCACAAGGAGGAATTTAGGAATTTTGGGAGATTATTTTTCCTGAATTTGGATGACCCAAGGGGCTTTAGAGGTGTGAGTAAGTGGTTAGATGTGGTGGCCTTTTATTATAGGGGGAGGGGCACGTTAGGAATGTTTTGAAATATTATTCTATTATAAATTTATTTTCTAATTATAATATATCCAAAGAGATATATTTCAAGGATAAGATGAGTATGGGTTCAAATCCACTCATACTATAGGTTTTAGACATGTTTAGGTCAAAAATTTAATAATTACTTTTGTCTTTAACCCTTACTTAAATAAATTAACTCTTACCACATCTTCTTGTATTTTCATAGTATATGGTTAATATATTCTCGATAAAATGTAAAGAGACCCTGAAGTTGATTAATAATGAGAATTGTAACATTATCTAAGTCTGTTTTCCAAATAATTTTTATGACTATTATATCATTTAATGAAATATTAATTTTTGTTTAAATTCATTTATGTCAATTTTGACAGTATTTAGTAATTGTTTTTTGTTAAAGCAATAAAAAAATGATTGATTTGAAAAAAATATTTAACTCAATATAAAATTTTAAAATAATACATAAATTTTTTTGATGGCATCAAAATTTTAAAAGTATACATTTTTTAATATTTATAATATCATTTATTTGAATATTTCATTAATAAGGTAAACATTGCATCATCATTGTGTAACAAATAAATTCCTTTATTTAATGTCTAAAATTTATAAATAAAGTACCACATTGTGGGAAATATTTTTATCTTTATAATGACAATTTAATGTCGATGATATCATTTATATAAAGAAAATTAATTTTTTTTAGTAAAGAGATACATGTTTTTGTTATATTTAATTTTTCGTTAAATTAAAAATTATAAAAGGTCATTATCATGTCCAAGTTGCTCCATGGGGTCCAAAAATCTGCCCCGGGATTTCCATGGTTGTCCATATATCATCCAATTGTATTGGGACACGTGTTAGGGTATTTATATATTATTATTATATTATTTTCTTACCTTTATTTACATGATTTACATTTTATCCATGGTAAATAAAAATATTTATTGAAGTTAATATTCATTATTTCAAAAATAAAATGTACCAATTTACAAAATTTTGACCTTCTGGTTTAAATATAGAATCTATTTTTCCAAATTTGAAACACAGAAGTTCCATTAATTATTTAAAATTAAATTTTATTGTAAAAAACCTGAAAGCAAGTTTTTAAAAAGTACAAACTATCAAATTATTGACATGTTTTTATGCCCAATTTAAATGGTAAATTACTTTTAATTAACTAAATTTTATTAAATGATAAAAACATAATCCAATGAAACATTAAAACTAATTAAAAATATAATCAATATTTTTAAATAAGTTAGATAAAAAACCAGTTTTGAATTAAAATGCAGTATTTTCACTATTAATTAAAATATGAATTCTAATCAGAGTAATGCCAAAATTTCAACCAAGGCAAGAATTTATGTACCACTTAAAAATAAGAAGTTTGTTCTGTCAAAAATAACTTATAAAATATTCAAAAACTAGGTTTCAAAAGGGTTCTCCATCAAAAGGCTGTAAAACTGTATTTTTTTGGAAAATACATATTTTATCTGAATAATTGAATTTGTTCATGTATCATATATAGAAAACATATAAAATGACCTTAAAAAATTACCTTGAATATATTATAATTATATTTCCCTAATAAAATGCATAAAGTGTGATTTTATTATTTTATAGACACACTTATTTTCATTTTAATACTTTTTTAGAAGGGAGTTAATATTATTCACACCCACCATTATAATGAATGGGTTATAATATTTAGTTATTAGTCATACTCATTATTGGATGAAATTAATTCTATCAAAATAACTTTAAATTGTGTGTATCACAATCCAGAAATAGTGTTGTGTATACTGCAAGGTAATACAATTTTGCATATAACGTTAGCTAATCGTGGTGTAGCGTACAACAAAAGACATAAAAGAAATTAAAAAGAATATATCTCATAAAATTTTGGGGTGTTACATTATACCCCCCTTAAATTAAATTTATCCCTCAAAATTCCTCAGGGTTATAAAAGATTTAATACATGAATGATTTTTCATAGAAACCCACATCGTAGAAAGGAATACTAAAACTTCATTTTAAAAAGGAATGATAGAAACATTATGGTAACCCAAAGTAACTCATTACTAGGTTTACACATACGAAAACATATATGTGAAGTGAAAACATGGATGTGGAAGAAAAATCTAAACATTATGTTCCAATGAATAGTTATAGAGGACAAAGTTTGAAGAATGTTAACAACCAGAAAGCCATAAATTTGTGATGATTTAAGAGACCACCTTATTCATCAGAAAAGAAGGTACTAAGATAAAATTTTTGGTTTTCAAGATCCTCTCCCTAAAGTTGATGACTTTTTCAAGAGAATAAATACTTACTTGATTTTTGTACAATCTCACCACTGTTCGTGCCTTGAACTATTTCCACATAATCTCATATTTAATGAAATAAAGTTGAATTTTTCATTCATGATGTGTTTACAAATCATGTGATAAAATGATATTCAATTACATTTGTCTCAAAAAAAAGTTAGCACAGGTAATAAAATTTGTATAAGACTACCTATAGTGAGGTAATACATCATTATAATGAAATTCAACTAAAAGATAAATTATAATATCTAAAAAAAAGGATAGTATTACAATCCATACAAAAAAAATAAAACTTTAGAAAGAGGTGAACTAAATCAAATTATCATTTATCTGCCATATCTAATAATGTATTTCTTGGTTGTCACATTATAAACATGTGAATAACTTAATCATATATTCTCTTGAAACATGATAATATCATACATTACCATAGAAACTTAGTGAAAACCTAAATTATATCAAAATTAACTCTTTACCCTCACCAAAAATATGAGAAATTATATATACTCAAACCAAGATATCACTTTGTCCTTAAATCAGTCAGAAGGTCATTAATACTATCAATAATCTCATTATTTCCTTATCTCTTCATTATATGCCTATCCTGTGATTTCCAAAAAATATTTCAGTAACATCTCCTAGTTACTGGTACCATATACTTATGGAAAACCACAATGGACCAATAAATAGATGTTTCAATATTCCATAACACATTAAAAGAGATTCTATAACACTATTTTGGAATCCCACAACATAAACACTTAATCATTCCACCACTTTGTTGTCATACTCAACATTGCCAATAGTGATCACAAGTGATTTTCCTTTGTATTTGACCTTAAGAGGTTATTGACATTTATTATAGTCCATAACCCTTGGATTAGGTAACTGGTTAGCATAATTCCACATTTCCTTGCACTTGTTACATTGAAGTTTGGGTGGTTCATTCTCTATAGTCTTTTCACTATTTACATAATTAGAACCCTTTTTCCATTACTTCTGCACTAAAATTCTCGATGAAATTATTTTCCACTCTTAAAACATTTTTTAGACCCTTTAAGACAATATCTATAAGGCCCCAGCCTTAAACCTTACTTAATCTTGAGTTATTACAAGATTACACATTGAGGATCTTTTCGGGTTTAGAGTTTTAGAGAATTTGATCATAAAACTTTCATTACATTCCACATATAAACAAAGTGGTTACATAAAGATATTATTCTTCTTTCCCATAAATGGAAACATATTTAAAATAAAACATGTATTATTTCTTGACACTTCCTTGACACTATCATCATATCATGTACCTTTCCCTTGACCTGTGAAAAACATTTCAAAAAAACTTGGGATGAGCATAAAAAGCTCAGTAAGGGATATAAAAATATGGAAAGGAAACATGGGTACATATATACATAAGAATGAAATCATACTTTACCCATAAAACATAGGCACTTTAACATACCTCATCAAATCATGAATAAATCATAGAAATCATAAGACATAAAGGTAACTTGAGGCATTCATAACATTCTTACGTAGGGAGTAACCATCTTGGTTACGTTCGGAATACCCATCACAGTATATTCCCTAAATCTCTTCGGAGAAACCTTAACGTTTCACTCCTTCGTGTTACCCAATGCATTGGAGAGCTATATCGGGCTCACCCGCCCGTAGTCTATCACGGAACCACCCATCTTCATAATAATGCCCAAGAACCTCAACATAATCGTATCACATAAAACGTGCATAAAGGAAACATAACATTTCCACCTTTCAATCACAAGATATCAATACAACACATTGATAAAAAAACATTATGAAAACAATTTTCAATACAAAAAAAAGAAAACTAAAACATGGTATTTATTTTTCTTTTTTAAAAAAAGGTATGGCTTGTTGAGGAAGCCGAAACTCAAATAATGGTCACGGCGGCAGAGAAGTCGTTGTCGCTGCATACGTACGACAAAAACATTCCATTTTGTCATTTATTAAATGCTTAGTATAAAAAATATTCCTTTTGAATAAAAATAAAAGTCAAAGGGGTTTATACACCGTATAAAAGAAGGTTGTGTATAAAACAAAATCTTCCTCAATAAAAGGAGATTGAGACGAAGTCCCATACCTCGGGTCCGACTTGACTCGGTCGTTCTTTAATCTCCTGAATAATAAACTTGAGTTAATTTCTATTTCTTTAAGAACCTTATTCAAGTTCATTATTCCTTTTATATCACTTATTTCCATGTCATGAACACTATGTAATTATTTAAGTTAATAACGGTCGTTTTAATGATCATTGGTACTTGAGTAAAAAATTAGCCCTTTATAATTACAAGTTGTTCATGTATCCATTATATCCAGAATGGTATTCATGATGTAGATATCATATATTTCATATATATCCAGTACATGCATGAATTTATAATATTACATAATAATTTAGAGGTAAAAATTAAATGCACCGTTCATGGAGACGGTAAGCCGTACGTACGCATGAACGCTACTTTCATTTCTATTTCGTAATTTATAGAATGGAATCATAATGATATAAAGGTATATTATAGTTTCACTATAATATCATATATAATATCATAGTTACATCCTTTATACGTCCCACATATGGTATTTAACGAATCAAATCACATTGAGGGGGCGGTAGTCCGCACTTCCTTAAATGAAGTTATCACGTTTACCCATAATGGAAACCATAAAGGTATGCCCAAAATGAAAAATAAAGAAGTTTAAGGAAATCATAAACATATTATATATCATATATAAATATAGTTTCATCTTAATGGCCACCTTTGAAGGTGTTAAAAGAATGTTGAACAATCATCGTTTCGGGAGGCATAAATTCACCATCCACGGAAACAATATGTTCTTTAACCATTAGATGTAGGTGTGTGTAAGTGTAGCTTTAATAATTCTTATAACAACATCCTAGTATATTGAAGATATTGGAGTTGTTACAAAATAAATGAATAAAATGATTTTAAGGGGTTGGAGAAGCAAAATAAAACAAAAGGACTCAAGTAAAGACATTACCTTAAAATCGGGTAACTCCCTTTGGATTGAGCTCAAAGCCTTCCTTGAGAAGACTTATGCCCAATGTGAGGCTTCAAGGAGTAATATATGGATGTGGAGAGACAAAATGGGCAGGGGTTGGCCGAGAAAAAGGATTTGGGAGTGTGGGTAAAGAGGTAGAGGTGGGGGGCTTTTATAAGAGGAGAGGAGGGGCACTCTTGGAAAGTAAAGAAATGTTACATTATTTTAAAATGCGTTTCGGATTCAAAATGTCCCACATTGATATAATTCTAGGGTAAGGTGATAAGGGTTCGAAATACACCCATCAAATAGGTTTTGGACATGTGAATTTCATAGATTTTACATTATCATTTCATTTTATTTAAATCCTTTATTAATGAGGTAATCGCTGCATCATCATGATGTCATAAAAAATTTAATTTATATAAAGTCTAAAAATTATAAAAAAATACTATGATGTAGAAAATCTTTTTATATTTCCAATGACTATTTATAATCAAAAATTTGACTTGTATAACCCCATGTAAAAATTGTTTTATAAAAACATCTCTTGTTTGTGTCATTTTTCCTTTAACATTAAATAAAAAGTTATTTATGTCATTTCCCAACCAAAGTGGCTCCATGGGGTCCCCATGTTGACCCATGGATTTTCTTGGTCGGCCATGACATATAAAATGAGGGTAGGACATGTGTCAAGCTCATCTCATATTATTAAAACATTATTTTTACCTTAAACTACACTAATTACCACTAATCGCGATTAAGAACTTAAAAGTTACTATTCAACAAAATTTATTTTAATCTCATTGAACCACATTTTACTTATTAATGACAACCATGTATGCTGTATTTTTGAAAATCAAATCACAGAAGTGGAAAAGTTTCATTTAAAGGAAAAATCAGTTTCTTTAACTACCACTTAATGGTTTCACTATTCATCAAAAATTGAAGTTTTTCAGAAAGATACCAAAACTTCACCCTAAGCTATATTTGATATTCCGAATTCAAAAATGATGTCTATTTTAAAAAATTCAAAACATTTAAGTTGAATTAATTAATTTAATAACTAATTCCCGCTGTCATGACAAATAGCGTGTTTTTATGAAACAATAAGTATCAAAAGATTGACACTAGTTTAAGTCCAATTTCAAAGTGAAATTGATTGCAATGACCACCATCGGATAAAATGGTAAAGATATATTCTAATTTAACATCAAACCCAATTAAAAATATAATCTAATCATATAAATAAATCAGATTAAAAAGAGGTTTTGAATTAAAATACACCATTTTCACTATTCATTAAAAAATGAACTTTATCGGAAAAATACCAAAAATTCACACAAAGTAAATTTTGATGTCCCAATCATAAATAATAAGTTTATTTTGACAAACATAGCTTATAAAATTTTCAAAATATTGATTTAAAAAGGGTTTGCCATCAAAAGGTAGTAAAACAATCTTTTAAGAATATTAGTGTATTCCATGCATAAGATTGTATTTATTTTCATTTTAAGCCTCTAAAACATTATCTTAATCATTAATAGACATAGATAAAAATATATATTATTCATTACTTACTTGGGATGTTACATCCTTCCCCCTTTAGAAAATTGCGTCCCCGTAATTTATTTACTTATCGAATAAATGGGGGTACTTATCCCTCATTGCATTTTCAGATTCCCATGTTGCCTCTTCCATCATGTGGTTTTTCGTCAAAACCTTTACCTGATTAATCACCTTATTCCGTAACACTTTCTCCCTGTGGTCAATAATTTGGACCGTTTGTTCCTCATAAGATAGGTTCTCTTCCAGCTGAACTACCTCTGGACACAAAACATGAGATGGATCTGGCATATACTTTCTCAACATCAAAACGTGAAAAACATTGTGTACCTGAGATAAACTCGGAGGTAAAGCCACTCAGTAAGCAACAGATCCAACTCTCTCCAGAATTTCATATGGTCCAATGAACATTGGACTCAACTTTCCTTTCTTACCAAATCACATCACACTTTTCCATGGTGATACTTTGAGAAAAACATGATCACCTACCTCAAAAGAGAGATCCTTCCTCCTGTAGTCCGCATAACTCTTCTGTCTACTCTGAGCTGTTCTCATGTGTTTCTTTATCAGCTGAACTTTTTCTGCCAACTCTTCTACCAATTTTGGTCCCATCAACTTCCTTTCACCCACTTCATCCCAGAAAGCTGGAGTTCGACAACGCTTCCCATATAATGCCTGAAATGGTGCCATCTGTATACTAGAATGAAAACTGTTATTATATGAAAATTCAACCAAAGAAAGATGTTGGTCCCAACTTCCCTGATAATCCATAGAGCAAGAACATAGCATACCCTCTAAATTTTTAAAGCAAAAACAACATCAGCTAATTCCAAATCATGTGTTGGGTAATTTACCTCATGAGTTTTCAACTTTCGTGAAGCATAAGCAATTACCTGATCATTCTGCATTAGGACGCAACCAAGTCCTTTCAATGAAGCATCACTGTAGATAACAAACTCACCATTCCTGGAAGGAAGTGCCAAAACTGGTGCTTTCACCAATATTCTTTTCAATTCCTGAAAACAATCATCACATTCTTTTTTCCAGATAAACTTAACACCCTTCCGAGTTAGCTTAGTCATTGGACTAGATAACCGTGAAAAATTTCTAACAAACCTTCGGTAATAGCCTGCCAAACCAAGGAAGCTACGAATCTCAGTTACATTTTTGGGTCTTGTCCAGTCTTCCACAACTTTTGTTTTTGCAGGATCAATAGTTATCCCATCTTTAGAAACAATGTGACCAAGGAAAGAGATTTGTTACAACCAAAACTCACACTTTATGAATTTACCATACAATTTCTTTTCATTTATGGTTTGCAAGATAACCCTTAAATATTTTTCATGCACCCCTTTAATTTCAGAAAACACTAAAATATCATCAATGAAAACCACCACAAACTTATCCAAGAACTCATGGAAAATTCTATTCATTAAGTCCATGAATACAGAAGGTGCATTGGTTAGCCCAAAATGCATTACTACAAATTCATAATGGCCATATCGTGTACGAAACACAGTCTTCAAAACATCTGCTTCCATTACCTTCAGCTGATGGTACCCCGATCTCAAGTCAATCTTTGAAAAATACTGAGCTCCCTGGAGCTGATCAAACAAATCATCGATATGAGGAAAATGATATTTGTTCTTAACAGTGATGTTATTCAAGGCTCTATAATCAATGCAAAGTCTCATTGAACCATCTTTCTTTTTAACAAATAAAACAGGAGCACCCCATGGTGATGTGCTAGGTTGAATTAAACCTTTGTATAATAAATCTTGCAATTGCTCCTTCAATTCTAAAAGTTCAATTTGAGCCATTCGATAAGGGGGTTTTAAAATTTGCTTAGCATCAGGAACTAAGTCAACAGTACATTCAACTTCCCGATCTGGTATTATTCCAGGCAACTCATCAGGAAAAACATCAGGATACTCATTTACCACTGGCACATCATTAATCTGAACAGTTCCATTATTTTCAACGATGTGTGCAAGGTAACATTCATTTCCATCTTTTACAAGTTTCTCGGCCTCTTGATAAGTTATCAACAGTAAGGGTTCATTCTTGTAAACAAACTGAAAGTCTTTCTGAAATGAAACTTCTTTATCTCTACAGTCAATCTTAGCATGGTAAATAGAGAGCCAATCCATACCCAGGATAACATCAAACTCTACTAGAGGTAGAACAATAAGGTTTTCAAGTAGGTTCTTTCCACAGATAAGGATAGTAAGATTCTTATAAATTCTTTTTGCCTCAACATTTCCCCCAGGTGTTTTTACCAAAAGTTCAGGTGTCATTTCTTGATATGGTATTCCCATTTTACTAGAAAAGGTTTCAGAGATTAAGGAATGTGTAGACCCCGAATCAAACAACACACTGGCATAATCTGAAAAAACAAACAAAGTACCTGATACAACTTCATTTGATGGCCCGACATCTGCTGAAGTAGTTGCAAAGGATTTCACCACCCCTTTCTGCTTGTAGTCTAACTGCTTCCCATCACTCAAGCTCTTTGTCGGACACTCGTTTGCATAGTGACCCATCTCATTGCACTTAAAACATTTCACTAACTGTAAATCTAATTTGGTCTTACCTTAACCTTGATCTTTTTCAGTGCAATCACGAGCCTTATGTCCCATCTTACCACATCGGTAGCACTTTCATGAATTCAGAAGACATTCCCCAGCATGCCTTTTGCCACATTTATCACAAACTGGAAACTTAGATTTCTTACCATCAGACTTTTTTGAAGAATTATTCCCTTTCTCCTGCCACCTTTGTCTCTTCTTCTGTTGGTTGTTATAGAACACTTGATCATCGGCAAACTCCATTTCCACCTTCTCAGCACATCAAACAAGCTTTTCATAACTTTTAAACTCACGAGAAGCTATTGCCCTTCAATATTTTGGCTTTAATCCTGAGTAAAAACTATTGATTTTACTATCAAGGTCTCGGATAATATTTGGAGCATACCTTACCAATCGAGTGAACCTTTCTTCATAGGTAGCCACTGAGTCTTCCTCTTTCCTCAATTCCAAGAATTGTTTTTCCATCCTAAGTTGAACAGCCTTAGGAAAATACTTTTCAAGATACATACCTTTGAATTCATCCAAGTCGAGAGCATCAATCTCATCAGCGTCCCTGATATTTTTAACCATCGACCACCACTGATCTGCTTCACCCTCCAAATGGTAAATAGCAAGACTAACCTTTTGATTTTCTGAACAACCAATGACATCAAAAATCTTCTCCAGTGCTTTAATCCACCCTTCAGCTAGCATAGGGTCAGATGATCCTCTAAATGATGGGGGATGTTTCCTCATGAAATGTTCCACCACTGACATGTTCCTCTACGGTTGATCTGGCTGTTCTCATGCATGGACACCACCACCATTTATCGCTTGAGTCAACTGAGCCATTACTACAACAAACTATTCAGTTCCAATTCCGACCATCTCAGGATGCTGATTCGGAAGGTTATTTCCTTCAGTATGCCTTCCCAGAAAAGCTGTTCTGTTTCCTCTATGGAAAACCATTCTTATCACAGAAATATCTTAGGTGAAGCAACATGGTAATCTTTAAATGCTATATCATTTCAATTGAACCACAAAATAACTTATAATTTTACACTTTTCTAACTCCTAAAGTTGTCTAAACTGAACTCTGATACCAACTATAAGGCCCCAGCCTTAAACCTTACTTAATCTTGAGTTATTACAAGATTAAACATTGAGGATCTTTTTGGGTTTAGAGTTTTAGAGAATTAGATCATAAAACTTTCATTACATTCCACATATAAAAAAAGTGGTTACATAAAGATATTATTCTTCTTTCCCATCAATGGAAACATATTTAAAATAAAACATGTATTCTTTCTTGACACTTCCTTGACACTATCATCATATCATGTACCTTTCCCTTGACCTGTGAAATACATTTCAAAAAAAAATTGGGATGAGCATAAAAATCTCAGTAAGGGATACAAAAATATGGAAAGGAAACATGGGTACATATATACATAAGAATGAAATCATACTTTACCCATAAAACATAGGAACTTTAACATACCTCATCAAATCATGAATAAATCATAGAAATCATAAGACAAAATGGTAACTTGAGGCATTCATAACATTCTTACGTAGGGAGTAACCCTCTTGGTTACGTTTGGAATACCCATCACAGTATATTGCATAAATCTCATCGGGGAAACCTTAACGTTTCACTCCTTCGCGTTACCCAATGCATTGGAGAGCTATATCGGGCTCACCTGCCCTTAGTCTATCATGGAACCACCCGTCTTCATAATAATTCCCAAGAACCTCAACATAATCGTATCACATAAAACGTGCATAAAGGAAACATAACATTTCCACCTTTCAATCACAAGATATCAATACAACACATTGATATAAAAACATTATGAAAACAATTTTCAATACCAAAATAAAAGAAAACTAAAACATGGTATTTATTTTTGTTTTAAAAAAAAGGTATGGCTTGTTGAGGAAGCCGAAACTCAAATAATGGTCACGGCGGCAGAGAAGTCGTTGTCGCCACATACGTACGACAAAAACATTCCCTTTTGTCATTTATTAAATGATTAGTATAAAAAATATTCCTTTTGAATAAAAATAAAAGTCAAAGGGGTTTATACACCGTATAAAAGAAGGTTGTGTATAAAACAAAATATGCCTCAATGAAAGGAGATTGAGACGAAGTCCCATACCTCGGGTCCGACTTGACTCAGTCGTTATTTAATCTCCTGAATAATAAAATTGATTTAATTTCTATTTGTTTAAGAACATTTTTCAAGTTAATTATTCCTTTTATATCACTTATTTCCATGTCATGAACACCATGTAATTATTTAAGTTAATAACGGTCGTTTTAACGATCATTGGTACTTGAGTAAAAAATAAGCCCTTTATAATTACAAGTTGTTCATGTATCCATTATATCCAGAATGGTATTCATGATGTAGATATCATATATGTCATATATATCCAGTACATGCATGCATTTATAATATTACATAATCATTTAGAGGTAAGAAATGAAATGCACCGTTCATGGAGACGGTAAGCCGTACGTACGCATGAACGCTACTTTCATTTCTATTTCGTAATTTATAGAATGGAATCCTAATGATATAAAGGTATATTATAATTTCAGTATAATGTCATATATAATATCATATTTCCATCCTTTATATGTCCCACATATGGTATTTAACGAATCAAATCACTTTGAGGGGGCAGTAGTCCGCACTTCCTTAAATGAAGATATCACGTTTACCCATAATGGAAACCATAAAGGTATGCCCAAAATGAAAGATACAGAAGTTTAAGGAAAACATAAACATATTATATATCATATATAAATATAGTTTCATCTTAATGTCCACCTTTGAAGGTGTTAAAATAATGTTGAACAATCATCGTTTCGGGAGGCATAAATTCACCATCCACGAAAACAGTATGTTCTTTAACCATTAGATGTAGGTATGTGTAATTGTAGCTTGAATACAACTTATAACAACATCCTAGTATATTTAAGATACTGGAGTTGTTACAAAAAAAAATTATTAAAAATATTTTAAGGGGATGGAGAAGCAAAATAAAACAAAAGGACTCAAGTGAAGACATTACCTTAAAATCGGGTAACTCCCTTTGGTTTGAGCTCAAAGGCTTCCTTGGGAAGCCTTCTGCCCAAAGTGAGGCTTCAAAGAGTAATATATGGATGTGGAGAGACGAAATGGGCAGGGTTTGGCCGAGACAAAGCCTTTGGGAGTGTGGGTAAGGAGGTAGAGGTGGGGGCCTTTTATAAGAGGAGAGGAGGGGCACTCTTGGAAAGTAAAGAAATGTTACATTATTTTAAAATGAGTTTCGGATTCAAAAGGTCCCACATTGATATAATTCTAGGGTAAGGTGATAAGGGTTCGAAATAAACCCATCAAATAGGTTTTGGACATGTGTATTCTATATATTTTACATTATCATTTCATTTTATTTAAATCATTTATTAATGAGGTAATCGCTGCATCATCATGATGTCATAAATAATCTAATTTATTTAAAGTATAAAAATTATAAAAAAATACTATTATGTAGGAAATATTTTTAGATTTCCAATGACTATTTATAATAAAAAATCTGACTTGTATAACCCCATGTAAAAATTGTTTTAGAAAAACATCTCTTGTTTGTGTCATTTTTACTTCAACATTAAATAAAAAGTTATTTATGTCATTTCCCAACCAAAGTGGCTCCATGGGGTCCCCAAGTTGACCCATGGATTGTCTTGGTCAGCCATGACACATACAATGAGGGTAGGACATGTGTCAAGCTCATCTCATATTATTAAAACATTATTTTTACCTTAAACTACACTAATTACCACTAATCGCGATTAAGAACTTAAAAGTTACTATTCACCAAAAAAATTATTTTAATCTCATTGAACCACATTTTATTTCTTAATGACAACCATGTTTGTCGGATTTTTTAAAATCAAATCACAGAAGTGGCAGAGTTTCATTTAAATGAAAAATCAGTTTCTTTAACTACCACTTAGTGGTTTCACTATTCATCAAAAATTGAAGTTTTTCAGAAAGATACCAAAACTTCACCCTAAGATATATTTGATATTCCGAATTAAAAAATGATGTCTATTTTACAAAATTCAAAACATATAAGTTTCATTAATTAATTTAATAACTAATTCCCGCTGTCATGACAAATAGCGTGTTTTTATGAAACAATAAGTATCAAAAGATTGACACTATTTTAAGTCCAATTTCAAAGTGAAATTGATTGCAATGACCACCATTGGATAAAATGGTAAAGATATATTCTAATTTAACTTCAAAACCAATTAGAAAGATAATCTAATCATATAAATAAATTAGATTAAAAAGAGGTTTTGAATTAAAATACAACATTTTTCAATATTCATTAAAAAAATGAACTTTATCAGAAAAATACCAAAAATTCACACAAAGTAAATTTTGATGTCCCAATCATAAATAATAAGTTTATTTTGACAAACATATCTTATAAAATTGTCAAAATATATATTTAAAAAGGGTTTTCCATCAAAAGGCAGTAAAACAATCTTTTAAGAATATTAGTGTATTCCATGCATAAGATTGTATTTATTTTCATTTTAAGCCTCTAAAACATTATCTTAATCATTAATAGACATAGATAAAAATATGTATTATTCATTACTTACTTGGTATGTTACAATATCCACCATGATTCATTCCAAAATTTGAGCACAAGGAAACAATCATCTTTTTTTTCACCATTTTTTTGAGAAATTCCCTTGAACTCAATCTTTCATTTCTTGTCAAAAACATGATATTAATATGTAAAAAAGCGTACATTTATACCTTGATATCATAATTCACAATATCTTCATAGCTACTAAAGTCCCTTATAACTAATTCTCTTCATATAATTTGTTTTAATACAATGAATAATCGATCCAATTTACTTTCAGGTTTCATGATAAAGCCAAAAGTATAACTTGTAATCTTGGAAAATTTTACTCATATGTTCCAATGGATTCATCACCCTTTTTCTTAAGCTCAAGGAACTACTTTTCTGTCTTTGTTGGAAGAATACAATGGAATTAATTATTAAAAAATAAGTTCTTGAAATCATCCCGTTACATGGATTCAATGTCACGTTACTGCCATGTATTATTAATTAGAGTACACCACTGATCTACTTCTTCATCAAAATGATAAATAGCCAAAATGAATTTTCAATGTTTCGAATAGTGAAGGATGGAAAATATCTTTTCAATGGCACCAGTACATTTTTCATAAAAAAAGTGGTTCAGAAGACCCACTACAAGAAGGTGGACATTGGCTCAAGAAGGACTCAATAGAATTTTGTTCCCATATCTTCTCATATTGAAGTCGAGAATGATTCAGACCTTGTATAAGTAAACAAATAAGATTTTTCATTCCCTATCCCATAAAATTAGGTGTTTCGATAGAAAATATTTTCATTTTCCAGTGCATTGACCATTAACATGGTTCTTTCGGGTTCCATCCACTGTCTGAAACCAAAAGAAAATAGTGTGAGAGGCCAAAATCATAATAGGAAAACAACAAAATCAAGGGGGAGTAATTTCAATATCTGACATATTAAGTTTAATACAAGGTTTTTGATGATAGTTACCATAATTATAGGGCTGTAACCTATAGTTAGAATTACCCATAGGGACATCCCTATACATACCTTATAGATATCTCTAGGGATCTCACTAAAGTTTTCGCATCCTAGTTTACGAAGGTTAACTAAACCTTCTCTATGATACCAACTATAATGAACTAAGATTTACATACATGGAAATTAAATATATTTTTTAGAATAAATAATACATTACACATATATATTCCCAAATACCATATTAGTTTAGTGACTTTTAAAACATGGAACATAATATTCTAACTTGGGGAATGATCTTCGACATCTCCCATAAAGGTCTTCTATTTTTGTTTTCTTACCTAAAATATTTTTTTATATCCTGGGGAAAAGAAAAAATTAAAATCGTGAGTTCAAATTCTCAGTACAGGTAAAAATTGATTACATAAAACAAACCATAAACATAAAAATGTAAAACCATGAACATAATGTTTAAATATCAAAATATTGTGTCGTAAAATAAATCTTGGTAGTATATAAGGCATAGAAAAAAAAGGAACATTAACCATAATAAAATAGAATTGGAATAAAAATTTTGGAAAAAAAATAATAATATAATACAAATTCCATAATTTCCAAGGCATTTCTGCCAAGACCATTACAGTGGAAAAAATCCATTACTGAATCGGGTTTACTTTCCATTCCAACCATGAATTACTGAACCAGATTTACTTGTAATTCAAGCCCTATATTACTAAAATAGATTTAGTTTCTTTTCTAGTCATTTATACCTCATGATATATAAATATTTTCTCAATTAAATGGAGGTAGATATATGTACCACCCATCTCATAATGAAATCACTCTTACATGTTCCACAAAAACGTAAATCATTTGTCATAACATAATTCAAGATATAAAATGGGGTTATTAAAAATCATTCCATCATAACATAATCCAAATAAAATTTCATTACATCATTAACACAATAAAATCATAGTAATTATAGGTATATAAACATTATCCTCTTTAATGGGAATCATCTTAGATGTAAAATAATTTTGATAAAACACGTGAACTTAATTCTTGAGTATAATATCCTTTTTCTTCGAAAAATATTTTTTTTCTAAAAATTCATGAAATTTAAAATAAAATAATTAAGTTGAAAATAAACTTGAAATCATGTATAGTAATCTTCATGTAAATAAGTAATAAAAATCCATCCATTCTTTATATGTTAAAAAAACCTTCTCCTCACAATTTTTTCAGAAAAGTAAAAAAGTATCTCAAATTTAATAACGACAAAAGATTCCTTTCATACCATTTAATAAAAATTCATTAAAGGGTAAAATTAAATTTAAAAAATATAATAATAAGATAAATAATATTACATACTTAGGAATCATTTATTTTTATTATAAATATAACCTAGTAAATACTTACGTATAAGAAATCTCGAATAAAAATGAGATTATCATTCTCTACCTTACCTTAGGTCTGATATGATTCATATGTATATGAAAATACTTTATATTAATTTTAATAAAGTTATTGACCTATTACAGAATCATTATAATTTTTATGATATCTTATATGATCATATTATGGTCCGTTTGTTAGTAACATTTTATTGTCACACGTTATTCGAATATTAAATCCTTTATGTTCTTGTTCACATTTTTTCAAATAAGTTCACGTTACACTTATTTGGTTATAGTTATATAATTTAAATAATGATATTAGTATAATATATATCACATTTATTCATTCCATTCATGTATATAATCAGGGTTTAATGAAGATTATGTAGAATGAATCACATCGCATCGTGGAGAGGGTATGCCGTACAAACACACAAGCAACGATATCATCCACTTAATGGTTACATGGTTTTAAATTGGATGGTATATTAATTATAAATAATAATTATCATGTTTAATTAATTATTTAAATCCAATATACTCATCATTACACCCATCCAAATTAAGTATTGTGGAATAAAAAATTACACCATGGCGTGGAGACGATAAGTTGTACGTATGCACGCATGTGGATATTGTTATTAAAGGGATGGATAAAAGAATGTATAAGGTTTAACCATAATTATAACAACATATAATCATGTATAATATAATTTAATTATTACTTTATTATGAATCAATCATAAGAATAGGAAGTATAAGAAGAAAATAATTTTGAAGATATGATAAAACAATTACATCTTTTTCAAGTATTTGCTATTCATTTTCATCAAAGGTCCTGTTAAGATGGGTTTCTACCCAAAGTGTAGCCTCTAGGAGTAATTTAGTTATGTTGGGAGATTTTTTTTATTATTTGGATGATATAATGGATTTATAGGTGTGAGTAAGTGGTTATATGTGGTGGCCTTTTATAAGATGGAGGAGGGACACTTTAGGAATGTCTTCAAATATTATTTTTTTATAAATTCATTTTCTAATTATAATAAATACAAAGTGATATATTTCTAGGATAAGATTATAATTGGTCTAAATCCTCTCAACCTATAGGTATTAGACAATTTTAGGTCACAAATATAACCTTATCTTTTGGCATTAACCCTTTGTTAAATAAATTAACTCTTACCATGTCTTCTTGTATTTTTAAAATATATTTGTCAATATAGTTAAATAATAATGAAAAGAGAATATAAAGTGGATAATTAATAAAAAAAATTACATTATATAAGTCATTTCGATTAATCATATATTTTTATGACTATTATATAATTTAATAAAGTGGTATTTGTTTTAAAAATTCATTTGTGTCAATTTCGACACTATTTATCAATTGATTTTTGTTAAAGATATAACAACTTTATTGATTAGAAAAAACTAAATTAACTCAATGATAACATGTCATAATTATCCATAAAATTCGTGTATGGAATAAAAATATTCAAATTATATTTATTATAAAATTTATAATGTCATTAATATGAATATTTCATTAAAAAGGTAATCATTGCATCATCACTATGTCATAAATAAATTTATTATTTAATTTCTAAAAATTATAAATAAAATACCATGATGTATTATATATTTTTAGATTTATAATTACTATTTATACTCTAATATATCATTTATATAAACCAAATTAAAATTATTTTAGTTAGGAGATACATGTTTATGTTATATTTCCCGTTTCTTTAAATTAAAAATAATAAAAGGTCATTATCACACCCAAGTATCTCGATGCTATCCTAAAATAGATTCCAGGATGATCATTATTGGCCATATAAAATCAAATAGTATGAGGACACATGTTAGGGTAGTTTTATGTTTTTATAATTTGAATTTTTACCCTTATTTTCCTAACATACCCTTTAACCATTGTAAATAAAAATAATTTATGAAGTAACTATTATTAATGTCCAAAAACAAAAGGTACCAATTTGAAAAAAATATAAATTTTGATTCCAAATATTTAATCCATTTTTCCATATTCTAAACATATAAGTTTCAATAATTAATATAAAATTATTTTTTGTTGTCAAAACCAATAAGCAGGTTTTTAAGAAGTAAAACCTATAAAAAGTTTAACATGTGTTTATATCCAATTTTAATGTGAAATTACATACAATAACAAAAATTGAATTAAATTATAAAAAAATACAATTAAAATTTAAATCTAATTAAAAATATAATCTATCTATATAATTAAGTTAGATGAAAAGGCAGTTTTGAAATAAAATGCAATATTTTTTCACTATTCCTTAAAATATGAATTTCATTAGAATAAAACAAAAATTTGAAACGAGGTGAATTTTTACTTCACTCCTCCAAATAATAAGTTTATTATGTTAAATAGAACTTATAAAATTTTTAAATACAATATTAATAAAAGTGTTCTCCATCAAATGGCAGTAAAACTATTTTTTTTGGAAAATACTTCTTTTATCCAAAAAATTGAATTTGTTATTATATCATATCTAGAAAATATATAAGAATAATTTAAAACAATAAATTGAATATATTACGTATACATTTAACTAATAAAATCTATAAATAGTGATTTTATTATTTTATAGACTCACTTATTTTCATTTAAATAGTAATTTAGAAGGAAGTTAATACTATTCATACCCTCCATTATAATGAATATGTTATAATATTAAGTTATTACTTATACTTGGTTATGTGGCAAAGGAATTCTATCAAAATAACTTGAAATTTTCTGTATCAAAATCCATGAATAGTGTTGCATATACTATAAGATAATATGATTTTGCGTATAGCAGAAGCTAAACATGGTGTAGTGTACAACACAAGACATGAAATTAGAAGGAGTCTATCTCATAAAATATCGAGGTGTTACACATGAAAAACCCTAGTAAATTCCATATAGACAACATATGTTGTGTGTAGTTCTTTTAAGTCACAGAAGGGCTGTGCATTTCTATACACGACCTATATTATTGGTGACTATGTAATTCGGAGACCAAACACCATGTATCCCATTGTACACACCATGTATTCCATTTTTTTGAGGCACAATTTACAGGTTGTGTCCTTAGGTGTGTTTCTTAGATAGATGGTGAGATATTTATATGCCACGTAACTCACCTGTACACGTCATGTACCTATACCAAATTACATAGAATTCAAATTAATTTATTATACATTGTAAACCTCATCGACATGTTCTTTCGTGTGCTTAATAAAGTTATAGGACACCCCATGTGATGGGTTTTAATATATGTATATATATAAATGTTTAATTAATTACTGTGTAATGCTCAGATCTATATATCTTGGGTTATTTTAATGAAATGTATTAATCTACATGCATTGAATAATAACTTGTAATAGAAAAATCATGTAATTATTTTAATCATTATGTTGAAAACACACATCCTGAAAGTATGTGATAAGTTATGTATTCCATATGTCACAAGAGTAAACTATATATGTGTATAATACATGTTAGGAATATTTGGACGAGTATTTACCCTGTTTCCTCCAAGGTACATTTATGTACACAGTTCATTTTAAATAAATTTATTTAATTTTTATTAAATTTTGGTGGATGAAAATATCAAGGAAATTTGGATAATAATTAAGATAAAATAATTGATTAATTAAAGAATAAAATTTGTTATTGTGAGTGATATTTTTCTTATATTATAACGTCTAAGAATTGAAATCTAGTCTTATTAGGTGAATAAATCGTTTCATGTATACAGATGATCATGAGAATTTACCATACCTTTATATGTGATTGGTTTCTTTTAATTTATTATTTAACTAAATTGTTGTCACGTATTCATTCTCTATACTTACTATGTATGGGTTTGTGTGCCCCTGATTTACTTTACATAAACACTTTCCACCTCACTCGTGTTTGAGTAAAATCATATATAATGGATTGATCTCCCATGCTAGTGGAGACTATTCACATTTGGATTTTAGGTGAAACGAATCCAAGAGAGACATATATGTGGATAGGTGGAGAGCTATAAAATAAACCTTAATGGGTTGAAGGTATTTTATTCTAGGATAATGGTTAGTTTATTAACTTCTAGATAAACTAACCATTATTAAAATATCATGATCATAACACTTTATAATATCATTTCTATAAAGTTTCATGGTTATTTCATTATGTAATTTTTTTACAATCACACAAATAAATGAATTAATGATCATGGAAGATAGATCTAAAATAAATTAGCATATGCATAAATAGTATCTAATACATGGTTAATCACTAATCTAAATCAAGATAATATTTATAAGACTGTGATAAATAAAAGAATTTTAAATTTATTCATAAAAGGATAAAATCCTTCAATAATAAATATTATTTCAGAATAACCTTCCAAAAACTCAATTAGAATGGAACCATAGTTCATAGTGCTTGACCAGAAAAATTTTGGGTGCTTTCAATTATATATGAATTATAACTTTATGTTTTGGGTAGACTTAACATTTTTCACATCAAATTTTGACTACCAAAGTAGGAATTGGTGTAACTGAGTGGTAACGTTTGAGTAAATCCAATTCAAGGATTTTTGGATTGGGGGGTCCATGTAGAAAATCAAGGTTATATGAGTTTATACCGTTTTCATTTGGAATGCCTATCTAAAACCATTTTTTTCTTGACCAACCATTGATGGGGTTATTAGAAGTGGAATATGAATCCTTAACACTAGAATTTGTTCGAAACGTGATATTCTAAAGCCATAGGTGGGGGATATGGGGTTTTGTTAAAATAGAGGGAGAATAGTAAATATATTATTTCTTCATTTGCCTCAATTTTTTAGATAAAGTAATAAAATTATAATGATATTGTTATGTATAAACAATATTAAAATGAATTCAAACATTGCACTACAATCCATATTTGATAAGGGTAACCTTCTCACCAGCAAATATTTACAAGGGTATTAAGGGTTCTTACCTGATATCTATCACCATGAATGGAAATTGTATGTTCTTGAAGAACCTATTCTTAATGCGCTTAATAATGAGGCTAGTGATGAAGAGTTATCACTCTATAAGAAACATTTGAAAAATTCAACTGATTTTCAATGTTTCATGCTATCATCCATGCCCAATGGGATTTTGAAGAAACATGAGTACATGGATGTGTATAGAAAGATGTCTCACCTTAGAGATCTCTATCAAGAGAAGGTAAGAAAATATTAGTATCAAATATAAAACTATTTGTTTATAACTACGCATGGAGAGTATACATCATCCCAGCCTCATGTAGTTAACCATTTTGGCTATACTAAATGCTTAGAAATATTCGGTATTAAATTCATAACATAAATGTGTATAGATATCATACATTCATCATTGTCCAAGACCTTCTTGATTTTTATTGTTAATTAAAATATGAGAAATAATGAGAGTATTATTTCATAAATTATTACATTGAATATCCATGTGGATAAGAACATGGTGAATGATAATCCCACAGTCCATATGCTGAATTAGAAAAGGAAGAAGAAGGAAAAGGGCCCCAAGACTCAAAATAAGTATAAAACTCCCGAGCACAATCCTTCCCCAAAGAACAAGATCCCGAGTTAGGCTAAGGAAAAGGAGGAAGTATGTTTCTCGTGTTGAAAGCTAGGACACTTGAATAGGAAATACAACTAGAAGAAAGGGAATCTAATGGTGCAGTCATTATTGAGTGTAATTATTCAGTATCTACACATTAGGTATTTCATATAGCTTGTGGTGATAACATATGTAGCCAATTTCTGGAACCAAGCATATTCTAAAACATTGCTAGAGGAGAGGTGTATCTAAGAGCTTATAATGGTGTGGGGACGGCTACTCTACCCTTTTTTCACTACCACTATTCATTTCCAACAAGAATTATTTTTTTAAAATACTATATTTTTTGTATCGATGGCTACATAGAACATAATTTCTGTATCACGACTGTATGTAGATTGGGTTATTTTCTTGTTTGGAAATAAATGTTTTTTCTTTTACAAATAAAACATATGTTATGGTATATAACATTTAAATTATAGAATTTATGTATTAAATTAAAAAATCAATGTATTGGGAATTGATAAAGAATCATGTTTGCATGACTCCTATGATAACCAACTATTGAATCACCATCTTTGTCATATAATTGAGAAGTTTTTGGAAATGATATGTCAGGTTCATTATTTATACAATTCTAAGATAAAACCACTTGAAATATGTCATGCTTTATTACAAGGAAAAATGATGAAACCATTGTTCAGTAGAGAGGGTTAAAGGGTCACAGATCTTCTAGGATTGGTGCACACTGATGCGTGTGGATGATTTAAAGTATAAGTTAGAGGCAGTTATTCTTACTTTATAACTTTTACTAATGACTTTATAAGATATGTTTATATATAATTGGTGAGGTATAAGTCTAAGTAATTTTATAAATTCATGTAATTCAATAATGAAGAAGAGAATCATCTTAGAAAGAATATAATGAAACTTCAATCAGATCGATGTGGTGAATATCCTAACCAAGTGTTTATTGACTTAATATAGGATCTGGGGATTCTATCTCAAATCAATCTTCTTTATACATCACATTTTAATGGTATTAGTGAAAGGAGAAACCATACCATGTTAGACATGGTATGGTTGATACTGAATCATACAGATCTACCATTATAATTTTGAAGATATATATTACAAACTAGACTAAACACATTAATCCAAGTACCAAATAAATTAGAAAATAGAATTCCCTTCAAGTTATGGATTGTAAAGAAATATTTTTTTTGGATAAATGTGTATAGGGTTTCAAATAAATTGTTAATGAATTATCAAGAAATGAAATTGAATCTTAGGGCACAATGTGTATATTTATTGGGTATCCCATGGGATCAAAGGGATATTACCTATACAACCCCTTAGAAAAGAAAGTGATAGTTGCCAAACATGCAATATTTTTTGAGAGGGAGAATATACTCAAAAAGGATAGTGGGGGAAAGATAGAATTGAATGAAATTGATGATTATGATGATATAAATTTTTTGTAACGGGAACAAGTTCCACATGTTCCCATGGTAGAAGTAGTTCATGAATCCCAAGTACTGCATAGGATTGGAAGGGAGGTAAGAGAACTAGAGAGATATAGTTTTCTAGTCACTGAATATGGTGACTCAATATTCGTGGACAATGATTAACCTATCTCATATAAATATGTAGTTAAATTATCTGAAGATGCAAGATGGAAAGAATCCATGAATTCTGAAATAGATACCATGTATCAGAACCAAGTTAGGGTTTTGGTCAATGAACCAGTTCATGTAAAGTTCATAGGAATAAAATGGGTAATTAAGAGAAAGCTAGATATGGAAGGTAGTTTAAATACATATAAATCAAGGCTAGTGGCTAAAGGGTTCAGACAATGTCAAGGAATTCACTTTGATGAAATATTTTCACATGTTTCCATGTATAAATCTATCCGTATTATACTTGATATAGTCGGTTACCATGGCTATGATATTTTGAAGATGGATGTCAAAACTACATACCATAATGGGATGCTTTAAAAATATTTCTATATGACACAACTAGAAGGGTTGTTGACTCCAGGTTATGACGAAATATCTTCAAGTTGTAGAGATTCATTTATGGATTGAAGAAAGAATCTAGGTATTGGAACATTAAATTTGATGACTCTATAATAGTACATGGCTTCATTATGAATGAATTTTATCCATAAATTTAAAATAGGTTTAGTGGAAATGAAATCATTATACTAGATTCATATGTTGATGAAATATTACTTATTGGTAATGACATAACAGTCTTTCCATCTATTTTGGACAAGTTAAACAAGTGTTTCTGCATGAAGGACTTAGGTGAAGTAGCCAATATTATAGGGATCAAGATCATTCATTAAATATATAAGAGTATGGTTGGACTATGTAAAAGTATATATGTTGAACATATACTTAATAGATTTAGTATAGAACAATCCAATGGTGGTTAGGTTCTATTGTCACAAGGTTTACGTATTTATAATAAAATGTGTCCTCAAACACAACAAGAGAAATAGAGAATGAGTAATATCCCATAATCATTGGTGATAGGATTATTCATTTATTCTATGTTATGTACTAGACTTTATCTTTCCAATGAATTGATCTTGGTAGGAAAATATCATGATGATCCTGGAGGCCAACATTGGTCTGCTATTAAGGATATCCTTATGTATCTCAGAAGAACCAAGGATATTTTCCTAGTGTACAGAGGAGATGAGGAGCCAATCATTAGACGTTAAACTGATTATTATTTTCATACAGACCATAATAATTTGATGTCATAGTCAGGATTTTTTTTCTTTCTCAAAAGAGGATATTTGAGATAGAATAGTTTAACGTATATAATTTTCACTAATTTTATAGTGGATTCTAAGTATATAGAGGTTTCTGATGCATCCAAGGAAGCCATTTGGATACAAGAATTTGTCTAGGATCTTGGTGTTGTACCTAGTAGTAAAGACCCTATGATATTTTGTTGTGATGATAAAACAATGTTGTATCTAAAAAAAGATCCATGTTGACACCAATGGAAAAAGCTTATAATCTGGATATATCACCTTTTGAGGGATTATTATCAAAGTGTGAGAGTTTTATTAAGAAGAGTACCCATATAAGAGAACATATAGGATCCTTGAAAATGTCCAATCTTATTATAAACATGACTATCATTTTGGGAGCTAGCAGATTAAATATTATTAGTAGTTGGAACCAGTGTGAGTTAGAGTGTGTTGGAGTTGGTTCAATTGAACTATATTATGTGTACATTATTATGAATTGTATTCATAGTTACTAGTGTTAATAAAAATTTCATCACATGAAGATTTTTATTATTCATATCAGAGTGTGATAATCTCCCAATAGTAGTTGTAAAAATTAATGGTCAAAACAGTTCCCCACAGTGATGAGAACCCAGAAGTTCTATAACACTCTTGTTAATTATGTGTTCTATAGCTGGATGATATCATTTTAGGGACACAAATGATACATTCTATCATTCATGGAAACTCATAGGACTTTGAGTCACCTTCTCATGGTGTACTACCTTGGTAATATCTTGTTTAGGTTTTTATGAGAAGGATACCCTATAATAGGAAATCTATATTTATATGTGTCATTTGGATGTTCCTCTCTCCCGAAAAGTGAATTGATACTTATACATTAATATTATTATTAATGAGTATTATGAGTAATTTAATTTGTTGTATTGATGAAAACCATGATGAAATATGTTCAGGTTAAGGTAGGATTTGTATGGTGTGTCATGAGTAATATTGTATTAATGAATAATGTGAGAAATGATTTTTCAATTTTTTTATTTAAAGGAAGTTGGAATATAAGCCCATTTGATAGAAATTATATAGGGTAAATAAATCCATGGAAATAGTGTTCTATAGTCAAGTTCAATTTTTTATAAGTCAAAGAAAGAGAGATAGAGAATATAGGTTAATGGCATCGACAATCAACATTCTTGATTAGAAAAATCAGGATAAAAAGATTACAATACACAATAAGAATTCATATGCGATATTATGACGTCATGAAATTAAATTATTTCTCGAGGGGTGTCTTAGCATGTTTTTAGATTCTAACTTCAGACTTTAGGCTGCTTCATATAACGACACCGGGAAATAGGCCTAGTGGGTCACATGGTAAGTGTATCCAGAATCTCAGTTCAATAATATGATATTATTTATTATTTAATAAGCTAAATAAATATTATTCTAGGATGCAGTTTAATTATTATACATATTTTCTTGACCACCTATATTTTTCCCCAATTATTCGATAGAATATAATGTGATAAAATTATTTAATAAATATTTATTTTCTCTTTGGTGGATAAAATATTTAGTAATTTATTGGAAAATAATGCACCGATATTTTTTTATTAAACAAACATTCATTATTCATGGCCCAATAAATATTATGAAGTAATAGAGAACCATGTTTATTGGTCTAGAGAGAAATATTGTATATTAAATATTATTTGAATAGATAATATTTAATTTTAATTCTCAATTTAATTGAATGTTGGGATATATTAATAATATTCTTATTACTGACTTGTGGTTCTATACGGGATTAAATAAATAATAAGGGGAATTTATTAATTATTTATTTCATAACCTAGTGTTATATGTAACCATTTATATTATTTTATAAATGATACAATTCATTTTTTGTGTTGTGCACAACAGATTTGGAGAATCCTATAAAGTCATAGAGATCACCCTTCCTTATGAATTCTTTAAAGAATAGAGAGTGATATTCCACGCTATTCTCCTTCCAGTAAATATTTATCGAGTAGAACAACTTGGAATTGATTCTCATGGTGTTCAAAAGTGAATGTGCCAAGCGATAGGACTTACCATGCCATGATCCATAGTTTTTTCACAATGATGTTCAAATAATTCTGGAACACGTGAAGATCAACACTATAGGGAACCTTCCCATGATTATTAAAATTAATCAATAGAAAAATAATGATCTATCGTAAGACTCATCAATGAGGAAATTATTCCAAAAAACTAATTATTTAATTTATTAAATTAATTATAAATAATAATTGATGATACTGAATCTGGTTATCAAGTTTTATCCATTATCTGTTTTCCTGGATTAAAATATGGTTATCCCAATTTTTATCATTGTGTAAATCTAATATTGAACACCGATCATGAAAAAAATAATAGTTGTGAACTACCCATTTCACACATCCACTATTACCAGAACCTACACCCTCCACTTCAAGACTAAAATATTATTTTAATTCATCCTTCAAACTATGAAGATTTTATCCTCATATAACCTGATCCAATTTTCAAAATATTCTTTTCGTAATTATTTAGAATAAGGACTTCATTTCTATGGTGAATAACATGAAAAAATCAAGTACCAGACATGAGTATTATCAAAAACATAATTTTTCTTCATAATTATTTTATTTTAAAAATTCATTCAAAACATACTAATACAATGATATTAATATCATTTATATAAAAAAATTACTAATATTAAGGTTATTTTCATTATATATTCATCCATACCACCGAATAATAGAAATGAAATTGTTAATTGGGCTTATAGTGAGTTATCGCCTCTATAAACAATGAATTTAATTGTACATCATCATAAATCTAGGACGGTTTAAAAAATTGATTTACTAGGGATATTTGGAATTTTTAAAATTTCTAATATTACAAATGTTTCATACTATCTTTATATAAAATAATTCCCTCACTCAAGAAATCATTATAAAATGTTACTGGTTGGGTTTATTTTACCACCTATGTGAATGATGCTATAATATTAATGTTATAAATAACTAAATATTGTTATATAATGATTATATAATATAATATAAATTAATTTAATATTTATTAATGATTATATTTTTTTTATTTTAAATATTTTCTAATATAACACATTTGGATCGCTAAACACGCTGAAACTAGTTTGTTGTGATTTCTATTTCCAAAAGGCATATTCACATCTCTCACATAATGAAAGTTAGACATACGTAGTAATTTAAAAAATTATTATATATTTATTGATATATTAATGATTAAATTTAGACCTTTTAGTGATAATTGATCCAAATTTTATGATGTTATATGAAACAAGTAAATGAATGATCAAACACCTGATAGTGAAAATAAACTATAGTAAGTAAATATATTTGTAATATATTATTAAAATATTTATAAGGCTATTATTTTTATTTTAATTTTATGATATAAGTGATTAATATAGTTATATTCATTGTATTAGAGATTAGAGAACCATCAAGTAAACAGAAATACAAGGTAAGGGTTTTCATCCCAAATTCATCTGTTTGAGACATGTTTGTATTATATACCAAATTTCATATACATGTTGTATATAATAATTATTTGATATATATGATCATTAATTATTTTTTAATCATGGTATTTTAATTTTAATCTCAATCCCACTCTTTTAAGGTAATTTTATTTGAATTTCTCTAAATCCATAAGGGTTTTATTAGTCTCGATTCTGATTCATTGATAAATAATAATTTTTACGCACAATGTTTTATTTTCATAGTGTATTGAATACCCATTGATTAATTTTTATCATAGTATTTTTATTTAATGCTATGTACTATAAAAATATGTAACCTTATTTAGGTGGATATTGATATAGATTTTCCCCACTAATAATTTTTTTTGGGAAATCATCTTTATCTCAACGATTTATGATCATTATAGTGAAATTATTACATATAAGTGAGGTAAATTATGAAATTTAATTTTATTATGTGATATTATGTAATTATTTTGGGTAGATATAAATTCCAAAAATATAAACCCTTTAATTTTTCTCATTATTGGGATAAGTTTCATGTATGAAATATGTATAACTCACATCACCTTTACTTGTGTTATAATATTTTATCATGAAATTACTTCTTCCATTCTTGGGTTCTCAAAAAATGAAATTTTATTATATAGTATATTATAATACAATTTGGGTAAATATTTTTTTTTAATAAAAACTAGTTTTTTTACTATTTTTAAAATGTGCTTTTTGAACAAAGGTATTTTAAAAATAATAAAAAAGGGTTTCCAAATACACTTTCATTTGTTTATCTCCCTCTACACATTTCTCCAATACTATCATTATGCCACTTAAAGTCCCTATTATAGCCGATTTATTTAAATAAAGTATTTATTTTTGAAGAGTCTTTATCACAACTATTTAAGAATAAATTCATAAGTGATTCATAACTTCCTCTTTTACATTAAATGTAATTTATTTTTCTAAATACTCTTTTGAGTATTAAATTCCACTTAAATTTTAATTTTGCAAAGGATTTATCTTAATATGGTAAAATTTTAATTATTTATACTCTAATAAATATTTATCTTTAGGGGGAATGAACGCATGGTACCAAATAATCAAAATAATGACATAGACATGTACCCATTTATATATATGGAGTAAAAATCAGATTTTATATAATTTATATTCGATGATTTTAACCCAGAAGGACTATTTTTTTACATGGGGAAAAGTTTCAATGTATATTATATTTTTATTCCAACACAAATGGTTATTAAAAAATTGACTGTAATTTTTAGAAGGCCCCCCTCAATTATCCAGATGGTTTATGATCATGTTATAAATTTTATTTAAAAGGTAAAAAGTATTTTCATAGAATATATTTTTATTCCAATAATAATGATTATTGGAAAGTTGGATATGTATCATTTGAAAATACACAATCTTTATTAGGATGCTTTATGATAATTTTATCCCTTTTACTGACATATGGAAATTCAATAACATTTTTAATGATTATTGACCACTAATGATGGTTGTTCATGTACTAATATTCTATATTATTCATTATATATATAACCATAATTTTAGTAAGCAAATGGTTCGTTATGGAATGGTATGTAAGGTTTTATGGAATCCTATGGTGAAATAATTAGTTTAAATCTACATAATGGTAGGTCCCATAATTATATAGCCCCTAATTGCATCGTTAGGTCTCATGAGACAAAATATATTATGTTTTGGTGTATAACTCTTCCCATAATAGGATAGTTTCTTGGAAAAATTCCATAAAAATATGTTTTTAATGTCTTCAATTTTGAATTCTATTAGTACGAGATTGGTATTATTGATACCAATGTCTTTATTTATGATCAAGGATATATAATTCTATTAGTTTTAGTTTATTATGTCTTCATATTGATTACTTATTAGTTGAATAATAATTATTACTTAATTATTCCATGATTACCTTTGCTGAATGTTTCAAAAACTAGGCATTTGAGTTCACCCATTTCTTATGTTTCGATTTACCTAGGTTATAAGTAAATTTATTATACATGATATAACTAATGGGACATCTTGTGTGGAGAATATTTAGGGATATATTGAAGTGTTATCATAAATTTAGTAGCTTCTTATATATAATGAAAAAATGACCATTATATGAGAATCCCAAAAGATTTATTTTCTTATCATTTATCATAATTCTCCCATTATCTAAAATAAAAAATATCATTATAATGTTAGAGATTAAATAATCATTATTTATTTTATAATTATAGATGTTTGTATCAAGGATTTTATAGTAGATTTCAAAAAATGTATGTATATTAAGATTATATGAGCACTAGATTCAATAGTGTGGGTTGGGGGTATCATAGTTTTATAAATGGAAATGTTTAAATAACATTGGATATTAAGATTTTTTTTTGCATAATTTAAGAGTTGATAATTTGAGTTTGATCATTATTTCGAAAGTATGGATAACCCTTTAGAAAAAGTGTAAGATTTAATGGTAAGGTAATAATGCACATTTTATTTGGAGAGTATTGTTAGAGAACCATTGTCAAAACAGTAGAGATTGGTCTATGTATATGATTATATCCAAAAGTATTGGTAAAGTATTTAATAGATGGTTTTACTATCAATACATCCATTTCTAGATACTAGAAAGTAGATATGGTATGGGAACATATACACCTAGGGGTAATCACCCTGAAAAGGGTTGGTCGAGTATAGACTCAATCATGACTATGATGCATGATGAGTGGGCCTAAGAATAAATATCTAGATAGGAACTCTTTTGAGATATTATTTTATTGATCATATACGCTTTATGAACCACTATGATGGATTTATTTTGTAATTAATTCAACACATTAGGTTAATAAGTACTATAGAACCTGAATTATTGTGAAACAGATTAAATTGGATGAAATATAGGTTGAAATAGAGGTATCACTAGGGAAGAAATATAATGTTTGAGTATTTATATTCATATAATAATTTTATCTGATTTAATTGGAAACCATTTTTTCGTTTTAGTATTAGGATGAAAAAGGATCACAAAAATGAAGTTGACATTGGTATGTATCTAGAATCCATTTTGTACTATAACCAAATAATGGATCATATATAAGGTGTTCAGAATCATGGTCTATTCATGCTACATTTTATAATGTCATTTTATTAGTCATACATTAAGGTAGTGAGATTTATATTTTAATATAAATTAATTTAATAAACTCTTAGCTATTTTGATCAGTGAAGTGATATTTATTGTTGGAATTTTGGTATATTCTAAATGTTATTGAGGATTATGTAAATCATCTAAAGACCATTTTTCAAAATAATTTTCATTAAATTTCTTAAACATCATATTAAATGGAATAAATAACCTTAAGACATGATTTTATATAAATTTTTAATTTTTGGAGATAACTATTTATGGAAACATATTTGAAGGATTGATATGTTTTAGGTTTAATATATGTTTGATGTGGTGGTAATAAAGTGTTGGGTGATTTTGAGAATGTAAGTCTTTCAATATCAATATCCTCGGTATTGAGGATAATTCATAATCACTTTGGGGATGTATATTTATTTTTTGTGATATTATATATATATTCACTAGTGTTTGAATTTATAAATTAGTGGTTGTAGATGAGATTTAATTTCTAATGGAATATGTGATATTGTTGTGTTTTAATAACTTGGTGACTCAAATGGTATTGGTATTGGTATGTTGTGGATAATATTTTATTAGGGTATATAAATAATTGGGTATCTGATTGCATGAATGAATAATGTTGTTTGAAGAAATATATTTAAGTTGATATATCCAAAGCGACTATTATAGATGTCATATTAGAGTTTATATGTCCAATTAAGAATATGTTAAGAATAAACTCTCTTATATTCTTCAATGAGTAATAATTAAAATAGTGAGGTTTAAATTTATTTAATGGTGGATAATTTGACAGAACAAGATATTTATATATGATTACCTATAAATAAGTCAATGTGTTCAATAGCTTGCTCCACATGAAACACCAACCTTAAATGAAACAATGATATTTTTTGATCAAATATAAATATTTATAAATGATGATTAAAACATATCCATTGAATTAGTGTAAATTTATAAGTGTAAAAACTTTATGAAATATGTTTATAAATAAAACAAAATCTACTTTTAATATGAAGTTAATCTAATTAGAATTACTAAAATGACTAATAAGATCATTACTTTTTGAGAAAAATATTTCTCTAAAAATTTCCATTTACATAACACTCAATAGTATTTCAAGAAAATATTCATTAATTCTAGAGAATTATATTCAATATGAATGATTTTTTTGAAATATTTTAGTTATTAAATGATATGAAATAAGAATAATAACTTTCAATATTTTGAAAAGTAATTTTTAATTAAATATGGGTTTTTATTATATTATATGATTTTAATCCAAAATTAAATTTATAAATTTTTTAATTTGAAATTAATAAAGTGATATTCACTTTTGAATATCTCATATGAAAATTTACTTAGTATGGATTTTTTATCTTTTCTTTTGGAAAATTTTGGGTTTTAGTCAGATATATAGTTATCATTAAACATTAAATTTTTAGGGATTTATCATTAAATATGAATGATATATAATTTTAAAAAACATTTTATATGATCCAAAATTAATATATGTAATAAAAGTATTTATTCTTATTTTTTCTTATAAAACCCAGGGCGTCCATTTTTAGTACTAAATTAAATTTATACTATAACAAAAATTATTTTCAATATTAATTTCATAAATAATTTTCAATGTGAGATTCAGTTTTGTCTTTCTAATAAGTCCTAAAACATTTTTTTTGTTTTAAAATAAAAAAGTTTCCCAATGATTGATAATTTTATTAATAATGGCATATACTAGAAATTTAATCTATAAAACTATATTATTCTAAAAATAATTTATACATTATGTGTGATAATCATAAAATTAACATTTCATACCCAATGAAATTTTATTCATTAGAATAATTTTTATATTTTAAAGTATAAGCATCAATTAAGGTAAACAGATGAAAATAATTTTTTTCATCAATATTAATTACAATTGTTAAAATTAATTACCATGGTAAAATTTAATTTTGGAAAAAGGTAAACATTTAAAAGAAAAATCCTCAAAACAATCAATTCTATCTGAAAAATCAATGGTTTAGGTGAGTTTAAATAAAAAATCAATTTAAAAACCTATTTTTTCGATTTTTTAATCATTTTACTTGGAATAGTTCTATCATATTATATAAATTTATGAAGGATCATTCAAAAGCATTCTTCCCCTGACTTATAAAAAAGGTAAAACTCCTCCACTTCATTAATCACCTATTCATGGAAAATATCCATGAAAATATTTAAATATTCCACTCTTAGATACCTCCCGATATTTAAAAAGATTATTGTCACCACTAGTCTCTATTAGACATTCATTTCTATGGAGAACTCGAAGAAAAATTTAAGTGTCTGACATGTGTATTGTCCAATACACAGATTTTATTCTTAATTATATTCATTAGAATTTATTCTAGAAATATTAATATCATTATATTAGTTTAATTAAAATATTTAAATTTTAATAAATTAAGGGTATTATTTTTATCTACTCATCTATACCATCCATTAAGAAAAATGATATTGTTAATCATGTGTACGACATAATAATACCTCCACGAATGAATAATTTAATTTTCCACAACCACCAATCATAGATGGTTATAATAATGGATTTAATTGGTATATATGATAGTTATTAAATTTCTATGACTCTTAATATTTCATACTATATTTGTCTAAAAACATTCAACACTCATTAAGCCATTATAAAATGTGATCGATGGGGTCCATTCTACCAACTATGTGAACAATGTTATAATATTTTTTTCATGAATGGTTATGGATTTTTATATAATTATAATATAATTGAACTATAATTAATATAATATATAATAATAATCTTAAATTATGTTATCATAATTTTAAATATTTATAAATATATCACCATTCAATCACCAAACATGAAAAAACTAGTATATCATGATTTATATTTTCATAATACATATTCATATATTTCACCTAATGAAAATGGGAATTATGTAATGACTTAAAAAACGTTATTATTATATATTTATTTATATAGTAATGATTAACATGAAAACACATAGTGAAAATCATTTCCATCTGTTTTGAAGTTATAAAAAACAGGCAACCAAATTTCAGACAACCGAAAATGAAAATAAACTACAATCGACTAATATATTTGTAATATATTATTATAATATAATGATAATAAAGGGTATTATTTTTATATTATTGTAATGTGAAAATTTATTTATATATTTATATTTATTATATAAGAGGTTATAAAATGGATGAGTAAGATGCAATACAATTTATAGATTTTGATATAAAATAACTCTCTTTGTAATTTGTTTTTTATTATAAAATATATTTAATATATGTGTTGTATATAATACTTATTTAAAATATAATAACATGAATAATTTTTTAATAATTTTATTGTAAGTTCAATTTCAAGGCCCCCTTTCAAGGGGTTTTAATTTGAATGTTTCTAAATCCACAGGGGTTTTCTTGTTCTCAATTATGATTCATTGAGACATAATACATTTTGTGCACCATTTTTTATTCTTACTGTGTATTCAATACCAATATATATATATATATCATAATATTTTTGAATCTGGTCATTTCTAGGAAAATTATGTTCCCTTATTCAAGTGGCTATTGATATAGTTGTATCCTCAATAGTAAGGATATTTGGTAACTCAAATTTCATTGAATGAGTAATGATCATTCTATTAAATATATTTTATATATTTTTAGTATGTTATTGGATTTTATTTTATTATGATCAATTATCTCCTTATTATATATATATATATATATATTTCTACCAGATAATTCCTTTTGAAAATATATCTAACTTATTGTGATATGTTTATTCTAAGGAATATTGGTAACTCAAGTCTCCATTAGTTGAGTTATACTATTCCATAATAAATTTATTTACTCCATTATTAGATTCCACCACCATTATATTTTATTATATAATATTTTTTAAAATTATTTTGTAAAATTGTGTTTTGAGTACTAATAAGGCTTTATTACTCCTTTTAAAATGTGAGTTTTGAAGAAATGTATTTTTAATATAATTAAATGGGTTTTACCTATCACATTAACTTGTTTAATATTCCTCTCCAAATTTATATAATTAAATACTTTTGTGTATTAAAATTTATTTAAATGAATATAATATTTTAAAATTAATCAATTTTAAAGATTTTGACTTCACCTTTTGAAAAATACTTATGGATGTGACTCATGACTACCTCTTTTTATGTTAATGTTATTTTTTTCTTCTAAAAATTGTTTTATGTTCTCACATTAATTTAAATTTTCATTTTTATAATTATTTTCCATAATAACCTCCATATTTCACTATTTATTCTCTAATATATATTTATATTGGGAGGAAATTAAATCATGATACCAAAAAATCGATTCCCAATCACATCTTGGGTGGCATAGTTCGAGTATTCTTTTGAAAAGAATCTTTTCATCTATGTCATCATACTTATATGTTTACTTTTTTACAAATGGGATATTTTTTTAATACATAAACCTTTTCTATATGGAATTATTATGAACATTTTTTATAGTATTTAATTATTACTATACCCATTTCTCTATAAGGCATTCACATCAAATTTTACATAATTCATATTAGAATATTTTCAACTAAAAATAATGTTATTTTTTTATATGAATAAATATTTTAGGGTAACATATATTTTTATTCCAATATAAATGATTAATTTAAAGTAGACTATGTATTATTTGACCATCCACCTTCTTTTTTCTGGATGGTTTATGATCATGTTGTCCCTTTTATTAACATAGTATAACAGTATTAGAGTGTTTTCACTAGAAAACGCGTCCCCAAAACTCTTCAAATTCTTTCATACATGAACCATGAACGTAGCCCATTTCTCAATCTTCAATTTGGCAGGTCGTAGGGCCCGAACGGAGTTATGAATTTAGAGTTATGGATATTTGAAGTTTGGCTGGAAAACTAGTTCGTGAAGCCCATTCGCGAAGCCCCCTCCGCGATCGTGGAGCCCCGCTGTGAAGTAAGGAGGCGGGACAGCTCTGCGAGGCCCTTTGACATCCGTGACCTACCATGGAGCCCCACCGCGAAGTAAGGAGGCGGGATGCTCTGCAAAACCCATTGACGTTCGTGATGCGCCACGAAGCCCCTTCGTGAAGCAAAAAGGCGGGACGCTCCTCGAACCCCTTTGACGTTCGCGATGCGCCGCCAAGAAAGGTGGCGGGATGCTCCGCGAACCCCTATGATGTTCACGATGCGCCGTGAAGCCATGCTATAAAGCAAGGATTTGGGGTGCTCCGCGAACCCCCTTTGACGTTTGTGAGGGGCCGCGAAGACCCACAGAGAAGCAAGGAGGAAGGACGCTCCGTGACTGCATTGGACATTCACGATCCGCCATAGAGCAAGCTCCGTCTTCATACTGAGCGTGCTCTGCTTTGTGGTGACTCTCCCCTATAGATACCCAGCTTACCCCCTTTTCCAGAAGGACACTCCGCTCCTTGGGCAGCCAATCTCCACGTTCACGGAGCTCCACTTTCCTTCGCAAAGTGGCTTCGTGAGCCCATGCTTCGCGAGCAGCTTCCTTCGCGAAGTGGCTCTATGATCCCATGCTTCGCGAGTAGCTTTCATCACGATGCTGCTCTACGAGACCATGCTCCGTGAGCCCATGCTCCACGAGCATCTTTCTTTGTGAAGCGTCTCCGTGAGTCTGATCTCCGCAAGTAGCATCCTTCACGATGCTGCTCCACGAGACCATGCTCCACGAGTCCATGCTCCGCGAGGCCATGCTCCATGGGCCCCTTTGCTCTACGAAGCTACTTTGTGAAGACCTGTTCTTTTCGAGGCTGCTACCTTTGCACCCACTAGTCCATACTACAGGGGATATGCCCCCGCACCCCCGCTTGGTCTCAGTGCCGGGCTGCGGTCCCGACCCTCTGACCCGGTCCCTTCCCAACTGTCACTGAGCCCCATGAAAAATGGAGAGTTGCACCATGAACGTTTTGGGCCAGGGTGTCAGGATTTTCCATTGTGCCCTTATGCACACCCGCCATCCACCTATCGAATACCATGATTTGATATACTCCTCCTCACACCATGAAACACCTTGAGTCGACATATTCCTCTTGGTCCTTTTCCTATGTCGTGAGTTGAGATTCGATCATCAATTCCCCGAGTACCTTGAGTCGAACCATTCCTCAGGGAACTCCTCTAAACCCTATCACTTGGCTCCTATGATAGGTTGAACCAGAAAGGGCCACCCATGCATAAGTCCCAACACCAACCATTTCTAGGCTCCTTATTCCTAATAGTCCAATCTACACGACTATAAACTATAGTACACCCCATGGGCCAAACATAGGATGCCTCTTACTCCAAGAAAGATATGACTTATGATCCAAGCATGAGATGACCACCAGTCTTATCTACATGAAAATAAATTGTAGTATTTCTTATGTTTGAAATATAGGATTCCTTTTTCTCTATACGAGATATGGCTTGTGCTCCAAGCATAAGATGATAACAGTCCTATCTACATGACTATAAACTACTGTATTTCCTATCTTTCAAATATAGTATGCCTCTTGCTCCATACGAGAGATGACTTGTGCTCCAAGCATAATATTCCAACAGTCCTATCAACATGACTATAAACTGTAGTGCACCCTATCTTCCAATCATGGGACGCCTCTTGCTCAAAACAAGAGATACCTTATGCTCCATGCATAAGATGACTAATTCCATGATTACAGTGACATATTTTCAAGAGCGTTGGAATCTGTTCAAACATTTCATCACTCCATCCCACGCTTTGCATGTCCTTCATTCGGATCTTTATCTCCTTCCATATCTGAAGGGACCCCCTAACGGCCTAGTCCAATTCCTCATTGGCTCACCTGCCGTCCTGGGCCAATGCCCCGAAAGACTTTGGACGAAACATTGAGTCAGGTCTAGTGTTTTGAACACAGTCAACAGTGGACACTCTTTTGTTTTCCCCCTTTTCAAGCTAACATGATATGGATTATGTGTTTAGAACATGGTAAATAGTTATCCTATATTGTCACGCCACCCTCAACATGTTCCGAATGTTGTGCATGTGATTCACACTCTTCATCTCCATTTGTTCGAGCTGATTCTAAAACCCCTTGGCATTATCCCTCTTGTGCACTAGCACAAAGGCGAAGGCCTCAACCCCATAGTGGGTTGGGATGCCCTCATGGCCATACATTAGGAACACATTACGAACATATTCCTTGCGTAATCCCCATCCACCATTGCTTCTCCATAGTGGCACCTGGGCATGTTCCCCGCATAATCCCCATGCACCATTGCCGCTCCCTAGCGGCACACGGAAAAATTCCTTGAGTAAGCCCAATTCACCATTTCCCTTCCATAGAGGCACCCAAGAAACTTCCTTGAGTAAGCCCCATGAACCATTTCCACTCCAGAGCAGCACTCAGGAAGATTCCTTGCATAAGCCCCATCCACCATTGCCGCTCCGCAACGGTGCCCGAGCAGCTTCCTCACATAATCCCCACGAACCATTACCACTCCCTAGAGGCACATGGGAAACTTCCTTGCGTAAGCCCCATTCACCATTACCACTCCATAGCGGCACCCAATCAGCTTCTTTGCATAATCCCCATTCACTATTGACGCTCCATAGCGGCACCCGAGCAGCCTTCTTGCTTAATCCCCATTCACCATTTCCACTCCAAAGTGGCACCTGGGCAGCTACCTCATGTAAGCCTCATTCACCATTGCCACTCCATAGAGGCACCCGGGAAGTATCCTTGCATAAGCCACATTCACCATTGTTTCTCCATAGCGGCACCCAGGTATCTTCCTTGCTTAATCCCCATTCACCATTGCCCCTCCCTAGCGGCACCCGGGCAGCTTCCTTGCATAACCCCCAATCACCATCGCCGCTCCATAACAGCACTTGGACACCTTCCTTGCATAAGCCCCATTCACCTTTTCCACTCCATAGTGTCACTTAGGGATATTCCTTACTTAAGCCTCATCCATCATTGACGCTCCATAGCAGCACCCAGGTAGCTTCCTTGTGTAAGCCCCAGGCACCGTTGCCGCTCCCTAGTGACACACAGACAGCTTCCTTGCGTAATCCCTATTCACCATTGCCGCTCCATCGTGACACTCAGGTAGCTTCCTTGCATAAGCCCCATTTACCATTGCCACTCCATAGCGGCACCTGAGCATCTTCTTTCCGTAAGACCCATACACCATTCCCGCTCCATAGCAGCACCCGAGTAGCTTCCTCGCATATGACCCATGCACCATTTCCGCTCCCTATCAGCACACGGGAAGCTTCCTGGCATAAGCCCCATTCACCACTTCTACTCCATAGAGGCACCTGGGCAGCTTCCTTGCGTAAGCCCCATTCACCATTGCCGCTCCAGAGCGGCACCCGGGCAGCTTCCTCACTTAATCCCCATTCACCATTGCCCCTCCGTAGCAGAACCTGGGTAGTTTCCTCGTGTATGCCCCATTCACCATTACCGCTCCATAAGAGCACCCGGGAAACATTCTTGGGTAAGACCCATTCACCATTTCTGGTCCATACCGGCACCCGTGAAGCTTCCTTGCATAAGCCCCATTCACCGTTGCTGGACCCTAGTGGCACCCGTGTAGCTACCTTGCTTAAGACCCATTCACCATCGTCGCTCCATAGAGGCACCCTTGAAGCTTCATTGTGTTATCCCCATTCACCTTCACTACTCCATAGCGGCACCCATGCTGCTTCCTTGCAAAATCCCCACCCACCATTTCCGCTCCATAGCGGTACCCAATAAGCTTTCTCTCGTAAGCCCCATGAACCATTGCCGCACCCTAGTAGCACTTAGTTAACATCCTTGCATAAGCCCCTTCCACCATTTCCACTCTATAGCGGCTCCCAGGCAAACATCTCGGTATAAGCCCCTAGATTTCTTATAGTAGGTAGCATTCCTAATCCTCTTTTCTTCTTCAGTCCCCAGTGCCAGAAAAGGGTGTGATGGGGAACAATGTTTCTCCTTTCATCGGCCCCAAATCCCTCTCCCGTTGCGCTTTGTCTCCTTCAGGCCTCCCTCCTAGAGTATGTCCCAATCCCTTCAGGTAGATAACCACACATAATCCCACGTTACCTCTTTGGGATGCGATCACGTGTAAGCCCCAATCCACTTCCCACAGACTCTCCATTCGCGATGTGATCATCAGGTCTCTACTGCCTCTTGTTTCTCACACGGAGCATGAATCATGTGGGAATAGAGTAATCACCGAACCTGAAATCCTCACCCCATGGGAAGCCTAGAGTATAAGCCCCATGCCCCATCCTGAACTAAGAGGTCTTTGATCCACACTAAGGAAGGGTAAGTAGGAATCCTCCCTGAGGTTCAAGCCCAGCACCCGGTCATTCTAACTATCTTCACGTCGGTTCACCAACACCCTGGGCACCCTAGAGCGTAAGCCCCACGCACCATCATGAACTATGTGGTCTCTGATCCTTGCTATGTAAGGTTACATAGGAATCCTCCCCGAGGTTCTAGTCCACCAACCATTGGTCCCCAGGTCCTCCTTCATGTCGGTTCACCAATGCCACCTGAACTACGTGGTCTTTGATCGTTACTACGACATGGTACGTAGGAAGCGTCCCTATGGTTCAATCCCACCACCCATTGGTCATTCCGACCCCTTCACGTCGGTTCACCAACACCCTGGGTTGCCTCAGAGCGTAAGCCCAAAATTTCACCATATGAACTACAAGGGCTTTGATCAGTTTTATGGTAAAGTACGTAGGAAGCCTCCCTGAAGTTCAAGCCCGCCACCCATTATCTCCGAACCCCTTCATGTCAGTTCTCACCACCTGAACTACATGGTCTTTGATCCTTTCCAAGGTAGGGTATGTAGGAAGCCTCCCTGAGGTTCAAGCCCAACACCGGTCGTCCTGACCATATTCACGTCGGTTCAACAACTCATTGGTCCACCTCATATCGTATGACCCAAATGCCCCATCAAAACTATGAGGACTTTGATCTTTTCCAAGGAAATGTATGTAGGAAGACTACACGAGGTTCATGTCGAATAACCATTGGACCCCAGGTCCTCCTTCATGTCAGTTCACCAACACCCTGGGCCGCCTCAGAGCGTAAGCCCCAAAAATCACCATCTGAACTATGTGGCAATTGATCCTTTCCAAGGAAAGGTAAATAGGAATCCTCCATGAGGTTCAATCCCACCATCCATTGGACCCCAGGTACACCTTCACGTCGTTTCTCACCCATTCGAACTACGAGGAATTTGATATTTTCTATTTCAAGGTACGTAAGAAGCATCCTTGAGCTTCAATCCCACCATCCACCTGGACCCCAGGTACTTATTCACGTTGGTTCACCGACCCCAACCCCATACCTGAACTACGTGGTCTTTAATATTTGCCAAGGCATGGTACGTTGGAATCCTCCCTGAGGTTCAAGTCCACAATCAATTGGTTCTGACCCCGAATCACGTCGGTTCCCACTCCTTCAGATGAACTACGTAGATTTTGATTCCTTTCCAAAAGGATACGTAGGAAGCCTCCCTGAGGTTCGATCCCATCACTCATGTCTCATCCTGATCTCTCCCTTGAGCCTATCTGTCTCGGGAAGGTCATGACCCAACCCAGAGGTTACACTTCCTCTGGGCCCCATCCATGCGTCCATTCTCATGGGTCGCCTCCTCAGGTGTCACATCATCTCACCGAACTACACAGACTTTGATTCCCTGCCACATGGATACAAGGGAGTCTCTTTGAGGCTAAAAAAAACACTAATATCACCTTCAAGACAGTCTCATCTCATTACCCTTGCACTCCATTCAACTCTCCATCATCGATCCTGATTCTCACCTGGGCCGCCACATCCCGGTTGGATCATGCCATCCACCTCCTAGAAGCTCCTAGTAGTACTTGGGTCATAATTCTTGTGTAATCCCTAGCATGTCTCAGGGTGATTGTCCTTTGTGTACACCTCGATTCATCACCCCCTTGAACTACATGTGATTTGATCCCGGTCGTCTAAATAGGGTATGTAGGAAACCTCCATGAGGTTCAATACCAACCAATGGTAAACCATGGTGTCCCCCATCCTAGGGTGCACTCTCCCTGATCCACCCATAGTGGTGTTCAGATCAACCATTATGGTGTGACATCCCCATTCCATGGGGCGCACCACCTAGGATACGTCCTCATTGGGCATTCTGATCCATCCGTCCTCCAGGTGTTCCCTCCTTGGGATGTACCAATCTGATCCATCTCTCTGGGATGTTCTGGTAACTCTCATTCCGTCTCCGCAATACGCTAAACTCACAGCCTACCTCATGATAAACATGAGATGCCCAAGGAAAACCTCGGAAGGCACGCCTTTAGTGTAACCGTCTCTTCAAGATGTTAAACACACGAAATACCCCATGATAATCATGGGAAGCTAAGGAAAAACTCAGATACATTCCTATAGCATATGATTCCCTACTTTTGATGTGGGATGACTCAGGTTCTGTACCCTTGAGATGCCCTCTTATGGGGAAGAATATAGGTTCCCCAATGTTCGTGCATCCAGAGATGCCCCGACATGCCTGATGTTGTTGTCTACTTCAACCAAATGTTTCTACCATGACAAGACCGCTGGAAATTTCTTGACAGATGAAGTGTAATTAACCGGTTTCCATAAAGATATGGCACCGAGAATAAGATTCACAAACCACGACTTAATCTATAAGGGAGACCCAGATTAGGTTACGAGTTTCGAGGAGGAATCCATGGAAGGAAGAACCAACATCCCATCATCCCATTTTAATTAAGGATTAAATGTCCATGAATAAGGAATGAATGTTTCCAGCCTTTGGAAAGCGGTAATGCGGGGAAACAGCTGCACGTCCTCCACAGACGGATGCACGCACCCCAACGAAAGCATCAGAAACAAAGAGTATCGTATATTATAATTCAAATATGGAAAATTATTTTCAATTTAACTATATATTGTTTGTCTATCTAAATTATTTATCAAGATGGGTAATGAACATGGTATCCCTTTTAATGAAATAGGTATATTTTTTTAAATTAATAATGATTATTGACTACTAACATAGGTTCATTATGTATTAATATTCTATATTTTTCATCATAGGGATAACCATATTTTTATTTGGATAATGGTTCTTAGGGAATGTTATGTGAGGTCTTGTTTACTCTTATAGTTAAATTATTGGACTTAATCAGTCTATGAGCGGAACATAGAATTACATGTCTTCTTGATTCATTGATATATCTCATGTGAAAAAATAGGTTGTATTTTAGTGTATTCCTCTTCCCATAACCTGATAATGTCCTAGAATACGACCCTACCAAAATGTTTTTGTGCTAAAAATTATGAATTCCATTAGTATGAGATCAATATTATTGATATCCATGTTTTAATTTATATTAATAGATATATAATTCTCTTAGTTTTAGTTGGTTATGGATAAATATTCTTTACTTATTCATATCGTAATATTTATTCAAGGATTAACACAGTTGTATGTTTCCCTTAGTTTTATTTTTATTACAAACATTCCTTATATTTCCATTTCCCTAGGTTATAAAATAATGTATTGGACAAGGTATTCCAAACAATATGTCTTTTGTGGTGAATATTGTGGGTGATGATCATGAATTATCATGAATTAAGTAGTATCTTATATATAAATAAAAAATGTCCACTTGTTGACAATGACATAATATTTATTAGTTTACAATGCGTCCTAATTATCTAATGATAAAAACCGATAATATAATTTATATGTAAGAGACTCATTTTTTTATTTTTTTATTTTTTATTATTATATCTTGGATTCTATAGCTTGTATCAAAGAGAGATTGTAATGTATGTGTCTATGAGAACCCCATCTGGTAGGGTGGTTCTGGGGAGTCATACATATACTTCTCTTATTCTCACTCAGGTTCATTGATTAATATATCCTATGTTTACCCCTTATGAGAATATTATGCCACACATTCTTATTATTTATTTCCTTAGTTTATAGAGAAAGGTTTTAAGTTGGGTACGTTTAATAAGTCTACTATGTGAGAATATATTTTTGATAGTCTTTGAGGTGATTTCATGAAATAAGATAATTATGTTTGTAATCTCCAAATAAACTAAAATATTTAAGGTTTTTGGTGAGTAATGCTTTGAGATGTATTTAATATAAATCCAAAATGATGTAATATTTATTTATAGTTTTTGGGTATTAAATGTATGTATTTGAGAAGTTACTATTTATTTTAGGATATTAACATATGAGATCTTTTTTCAAACCCTAGAGATGAGCCTATGTATTGGTTAATATCCTATTTTTTTGGTAAAGAATAGATTGTGTGGTTTCCATGTAATGAAATCCCTATTGTGATACTGGAATGTGGATGTAGATGTGGAACCAATTCAATTATTGGTGAACATCCTAAAAAAGGCTTGTTGAGAAACAACTTGATCTTAACTCAATGCATGATGAGTGGGACTATAAATACAATCTTACCTAAAAAATCATATAGGATATTCTTTAGTTAATTCACATTCTATTAATAAAATATTTTTATGAATGTTCATATAGAATCATTGACTTATTATGACAATCCCCAGTGATATGAGATGAACATAATGTTACATGTGTTAAAAATAAATATTCATATTTTACGACATAAAAAAAATGATTTTCATAATCTTATAATTACATAAAATAATTTTTGATATTTGATAATTACACTACGTTTTTTTATTTTTGAAAAGGTATATAACTAGGATTAATTGTGTAAAAAATGAGTGTGAAAGCCATTGTAATGACCATACTCATGATTAATAAAAAAACGTAATCTGTAATGTGTAAAATTATAATTATTCCTAATTAGTATTCTCTAATTATTAATAAATATATGAACATATGTGTATTTATAAATAAAAAATTAAGAGAAAAATTAGATTTTAGGTGTTAAAGTATATTAAAGGAAGAAGATCAAGATTATTACATGTTTTGAATGTGGGAAGAAGAACACATTAAAACATCTGAAAGGATCAGGTTGATGTTTTATTTATGGAAAATAATGGAATAAAGAAAATAATTTCTAAGGAAAAATAATGAGTAAATGTAGGGAAATAAATATCATGTTTTGGTACCAAAAATATTTCAATTTCATATGTTTAGAAACATGGGAATTATCCCAGTGAATTCCCTAATCCAGGGGATAAATACTATAAAAATAAACTTATTATGATATATTAATCACTAAATTTGGTAATGATTATTAACCCACACTTATCCACCCCTGTATAGTTGTGGAAGTCTTGTTAATGTTTTTAGGAATGAGACCTATGAAAATATTATAATTCTTCCATTAGTGTAATTTTATTTTATTTTTATCTTTGATAACATATCTCTATAGAGATTCTATTTAAATTTATAGAGTAAGGAAATCACATTTGACATTATGAATTAATCTATGATTTTATTTTGGTGTGATGATGAATATGAACTTACAATGGAAATTACTTCTACTGTATGGGTCATACTACCTAATGATGAGGGATATTTATCTCAAATGGTTAGAGGGAAACCCAAAATTAAAGATATTACTGTTGATTTCGGAATATTATGTTGTTTTTATTAAATACAAACCTAGTTTTCCCTAGAATTATGATGTTAATTTTTTAATAGAACTCATACCTAGTGCTATAACTATTTCAATGACTCCATAAAAAATTTCGCCAATTGAGTTGTATGAATTTAATAATAAACATGAAAATAATATTGATAAGGGATTCATAATACCTAGTGTGTTATCATAGGGTGATCCTATTTTTTAATGTTTAAAGATGGGTTAATGTGCCTTTTCAATGATTTTCTATAAATTAACATGATTGATATCACAAAAAATTATCTTATTCAAGTCATTGAAGACATGTTTGATCCAATTCCTGAAGATCAACACATTCCCATGACTGACCTTCAGTCTCAATATCATCAATTAACAATCAACAAAAGGATATAGCTAAGACATCTATTTATAAAATGAATTGTCCTTAAAAATTTATAGTGATGCAATTAAAACTTTCCAATTGTCCATCTGCCTATATGGATTTAATGAATAAAGTCTCTATATACTACATTTATTAGTTTGTGCTAGTATCTATAGATGATATTATTATATACCCTAGGACGAAATAAGAACAAATAGATCATTTGATAATTTTATTAAAGACCCTAATAAAGGAGAATTTTCATTCAAAATTTTTCTATTGTGGATTTTGTCTATAAGATGTTTCATTCTTGGTTCATATAATTTTAAGAGATGATATATTGGTGGATATTCGAAAGATAGAAGTTATTGAGAAATGGCCCAGAGAATAAATGGTGACTAAGATATATAGTTTTATGGGTTATCTAGATACTATCAACTATTATTGAGAGATTTCACATGACTATCTTATCCAATAAAGAAGATTACATGGAAGAGAGCGATGTTCCTTTTGATAGATGAATATGATGAATATTTAAAAAAGCTATAAAGATGGTTGGTTAGTGCACCTATGCTCATGATATCTGAAGGTGTAGAAGGGTTTGTGATCTATAATGATGAATCAAAGAAGGGGTTGGATGAATCCTCATGCAAAATTATAATGTGATAGCTTATACATGATGCTAATTTAAAATTCATGACAAAAATTATTTGACTCATGATTTGGAGTTGACAGTGTTAATTTTTTGATGATAAAAATATATTCATTTGCATTATGGTGAAAGATGTGATATATATACTAATCATAAAATATTAAATTCTATATTCATATATAAATAGTTTAATATTCACCAATGGAGATGGATTCAGTTGATTAATGATTATTATCGATCAATATATTACCACCTAGGAAAGGAAAAAAAGGTGGATAATGATTTGAGTAAAAAGTACCATGATATTTTTAAGTCGATGAGGATAAAAAATATTAAAAACTGAGGGAATATGGCTATTCAAATAATTATTAAAGGGGATAGATCATATATTTCCTAGATGAATGGTAAAACATCCATCCATGTGAGGATTAAAGAGGCAAAAAAGGATAATGTAGAACTGCAGAAGAATATGATGAAGGTTATTGATTTTAATTTTTATTATGATGGAATGATAGGTTTTTTAACCAAGAATGTTTCCCATAAATAACAGATTTGAATAATGTTCCATTAGATGAATCTAATATTTAATCATTATTTATTAATCGTGTATGAATAATGTATTTTGATCTCTAAAAGATTATTTATGGCTGGGAAACCTAAAAAATAGATATTGCGGATTATGTATCTTGATGTTTGGTATGTCAAAAAGAAAAGTATAAGCGATAATTTTTTGGGTATGTTACAACCATTCACCATACCAAAATGGAAATGCAAAAAACATCACCATGGTTTTTATCATCATACTCCCAAAGGCATCTAATGTCCTTAATGATATTTGGTTTCTAGTAAATCTCATTGTGTTAGCAAATTTTGTGGTAATCATAAAACAGTTTTATCTCGATCATATTTCTAGGATATACATTAAGGTAGTGGTAATGTTTCATGGGGTACCATATTATATTATATAATATCATAATTTGAGGTTAACATTGACGTTATATAGAAGACTTCAAAAAATATTTGAATATGAAATTGAGATTTAGAACTACATATCATAATTAGATACATGGTCATTTTGAGAGTACCATTTTAATGCTAACAAGAATATTCAGATAATGTTTTCTTAGTTTTAAATGTGGTTGGTATTTACACCTTTATATGGTTAATATTTATTAGAATAATAGAATTCACTCAATCATTTTTATGGCTCTGTGTGAAGGCCTCTATAGAAGGAAGTGAAGAAATCCAATGTGATGGGATGATGTTATAGGAAAAAATATATTGGGATATAATATGTGATAACCATAGAAGGCCAAATACCCTGAGAGGGGTGGGGGAATCAAGGTTTGACAGATTTAAACCTCTACCACATTGGATCCTGTTTCACTATTATGAAAAACTATCTTCTCTCTCTTTCTTGTAGCAAAGTGTAAATAGAAATTAAATCATGAACATGACATAAAAATTTTTACTTGGTTCACCCTCACTAGGATACGTCGAAGGAGAATACACTGACGATGTGCCGATGTGCCAAATCCCATATAAGCTCATTGTTTTTTACAATATTTGATGCAGACTCACTATCCCATAAGGTTTACAACCAATCACAATATGAAAGCTCCCTTCTCTCTCGACTGAAGTGTGCTCACTACTTTTTCATAAGATCCACTCACAGTTTATAGACTGGTAGGTCTATTCAATTAAATGAATACCTGCATCCGTAGCTGTATAGAGATTCTCTATCAATATTCTACATTCACACACAGATGAATACCTCTTTACCACATAATTTAACTGGGCATCCTCAAATTTTATGTGCATCCCTTATTGCGCTTTGCGCGTAATTCCCTTACTGTGTATGAAAAATATATTTTTTGCATGCAATCATAACTCCACTTTTCAAACAATTTCAACCATTCCGTGCAACCTTCATTTTACTTGAAATGTCAAATTTTATGCGCAACCTCAATTTTTACGCACAACAACAATTTTTTCATGCAACTACCTTTGGGTATTTTTATGTGCATGAATGCTTAGATATTCTCTATGTCTTTATCTTTTTTAATGAGGGGGTCACCTCATATTTATAGGAAACCTTGAATACTTCATGAAAAACCATCGTTGAGCACATAATACTCTTCGAGCATGAAAAACATATCTTCTACACAACATCGTATTTCGTGCACTGCTCCAATATTTTGCGCACCTCATTATTTTGCCTATTTCGAGATTCTGATCTAAAAATTCCTCATGTTCAAAAAAATAGATCCCTCTATTTCATGAACCACTTCAATATTTCGCGCACCATCCTTTTCCAAAAACATATCTCGCCATTTTACAATTTTGAGGCATAATAATTTTGTGAAACATTGGAAAATGAATCCTCCTTGTATCTGCTCTTTTTGTACCTACTCCAGATCTTCCTTTCCTTTGTCGAGGTTCTTCTATCAATCTTGGATTGTCAAAAACATCTTGTTTACCCAAAAAATCACTATGGATGCCCCCCTTTTTTTAAAAAAACTGAACATTCAAAACCCATTATGTCAACAAACAAAACATAGAGGCCCTCTTTGTCAACAAACACAACCAACCCAAAAATGCTTCAATAATGCCTTGAGGGATTTTTTCCCAAAAATATGGTGGAGGAAATGGTAGGGAAGGTTATAACCATATGATAATTGGTAGATATCTATAAACCTAGATCTGATGATAAAAGTATAATCTTCACACTTTTGGATTTCATAACAATAATCATATCCCAATTCGAATCATCTAAAATGTATAACATTATCATAAAATATTTGATCACTTACATAAAAAATTAACTTGTACAACTAAAAAATAATCCTATTACCACGTATTAATTCCAAAATTTATTAAAAAATTTATATTATGTTACCTAATTCCATAGTTAATTAAAAACATGTAAATACCTCTTTCCCCGATCAAGAAACCCCCTTCCCCTTTTAGTTCCAGGATCGAGCACCCTGTACACATTACCTTTCATGATAAAGAACCCAATTACCCTTCTCATTTCATGATTGAGAACACATTCCCATTTCATAATTGATCTCCCTTGATCCTTTGCAAATATCTTCGGGCTAGTGCTCACAATACAGCTCTCCAACCTATGTAGATCTATCTTAGACAATGCTCATGATCAATCCCAATATCCACCAAAGATCCCTCCCAACAAAAACTTTCAATTGATCCCCCATACCCAAAATATCTACACCTGATCATCTCTTCCCATATTCATGATCAAGCTCCCCATCCTCTATAGGTATGCTACTAAGAAACACTTTCTCAATGCTTACCCTCTTCACTAAATCAACCAACTCATTGGATCTAGTATAGGTATTATACCATTATTCCCATCACACACAACAAAATAAAACTCTTTACCATTACTATTTTCCTCACATTTTCAATGTAGGAACGATTGGTAGATATTAAAATATACTTTCCCTGTCCAGTAGAGATATTCCCTCATAATGCATTCATTTTCTATAGAGGTTTTTCACATTATTAATCAAGGTATTTATTTACCCTCCCCTATTTGTAATGATAATTAATTTACTACAATACCTATTTCAAACTACTCTATCACTGGATAAAGTGATTTTTTAAGTCATTATTATGTTGGAAAATCATAGTTTTCATATTTTGTTCAATAATTACTATTATTTGAATTTTTTTGTGTTTTATTTGTTTAATATTTTGATATTATGTTTTTTTCAATATTATTATTAGATTATTAAAAATTAAAAAAATAGAGGAGGTGTATATAAAATCATAGTTTTTAAATACAGGAAAAAATATATCACAAAGGCCAGATAATGATGCATTGTAAGGTGTAGCCTTTGGTGCACCTCACAACACCTATTTCTGTAATACATGCTTTAAAGTGCCTTTGACAACACTATATATAATTTTTGATGGAATTGACTCTATTATAACGAATCATTCATGAATTTACTATGTTTAATCTATGTATCAATTTCAATGTGAAGATATTATAATTAATTTTATATAATAATGTACATTATTGTCAAAGGTGCGCTGAGGCCCGTGCCACAGAAGTGGCATTATGCAGAATGTCTAGAGTTCCCTACCATTTATGAAGCATAATGACATAGTTGAGAAAAAAATGTGCATTACTCTCCTCATATTACTCATGGTTATTAGTAACTAGTCTCCAAAATAGAATGCCTCCCTATCTTCTTCAATGATGTCATGCTTCAGTATTGAGGGGTGGAAACCCTAGATGGTTGGGATGTGGAAGGTTCTATGGATATTTAGGGCAGTGAGTGGTGTGAGAGAAAAAAATAAGTGAAATTTCACTATAACATGAAATAACACCTTCTTTATTCATTTATCAGTTTACATTATTTTATTTTATGATTCTTTAAAAAAATAACTTAACAAAATTTTAATACTTCCGAAAGAATTGAATTAATGCAATAAATATATACATAAAAAAATGAATGGTTAAAATAAATGATCAATTGAAATGAAACAATTTTATTCCCTATTTTATCAAACATATAGGTATATATAATATATCATTTAAAAATACGCAATATGTAATTTTTTGAAATATAAAAATAATATTTTCAAAATTTATAAAATTTGTAGAACATGATTTGAAAAAAATACACTTTTTTAAGGATATATGTTGTTGTTATTTGAAATAATGTAATCATATTATTAAAAATAATATGTTTGAAACAAATGTTTTATTGTCTAAAAAGTCATAATATAACTGTTGTTACTTTTATATTTTGTGATGATTAAAGTGATGTTTGCGATTTATATTGCTAATGATACTAATTATGTGACCCAATCAATTTAATTTACAAATATTAAATTTTAAAATAATATTTCAATTATTTATTGTTGATACATTATATCTGGACGTATAATATATATGTATTTGATTAAAATAACGGTGAAATATATATATATTTAATTATTTCACGGGATACACTGTTGTTTCAATAAGTGGAAGCCTAGATCCACATACCTAAGAGACATTTTTCCATTAATATTCCATGATCACTTGAAAAAAATGGTAAATGAATAATATTAAAACCATTCCATAATAATAATTTTTTAAATGGATGTTTTCCATTAATGAATTTTAAAATATGAGAAACTTATTTAAAAATAAGAAATAATTTTATCTTTGTGTTTTAAGTAATTCATGTTCAACATATTAGAATCTATTTTTGGTTATGATATGTATTAATTTGTCATGAATAATATCATATATAATCATTACCTAAATTAAATTAATGGATACTAGTTATTATACTTGTGGTTTTTAACTAATTTCTTTCTAGATATTATAGATTCAACTATTATTATCTACTCAATGACTATTGAATCATATGACATATCACTAGAATTTATTATGATATATTAACACATATTTTTATATTTGATTATTTATAATATATTTTATATGTAGTGTTCTTGTTCTAAATTTTTTATTTCTGAAATTTATACGAAATTTATTTTTGGGAATAATGTTTTATATTGATTTTATTTCCGTAATTATTTTTAAAAGGAAAATATAATTGTTTCTATTTTGAATTTAATTTATTACCTGTTTTCGATAAGAGAATTTATTTTCATAGGGAAATTTTAACATTTTATTATTATTTTTCTTTTATAAATTAAAGTACAATTTTGATGTAATTTGTAAAACACATGAGATTGATTCCATTTATATGTAATGACTTATGTGGGTTCTTAATGAAAATAATTATAGTTGTATCATGAAACTATATGTATATATTTAGGTTTTATAAGTATTTTTATTATATCTTAATGGTTAAAAGTATTATAAATTTACACTGTATGAAATTAACATAGTTTTATATATAATGTACTGAATATGTCATAATTCTAAATTCATAAATAATTAAGCTAATAAATTAATGATTATCTATAGTACTTTTCTTACAAATAATTGAGTTGAAATGTTTTTATTTTCAATCAAAAATATTTCTACCAGTTTGGTTATTTATATTATAATGGATATGGGTTTGATGTACAATGTTTATTTGTTAAGCAATGATTTTCAAAAGGAGTGGGAATATATTTTTTATTTTTTATTTTATAATTATAAATATCGAATATTGATTTAATTCCATTGTTTTGATTACATTGGAAGGCTTTGGTCAATTCATGAGTATGTGAGTTACCATATCACTAAAAAAGGTTTGAAAAATAATATCTTGTTTAGTATCTTAATGGAGAAAAAATTCAAGTTAAGTGTAACACCCCAAGCTTCTATGGTACGCTTCCCTTTGAATAATGTGATAGCGTGTGTTGTACACAACACCAAGTTCTAACACACCATAACCAATCAAACTAGCCGTTATGAATAGTAATACCTACTTTTTGAAATTATATATATTTTATATTTCAAAATGGACATCAATTTTGGATTCGGAATATCGAATTTATCCTAAGGTGAAATTTTGGTACATTTCGGATAACTTTCATATTTTGATGAATAGTGAAAATTACTAAATTTTAATTAAAAACAACTTTTTTAATCAAAATAATTAATAATGATAAATTATGAATTTTATTAGTTTTAAAGTATATTTGGAATATATTTTTACCATTTAATATAATGTTTGTCATTGGACATAATTTTACAATTAAACCGAACATAAACAAGTGTCAATCTTTTGATAGTTATTATCTCTTAAAAACACGCTTTTTGTTTTGACAGCGGGAATTAATTTTAAATTAATTTCTGCCACTTCTGTGTTTTGAATTTAGGAAAATGGATTCCATATTTGGAATCAGGATGTTTAAATTGTGTAAATAGGTAACTTTTATTTTTAGACATTTTGAATAATTACTGCCGTAAATATTTTATTTACCATGGTCAAGGGTAAATCCGGTAAATAAGGGTTAAAAAGAATAATATTATAATAATAATAAATTACCCTAAAACGTGTCTTAACCCTATTGGTTGATTCATGGTCGACCATGGGCATCTTTGGGTCGATTTTGGGACCCCATGGATCTATTTGTAAGTGATAATGACACTTTATTTTAATTAAGTTAAAATGAATACAAAAATGACACAAGCATATATCTTTTAGAAAAACAATTGTTACATAGGGTTATATATGTTGGATTTTAGATTATAAATATTCATTATAAATATAAAAAGATTTCCTACATAATGATATTTTATTTATAATTTTTAAACATTAAATAATTTATTTTATTTATGACACAATGATGATGAATTAATTACTATAATAGTGGAAAACTAAAATAATTGATATTATAAATATCCAAATAAATATAATATGAAACTTTTAATGAATTAAACTAATTTTCTAGGATAATATGATATATTAGTATTGATTTAATTGACTTTTTTCGAAGTAATAAATCTGTTATGAGTTTCACAAAAATCAACTATTGAATAGTGTCAAAATTGACATAAAAGAGTTCTTAAAACAAATATTATATTATTAATTGATATTAAATTCCTAAAAATCTAAGGATCGGCCAAGAGACTTATATCATGATAGGTTCATCATTAATGGACCACTTGGGGGTCGTTTGAATGTATATAGTATGTTTATTAACCATATTATATAAAAATACAAAGAGACATTGTAAAAGTGAAACTAATTAACATAAAGTTAATACTTAAAGATAAGGTTAATATAAGTACACAAACCTGTCTAAATTCTATTGGTTGAGTTGTTTTCTACCCATCCCCACCTTAACCTTTGAATATTCAACTTTGGAGCCATTGGAAACCGATTATGAATTTATTATAAACTAATATCTCAAGCTTTTCCAAAGGTGCCCCTCACCCCTCTTATAAAAAGGCACTCCTCCTTATCATTTATTCACACCATCAAAGCCTTTGGTTCGGCCAAACTCTGACCAAATACTCTCCCAACTTCCCTCACTACAACCTAGGGGCCTTAGTTTGATCATAAAGCCAACCTAAGGTGCCCTTTTGATCAAATCAAAAGGAAGAACCCGAAGAAGAGGTAATGTTTTCACCACCCCTTTTCAAGTTCCTTTCTTCTTCCACTTCTTCTTTCTTTGTTCTTACCATTCTAAAATAATAACTCCAGTATCATACATATACTGTGATGTTATTATAAATATGGTACAACCATATTCAGTATTCTATCCACCCTTTGAATAACATGTCACTATACGTGCGTACGTACGGCTTACCGTCTCCACGTCGTGGTGTAATTGTTATTCAATATATTATTATTTGGATGGGTATAATAATGATGTGTAACTCATGTAAATAATAAATATAACATGTTAATGATTCTTCATATATGATATACCATCCATTTATATATTATTTAAATATCAATAGAATGATATTGTCGCTCGTGCGTACGTACGGACTACCGTCTCCACGAACGCAATGAGATTCATTCTCCATCGTATCCATTCAAGTATAATTATCATTTGATGATTTAAAAATGATGTTTAAGGACTTGATATCATTATGGATATGAATAATATACAACAAACATGGCTTATGTAACAAAACATATAAAAGAAAATGAGTAAGTTAACACCCGAAACGACGATAATTCTAAGATATTATTAACAAATCAATTTTAAAAGATCATATATGATATCATATTAATATATATGATTTTTGTATAATTTAATAACAATTATTTCACCATTATACTGGAGGTTAACCTACCCCAACCAAGGAAAAGTACAAGGTAAGGGTTATTTCACAATCTCTTCATTATCCGAGGTTGTTTATACGTAATAATCTACTGGGATTTCTTTATCATCCACATCCATGTTTCTTCGAAATGTATTTCAAAACATATTTATTATTTACATGAATATTGGTTAAAGTCATTTATACACTTGTTTGACTTTTTATAAGAGGTTTATAAAGGAATCTTTCCGTCATTTTCAAAACAAGGTCCTTTTTAACCTTTTCGACAGAATTAAGGTAAGAATGTTTTTGAACTTATACGGCGGGTGCAGCTATTTTCTGCCATTATAAAATCTTTAAAGCTTCCCTTACAAGCTTATAAGATTATTTTCAAAGAAAATGTTTTATTTTATATGGATCTTAAATGATTTCAAAATAAAAGGAGATATTTCTTTAAAAAGAATTTTGATTTCATCTATGTCAACATCCTTTGATGGATTTTAAGATTATTTGAAGTTGATTTATTATGATACAAAACTTCTATATTGTATTGAAGGTTTTTTGATATGTTTGACTGTGGATGTGCTATTTTTATACCATTCATAGTTTATGGTGAAAGTATTGACATTTCGTATGCTAGTTTTAATACGAATGTTTATGTTATGTTTAAACCTTTTAATATGGGAATGCATTGGACTTAATATGTGACGGGTGGAGCCCGCTATAGCTCCTCGATGCATCGGTAGGTCTCATGAGACAAACTAGTGTCTTGGAACAAGGCCTTGACAAAATCTTATTTGTAGTCTTTGCACGAGGCCTTGGCTATGTGGTTATGATAGTCTGGCATTATGCATTCCATCATTATGAAAGTGGTTATTGATTTTGCATGTGATTATTCGATTAGTAGAATAACCATGTGAATAAGTAAATGGAATTATTTCATTTTATTTATGCCATACTATGTTAAATGTTCAAGTTTAAAAGGCTTTTGTTTTAGTTATACATTGCCTTAAATGTTTATTCTTATTTATGAAAGTTTCCGCTATATTGTTATCCTTACTGGGCATTTGAGCTCACCCCTTTTCTATGTTTTATTTTTCCCAGGAAGTGAAGAAGTAAATTATGAATGACCTACAGGGATATTATGTGGGGATATGAGTGTGGATTATGGAGACAATATGTTTTTGTAGTAGTTTTTCATTTTATGATGTAATGTAAGACTTATGAATATATCTAGTGTTTCCAAGACTACTAAACCAATCGGTCTTTCGAGATTTGATCTTTCTTGTGATCATACCAATGTTATGTAATAATGCACCGACTCTGGGTAACTGGGGTCGGGGCGTTACAGTTGGTATCAGAGGAAGTTTAGTACAAACCTTGGAAGCTAGATTTAGATAAACTCTGATTAGAGCACGTAGACCTAAGATGAACATTGAGGATTAGTATAGAAGAACTTCCTAGAATTTTGGTATTGTAGAGATTTTGTGAGTTTTCCAAGCAATACATCCCTGTCTGGATACGAGCAGGTAGAGGCGGCTCTGGCACAGATGTACCTAGGGATAAAACCCGAAAACACCGCTTTGAGCTAGACTCGAACGGGAACTGGTGCACAACAACGGGCCTTGCTGCACTCTTGGTTATGACACTCCCGGGGGATATGCTTAGGATAACTCTCACTTTTCTTTACAAATCATTTTGAAGGGATTATGAGTATATACTTCCTCAAAGAAAACATTCTTATGATTATGGATTATATCCATAAATAGTTCAATTTATGTTAAGTGTTTTATAAGTATGGGATTATGTATTTTGATTCATAAACTGATCTAGTTTATGCCATTGTTTAGAAATGGCGCCTAGTGGAAGAAATGGAAACCGTATCAATGCACGCACTCCATGTATGGATTTCCCTCCTGCTCAAGATAATTATAGTGGGGTTGGTGATGCAACTGGTGCCGATCAGCTAATCACCATACTGGGACAACTTACTCAGGTTATGAATAATAACCTTACTCGTATGGATTACCCTGATCCGCAGCGTGGAGGATCAATGTTAGATCGATTCATGAGGCAACAACCACCAACGTTCAATGGGAGTACAAATCCCTTAGTAGATGAGCAATGGATATTTTCCCTAGAGAAAATATTTCAGGCTTTGGGGAGCAGTGAAAGGGAAAAAGTTATCATGGCAGTTTACCGCCTCACTGGAGATGCTGATCAATGGTGGTCATTGATTCAAAATACGAAGGAAGATGATGAAGTATCAAATATGGAATGGAGGGAGTTCAAAGATCTGTTTTTAGAAAAATACTTTCCTCGCGACCGTCGAGCTGATATGGAAAGGCAATTTCTGAGTCTGAGACAAAAGGAGGATGAGAATGTCACAAAGTACGAGGCTAACATTACAAGGTTAGCAAGGTATGCTGGAGATTATATTCGTAACCCAAGAAGTAAGATTGATCGTTTCTTTGATGGGTTAAATCCATTTCTCCGTCAAGCATTAGTCTCACAATCCTTTTCATCGTACGAAGACATTGTCTCATGTGCTATCAAGACTGAAAAGGAATTCTCTAAGTCTTATGACTTTAAAGCAAAGCAAGAGAAGAAGAGACCTGCTAATCAATCTGGGAATGGAAATAAGGGGAACAAGGGAAAGGTTGAATATCCATCTTGTGGTAAATGCGGGAAGAAACACCCCGGTGCTTGCTTGAAGGGAATGGGAGTCTTTTACAAGTGTGGTGAAAAAGGGCACCAAGCTCGTGATTGCAAAGGGAAGAAGGAAGCTACCAACGTTCAGTGCTACAATTGTAGGGAGATGGGGCATTATGCAAATGCATTTCCTAAGCGTCAGGAGAACTTACCTCAGAAAAGGCCAAGGGATCAAGGCCAGGCTTATGCTATCACTACTGCAGAGGTAGAAGCTCCAAAAGACGTGGTGGCAGGTAATTTAATGGTTTCCTCAAGTTTATAAAATGCATTATTTGACTCTGGATCGTCGCATTGTTTCATATCTTCCCAGTTTGCTAAGGAAATTAGATATTTCCAATTTGATTTAATAAGGGAGTTGTCAGTTAAAACTCCTAAGGGAAGTATCATTGCAACAAAGTTTTGTCAATCAGTCCCCATTAGAGCACATAAATTTTCATTATCTGCTGATCTCATCGTCATACCTATGATTGAGTTTGATATAATCCTCGGTATGGATTGGATTTCAGACTATGATGAGAAGATTTATTGTAAGAAGAAAGAGGTTACGATTCTTGATGATAATGATAAGGAACACCTTATCTTTAGAGCAGAATCGTCACCACCTAATTCTTATTTAGATCCACCCCCAGTAGCTCAACTTAATTCAATTATTGGGGAGGAAGAGAATGAAATAAATGTCGGTGAGGAAAGGAATGTTCAAATAGAGGATGTACCTGTTGTGAAAGAATTTTTAGATGTATTTCCGGAAGATTTACCTGGACATCCTCCAGAACGAGAAGTTGAGTTTTCCATTGATTTGATTCCTGGATCAAGGCCTATATCGAAGACCCCTTATAGAATGGCCACTGTAGAGTTAGTCGAACTAAAGAAACAACTAGAGGAATTGAGTAATAAGGGATTTATTCGCCCTAGTGTTTCTCCATGGGGAGCCCCTATTCTTTTTGTTAAAAAGAAAGATGGATCTATGAGGTTATGTATCAACTACAGGGAGATCAATGCTATAACGATAAAGAACAAGTATCCCCTACCTCGTATTGATGATTTATTTGACCAACTACATGGAGCTCAATACTTTTCAAAGATTGACCTTCAATCTGGATACCATCAGTTGTGTGTAAAGATGGAAGACATTCCGAAGACAGCATTTCGAACCAGGTACAGGCATTACGAGTTTACTGTAATGCCGTTTGGATTGACTAATGCACCATCTGTATTCATGGATATGATGAATAGATTTTCAAGGAGTATCTCGATGAATTTGTGGTGGTATTTATTGATGATATCTTGGTATACTCCAAAACCTATGAAGATCATGAAAATCACTTGCGCATTATCTGGAAGACTCTGAGAAGGCATGAATTATATGGGAAGTTTAGCAAGTGTGAATTCTGGCTTCAGGAGATTTCTTTTCTTGGCCATATTGTCTCTAAAGATGGAATCTCTGTTGATCCTTCTAAGACCAAGGCAATCCAAGAATGGCCAGCACCTACGAGTATAACTGAGGTACGCAGTTTTATTGGTTTGGCAGGTTATTATCGACGTTTCGTCCAGAATTTTGCCTGATTGGCTAACCCATTAACGAAGCTCACACGTAAAGGGGTTAAATTTGTTTGGAAAAAAGAGTGTGAAGAATGTTTTGAAGAACTGAAGAAAAGATTAGTCAATGCTCCTATATTGACTCTACCATCGGGGAATGATGGGTTCGTTATTTATAGTGATGCATCGAAGAAAGGACTTGGTTGTGTCCTTATGCAGAATGATAGAGTTATTGCCTATGCATCACGACAGTTGAAAATTCATGAACAAAACTATCCTACTCATGATCTCGAGTTAGTAGCTGTGATCTTTGCTTTGAAGATATGGAGGCACTACCTCTATGGTGAAAATGTGGGATTTATACTGATCACAAGAGTTTGAAGTATATTTTCTCACAAAAAGAACTCAACATGAGGCAAAGGAGATGGCTTGAATTACTCAAGGATTATGATTGCACGATACACTACCACCCGGGGAAAGCAAACAAGGTGGAAGATGCTTTGAGTAAAAAAGACCATGGAGTTTTGAACAATATGAGAATTGAAAGGGATCCAATTTTCATGGATCTAGTGAAGATGGACATGGGAATAACCAGGGAAGGCGAAACATCATTTCTTTTTCAAATGGTTGCCAAACCATCTTTACTAGAAAGGATTAAGAGTTCTCAGACCGATGATGAAGAATTCCAAAAGAAGAATAAAGCTGTGAATGATGGGAGATTGAGAGACTTTGTGTATAAAGATGGAATTTTGAAATTCGGGAAGAGACTTTGTGTTCCCGATTTACCTGATCTAAAAAGGGTATTGCTGGATGATACTCATAGTTCCAATTTCTCTATACAGCATAGGAGCACAAAAATGTATATAGATTTGAAGGAACATTTTTGGTGGGACAACATGAAGAGGGAGATTGCGGATTTTGTGTCAAGATGTATGGTTTGTCAACAAGTGAAAGCTGGAAGGCAATAGCCTGGAGGAGTCATGCAACCTCTTCCCATACCGGAGTGGAAATGGGACAATATTACGATGGACTTTGTCATGGGGCTACCAAAGACTCCTAGAAGGAATGATGCAATATGGGTTATTATTGATCGTCTTACCAAGTCAGCACATTTTCTTGCTATAAGAGAAGATCTACCCCTGGAACGTCTAGAAAGACTATATATTAATGAAGTTGTGAGACTTCAGGGAGTACCCTTATCAATTGTTTCTGATCGTGATCCCCGTTTTACTTCAAGATTCTGGAAAAGTCTTCATAAATCCCTGGATACTGAACTTCATTTGAGCACTGCTTACCACCCTCAGACAGACGGACAATCAGAACGGACTATTCAAACCTTAGAAGACATGTTGAGATCTTGCTCACTTGACTTTCAGGGTATGTGGGATCAATATTTACCTCTGGTAGAATTTTCCTATAACAATAGCTTCCATTCGAGTGTTCAGATGGCACCATATGAAGCGTTATACGGAAACAGATGTCGTACACCAACCTGTTGGGATGACGTTGGTGAAAGAAAACTTGTAGGCCCAGAACTGGTGGAGGAAATGGTGGAAAAGGTGAAAGTAATCCAAAATCACATCAAAGCAGCTCAAAGTAGGCAGAAGAGCTATGCCGATAATCGAAGGAAGGATTTGGAATTTCAAGTTGGTGATCATGTTTTCCTGAAGGTATCTCCGTGGAAGGGAGTCATACGTTTTGGTAAAAAGGTAAATTGAGTCCCAGGTACATCGGACCTTTCGAAATTCTAGAACGAATTGGGGTTGTAGCTTACCGATTGGCAATGCCGTCAAGTCACTCCAAAGTTCACAATGTGTTCCACGTATCTCTGTTGAGGAAATACATGCCTGATCCAACGCTTGTACTCACCTATGAGGAATTAGAACTGGAACCCGATCTTTCCTATTGTGAAGAGCCCGTCAGGATTCTTGATACGAGAGAACAAGTACTGAGAAACCGGACGACGCGTCTGGTAAAAGTTTTATGGAGAAACCATAAGATGGAAGAGGCAACGTGGGAACCCGAGGAACTTATAATGAAGAACCACCCGAGTCTTTTCATGTGATAAGTATTCTAGAAATTTCAAGGACGAAATTATTTGAAGGAGGGGAGAATGTAACACCCCAAGCTTCTATGGTACGCTTCTCTTTGAATAATGTGATAGCGTGTGTTGTACGCAACACCAAGTTCTAACACACCATAACCAATCAAACTAGCCATTATGAATAGTAATACCTACTTTTTGAAATTATATATATTTTATATTTCAAAATGGACATCATTTTTGGATTCGGAATATCGAATTTAGCCTAAGGTGAAATTTTGGTACATTTCGGATAACTTTCATATTTTGATGAATAGTGAAAATTACTAAATTTTAATTAAAAACAACTTTTTTAATCAAAATAATTAATAATGATAAATTATTAATTTTAGTAGTTTTAAAGTATATTTAGAATATATTTTTACCATTTAATATAATGTTTTTCATTGGACATAATTTTACAATTAAACCGAACATAAACAAGTGTCAATCTTTTGATAGTTATTATCTCTTAAAAACACGCTTTTTGTTTTGACAGCGGGAATTAATTTTAAATTAATTTCTGCCACTTCTGTGTTTTGAATTTAGGAAAATGGACTCCATATTTGGAATCAGGATGTTCAAATTGTGTAAATAGGTAACTTTTATTTTTAGACATTTTGAATAATTACTGTAGTAAATATTTTATTTACCATGGTTAAGGGTAAATCCGGTAAATAAGGGTTAAAAAAATAATATTATAATAATACTAAATTACCCTAAAACGTGTCTTAACCATATCGGTTGATACATGGTCGACCATGGGAATCTTTGGGCCGATTTTGGGACCCCATGGATCCACTTGTAAGTGATAATGACACTTTATTTTAATTAAGTTAAAATGAATAGAAAAATGACACAAGCATATATCTTTTAGAAAAATAATTGTTACATAGGGTAATATATGTTGGATTTTAGATTATAAATATTCATTAGAAAGATAAAACTATTTCCTAAATAATGATATTTTATTTATAATTTTTAAACAGTAAATAATATATTTTATTTATGACACAATGATGATGCAGTAATTACTATAATAGTGAAAAATTAAAATAATTGATATTATAAATACCCAAATAAATATAATATGAAACTTTTAATGAATTAAACTAATTTTCTAGGATAATATGATATATCAGGATTGATTTAATTGACTTTTTTCGAAGTAATCAATCTGTTATGAGTTTCAAAAAAATCAACTATTGAATAGTGTCAAAATTGACAAAAAAGAGTTCTTAAAACAAATATTATATTATTAATTGATATTAAATTTCTAAAAATCTAAGGTTCGGCCAAGAGACTTATATCATGATAGGTTCATCATTAATGGACCACTTTGGGGTCGTTTGGATGTATATAGTATGTTTATTAACAATATTATATAAAAATAAAAAGAGACATTGTAAAAGTGAAACTAATTAACTTAAAGTTAATACTTAAAGATAAGGTTAATATAAGTACACAAACCTGTCTAAATTCTATTGGTTGAGTTGTTTTCGACCCATACCCACCTTAAAATTTGAATATTCAACTTTGGAGCCATTGGAAACTGATTATGAATTTATTATAAACTAATATCTCTAGCTTTTCCAAAGGTGCCCCTCACCCCTCTTATAAAAGGGCACTCCTCCTTCTCATTTCTTCACACCTTAAAAGCCTTTGGTTCGGCAAACCTCTGCCCAAATACTCTCCCAACTTCCCTCACTACAACCTAGGGGCCTTAGTTTGATCATAAAGCCAACCTAAGGAGCCCTTTTGATCAAATCAAAAGGAAGAACCCGAAGAAGAGGTAATGTTTTCACCACCCCTTTTCAAGTTCCTTTCTTCTTCCACTTCTTCTTTCTTTGTTCTTACCATTCTAAAATAATAACTCCAGTATCATACATATACTGTGATGTTATTATAAATATGGTACAACCATATTCAGTATTCTATCCACCCTTTGAATAACATGTCACCATACGTGCGTATGTACGGCTTACCGTCTCCACGTCGTGGTGTAATTGTTATTCAATATATTATTATTTGGATGGGTATAATAATGATGTGTAACTCATGTAAATAATAAATATAACATGTTAATGATTATGTATATATGATATACCATCCATTTATATATTATTTTAATATCAAAATAATGATATTGTCGCTCGTGCGTACGTACGGACTATCGTCTCCAAGAACGCGATGAGATTCATTCTCCATCGTATCCATTCAAGTATAATTATCATTTGATGATTTAAAAATGATGTTTAAGGACTTGATATCATTATGGATATGAATAAGATACAACAAACATGGCTTATGTAACAAAACATATAAAAGAAAATGAGTAAGTTAACACCCGAAACGACGATAATTCTAAGATATTATTAACAAATCAATGTTAAAAGATCATATATGATATCATATTAATATATATGATTTTTGTATAATTTAATAACAATTATTTCACCATTATACAGGAGGTTAACCTACCCCAACCAAGGAAAAGTACAAGGTAAGGGTTATTTCACAATCTCTTCATTATCCGAGGTTGTTTATACGTAATAATCTACTGGGATTTCTTTATCATCCACATCCATGTTTCTTCGAAATGTATTTCAAAACATATTTATTATTTACAAGAATATGGGTTAAAGTCATTTATACCCTTGTTTGACTTTTTATAAGATGTTTATAAAGGAATCTTTCCGTCGTTTTCAAAACAAGGTCCTTTTTAACCTTTTCGACAGAATTAATGTAAGAATGTTTTTTTAACTTATACGGCGGGTGCGGCTATTTTCCACCGTTATAAAATCTTTAAAGCTTCCCTTACAAGCTTATAATATTATTTTCAAAGAAAATGTTTTATTTTATATGGATCTTAAATTATTTCAAAATAAAAGGAGATATTTCTTTAAAAATAATTTTGATTTCATCTATGTCAACATCCTTTGATGGATTTTAAGATTATTTGAAGTTGATTTATTATGATTCAAAACTTCTATATTGTATTGAAGGTTTTGTGATATGTTTGACTGTGGATGTGCTATTTTTATACCATTCATAGTTTATGGTGAAAGTATTGACATTTCGTATACTAGTTTTAATACGAATGTTTATGTTATGTTTAAACCTTTTCATATGGGAATGCATTGGACTTAATATGTGACGGGTAGAGCCCGCTATAGCTCCTCGATGCATCGGTAGGTCTCATGAGGCAAACTAGTGTCTTGGCACAAGGCCTTGACAAAATCTTATTTGTAGTCTTGGGACGAGTCCTTGGCTATGTGGTTACGATAGTCTGGCATTATGCATTCCATCATTATGAAAGTGGTTATTGATTTTGCATGTGATTATTCGATTAGTAGAATAACCGTGTGAATAAGTAAATGACATTATTTCATTTTATTTATGCCATACTATGTTAAATGTTCAAGTTTAAAAGGCTTTTGTTTTAGTTATACATTGCCTTAAATGTTTATTCTTATTTATAAAAGTTTCCGCTATATTGTTATCCTTACTGGGCATTTGAGCTCACCCCTTTTCTATGTTTTATTTTTCCCAGGAAGTGAAGAAATAAATTATGAATGACCTATAGGGATATTATGTGGGGATATGAGTGTGGATTATGGAGACAATATGTTTTTGTAGTAGTTTTTCATTTTATGATGTAATGTAAGACTTATGAATATATCTAGTGTTTACAAGACTACTAAACTAATCGGTCTTTCGAGATTTGATCTTTCTTGTGATCATACCAATGTTATGTAATAATGCACCGACTCTGGGTAACTGGGGTCGGGGCGTTACATAGAGAATTCCATTGATTTTGCTGAAAGTCTCAGAATGGAAAATTTGATTTCCAAAAGATTTCAATTTTCCCCTCAATCCAATAACTTATATTCAAAACCCGATGATTAGATGAATATGGGAACAAATTTTTTATATAATGATCAAAATGATGATTTCTAATGTGTTAGAAATTTGATTGAAGATGTGAATACCCAAGTATACTAGTCATGTGAAAGAACAATAAAAAATGTGTTTTTAATGAGACTTTATCATTGGAAAATGATGTATGGATTTATTAATACTATGATTGATATTTCATTACCATTGTAAGGACATACTATCTTATTATTAATGTATTCTTGAAACTGATTATATTGAATCAAATTAGGTTGTGAATATTGTATTTTAAAATACTAAAATCTACACATTCCCTAAAGATTGTTTTCTATTAAGGTAAATGTTGAGTGAAATGAGTGAAAATAATGTTGTACATAAAAATAGAAGAGTAATAAATATTGTATTCTATCTTGTTTATTAGGGATAGTGGTCTATCACTTTATATTTATTCCATATCTTTAGGGAAATTTTATGTCAGAAAAAATGGTAAAAATGTGAGATGGAATGAATATTAAATAAATAAATATAAATATGATATAGTTCATCCTAAATATGGGTTAACATGGTGAAAATTGGATAGGTTAATCCTTATTTTGTATCCAACCATAGAATATTAGGTTTTCTTTATAATGTGATGGTCTTAAACCATTTCACTATATACATATTGCACACAATATATGGTCTATTTTCATTTATATTTATAATTTACCATAATGGATGTGTAAGAAAAATATAGTCACTATCACGAGTAAATTTATTTCCATACTAACTGATCTAGGAAATGATATTGAAATATTCTTTTCATCCATTAATAGACGAGTTGAAGAAAATTTTAAATATCTTGGTACAATCATTTGATGCATTTAGAAAGGATTAATTTGTGTGTAGTGTAGAATTATTATGGGAAATAAATTATTTCCCTACATACAGGATGATGTCTAGTTGGAGTAAAATAGTGTGATTATCTTGTCCTATTTTTATGAAATATACTATTTGTAATAATCTGGACATCCTCGGGCATTTCATTTATGAAAATCTAGTGTTTAGTGTGTTTTGGGAGGATATAGTAACTCATTCATAGAGTTTTTGAAAATACAGCTTTGAACTGCCGATGTTGACATGTTAGTACGTCAACATGTAAATGTGTCAGCATGTCAGTGCATTGGTGGGTTAGGATCATCGAAATTAGTGAGTCATGAGTGTTAGTATTAGTGAGTCAAGGGCTTTAGTAGGTTAGGTTGTTGGTAGATCAAGGTGTCTTTAGGTTGATGCGGTAGTAGGTCAGGGCATCGGTAGGTCGAGGCGTCGGTTGGTTAGTGTGTCTGTAGGTCGAGGCATCGGTAAGTCAGGGAATCATTAGATCAAGGCATCGGTAGGTTGTTGCGTTGGTAACTCAGCATTAGTAGCTCATCATTAGCAGGTCACGTCAGTAGATCACCCGTCACTGGATCTGTGTCGGTTACTCACCCATCATTGACTCATTTCCAATTTTTCCATCTTCATCCCTCTTATGTCTTATTTAACATAAATAGAGTTTAAATCATTTTATCAGTGTTTTTAAGGCAATTTCAAATGATAATAGGTATATCATTAATATCATAACGTTCCAGGGGATTTCAGATACACAAACTGTGTAATCTTGACCACAATCCCACCATTAATTGCTTTTGAAACTGTTCTTCCTTTAAAATAGGATCTGGATTTTCAAAGCCAGGATCTTCCCTTCCCTATGTGTTTTTCCATTACCTCTATTTTCTCCTAGAGCCTTCTTCGATAGATGAGTCATGCGCCAACGATAGATCCCTCTCCTGCTCATTTTTCATGGAGTTCCAACTGCTCATGTGATCCCCCATTCCTGGTGCAAGGAGAAACATCAATCCTTTGATCATCCAAGTCGGTATTTCTTATACTTGTCTTTAATTGTGAATCATGTAAGGTGGGTGTATTAGTTATTCCTTATGACGAATAGCTGAATCCTTTTTTTAAACAAGTAATAAATAAGGGGCATAAATTTGTTGATAAAAAGATAAAAAGGCCTATTATAATAAAGGGAAGGGAATTGAATATGTTTTGACGTTGATCACTTGTTTTATCAATTATCCTTGTTTAGTTTTATGGATTTTTGGGGATTTATGAATTATAAAAATCATGGATATTGGTGGTCTTTTTTTGTGCACTAGTGATGTTATTATTTGTTGAGATGCTTGAATAAATTCCTATAACATGAAGTATGCTTAATAATGTACACTAGGTTAATTGAAATGAATACCATTGGATGAAAACACTTATGTGATCACCCCTTCTTGTCCGGTGGACTTAAGGAAATGGGTTTATCGAATCTGAATAGGTCATGTTTAATAGGTCTGACTGAGTGCGGTGTTCTATTGGGTTTTTCCCCTTATGTGAGTTGTGTGGAGCTAATGCTGGGAGCATGATTATGGGAACCTTGGTGGAAGGAGGAGTTGGTTATGTGGTAAGGGATTAGTGTGTGTGTGTGTCAATAGTAGGGTTGTGGTTTAGCAATAGTTTCTATGGGCATTGAGTGTGGGGTGGTACAAGTGTTGTGTTGGTATCCTAGTTTGAGAGACTAATTGATTGCAGAATTGATGGGATTGTAGGCAGCGAAACTACCTTTCTTTGTGTAGTGGTTGTCGAACGACATTTGGAAGTGGGACTGTGGTGTGGTTATGATCTTGTTATGTAGTGGTAATTAATCTGGGAATATTTTGGGCAGTGGGGCTACATGGATGGGTTGTAAGAGAAGGATTGTGATGTATAACATCATAGAATGATTGTTGGTAATGGTTGAGTGGGGGAGTGTAGTGGGAATGCAATCTAGATTCTGTTCTATTGTGTAGTGGGACTGTAGCATGGTTTTCTTGTCGTTTTAATAAGGTTATGGTTGGTAGTTTCCCAGTAGTGATGTAGTTAATTAAATAAAACCCCTTAATTAATAAATGGAAATTGGTCAAATGGATAATGGTTGGGTTCATTCTTTGGTAGTGTCTATTTTTGTGGTTGTGCATATATGGGTAGAAAAAATGGTGGTACTAGTGGGATTGTTTGTTGTTTGTTTGAAATCCATAGGTTGAGATAAGTGTTTTATTATATATATGTAAAAATTTTAGTTATTTGCAATTTCTATATGCCCCACCCTTATTGAGAACCATGTGATGAATACCCCCATATCATGGGGGATGGTTTCTTTCCCAACATCCGCGTGGGAGGATGGATGACTGCTTACTGACATTCTTCCTCACATTATGTTTCTGGTTCATATCATTTGAGCATATTCGGGTAGGCTTTAATGTCTTGAGGATGACCGTAGTCCCAGATTATTCATTCCAGTTTGTTTTGAACAAGGTGCTCAGGTGATTTCGGGCTAGGTTTAGTTTCCCAAGTGTCTTCTTGATGAGGCCCTGATGTCTTTGGGCGTAGTGTGTGGTTGTTGTGGCCTAGGTGTCTGTGGCCACGTTTGTGTGTGGTTTGGGGCCCAGGTGTGTGAGGGAATTTTTTTGGTAGTGGGAATGTGTATGGGAGGAGTGGTTGCATCAAGATGTTAGCCATTAGGAATGAGTAGTTAACCAGTGGGAAAGTTGTGCAGGGTAACCAAATGTCAATGCATTTATACTGCGACCTTACCTAACTTGTGTTATTTGGTGAGCGTGCCTTGGTGAGGCTGGGATGGATTACATTCCTTGGTAGCTGCAATAAGGTTCTATTATTTAGTCAGAGGTACATAAGTATGCTTCCCCCATTTTTTCACAGGTAGTTTTAGTTTCCATACTGAGTATACTCATATGGTCACCCTATGTATAAAATATAAAAAATAGTTTTCTGGTTACCAGGATGACTTTCAGGACCGGGATGGACTTTACTAGATCAGGTTTTGGGATTAGATTCTATTTCTTCTTAGTCTCTATTGTTTTGGTACTTTACTTTGGTGTTTTGTGGTACTTTGTATGATCTTTACTTTTGGACATTCATGTGGGAATTGATTTTTGTATTTACTTTTACAATTAGTATTTGGAGTTCTTTGAGATTTACAATCTTATCCACCTATATTATTCTATAAAAATTGTAATTATTTTCATATTATGTGAGATTCTATACCCATGGTGCGAGTCCCTAATCTGGGGCCTATTGAAGCCTGGAGTCGGGGGTCATTATCTCTCCTTCGTCTTGAGGAAGGAAAGGAGTGACACATTGATGTCCCTACCCTCATCTTGAAGAATCCATGTCATGAAAAATGGTATCAAAGAGAGGTTTGAGGGATATAATGTGGTTTAAAGTTAGGCACATTGAGAATTACATGGGATGGTCAGAAAACTATTATAGGTAACCTTAGTGAATGAAATAGGCTAGGGAAGACCAGCTAGGACACTAGATGTTAGGGCCCCCATGATTCAATGTAAGGACTCTAGACCCACTGAATGAGAAAGTGAGGCTACACTTATTTTCGTGTAGATACCCTAGGGAAGGTATATCCATCATAATGGCTTGTGTTCTAATTTGAGTTAGGTGTTTAAAGAAGTTAAATAATAATGCAGAATGAAAATGAATTTAAATGAAAATTTTTATATGACCCAGGATTAGGAGTTCCTAGTTTCCTTTTCCCCTATGGAACCCGGATGTCGGCCACATGTGGTATAAGTAGTTGGGGTCCATTAGGTTGACCTGGTTGATTAGTGGGGGGCCAATAGAGAGGAGCAGGATGACCGGTAGTAGAAGATGTTTTGTGCATTCCAACGATCGACTCTGGGAAGGTACGAGGGAATCGTATCAGACATTGAGATAGAGAGTTGGCTCAAGGATCAAGTAATCACTTTCATCCTGATCCAGAATCCGAAATAGTATTGGGTTTCTCCGGAATTGACCCAGAAATTAGGAGCGGTGTGTCAGTGGTGAATACCTTACCTCGAGGTGAGGAAGGATACTGATGTCTAATGGGATGAATTTGAGAAGGAGTTTTGGGCTGAATTACGTTTTTCGCCAATGAAGGCTGAGAAGAGGGAGGAGATTCTCTCCCTCTAGCAATAGATTATGTTGGTGAGGGAACTAGGAATAAAGTTCAAGGATCTATTATTGTTTTCCTTGGATCTCATTATGGATGAGGAGTCGTGGGAGAGAGGCATGGAGGATGCACTCCGACCTTCTATTCAATATGATGTTACTCCCTTTACTCTTACGATATACAAGAAATTTTAGAAGAAGGTCTATGTATTGGAGAGGATTCACTCACAGGGAGGCGTGCCAAGAGAGTGGAGCCAACATTGTTTGTCGAAGGGGAAGATAGTTAGTAACAGGTCTGTCACATTAGTATCTTCTATGTTTTGGCTGGTGGGAAGTATGACTCAACAGTTCCAGTTACGAAATCCTGGTACTCAGCCTTTTCTAATGGGACTAAGACCAAGGATCTTTTTACGTGGGGTTCATTGGAATCCTTGGAACTAGTTTCCAGTTTGAACACAGTATGATGGGGGTGGCCATTTTCAGTGCCTACCTCAGCAACAACAGCTTCCAGTTAGGCCTTTCCAATAGCAGGGGCATTGAGCTCCCGCTCCACTGAGGGTAGATGATGTAGGAGGAGGCCAACCTTAGGGAGATACTTAGGGAACTCAACCAGGGAATGGTTAGGGATTCAGTTGAAAGCTGAGGGGTAGAGGAGTTAAGTGTGGGCAGTTTCACGCTGTAGAGATAGCAGTTCCAGTGGGGCCATAGGTTGTTTGAGGTATGATTAGTTTGTTTGTCACCCTTGAATGTGATTTGTTTGATTTAGGAGCTTCACACTCCTTTGGTGCACCCAGTCTAGCTGATTCCCTAGGTCTAGACATAGATAGACTTTATGTTCCCCTGGAATTGTGTATTCTATATAGTGGTCAAACCAGTTTATTTGATGTTTTTAGGGATGTAGAATGATGTTTGTACCACATCAATCTTTTGAAGATCTTCTTATACTATAGATGCATACATCTGATTTCATCATGGGCATCGACTGATTATTTTCTATATAAACCATTATTGAATACTTCAGGAGAAGGGTTTTTTTCTCAGATATGGGTGGCCAGTGCATTTCTTTCATTGGAGAATGAAGTTGTTATTTAGAAAACTGGCATGTGGATCCTCTTCTTTCATTATTAGCATATTTTTCAATGGAACTAGAAGACATAGATATGGTTGAATTTTCGGGGGGTTGTTAGTGAATTATTTGATGTCTTCCCCAAAGAGGCTAGGACTCTACCCCCCGACATGACGTAGAGTTCAAGAAAGGATTCCTTCACAGTGCTTGTCTGATTTCGATGGATCCCTATTGGATGGAGACATTAGAGCCGTGGGAGCTGCCGAATCAGGTTTGTGTCCTGATGATGAAGGGTTTTATCCAGATAAGTGTGTAGTTTCGGGGTGCTCCAGTATTTTTCATGAAGAAGGCAGACATAGGCCAAATAATGTCCATAAACTATCAGAGACTAAACGAGGTGGCGATCAAGAATCATTCCACCCTTCTGAGTTCTATGATCCTTTTGACCAGTTAAAGGCAGCATGTTGGTTCTCTAAGATTGATCTACAGTTTGGGTATCACCAGTTGAGTATGAAGGAGGGTGACATCCCGAAGACTACTTTTAGGTACATGTATGGGAACATTGATATCTTCTTCATGCTCTTTAGCATTTCAAATGCACTAGTGATGTTCATGGGGCTCATGAACTCTGTTTTCCATGAGTACCTAGACTTTTTCTTCATCATGTTCATTGATGACATACTGATGTACTCATGATCACAGGGGGAGCATTCCAAGAATTTGAGGACAGTCTTGTATGTCCTCAAACACCACCAGATCTATTATAAGTTATCCAATAGCATGTTTTGGGGCCATGAGGTGCACTTACATTGACACACATTGTCCCAGTAGGTGATAGAAGTGGACCCCTCAAAGGTCGAAGGGGCTGTTTCATGGGAATCTCCCAAGAATGTGGTAGAGGATCATAGATTCCTAGGTATTTAATGATAATATTGGAGGTTCATACCATAATTATCTCAAGATGAAGCTCCATTTATAGCATTGAAAATAAAGGGCTAGGTCTTCGTATGGAGAGACCAGTGTCAGGAAGCCTTCAACTATCTATAGGGGATGTTGGTCTGCGCTCCAGTGCTCAGGTTTCCAGGGGAAGAGGTGTTGTTTGAGGTGTTTTGTGATGCTTCCAGTCTAGGAATGGGGTGTGTGATGATGTAGCAAGGGGTAGTGATCTCATATATTTCTAGGCATTTACATCCTCATGAACATATCTATGCCACCCATGATCTGGATCTTGCAGTGGTTGTGTTCTCACTAAATTTTTGGTAGATTTACCTCATCAAGGGACGCATTTTGGTCTTCACGGATCACAATATCTTCAGGTATGTCTTCTCCCAGCGAGACCTAAACAAGCAACAATAGAGGTCGAAATAGTTTCTCCAATACTACAACATCGATATCTATTACACCCTAGGAAAAGAGAACGTGGTGGCTGATGACTTATGTAGGAAGTTGCAGAATGAGGTATTTTAGGAATCCATGGATGGCTGGAAGGTGATGGAGGAGTTAGATGCCTTATGTTTGGATGCGAGAGTGGATGTTGGTTGAAGCGGTCTATTTCAAATGATAGTGTAGTATTCCATGGGGCTAATGATGGAGTATTCATAGTGGGGATACATAGAGACTGAAGTGATTCTTGATCGCACTATCTAGGGTGACACTCCAGAGGTATGGTTAAATGATATTTAGAATCATATGTTGTTTCATGGGAAGTTGTTTGTCCTAGTAACAATGCATGAGGGAATTCTACGTGAGTTGCATAGCTCACCCCTGACAGTAAACCCAAGAGTTACCAAGATGTATTGAGGACTGAAAAAATAGTTTTGGTAGCCTATGGTGAAATGGGAAGTGGTAGAGTTTTTGGAATGGTGCCTAGTGTGTCTGTAGGTGATGGCTGAGCGTCGTGCTCCTAGCGGATTGTTTCAGCCCTTAGATATTCCCAAGAAAAAGTGGGATTATGTATCAATGGATTTCCACAAAGTATTATCTCGGATTCAGGGAAAATGTGATTCTATTTGTGTAGTAGTGGATCATTTGATTAAATCAGATCACTTCATGGAGATCAAGGAGTCAAGCACAATGAATGACTTAGTGCAGATGTATGTGGATGAGGTGGTGCAGATGCATGGAGTTCCAGGATCTATTATCCTGGATTGGGATACACATTATATGTTGCGATTCTCGATGGTATTAAAAAAATCGTTTGGCTCCAAGAAACACCTCAACATAGCTTTCCACCCCCATATGAATGGGCAGATAAAGAGAACCATCTAGACATTAGAGGACATGTTACAATAGTGTATTCTGGACTTCAGAGGATCATGGGTACAACACTTGCCTCAGGTAGAGTATTCTAAAAATAATATTTACCACTCTACCATCGTCATGGAACTATTAGGAGCCCTATAAGGAAAACTGTTTAATTCAACCGTATGCTAGATATTGGATGGGGAGGAAGGTGTTCTTGGCCCAGAGGTAGTGGAGAACACAATAGAGAAGGATCAACTTGTACATGAGTGGATGAAGGCGGACCAAGATGATCATAAGTCGTATGATGATCACAGGTGGAGGCCCTTGGAGTTTGAGGTTTGGGACCATGTTTTCTTGAAGGTTTTCCCTCAGCATGGACAAAAAAGGTTTACCCTAGGAAGCATGATTTCTCCTAGGTTCATCAGACCTTTCAAGGTGTTGGGATGAGTTGGGGAGGTGGAATATTAGTTGGTATTTCCATCACAATTAGAGAGGATCCATCACATCTTCCAAGTCTCTCAGTAATATTGACATCTACACGATGACTCCCACATCATTGCCTAGGGAGGGTTTGATATTGAGAATAATGTGACATTTTTAGACTATCCAGTAAGAATTGAGGGTCATTGGGAGACTTTTATTTGTGGATGGGCCATTCTTATGGTTTTTGTGCTCTGGTGGCATGCTGGCCTCAAAGAGAGTACTTGGGATCAAGAGGCACATACGTGTTCCTAGTACCTGGAGCTGTTATGACTTTTTATTCTGTATTTTACTTTTGTGCTTTTCCTTATGAATCATTTATTGACATCGTTTTATTTGAGACGAGTTGTTTCCCTATTCTATGAATGTGTGGGGAAAATACTGACATGTGGATAGGGGAGGACCTAATCCATAATTGAGATGCATTAATGTGGGCATGATTAGAATTATGCAGGTGAGTAAGTGCTGCCCAAAGTGAATAATATCTTAACATTGGGGAAGGATCTCCCTAATATATGACTCTAGATAGTGTGACCTTTGGTGTTTGTGTGGTCACTTGGGTAAATAGAGCCTTATTTTTTCTATGTTTTTTTTCTAAGATAGATGTCAATGAGGTGTTCTTATACTTCTTGATTTTCTCTCTAGTTTTCGAACAACATAGGCAGGTTTTTCCCTAAGAGGTATATTATGTGGTGTTTGTTCGGACCCCTATTCTGTCTGAGTTTGGATTTAAATTCTTGGGATGAGAATAGTTTAAAGGGTATCTAATATAATAACCCATATTTCCCCGGGCCTTTCCTTTGATAAAATACAATGTTTATGGTGTTCTGGGAGGAAATATTACCTCATTTAGAGAGTTTTAATAAATCCATCATTTAACTACATGAGTCAGAATGTCTATGCATTATCATGTCAGTGATTTGACATGTCAGTGCCTTAGTGAGTTAGAGACATCATCATCAGTGAGTTTAGGGTGTCTTCATTGGTGATTCAAGGGTGTTGGTTGTTTAGGGCATCGGTAGGTCGAGGCGTCAATAGGTCAAGGAGCAGTAGGTCAGGGCGTTGGTAGGTCAAAGAATTAATAGGTCAGGGAATCAGTAGGTCGAGTCATCTGTAGTTTAGGGAATCAGTAGGTTGATATTTCCATAGTTCATTTCATTAGTAGCTCAGTTCTAGTGGATTAGTGTCAGTAGGTCGCATTGGTGGATCACCTGTTGGTGACTCAGAATCAGTTACTCACCCATCCGTGACTCATTTCTAGTTTTTTCCTACTTCATCCCTATTATATCTTATTTGATGTAAACTGAGTTTAAAGATTTATATGGTAATTTTTAAGGGTTTTTCAATGGATAATATTTATATCTTTAATATCCAAACATTTTTGGGGATTTTAGATACGCAAAAGTTTTAATCTTCACCACAATCCCATGATTAGTGGCTTTTGAAATAGTTTATCCCTTAAAATAGGATATGTCTCCTAAAACCTAGGATCTTCCCTTACCAGTGCATTTTTCCATTCCCTCTTGGTGTGATCAGAGCCTTCCTCTATAGATGATTCATGCACTTCTGCTAGATCCTTCTCTTACTCAATTTTCTTAGAGTTCTTACTACTTATGCGATCCCCTATTCTTGGTGCAAGGAGGAACTTCGATCCATTGATCATCCACGTAGGGATTTCTCACCCCACTCATTTATATTACATCATATAGGGTGGGTGTAATAATGATTCCTTGTGATGAATGGTAGAATCCTTTTCTTTAAACAAGTAATAAATAAGGGGTGGGAAGTTTCTGATAAAATGATAATATGACCTATTATAATAATGGACAGGGAAATAAATATGTTTTGATGTTGATCACATGTTTTATATGTTTTACTTTTTTATTTTTATGGATTACTGTAGATTTTTGACTTCTAAAAATCATGGTCATTGGTGGCCTTTTTTTTACGCACTGGTGATGTTATGCTTTGTTGACATGATTAAATAAATGGATGTAACATGAAATCAGCTTATTCACATACACTGAGTTAATTAAAATTGAATCCCCAGGATGAAAACCCGTATGTGATCACCCCTATTCATCAAGTGGACATGAAGAATAGTGTTTATCGAATCTGAATATGTCTTGTTTAATAGGTGTGGATGTTTGTTGTGTTCTATTGGGGATTTTTCCCTTGTTTGAGCTATGTGGTGCTACTATTGGGAGCACGATGATGGGTAAAAGGGTGGAAAAAGGAGTCAGCTCTATGAGAAGGGAGTGGTGTCTTTGTGTAGAAAATATGTGGTTTAATGGTAGTTTCTATGGGATTTGAGTGTGGGGTGGTATGGGTGGTGTGTTGGTATCCCAGTTTGAGTGACTGATTTAATGCGAAATGGATGGACTTGTAGGCAACTAAACTGCCTTTGTCTGTCTTGTGTCCATAGAACAACATTGGGAAGTGGGACTGTGGTGTAGTTATGAGGATGTTATGAAGTGTGACTAAATTTGGGAATTGTTTTGGAATCGGGGCTGTAGGGATAGGTTGTCAGAGAAGGAATGAGTGGTATAACTTTGAATAATGGTAGATGGCAGTGGTTGAGCTGGGGAGTGCAGTGGGACTGCAATCTACTGTTGGGGTTGTTGTGTAGTAGGACTGCATCTTGGCTTGCCTGTTGTTTTGAAATGGTTTTGGTTGTTAGTTTCCTAGTAGTGCATAAATTAATTAATGTAAATACCATAATTTATAAATGATAAGTGGTCAAATGGAAAGGGGTTGGGTTTATTCTTTGGAAGTGGTTTTTTGTGTGGTTTGGCATATAAGGCAAGAAACAATGGTGGTGCTAGTGTAATTTTTTGATGTTTTTTTGAAATGCGTAGGTAGGGATGATTTTTCGTTTACCTATATGTATAAATTTATGTTCTTTAGGATTTCTATATGAAAACCCATGTTGAGAACCACATGTCGAACACTCCCATTTTAGGGTTATGGTGTCTTTCGCAACATCCTGGTGGGAGGATGGATGGCTTGTTACTAAATTTCTTCCTCGCACCCTCTTTCTGTTTCTTACCACTCCAGTGTATCTAGGTAGGAAGTAATGGAATGTGGTGTACCATGGTCCAAGTTTCTTTAGGAAGGTCTGTTTTTGACATGGGGTCTGGTGTTTGTGGGCCATGTTGGATTTCCCTTGTGACTTGGAGAGGAGTCCCATGTGTCTTCGGGTATAGTGTGTGGTTATTGTGGACCAGGTGTCTGTGGGCAGGGTTGTGTATGGTTTGGGGCCTAGGTGCGTGCAGGAAGTTTTTGGTAGTGGGACTACGTATGGGAAGAGTGGTAGCATCAAGAAGTTATCCATTAGTAATGAGAATTTAACTAGTGGGAAAGTGGTGAGGGGTACTCAAATATTGATGTTCTATTACTACTACCTTACTTGACTTGTATTATATGGTGATCCTACCTTGGTGAGGTTGGGCTAGTTAGCATTCCTTGGTAGGTTCCTTGAGGTTGTACTATTTTCTCAAAAGGACATTAGTATGTTTCCCCCACTCATGCATAGGTAGATTTAGTTTCCCAAATGAGTATATTTGTATGATCACCATACATATATTATTTTTTTAATCAGGTTTCCAAGAGGACTTAGAGGACCATACTAGACATTACTAGCTTGGGCATCAGGATTAGTTTCTATTTCTTCTTAGTCTCTTTTTTTGGTACTTTACAATTGAGTATTTTTGTACTTTGTATCTACTTTGCATTTGAACATTAATGTGGGAATGGATTTTTGGATTTACTTCTACTTTTTTGTATATGTATTTTTTTGGGATTTACCATGTTATCTCCTCACCGTGTTCTATAAAATGGGAATACCATCCATATTAGGTGAGATTCTATACCCTTGGTTCCAGTCACTGCTCTAGGGACTATTGAAGGTGGGACATAGGGATCATTATCTCTCCTTCATCTTGGGGAATGAAGGGCATGGAACATTTCCATCCCTTCCCTTATCTTTGTCGAAGGTGGGTCAGGACACATGTTCTAAGAGATTAATGTTTTTACAAACATTTATTTTTATAGGTAATCAAAAAAATTTATAAGTGGATCATCCATAGAAGAAAAATTGAATACAATTTGATAATTACATAGAGATAAATGAAGTATATCAATTATTATCATGGTGGAAATCAAAAATGAACATGGTGGTTAGAATTTTTTTCTTGGAAAGGGTTCGTAATGTTTCAAAAACTGTAGTAATATTCATTTAAATTGTAAAAAAATTACAGAAAGTGGGATATATTCTTTGAGTTATCATATCAATCAAAAAATATTTTTCTGTCACTTCTTGGATGTAATGAAGATTGATATAAATTTTTGTGAAATGTTACTTGATAAAATTTTAAATTTAATGGGAAAAAAGATGATTTGTGTTCACATCATGATTTAATAGATTGGGGTATAAAACTAAGAATATATCCTGATTTAATTAGTTAGAAGGAGTGTAAATTCCATTCTGCTTGTTTTCGATGAAAAATGTAGAAAATAAAAATTTCTTCAAGACATAGAATGATTCAATGATCAATATGGTTATTCAAGTATCATTTCCAAATGGGTAAATACATGATATGTTAAATCAAAATTCAATAAATACCATTACATCAATGTCTTAATGCATGAATTGATTTATATTTCTATTGGACATTTACTATCACATAATTTAGGGGTCATTGTGATTATATTATATAACGTTTATCCAGAATTTGTGTTAAAATATTGAACAAAAGTGTTACAAAAAACTGTAGAATGATTCACCGATAATTATTACTGACAAAGAGAAAATATTACCTATAACATTATTCACATGTATATTACATCTAACCTTGTGTCTTCTAACATATGTTCATTTTGATAGTCCCTATTTTAGTTACTGGATATATGAAATAGAAAATAAGTTGGTTACATAGAAATCTTATGTGAGAAATACGAATCATCCATAAGGTTCTATTATGAAATTTTATTTACTGATTGAATGTAGGAAATTTAATTCAATTTACTTGATTAATATCATGAAAATATCTAATCATTCAATGATAACTAAATATGAGTTGTATGATCTTATTGAGGTAAAATTTATGTCACTACCCCAAATAGGGGGTGGGGGTATGTAGATTATACCAAATTTGTACTTTGGATAGGGACAAGTTGGAAATGGGTCATAATATTGTATTATTCAATGATGGTGTGGTTGAATATTACATAAAGTAAGTAAAATTATATATATATAATTGTATATTTTTCATAATTTGAAACACTATTATATTTTCATATTTGTAGAGAACATTCTAAAATTATAAAAAGAACACATCCTTATTTTTCTACTAAGGGAAGGATTCAATTACACAGTAAATAATTTCATACTTGGTTGAATTCAAAGGTAAAAAAATCATTTTTTAAATGATTGAATCATCATTACTTGTTATATATTTGATGTTAATATATTTCTAGTCCAATGTTTACCAATGTATGATGTATCTACAAATATAAGGTCTTTTCTATCTGTCCTGAACAATGTAAACTATTATTTGAAATCAATGGTTTTCAATTTCATTAAATTCACTATAAATAGTTGTGAAATAGACATGGAAACACTACATGAAAATGTCATGAAAATTGAAATACTAGATTTTTATTTTAGTGAATCATACAAAAAATGTTTATTAGATGATATTTAGTATTATGAGGTTTTTGAGAGAATATATTTATTAGATTACTATGATCATGGGTGTTTCATAATAATGAAATAAAAGTGGTTTAATTTAATGACATGAAAAGGATTTTAGAAATAAATTATTTTTTATTTATAGTGATTGAAATTAACAATTTGTTTTGAATAAATGATCCATAATTTCTTCCATCACCAGTTAGACAAGTGTTTTTTTAAAATTACTCATTTATAATAGAAATTTGGTATATTATTGAGGTTATTCCAAGAAATTTTTGTGATAAAGGAAGGGGTGATAGTGATGTTTTGGATGAACTAATAATTATTCACTAAAATTTATCATTCTATGACACATGATTCAAAAGTTAGAATGGATTGTGATCTAGAAATTATAATAGAGAATTCTTAGTATTCATGCCACTTGGCCTTGGGCTTTCAAGCTATGTAATGGGTCTTACTATACCCACACTAAAGAGGTCTTTGCTTTAAATAATAGTTTAATATTGTTTTTATATTTTATACTTGTTGTGAATTTTTTAATTCCTGATCTATTTGATAGGAGTTATTTATTATTGTGTCATATTTCTAAAATTTCTTCTAGAAATTGAAAAATATGTTTTCATTTTTTAAGAATATAGTTAATATTTTACAAATGGATGTAATACTTAATAATAAAAGTGAACTCAAATAGGGTGTTTATTATCTTAACCAACTTAATATTTTTTTGAATTGTTTGGGATTTTCACATGCCTGCTATATTCTCAAAACTTGTACTAAGTATACAGTTTCATGTGATAAATAGAAATATAATGTCATGTCGTTTTTGGTAAACGAATAACTGAATCCCTATAGAAAACTTAAATAGTTGATTATCTCAGATTATAATTTTAAATATCAAATTATATTATAATTATTTAATGTTTTGTTATATTTTTAATATTTTCAAATAACTTCTGGAATTTTCATCTTAATATATCTTATGAGGAGGTTTGTAGAAAAAAATGTAAGAAAATGATCACTTGTTTAGAGAAGATAGACTATCAAATATGAATGTTTAGTAAGTTTTTTATTTATTTATTGAATATTTAAGGAATTTGAATAAATAATATTTAATATTAATAAGACTCATGAAGATGGAAACTTGAATTTAGTGAGGATTAGTCAGATAGGACTACCCCTACATACAACCCCCAAAATGCAGTACCTCACAACCCATGGCTCAAAAATCATCACGAAACTTTCCTCCCATCAATATTGTCCCTTATATGACTTAAACATGCAAGGGTGGGCATCCATTTTTTCCATTTACTTTTTCAACCATGCAAGGTACTCCTTGTCCTCCCATCCCTTAACCTTTTCCCTTATATAAAATCTTATCTACATGATACACCTACAATGTTAATTACCCTATATTCCCATAAAATCCTAAAAAAATATATCATCTGTAGTCTACTATAGATGAAAATACTCCAATTTATAACACCCAATATAGTGTACAGGATCCACCTATAACAAGAAGTTCTTCGTGTAAATGTTTAAATAAGTTATGAAGTAAATATTTAAAAATAATAATAATTTCAGTTATATATGTGTCTGAAATATTCATTTCATTCTATAGTATCATGTTATAGTAAAATATGTGATCATACAACGATTCATGTTGGGTGTAATAGACATAAAAAAATCACGGCTATGTATACTATGGATATTAAAGTAATAGAAAAAATGGTAAAAAATTACAGAGTTTCATGGGGACACTCAAAAAATATAGTAATATTGTTCTATTTCAAGAAATACAATGGAGAAAAGTAACACATAAAATAAATAACAAAGCATGGGAAAAAATTTGGGTAATATATTTTTTTAAAATTAATTTTCAATTTTTTAAGTATTATTATTTTAATATCCATATTAGATATAACTTCCCTGATGGCATAAAATAAAAGGCATCAAGGTTACCTGAATAAGGTGGGATGCGGTGGGACTATGAGTTTGACTTGTACATTAGATATAAAAAAGGATTATTGATATTGAAAATATACCAATATTTAATGAATTACCACTTTCACAACACAAATACATAATTTCATGCTAGAGTACTTCTGATTTCAAGGAAATTTTCTTAATATTACATCTAATTTAGTTTTATTCTGTTAGGATTTATTAACTATTTAACATACTAGAAAAAAATCAATGTCTGGAATTAAAGATTGATACCTGACCTCTTTCATTGAATGTATTTCCAAGGATCTTATTATACTGAAACAAATTGAAACTTTGTTTATATAATGAGATATTGTGATATGAGTGAATTCCCAATAATCCAAACATGTATAAATTTTTCATCATTGAAAACCAGCATATTCGAGTTTAGATTTACATGTTTTAATAGTGAAAAATAAAACTATATAAATGATATACTAGTAAATGAACACTAGTTTCTATATCATGATCCCATATAAAATATAATCTCTTATGGGAAGATATTTATTAATAAGAACTCCTATAACCTGCTAACCACATCCCAAATGGATGCCTCAACGAGTTGGTTTGTTGTGATTCCCCACACAGTGGTTCTCTCTTGATCTGTTCCGATCTGCGTGGGTTCACTCCTCCTCTCCACACCCTTATTCAATAACTTGATTCAATGTTATTACAATTGTATCTAATTGAATTCAATAATAGTATGAAAATATTGAGTAAACAGTCCTTCCCAAGTCATTTTTTTAATATAGTTAACTTAAAAAAACATTATCGTATGAAGATTATGTTTCTTCAATGTTGTAATGGTAAGGGTGTGAATTCCCATATTAAGATATGAATTATAAAATATATTAGGATTTTAATTATTATAAAACACATGGACATGGAATAAAAATTAAACTTGAATCAAATGATGTGAAAAAATATGTTCGAATATAAATTTAGATTTAATTGTATGTTTACAACTAAATATCATTACATTAAATGTTTAAAATTCCAAGTAATTAGAAATTTTTATCAAAATACCTAAATAGATGAACCCTGATTATTTCAGGAGATGGAATTTTTTTTATTAATTTCTCAATTGATAATGAAATTACATCCCCTGATGAGTTTTTCAATGTCAAAATAAAGAGAAAAGTTGATTTGATGAAATTTTATATACATTTTGGATACATTTGTGTAAATTTTATTAATGAATTATTCAATAATGAACTGAGATTAGGTTTTGTTTTTCAAGAATTAGGAATTACATGATTAAATGGGTAAATTTTGAAAAAGTACGATAAATATACTTTATATGTCGTATATAACATACCAAACATGTAGAATACATTTACATCATGCCTATAAGGAAAAAGAAAAATCCATGAATATTTTTCAAGATGGGAATCCATTACCCAACATGTATCTCAATTACACACTGTGCAACATTAAAAATTCAGAATCTTAGAAAAAGTAAAATTCATAAATGGTGTGTAGAGATTACATGACATGAACACTTTTAAGGATTGACTAGTAAATGATTTGAGTAGATTCTTCAGTGGGAATATAGGATATTATTTACATGGAATGCAACCAGATTACATGATGTGATGTTTTCAGAACCCATATCCTTTAAGCCAATACATAATGTGAAGTACATTAATTCCCTATTCTTCTTGGTAATATATATATATTTATGTGACTTCACACTATAAAGGTTCAGAAATCATTTTTTTCTCCCGTTTTCATATTCAGTATTCATTAATTCCTATCCAAAACTAGTTTTATTTCATTATTATTACTATTAAATTGAATAAAAAACAGTTTTCAATCACTAATTCACCATTAATCATATATTAAAACACATGTTTTGTTTTTTATATCCACTTTCAACACATCACTCTATTCATCATCAATGCGCACACGTTTCTTCATCCTTTCATAATTAGAATTATGTTTTTTCTTGTTTCTTAATTGTTTTGATTGGGGAATTTTTTGTTCTTAATTATTTCATCAGATGAAGCTAGTTTTTAGTTAGAGTAAAATTACATTGATCATTCTATTTTTTATTATTTTCTATTTAATCTTGGATTTTTTTCTTTTGAATCTTCTTTTCAATTATGCACAACATGCTTAATATTTTATTTCTTTTTATCATCAACTCCATTCATGACTAATACTCTTAGGGTTCTGGGTCAAGAGTCAGGAAATTTATAAACCTAATAAATGATTAGGTTGAATCTTGTAAAACCTATGGAAAATATTAAGTTAATAAATTTTCTTATCACATTATTTCTCACAACCTTGGAAATAGGAAGTATGATTGAATGAACATGAAATAATTGGAGTTGAGTAGGATTATGACCATTAGCCTCTGATAATTTCTATAAAAGAGAAGAATAATGAATATGTTCTGTCAATTATGACCTAACCATAGTATTGTTTAATCAAAGATAGATCTTATTGGTTTAACCAAAACCAATTGTTGACTTTTTCACAGCTTCGTAGACTAAGCCATATGACCATTCCATGTAAAATATAGGGTTACCTTTTTCCAAGATCCCTGAAATTGACTGTGATCCATTCTATGATAATATCAATTAAAAACCAAACTACCTAATCTTATATAAAACCAAAACATAAATAGTGAAAGTGAGAAATCCTTCAAAGGTTTATGTTTGAATGGATTCTGACCGACCAATAGTTTTCATGGTATCGACCCCATTATATGACTTTAGTACAGCCTTGTAGTAATTTATATTTGGGACTATAAATTATAATATGATATTAGCCAATGTTATTTCAATGATGCGTGAGGGAAAGTCAAATTTTTAAACTATTTCCAGGGAAAATATTTACTGTAGTGCAGTGACCTTCAAGTCAAACCTAGATTACCTCACCCACCCCATTTCTTCTTTTCTTTCCCCTTTTTCTTTTTTTATTTTCCTCTTTCAGGCACACCTACATCCTCTATCATTCTTTTCCTACTTCCTAGTTTTATTTACGGATGGAGTATGCATTTGGATCCCTTAACTCACTCAAGAATCCTGGAAACACAAGAAAAACATCAATTTTATTTTGAGATCAATAGAACCATCCCGGAACGCCACCACTTCACAATGGTAGAGTGAGAATATATTTATTCACCACATCTGATATACCCAAATTATGTGCCCCATTCTAATAATGATGAGTGAAATGTGATGAAGAAGATAACCATTATGGACTAAATTTTACTATCCATTAGTGGGGCGGCACCCAACATTTTGCACCAACAAATTCAGGAGAACACATTTGAAATCAAACTTGGACTCAATAATATGATCTATAATATGAGAAAGTTAAATGAGATTTACATTAAAAACCAGCATGATCACATCTTGAACATTCAGGAGGATTGTGATAACTTTCATAAATAAGTCATATTATCATAAAATATTTTATTAAGAGTCATACCTTTATCATTGTGTGATAGAACTATGGTTTGTCTAAAAGTCAAGATCCCGAGTCAATCACATTCTAAGATGAATTAGAAAATAAGTTCCTATACAAATACTTCCCACCCATCCAGACTTGAAAGCTCTAAAAATAAATTCAGAACCTCACACACGGGGATAATTATTTAGCATGTGAATATTGGGATAAATTCATAGAGATGAACCTAAAATGAAAACATCAGAAAGTAGATGTGTGGATTCAATTACATAAGTTTTATCAAGGACTCCATCGAGTTTCATGTACTACAGTATATGCCACTGCTGATGGTGGACTCAATATTAAAATAAAAAAAAGGCCGCTGGGAAATTGTAGATAAAGTGTTGAAAACTTATAGTAAGTGGAAAATTGATCTAGGATCACCTTAATAAAGAATTAATCATGTAGAAGAGATCACTAGTATTTATACACATGTTTATAATCTAATTGAGAAGTTGAAATAACTCCATTTACCTGCTACTCCACCACCCCTCTAATTCTAGTAATGGAAATACAATCCTTCAAGATGTATAGAGGCATGCAATCTTACCATGATTGAATAGAGGGTATGAAAGAACCCCAAAGTCGTGATTTTAATTAAATAAATTAAAATAAAAATATCTTGTAGTACCAATGACCAAAAAATTTCAACAAATCCAAAATTACAAGAAATTTCTAGCTTAACCATAGGAAAAGAAATGATACATTCAACAGATGGGTGGATAGGTACTAGAAAGAAACCAAGGACCATCAGGATACCTACCAAGAGGCCCATATCAACAACCATAATAGAAATTCCAATAACTTTTCCCTATATATCAATAACATCAATAGTATCCAAAACATCCATACCACCACCCACCATTCCCCCTACCCCTGATAAAACCCATACATTTCACCATCCACCACCCTCCCATAATACCCAATAGACCTTTGGGCCATGTATCTTTTCATATTGGAGAATACATGATCAATTTCGCACCACATAAAGATACAAATTGTAGTGTTTTCCCATTTTACTACCCAAGAACCATGAACAATAACCCATTAACACCTACCAACCCTTCATCTTCTTCCATTCCTATCCATATAATACCCCGAAGTATCTACCCTTCGTGCTTAAACAACCTACTAAATAGAATGAATTTCTGGTAGATCAAGACTTCCAAGGAAAGGAACCAACGCCTCTATAATCTTCTGAGATTTCATTCGTCAACCCAACTAATATATCAACAACCACTCTAATGATTCATACCACTCCCCACCATCCTATGAGATTTGTTCCAGCACCATGACATGCACTATAGTAGTTGATCCCCCGAACCATTCCTCTATAGTCGATATAGATCGGGCATGATAGCTACAACCACCAACTAATCGGTATAGGACCCTTGAAGATTAGTCGAGAAGGGTGATTATACCTAATTTCTTCTATTCCCATGTCATATTATATAATAGGTCTGGGAGATCATATTTTATAATCCTTGTATTCTATTTCATTAATGTATCATTGTACATACTATTTATTTGGGTTATAGTGTCTGCTTAACTATTTTTTGTCATATTTCTCATTTCATTACTGTATTAATTTATCCATGTTTATCTTTTCTGTCTCTTCCATGGTCATCAATGCACATGTTCCACCCCTATCTTGCCTCGTACATCGGGTGGCTCAGCATCTGGCAGATATCGAACATGAACATGATGAGATTTCACTATATTTCCATTCTCACTATATGCACCCCCCCATAATAGGAACATATCATTTTTTACTATAGTATATAAGTACTTGATACACTCTAGAGGTGATTAAACCCTCCAAGAATCCATCTGACCTCAATGACTTGTCCAAATGTTCTTATAAGTGGAAGTGGAATTTTGAGAAGATGGACAACACTGATTGATTCTTCTATCCATTAATCTGGATTTCAACATTATTTTCAGAAATTTATGAGAGGAAAACCATATTTTTTATTTCATTATTTTCAATATTGTACTTAGGATTATTGTTTTCATTTTATTAGCTTTTTTATAGGTGACTTTGAAATTCATTGTACCTAGAAATTTTCATGTATTTGAAATGTTTTTTTATTAACTATTTAGACCAACTCATTACACTACTTTCAAAATGATTTATGCTTACATACTAACATTTTATTCAATTCAATATTTTTATTTCTGACACATTATGTAGGTAACCCTGTTTAAAATCAACATCCACCATTTTTTCCAATGGAATGACACTTATACCAGGAGCTATCGATTCATTAAAATCAATATAAAAAATTCCATTTAATTTTATTTATTATATAACTATGATATAACTCCTATATTAATTTACTTAATAGTGAATATAATGTCTGATTTTAAGTGTGGGGGAGTCTTTCTTGAGTTTTCTTGTCGATACAGTTTAATTATTTCTTATTTTAATTCATTTAAGAGAAATTTTTCACTCAAAGAATGTTTTAAACCTGAAAAATCATTACACCCTAATCCATAAAAGAAAATCTCAGGTTGGAAATTGAAAAAATATATGTTCAATCCTCTTTACTTCTTAATAATGATTGATGATTTTAATAATTTAATTCCAAAAAAAAATTTCGAAAATTCTTTTTGAATGAATTATTCCTTGATTTATATACCATTTGTAATTTAATGTATTTTTTTATATTCCAATTATTGATAGGATTTTGGACCCACAGTTTCATATTATTTTCTAAGAATATTTCTTTAGTGACACCTACTTCATGTAAACCTATCCGAACTTGCATTGAGATCGTATTGAGGCCATGACTGAAAAAATGAAATTTTAATATTATTGAGGAAGTATTTTTTGAGACACCTTTTCCAAAGAACCTACATACATATTTCTTAATTTATCCCATAGTATCCATGAGAATCCTTATTAGGATGGATCCAATCCATAATGATTATGCCCTTATACCCTGATCTTGGTATTATTTCTGTTTATCCTTCATATAAGTGTGGGGAATTTTTAGCTGGTGGACAAGAGTTATATTTACTAAGGAGATGTATTTTAGAACTTTTACCAGAATGATATGATATGAGCCATGTTTTTTCTATTCATTTTATGTCTACCCTATTGCATTGAAAAATAATTAACGAAAAATAAAGAAAAAGATTTTTGGTTGTGTATTAAGAAAGTCAAAAATCACCATTTCCAGACCATTGAATTCATTAATGGATCATATGTGGTTAGGGTATGGATTTGAGATCTGTCCTAAATATGATTTTCAAAAAATAAATAAAAATAAAATTAAAATAATGGGACTAAGTCACTTTTTGATATATAATTGATACACTCATGCCTTTACTTGATATTCTTAGAGCATGTAATCTTTCTAAACTCAAAGGATCTACACCATTTCCTTGATCCCATTTAACATGAATTATAATTCATTTCTTACCCCCATTTTGAGATTGATTTTCACTTTATACCCTCCTTCCTCAAGCCTCAAAGTCAACTGAACCTTTTTTTCTAAATCCTTCTTTATTTAATTTCTATTTTATTTGAAGTGGGGATGATAAAACCAATGCAAGACTATGGTTAGGAACATGTTTTTAGGGTATGTGAATATGTCCAATTACATTATACCCTTAGTGATAAGAGAAAACATTTAATGAGGTAAATTGAAAAGTTGTTATTAAATTTAAAAAATAAATAATAAATTTAAATTTAGAATAATAATTTGGATAAAGTAATAAACTAAAAGGAATGACTGATTTTTTAGGTATGATTTATTCTATAGGACCAAATTTTTTCTTCCTACACATTTATTTTCATATTTTTAATGTATGTTTCTTATTTATAAACATTTTTTCTTTTGTAATCCCGATTGGGATTCTTTTTTTAGATTTATGTAAAGAAATTTTTCATGTGTGGGGGAATTTGATTAGCTGAAATTCTATTTATATTTTGGATTCATTTTTTTAAAAATTATTAATGAATAATTTGATAATTCCCTAGGTTTTGGTTTATTATTTAATGAATTATTAACTCTTGACATAAAATAATAAATGATAAATGTTTTCCAAAAATAGCCTTTACACTTTCTGTATCCCATTCATGATGTGTAAAATTCATTCATATCATGCATGCAAGTCTGTAGACTAACCCGCGGAGATTTTTCATGATGTGAAGCCATTACACTACATGTACCTCAATTAAAAGCCATGAAACATTAAAAATTTAGAAACCTTCCATAAGTGAAATTCATATATTGCATGTAGAGATTACATGACTTTCAACCTTTGAAGGCTTGACCAATCAAATATTTGAGCATATTCTTCACTAGGAATAGATGATCTCAGTTACACGGCATGAAATAAGATTATATGTTGTGCATATGTTGGGACCCAAATAATTAAATCTAGTATATGATGAGCATGACTTACATGTTGTGTAATTCTACAAACCAGATATATATATAGTTATTTTACACTAAAAAAGTTTAGACTTCACTTTTTTTTCTCTCCTTTCATTCTATCATTTTCAATAGTTCTTGTCCTAAACTAGTATTCATTTTTTCCATTTATTGTTTCATTGAATGAAAGTGACTTGTTAATCATTACTTCAAAATTCAGTAGCTGTTGAAACACCTATTTTGTTTTGATTATCTGTTTTATACACCCAACTCCATTCTACATCAATGCACACATGTTTTTTTCATCTGTTCTTCATTGGTAGTAAGTTTGTTTGTGTTTCATAATTATTTTGATTTCATAATTCTTATTTATTTATTATATCATCATAAAAATATTGTTTTTGGTTAAATTTTCATTGATTATAACTATATAATATTTATTCATTCCTTTTTAATCCTTGATTTTTTCTTTTACAACTGATTTTCTATTATGCACAACATTCTTAATATTTCCGTACTTTGGATCACCACTGCCATTGTAGAGACCCGAAGCATATTGTACATGGACATTAAATTACTTTAGCGGAATACTTAATACATAACAAAAACAGACACACAAGGACCGTAATAGTTTAGTGTCTTTGGAAACTTGGAATGTAATCTTCTAATCGTGGTGAAAGATCTTCAACATCTCCCATAAAGATCGTCCCTTTTTTTCTTACCTAAAACCATTCTTTATATCCTGGGGAAAAGAAAACATAAAAAGGGTGAGCTCAAATTCTCAGTAAGGGTAAGCATGGATAAAATAAAACATACCATATACATTTGAACTTAAAAACATGAACATAATGTTCAAACATCAAAATCTTGAGAAATGACACAAAACATGGAAGTACGTAAGGCATAGATCATAAAGAAACATTAATAATGATAAAATATCATGAGAATAAAACATGTAATTTTGGAAACCATTAATCACATGATTTGATTTCCATAGTAGCCAAGGCATTGCTGCCAAGACCATCTTAGTGGACAAAGTCCCTTTCTGAATCGAGCTCACTCCTCGTTCCAGTCCTGTATTACTGAACCGGTTTAACTTGCCGTTCCAGCCATATCTATCTAATGAGATATAAATCTTTACCCAATTAATTGGAGGGAGATATAGGTCCCACAGATCTCATAATGATACCATACTTATGTGTGCCACAAAATGAGAAACCATACATCATAGCATAACCCAGGTAATAAAAATGGGAATCTTAAACATCATGACATCATAAAACAATTCATATAAGATAAAGGATTTAATAAAAATATTTCCATCACAATATAATCAAATCAATGTAATAATAGGGATAGAAATAGAATCCTATATTATCTTAGATGGAAAATAATTTGGATAAAACACTTGAACTCCATTCTAGAGAAAAATATCCTTTCTACTTCAAAAACATTTTTCCTTTCTTAACATGTCATAAAATTTTAAACTAAAATAAGTTGATTAAAAATAAACTTGAAAATTTGTAAGGGAAGATTCTTGGAAATAATGTTTTAAAAATCCATTCATGCCGTATAAGATAAAAGAAAACATTCTTCTCGTACTTTTGTCGGAAATGTTAAAAATTACCTCATACAAAAAATGACAAAAGATTCCTTTCATATATTTTACTAAAAACTCACCGAAGGGTAAAATTGGATTTAAACAATTATAGGTGGATGGAAAAAATATTACATACTCAGGAAACATGTATGTGGATGATAAAATACACCCCAATAAATACGAAAGTATAAACAATCTCGGATAAAAATGAGATTGTGATATTTCCCTTACCTTAGGTCCGATTTGCTTCGTAAGTGTCCAAAACTCCTGTATAATGATTTAAATAATGTCATTGACTTATTCCATAATCATAATCATTCTTATGATATCATATATGGTTCACTTATGACTTTATATTACCCGTTCTTTTGTAAATTCAATGTTAAAGAGCGTTTTGGGTAAAACCGTTTCATTTGTCGTCCATGTTTTGACTTGTAATTATTCATATGATTAATTAGATCATGATTACTTAATTACAGAATATAAAACATGATTTTTATATAATATATATTCAGAATATACATATATATAATAGATCATTAAGTGGAATGAAAAACATAGTTCATGGAGATGGTAGGCCGTACGTACGCATGAACGTTGTTTTCGTTTCCTTATTGAGTTGAATGGAATTAAGTAGACGACATACATATATAAACACAAAAATCCAGTAACATTATTATGTCATATATTTAATTATTACTTATTATATATACTTTATAATCATTCATTAATGGTTAATGTGGAGAATGAATCTCATCACGTCGTGGAGACGGTAGTCCGTACGTACACACGAGCGATGATATCGTTCTCATGATCGTGGAATTGTATTGGAGTGTATGTATACTATTTCAGAATAAATATCACATTAAAATATTAATATATAGTTATTATGTACACCATTATACCCATCCAAGTAAGGTGGTGGTGGAAAATATATTACACCACGACGTGGAAACCATATTTCGTACGTACGTATGCGCGGTGATTTCATTTTCCGTACGATGGATAGATGGTGAAATAGGGTTGTTTCATACTTATAATAACATATCAGTATATGAGGGATACTGATGTTGTTACCTCATAATGAAACAACCTAAGAATAATAATTGGAAGAAGAAATAATGTTGAATGAATCGGTAAAGGACATTACCTATTCTTTGAAGCTCCTCTTTGAGTCCTCCTCTTAGGGCACTAAAATTGGTCTTTGAAGAAGACCAAGACCTCTAGGATGTTTATAGGGAATTGGAGAAGATAATTTGGCAGGGGTTGGCCGAGCTTGAAGGCTCAAAGTTGTGTGAGGAAGAGAGGGAGGAGGTGCCCTTTTATAAGGGAAGAGAGGGGCACCTTTGGAATAACTAAAAATATTATTTTATTATAAAGCCAAATTCGGTTTTAAATAGCTCCAAATTTATTTATTTAGAATATAAGGTGGGTATGGGTCGAAAGCCTTGAATAAAATAGAATTTAGACAAGTTTAGGTTCCTATTTTAACCTTATCATTTAGATTTAACATTAAGTTAGATAATTTTACTTTTACCGTGTCTTTTCGTGTTCTTACACTATAAGGTTAATAAACTTACTATAAGAAGCCAAACGAACCAAAAGTTGTTTATTATTAATATATATAACCTTATCTAAGTCATTTGGAAGAACCATATAGTTTTAGGAATAAAATAGCAATTAATAATGGAATATTTGTTTTAAAAACTATTTTATGTCAATTTTGACACTATATAGTAATTTATTTTTGTAAAAATCAAAACAGAATGATTAGTTAGAAAAAAGTTAAGTAAATCAATACTAAAAAGTCATATTAACCCATAAAATTAGTGGAATTCATAAAAAGTCTCAAATTACATTTATTTTGGTATTTATAACATCAATTATGTCAATATTTCATTAATAAGATAATTACTGCATCATCTTTGTGTCTTAAATAAATTAAATTATTTAATGTCTAAAAATTACAAATAAAATACTATTATGTAGGAAAGATTTTTATATTTCTAATGAATATTTATAGTCTAATTTATCTTATGTATAACCCTATATTAAAAATTATTTACTTATTAAACATTGATTTTAACTATTTTAACACTTCTTTAAATAAATTAATAATAAATGTCCTAATCTAATCCATGTGGGCCTAAATGGTCATATTTTATTCCTAAGGATGTTTTTGGTCGAATTAAACTTATCCAATAGAATTAGTACATGTGTTAGGGTAATAATAATATCATTTTTACCCTTAATTACCCTATTTACTTTTAACCGTGGTAAAAAAAAGTAAAAAGTTACTATTCACCAAAAATTATTTTCATTTCATTGAACGACATTCTACTTAATGACATCAACCGTGTCTCTCAGATTTTTCAAATTCCACTCACAGAAGTGGTAAAATTATGTTTTATGAAAAATTCATTTTTTTAACTACCACATAGTGGATTCACTATTCATCAAAAATTGAAAGTTTTCAGAAAAATACCAAAAATTTGGCCTAAGATATATTTGATATTATGAACTCAAAAATGATGTCTATTATACCAAATTCAAAACATATCAATTTCATTAATTAATTTAAAAATTAATTCCCGTCGTCAAAACAAATAGCGTGTTCTTAAGAGATAATAACTATCAAAAGATTGACACTTGTTTATGTCTGGTTTAAATGTGAAGTTACATCCAATGACCAACATTGTATTAAATTGTAAAAATATATTCTAAATATACTTTAAAACCACTCAAATTAATAAATTATCACTATTAATTATTTCGATTAAAAAGGTTGTTTTTAATTAAAATTTAGTAATTTTCACTATTTATCAGAAAATGACAGTTAGTCGAAAAGTACCAAAATTTCACCCTAAGCTAATTTAGATATTCTGAATCCAAAAATGAAGTCCATTTGGAAAAATAAAATTTACAAAATTTCAAAAAATGGTTATTACTATTCATAACTGCAAGTTTTAATAATATTTTAATAACATATTGTTGTTTAGTGAAACTCGTTATTGCGTACTACACATGCATCGAGGAAGGTCGCGATTGCGTGTAATTCAAGTCAAGTCAAGGATGCTTGTTGTGAAAGCTCCTTTTGGTGTAGCGTACAAGACAAGACATTAATGAAATTAAAATGAATATTTTTCATAAAATCTCGGGGTGTTACATTCTACCCCCCTTAAAATGAATTTTGCCCTCGAAATTCGTCGGGGTTATAAATGGTTTACTCCTCAAAAGTTTCTTTAATATAAACCCACATCGTAAAAAGGAATACCAAAACCAATCTTTAAAAACAAAAGTATGAAATGTAATAGTTACCCAAATAAATTAATCACTGGGTTTCCACATAGATGAAAATATGGATATGGAAGAGAAATCTAACCATCATGTTCTGATGGAGAGTGGTAGAGAACATGGCTATGGAAAATCCAGCAATCACAAATCCATAGATTTGTGATGATCTAAGGTACCATCTTATTCATTGGATATAAGGGCACTAGGACAAAATTTTTGGTTTTCAATATCATTTCCCTAAAGTTGATGAATTAAAAGAAATACTTACATGATTTTGGTACAATCTCGCTGTTGTTCGTTAATTGAACAATTTCCACTTCATCCCTTAATGAAATGAAGTTGAATTTGTTATTCGTGATGTGTTAGCAGATCATGTGATAAAATGATGGGTCATTCCATCTATCTCAAACAAAAGGTTATAAAAGTTATCAAAAAAACATAAGTCCATCTGTAGTGAGATTAATCATATATGGTTCCTAAAATGGACTTATACTTCATATATCATACTACATAATACAATAAAACTAGTTTCTACTAAACATGGACTTCCTGTAGGCTAGTGGTAGGCGATAAAGGCCAGTCGCACTTCGGTTGTGGGTTCGATTCCCACAGCCTTGTCCGACGCGATGGGTTGTCGCCCATCCCGCAGGTTGAACTTTTTCTAAAACTACATTACTATAACATCCCATAAAAATGTTCTATCCTTAAACAATACTAACGTATGTCCAAAATAATCCATTCCAATCTTTAGGCTTAGCTAAAATACTTCGGTCCAAGCTCATTGTATAAAGAAAACGATTACTTGAAATGTCATCAACCAAGCATGTGAATACCATCAGTTATCCCCCATATATCTTGTTGGTCACATTCCAATCATGTGAATACATTAATCATGTATTATATTGAAAAATGAATACCCATTAAACCTTAGTGAAAACATGAATGCTATCAAAAGTTAACTCTTTCCACATACCAATATCAAAATATTCTATATACTCAAACCATGATATAACCTTCTCCTTATATCAGTCATGAGCTCATGAATACTATCAAACATTTAATTTTCTCCTTATCCCTTCATTATGTGCATATCATCTAAATTCCAAAAATATCTGAATGACCTTTTATGGATACTGGTACAATTAATCATACACTTTCAAAACTCAAGGAAAGACAACTGTGTAACAATCCTTAGATGTCTCTTTATTCCATAGTACCATGAGATTACTTATACAACATTACATATGATAAACATGTAAACATTCCACTACAATCTTAAACCATTGACCGAGCTTCAACAATTCTTTCATCTCTCATATCATTTGTAGTCTCTTCATCATCATCAACATAAATACTACCCATACGACCATACTGATTTTCTTCATGAGACTTTCCCTTAGGGAATTGGTTTGAATAATGCCCGTACATTCCACATTTAAAACATTTAACCATTGTTGATGTCGTAGCAATACCATTATCCTCATCCCTGGTGTAAACTGAACCTTTTCCTTTGCACTTACTGGCTTTGTGTCCTTATTTTCCACACCCAAAGCATCTTCCAGTTCCTTTGAAACATTCTCCTTGATGCCTCTTCCCACATGATTTACATAGGGGAAATTGAACTTTCTTTCCTCTAGGATCATCATGAAACTCCATCTTTCTCTTATTATCCGAGTCAGGAAACTTACCAAATTTTACTTTATTGATCATATTATGAGATTGCTGATTCAGCATAATAATGATGTTTGGACTTCCAAATCCCATTTCATTTGATTTCTCATGAAGAATATCATTCCATTGTCTATCATATCCTCCATTATCCTGAATCATCTTGTTTCCAGCCATTTTCTAAATCCCAAAAAGAATAGTGTGAGAGGCAAAAATCATAATAAAGGGGGGTAACATCAATATATAACATCTTTGGTTTAATCTAATATTGTTACTATAGTTCAAGGACTATATCCTATACGTATACTTATCCTTAGGGACATCCCTATACATACCTTAGAAATATCTATAGGGATCTCAATAACGTTTTCGCATCCTAGTTTCCAAAGGTTGACTAAACTTTTCCTCTGATACCAACTGTAGAGACCCGAAGCATATCGTACATGGACATTACATTACTTTAGCGGAATACTTAATACATAAAAAAAATAGACACACAAGGACCGTAATAGTTTAGTGTATTTGGAAACTTGGAACGTAATCTTCTAATCGTGGTGAAAGATCTTCAACATCTCCCATAAAGATCTTCACTTTTTTTTCTTACCTAAAACATTTCATTATATCTTGGGGAAAAGAAAACATAAAAAGGGTGAGCTCAAATGCTCAGTAAGGGTAAGTATGAATAAAATAAAACATACCATATACATTTGAACTTAAAAACATGAACATAATGTTTAAACATCAAAAGCTTGAGAAATGACACAAAACATGGAAGTACGTAAGACATAGATTATAAAGAAACATTAAGAATGATAAAATAGCATGAGAATAAAACATGTAATTGTGGCAACCATTAATCACATGATTTGATTTCCATAGTAGCCAAGGAATTGCTGCCAAGACCATCTTAGTGGACAAAGTCCCTTTCTGAATCGAGCTCACTCCTCGTTCCAATCCTATATTACTGAACAGGTTTAACTTTCCGTTCCAGCCATATCTATCTAATGAGATATAAATCTTTACCCAATGAATTGGAGGGAGATATAGGTCCCACATATCTCATAATGATACCATACTTATGTGTGCCACAAAATCAGAAACCATACATCATAGCATAACCCAGGTAATAAAAATGGGAATCTTAAACATCATGACATCATAAAACAATTCATATAAGATAAAGGATTTAATAAAAATCTTTCCATCACAATATAATCAAATCAATGTAATAATAGGGATAGAAACAGAATCCTATATTATCTTAGATGGAAAATAATTTGGATAAAACACTTGAACTCCATTATAGAGAAAAATATCCTTTCTACTTCAAAAACATTTTTCCTTTCTTAACATGTCATAAAATTTTAAACTAAAATAAGTTGATTAAAAATAAACTTGAGAAATTGTAAGGGAAGATTCTTGGAAATAATGTTTTAAAAATCCATTCATGCCGTATAAGTTAAAAGAAAACATTCTTCTCGTACTTTTGTCAGAAATGTTAAAAAGTACCTCATACGAAAAATGACAAAAGATTCCTTTCATATATTTTACTAAAAACTCACCAAAGAGTAAAATTGGATTTAAACAATTATAGGTGGATGGAAAAAATATTACATATTGAGGAAACATGGATGTGGATGATAAAATACACCCCAGTAAATACGAAAGTATAAACATTCTCAGATAAAAATGAGATTGTGATATTTCCCTTACCTTAGGTCCGATTTGCTTCGTAAGTGTCCAAAAGTCCTGTATAATGATTTAAATAATGTCATTGACTTATTCCATAATCATAATCATTGTTATGATATCATATATAGTTATTATGTACACCATTATACCCATCCAAGTAAGGTGGTTGTGGAAAATAGATTACAACACAGCGTGGAGACGGTATTCCGTATGTACGCACGCGCGGTGATTTCATTTTTCGTAGGATGGATAGATAGTGAAATAGGGTTGTTTCATAATTATAATAACATATCAGTATATGAGGGATGCTGATGTTTTTAATTAATAATGAAACAACCTAAGAATAAGAAGTGTAAGAAGAAATAAAGTTGAAAGAATCGGTAAAGGACATTACCTCTTCTTTGAAGATCCTCTTTGAGTCCTCCTCTTAGGGCACTATAATTGGTCTTTAAAGAAGACAATGACCACTAGGATGTTTCTAGGGAATTGGAGAAGATAATTTGTCAGGGGTGGGCCGATCTTGAAGGCTCAATGTTGTGTGAGGAAGAGAGGGAGGAGGTTCTCTTTTATAAGGGAGGAGAGGGGCACCTTTGGAATAACAAAAAATATTATTTTATTATAAAGCCAAATTCGGTTTTAAATAGCTCAAAATTGATTTATTTCGAAGATAAGGCGGGGATGGGTCTAAATCCTCTCATCCAATATAATTTAGACAAGTTTAGGTTCCTATTTTAACCTTATCATTTAGATTTAACATTAAGTTAGATAATTTTACTTTTACCGTGTCTTTTTGCGTTCTTACACTATATGGTTAATAAACTTACTATAAGAAGCCAAAATAACCCCAAGTTTTTTATTATTAATATATATAACCTTATCTAAGTCATTTGGACGAACCTTATATTTTTAGGAATAAAATAACAATTAATAATATAATATTTGTTTTAAAAACTATTTTATGTCAATTTTGACACTATTTAGTAATTGATTTTTTTAAAAATCATAACAGAATGATTAGTTCTATAAAAGTTAATTAAATCAATAATAAAATGTAATATTAACCTAGAAAATTAGTGGAATTAATAAAAAGTCTCAAATTACATTTATTTTGGTATTTATAACATCAATTATGTCAATATTTCATTAATAAGATAATTACTGCATCATTTTTGTGTCATAAATAAATTAAATTATTTAATGTCTAAAAATTACATATAAAATACCATTATGTATAAAATCTTTTTAGATTTCTAATTAATATTTATAGTCTAATTTATATTATGTATAACCCTATATTAAAAATCATTTACTTATTAAACTTTGATTTTAACTATTTTAACCCTTTAAATAAATTAATAATAAATGTCCTAATCTAATCTAAGTGGGCCTAAATGGTAATATTTTATTCATAAGGTTGTTTTTGGTCGAATTTCACTTATCCAATAGAATTAGGACATGTGTTAGGGTAATAATAATATCATTTTTACCCTTAATTACCCTATTTACTTTTAACCGTGATAAAAAAAGTAAAAAGTTAATGTTCAGCAAAAATTATTTTCATTTCATTGAACCACATTATACTTACTGACATCAACCATGTCTCTTGTATTTTTTAAATTCCACTCACAGAAGCGATAAAATTATGTTTTATGAAAAATTCTTTTTTTTAACTACCCCATAGTGGTTTCACTATTCATCAAAAATTGAAAGTTTTCAGAAAAATACCAAAAATTTGGCCTAAGCTATATTTTATATTATGAACTCAAAAATGATGTCTATTTTAACAAATTCAAAACATATCAGTTGAATTAATTAATTTAAAAATTAATCCCCGTCGTCAAAACAAATAGCGTGTTCTTAAGAGATAATAACTATCAAAAGATTGACACTTGTTTATGTCTGGTTTAAATGTGAAATTACATACAATGACCAACATTGTATTAAATTGTAAAAATATATTCTAAATATACTTTAAAACCACTCAAATTAATAATTTATCACTATTAATTATTTTGATTAAAAAGGTTGTTTTTAATTAAAATTTAGTAATTTTCACTATTCATTAGAAAATGAAAGTGAGTCGAAAAGTACCAAAATTTCACCCCAAGATAATTTCGATATTCCGAATCCAAAAATTAAGTTGATTTTGAAAAATAAAATTTACAATATTTCAAAAAATGGGTATTACTATTCATAACGACTAGTTTTAATAATTTTTTAATAGCATATTGTTGTTTAGTGAAACTCGTTATTGAGTACTACACACGCTATCGAGAAAGGTCGTGATTGCGTGTGATGCAAGGCAAGTCAAGGATTCTTGATGTGCAAGCTCCTTTTGGTGTAGCGTACAACACAATACATTAATGAAACTAAAAAGAATATTTTTCATAAAATCTTGGGGTGTTATAGCCATGCCTGGCTAATCCTCTTAGGGATGGGGTTTGAGAGTTGGGTAATTTCCAAAACTAATAATTATTTAGATTGGATATTGGAAACCTTATGGATTGAAATTTGGTTAATAATAAATTTTCATCACATTCTATTGCATAATCATGACAATAGGATGTGAGATTGAATAAACCTGACCTAATTTGAGTTGAGCAGGACTATGACCATTATCATATGAAGATTTATAAATATAACCAAAGTGAAATGCATGTAAGTTATCAATTATTCCCTAAAAATCGTATATTTGAATAATAGGTAGACCCAAATGGTTTTACAAAAAAAAATTTCTATATCTTTCACCACATCAAAACCTAAGGCATAAGACCATTCCATGTTATTATAGGGTTATGCTTTCTCAAGATCCTGAAAATTAACCCCAATTCATATTTGTTAATATGAATTAAAAACCCAAATACCTAATCTTATATAAAACATGAACATAAAGAGTGATAGTGGGGAATGCTTCCAAGGATTATGTTCGATTGGATGCTAACCTTTCAGTAGTCCTCATTGGATCGACCTGATTCTTCTACTTTACTACTCCATAGTAGGAAGTGTAGTTTGGGCCTACAAATTCAAATATGATCTTATCCAGTGCAATTTCAATGACATGTATGGGTGATTCACCTATATATGGATAAATTCATGTTGAAAAGTATTATTTGAGTGCTAAAACTAAATAATAACATGATCAAGAGGAGAGATAACACCATTAAGGAATATGCAATCATAAGAAGATCATGTGAGGATTCTGAATGTTTTTGAATTATCCCACGAGAGATGGAAAGTAACATATAAAAGGGATGAGGTTTAATAAGTTTTTCCCACATTTATAATTTCATTTAAATTTAAAATCTATGACCAATAATATTTAGGTTCCCCTCAATCATTTATCTCTTCTGCAACCATATAGAAAAATTAAACAAGAACAAAATGCATAAAATTAATTTACAAGTATCACCACTAAAATGTGTATCCATGTTTTTAATTTTTTTGGTAAAACTTTTGGCTCAATTTTTACATTGATTTCATAAATTGAATATAAAACTGAAATTTATCATCCATAATCTATAATTATTTCTCAACAGATAATGTCTCCCTATAGGTATTATATGATTTATCTGGATTAAATTAATTTTACCAACCAAATGAAAATTATCTTTACATAATATCTTGAATACATCATCATTATTAAGTAAATCTTCTTCACAAACAAATATTTCAATCACAGAAGTGGATAAATGAATCTTCTAGTCCTTATAATAAGTCACAAAGAGTTTTTATGTTTTCATGAAATAAATTTAAAGTGTTTTTGGTATTTTTAGGTCTAAAACGTGACTGTATAATGAAATGAAATAGGATTATAGAGACAATAATATTTTTATTTGGATAAAATTAATTTTTATTTTGGGATTTAGGTTTTTGAGCATCCTTTTAATGAATGAAAATTTAATTAGAAAAAATTTTCTAGAATCATATAAATTCCCTATACATTATTCTCTATGTTGATAATAATGTAATCATAAAGTCAACTGTCCCCATTTGGTTTCACTTTTCCCTTATGTTTAGTGGTTATATACATTAATTGTATAAGGACCCAACATTAACCATTACATTATCTATTAAATTATTTTAGAATTCACTTATTAAAATTCCAGAAGATCTTTTTAGTTTATAGTTTTTGAATACTTGAAAATAATTCATAAATATGAACCCACAAGAATAAAAAGTGGTTAAACCTCAAAAAATATCCATTTTTTTAGAATAAAAATGATTTAACTAAAAACGTTATTTTTTTAATGAAAAGTCTTTACATCATTCATCTTTGATCATATTTTTCTCTTACCCATCCTTAAACCTCGTGATAAACATTTTAAAACATTGGATGAGCACAAAATCTCATTAAGGGATATAATAATAACTACAGAAATTATCACTACATGAATTTGTATAAACATATGAAATCATTCTCTCAAATACATAATTCTAAACAAATAACTATCATATAGTTCTTTATAAAAACATGATATTTTCATAAAACAAAAAAAATGTAAATAAACTGTATAGGTAACTTCTTAAATTAGTTACATAATATTTTAACCCTTATAAATACCTTATTATTCATAACACTCACAACCACCTTACAAATTTTACCCTTGCAACTAACTTATTGTATAACCCGCACTATTACAATCGATGTAACCATATGACCAAACTACAACTTAAACATACCCAATTCATCGGAGGGAGATATATGTCCCACACATAATTATAAAAAATTCCCATAAACCATAATATAATTATAAATAAATAATAACTTCCTAAGAAAATATCTTTAGAATTTTATAAAAATAGATGTTTAAATAGAATTTTAAAAGAAAATTCCTTTACAAATATCATATAATTAAAGATAGAATTATTTGAATGTATGTAATGCTTGTATAAACTATAAATAATCAAAATAAAATATAATATAAAAAAATTCACGACACTAACAATCTTAGTTCCACATAATTAATTATGTATAAGGTCACCCAAAGAATGTAAATTGTATTAAGAATTCCCTTACCTCACATTCATCTTACTTAAAATGTTTTGAAAACATCTATATAATTGTTTAAATAGTGTTAATAATATATTATAGAACCATATTCATATTTATAACTACTTATTTTATATTCTCATAACATATTTAAACCCATTTAATAATAATATTTGGTTATTTTCATTGTTTTCGATGAATTTATTTCATGGATTCGAGGGTTGGTTTATGATGGATTTTCTTATTGGAAGGGAGAAAAATTATAGAATTAAAATTAAATTAAATTAAATTAATTTATTTATATAATATTAATTGGTTTTATACCTTTGTTTTGGTTATATGGTATGATGATGAATCATTAGATAAATCATTAGCAATGAACATTAGTTTATTTTGGTGAATTTTGATCATTACGAATGAATTTTATTTTATTAATTAATTTAATGTATAAACACTGGTTCCAGAACATAATATAACATATAATCTGTATAATAAATTATTATTTAACCATATTAATAGCTTAATTACAATTATAGTAGTTTTTAATGAAATTGAAAACATGTCGTCCTTGATGTTGGTAAATTGACACATCATGGTTGTTGTTTTCATCTTTAGAATAAAATGGACAGGATAAGAAGTGTAAGGATTAATTTTTCAATAAACATGATAAGATTATAGTATATATAAGATACTAATGAATTCATTTCTCTTTTATAAGGGGATTTAAATATAGTATATGAAAATAAAAATAATTAAAAATAAAAACAATTCAAAAGAAAATAATAGAAAATGAAATATGATTATTACCTCTTGAATCATCCTCCATAAGAATGACCTTAAGGCCCTTGGCTTTGACCATATGGTGATACCAGAAGCTCTTGGACATGTGTAGGAGGATTTGGAATGTAGTTGGATTGAAATAAAGAATGATATATTTATTTGAGGTGTGATGAAAAGTGGTGGTGAGTGGTGATATTTATAGTGGAGGAGAGGGGTGTTTTCTTATTATTATATTCATTAGTTTATTAATTTGGCTCAAAATTATGAATAGTTTTAGAATTATAATGAAATATACTGAAATAATGAAGGATTGTTTGATATTATAGATATTACATCATTCATGACTAAAGGAATAGTGTATTTATCTTAAAATGTATATATACCTTATATTACAGTATTTTATTATTCACAAAAAATTCAAGTATTTTATGAAAATTCCAAAAATTCTCCCCAACAATTTTTTGACATGTAGAATTCAAAAATGAGCGCCATTTTTTTAAATGAATTTTCTTCATATGATAAATTTAATTTTTAATTAAAATCATAATTTATTAAAAAATTACTAATTTATTAATTATAACTATTTTTATAGCACTTTGAATTTTTTTAAAAAGACTCATAAAATTATCTTATAATAATAAAAAAAAAATAATTTATGAAGCAATTTTAAGACAGTAAATTTTATTTTAAATTATTAAATTAATTACCATATTTAAATTAAATATTTGCGACTTAGAAAAATACCAACACTTAATTTATCAACTCCAAAACATTTACTTTCTTATTCCTTGATATAAATATATCATAATTAAACATATTAGACACAAAAATTTTATTTATACTCTCATAGGTGAGTTTACTATTCTATTAGCTAAAATTACTATTTATAATGGTTATGTTACTATTACGTAGGTTATGTTACTAGTCTATTAGTATAAATTCATTAATTTCTATAAATATTATTCATTTCCTAATAAATTTATAACGAATTTAGAGAATGTATTTCCAGAATGAAAAAAAATTATTCTATAAATACCTTGGTTTTTAAAATTTGTGATTATGTTTCCACTTCATCCATTTGATTCTAATCAATTAGAATGTAGTTACCATGATTTAGTATTGGGTTTGGGTTTCCACTCTCAATACGCTACCCTCACACTCTCATAAATATTATTGGGATATACAATTGAAGCATTAACTTTAAGAACATGAACCACCACACATCTAGTTTTCACATGGTATGGAACATATAATCAAGTAGTCCCCCCTCACCCGTCTATAAAATGACAATCCAATAATGTCTAAAAAAATAAAACCATGTAGAGAAAGTGGATATCCTCAGAGATGAAATCAATATATTCTTCTCCTTTGATTGTTGATACTCCTCACATAATCATAAGGAAATATGAATCAAATGAACCCAAATGATATAATTCCACCATCATACCAAAGAAACATCCTTCCTTCCACCAATAATACATTTCCTATCATTCTTAAATAGAATAAATTACTCAATAAACCCTCCCTCTACCCACCAATAATATCTTCCAAAAAATACCAATAATCCTAATCAATGAAATTAATTCAAATACATCATTCAATGAAACCAAATTTCACCTTATAATATGTTAATCACTTCAAAAATGATTAAATGGAACATAAAACAAAACATTAGTTAAACTAATGAAATTTTTTCCATCATACCAAAACATTTAAAACATACAAAATCAACCCAAATTTTATCATCAAAATAATAAATGTTTCAAAACCCGATCAAATACTTCTAAATATTCTATTAATACGATGTAAAAAATACATTAAAATACACATCAAACCATTTCTAAGGCTACAAAGTTATTTCTTAATCTACACATGTTTTACAAAAATGATTTTTTTTCATTTAAATGAATGAAAACATTTCTAAAAAACCATACCATGTTTTAAAAAAGCCATGTAAACATCATTAAAAATCACATCACACATTACTATAAAATAATGGATAAGTGCAATAGATACTTTTTGAAATACATTAAAAAATTAAAACACTTAAAAAGATATACTTATGATATGTGAAAGTCAAAAATACACACTCATAGATCAAAGGGAATGAAAAAACAAAAACAAAATAACTATATCAATATTAATTGAAATTTCTAAAATATACATAGACATAGTTCATTTGTTCATTTGTTCATTTTTATTTTTAAAATAGTTTTATTTTATCCATTAAATTAATTTTCAATGATGGGAAAAATATAGTTTTATTATTTTGTTTCCATTAGTTTTTGATGAATTTTTTTCCTGATTATAATTTAATATGTTAATTTTTTATTATACTAGAATTAATTATATGTTCTATTAAATTAAAATAAATTTATATCTTATAAGAGTTTAGTTTTTTAAAATTTGAAAAACCTAGTTGTTTGATATATGCCTCAAAACATTTAATTATTCAGTTGTAATGGTGTTGTTTTATCCCATGTGACTTGTAAAAATTCTTTTATATTTTTGTTTACTAATAGGGATCATATGAAAGGAACATAATAAAAAAGTTATCCATGAAATATATTCATACATTGGGGAGAAATGTAATGTTAGATAATGAACTTTCATTGGTAATATATCATTGAACAATGAATATATTTTTATATTTCTATTGGTTTCTATTGAATTTTCATTTTGAAATATACATTTAATATTGATTGATGTGTTCATTGATCATTATTTCTTTTGAACCATTAGGAAATGTAGTGATAAATGCACTTTTTATCCGGAAATACATGAAAAAATTTTTACACAATTTTTAATTTTATAGTTTATTTAAATTTCATAAGATCTTGATATTGATTTGGTTGAATTTAATTAGATTTAGTTAATGTTAAAATAAGAAACATTTACAAAAAATTTATCTATTATATAACTATTTTATAAAAAAACATTACACGCATTCAAAATAAATTTCTATTGGTATGAGAACCATATAAAAATCATTTTAATTGTTACTCTATTATTTATTCTCGTAGAAATCCAAGTAAATTTTGAAACATCCGTATCCTATGTATATTTCTTGATGAAGTTTCATTTTTAGATAATTTTTATTAAATATAAAACTTTTTTATTTTTTATAATATCTTCACATGGTGGTATAATAATAAATTAATGATTATATAATTTTCTTTGATTGTAGGATAATTTTCAATTTCTTACCTCATCCTATAATATTTATCATGAATCCTATTTGATGAAATTTCCTTGTATCATATACCACTTATCCAATTTAATTTCATTATAAATGTTTCATAAATATAATATATTTCTTTTATTTTCAATATTTTATATTTTTTCTTTTAGTATTTAGCCTCTATAATGTTTACATTTCATTTCTTATTTTTAGGGTATGCTTGAAAATGATTACATAGTTATATTAATACATATTATATGTTTATATTATCAAGAACCAATTCCATAACATTTCTATAATAAACCCCTTTTTTTATTTTTTCTATATCAAATTCCATAATTAAATCGTTAAACTATTTAAATTTGAATCTAATCAGGCTCTATTATGAGAAATTATATATTTATCCATTGAAATAGAATTTTTTAATTTAATGTTCAATCAAAATATATTGATTAAACATGAAATTAATAATCATTTTTATGCTGAATTTTTTCGATTAATTTTAAATCCATTAATATATAAAATACTGTGTTATGTTTGAGCTTTTAAATTGATTTTTCAGTGAACTATTTTTTTCAATTTTTAGATTATACTAATTTTGGAGGTTGAAATGTATTTATTGAAATGGTAATGAACTATACACGGTTTCATTTATTATTATGAAATTTATTTATTTTATTTTATTTATGAAATGTTGTCTAAGGTCATGCTTTTCAATTCCAAAAATATGGTCTAGAAAGCCAATTTGTTTGTCATACTATATGAAAGACTAAATTATTGGATTTTTATTTAAATTATATGAAAGGTAATATAATTTGAATTGAATATTTTATAGTTTGTGTAATGATTTTGGAACCCCTTTAACATAGTATAACTTGATCTTGGTGTGTATTTTTTAGAATATTTTTCCGTACTCACATAGATTTGTAATTTTTTAATATTTTATAAGTTACATTCATGTTTTATATTTTTTTTTTAATATCTAGTAATGTTAATACACCCTATAATTAGATTATATAAAATATCTAGTAGACATGTATCCAACCATATTTGGACCAAATGATCATTTATATTAGGTCATATGGGATAAGCATATTGACAATGTTTGTTTAAACCTATAAAGAAAATAAAATCATCTAAAAATTGGAATTCAAGTATTTAATATTTTAAAAACACTATACGACTTTTTTCCCAAGAAAAATTAAATTCAACCATTGAGATAAAAATGTAATTTTTTTGAAAAGTTATCAATAGAAAATAAAATAAAGATGAGAAATTTTTCAATGTGATATCATCAACATATTTTACACTTTCTCAAGAGTATGAAACAATAGTTGATGGATGTTTATTGATTATATGCTTGATTTATGAACATGGTGATTATTTGGTAGGTGTTTATATTGATTCTAATAGGGAGTCTGAGGATTGTGGAGAGGATTTTGATGGTTATGATGGATATTTTAGAGTTGATGAAAGTGGTGTTGGGGGGTTACATGATTGAACTATTGTTATTAGTGATGATAATGATGACGATTAAGATAAAACTATAGATATAAATTATTTATAGTTTATGTATTTACATAGTTATCTTTTTTTTAATGTTCATAAAATTAAAATTTTATATGTGTTGTTTTAGTTTTCTGGTATTTGTGTTTGGATTATAGTGAATTTGGTACAGTGATGGTGGTGAATTTGGCATTATATATATGGTTAAAATGGTATGGAGCATGTTATACATTTGGAATAAAATATCTTATAACTGTTCCCATGGTTTAAACCATGTCCACAACTAGTAATTTAAATAGTTCAAATAGTGACTATATTAGTGAATTTCCATAGTTTTTATCATGGTTTTAGAGACCTATTTCCACGATTAAACCGTGGTTATAACCGGAAATTTACACAATTTAAATCATGTATATACATGACCTACTAGAATGGTTTATTCAATGTAAATTTAAACGTTATGTTATAACGACTCTAATAGTCAGGGATAAGGAAAACATGGTAATAGTCAACTTATATAGTAATTTGGATTATAACAACGGTGGTCATAAGTAAATTTTCTACTTGTAATATTGGTTTTTTCATCATATAATTAAGAAAAACAACTATAAAAATTACCATGTCTTCAAGTGAGTGATTCCCCACTTTTACCCACTTTTTTTATTTTCAATTAAATATTTAACATGTCCCATAAAATTATTCACACATAAAACATTTCTTCGCGTAATTCTTTTAACATCAATATTTATAAGGTGATGAAATGGAAAACATAATAAGGGTGATATCAAATGATCTTTAATGGTAAAAATAATCATTAAAAATTGATATTAATCATTAAGGATGAGATTAACATAAGGGTAGGATTATATAATCAAAGTGAATAAACATAAAATAATAAAATTCAAACCCACAAAGATAGGATGAAAAATCATTAGAAATGATTAAAAAACAATTACACAAGATATGAGTCATATAAGTATATAATAATTATCCCTGTGAAAATAATAATAGTTAAATGGTTTTATTAGAACTCATAGCATTGAAAAACTATATCAGTATCATTGGACATAAAACATTCATCAGGTAATCACATAACCAGTTAATTTCCATATCTTTTAGGAGTAACCTATAACTAGAAAATGTTATCATCTCTTAAGAGTAAATTATAAAAATTTAACTCCATTTTTTCTTAGTATCAAAATAAATCAATCAAATATTAAGATTAAACTTAATCCAATTAACGTTGTCTCATTACCTAATACATTGGTGGTCTATAATAGATCCACCCATCATATATTAGAAAAATTCTTTTAAGATTTTTGGATTAATCCCCAATACCTATTACATAAATAATTTACAAGTACAATATAATGAATCATAAAAAATGGAAACTTTAAATTCATCAATATTAGCATAGATTTATATACCTGGGAAAAATAAATGGGTTTCCTAAAAATATCTGTAAAAATATCATCATATACCATTAACAGAAAGTAGTTGATTAGTATATTAAGATCATATAAAATGTTAAGATTATAAATCCTTAAATGATGTTCACATTGATTAAAATGCCCTTAATATAATATTTAATATATTTCAGCGAAAACAAGGGAAAATACAATTTTCATTTTCTACCTTTCAAAAAAAACTCGTAAAATATTTGGGATATAATTTTATTTTAAAATAATAATTGAAACATATAAATGAATCTACAAATAGAATGATATTAATGATGGTGGGAAAATATGTTCATGTTGTAAAAATTAAAAACTAAAATTTAATTTAATTTTTTTATTTTAATCAGAAGTAACCCATATGAAAAATTATAAGAAAATAATTATAAAAAACATCTAAAAGAATGTCAAAGGTCATGGAAAATAAAATTATGAAATAATTTATTTTTATAAAATAAATGTTTTGAAATAATAAAGTGATCATGGATGAATATTTTAGCTAAAAGTGTTAATAAATATTTAAAGAAACATTTTTATAGAATTTTTACGACCGTTAAAAACAAAAAACCCTTTAAAATAAAGAACATAAAAAGAAATATAAAGTTACATGAGTTTAAAAAGAGTCATGATAATATATTTCAAAAGTCAATATTTACACCATATAAATTAATATAGTTGTATCAATCAACAATTTCTCATAGAATGATGTTTGAGATAAGAATTATTTGCAACACAAAAAATAATTGAATCAAAAAGAAATTAAATGAAGGTGTGATATCTATAAACCTACTATCCTAAAATTCGACACTCAAAACATAATCTTTAAATTTTTGGATTTGGTTCCAAAAAATGTGACTAAAATTCCACCATCAAAAATTTACAAAATCAATAGGGAAAATATTGGATCCCACACAGACCTAAGGACCTTTTATGTTTAATGTTTTAGACAATTAAGAAACATTTTACATGAAAATACTGTTGTCTTCATTTGATCAAATTTCCTAATATACATAACTTTTCTTATTTCCAAATAATTGTTTCAAAATCTCATATAAAATCATTCTCAAATGAAACCTTTCTAGAAAAAATATTTTAACATCATTCTTCATGACCTAGGAAAAAGCGAACATAATAAAGGTGATCTCAAACACCCAGTAAGGGTAAATATAATCATTAATAATTGGATATAATGAGTGATCATAAGATTCGAATTGTATGATGACATAATAAAAGTGCATAACATAATAGAACTAATAACCATTTAAACATGGATCATAAATCATTAAACCAAGAATAAATATTTACCATAAGTCCAAATTCATATAATTTAACTACAACCAGACATCAAAAAACCACCCTAAAATGGATATATTAGAACATTATGTAAGCATAAAAAAGTGTTGGTATCTTGGAAAATAATTTTCATATTACTCTTACAACAACCCTTTCAAATAGAATATCCTACCTAGTAAATTCCAATAATATCATAGGAGAAAACTATAACCACTTACCTCCATACCATTATTTAATGGATTGGATAGTTATATAATGCTCACCCGTCATTATGAGCCATATTGGGCTCACCTGTCATCATGAGATATGTCAGCCTCACCCATAATTTTCTAAAATTTATATTTTCTATATACTAAAAAATATAGAATCTTTCACTTTTCAACATAACACCATTGAAAACAGCCATAATTCCTCTATAGCTTGGTTAATCCATAGAAAAGAAGTGGGTTCCATGATAATCTCTCTAAGAAAATCAAAATCCATTCATAGAAATAATACATATGATATAATTACTATATATCTTTATTTATGAATTAGTAACCTCAAGGTTTGAAGATGATGAGGAAAATAAATACCATTAAAAGATCTTTAAAAACATTGTTGAGGAAAATACCATTTTTAATTTGAAAAATAACAATAAGAAATTAATAATTTTTTAGAATATTAAGAAAAAAATTTCTTTTAATATAACATTAGAAAATTTTAAAGGAATCATCAATGAATAAATATTCATGGTTATTCAAAAAATTAGTTAATTAATAGATAATATAATAAATCAACTATTTTCTACTTTGGTAATGAAAGTAAAAATATTTTATAGGAATAATGTTAAAAAGAATCCTTTAAATATATTTTAAATAAAGTCCACGATACAGGAAAATTACCTTAAAATTAAATTATGACTAAATAAGAACATTATTGAATACATTTGAGAAGATATGGACATGGATGATAAATGTTCCCTATCAAAAAGAATACACAAGATCAATATCACTTAATAACAAAATTATAGATGATTTTTTAATAAATAAAGGAGTAAATAGAAATTAAAAAAATTAAACGCACTCAAAATCAGAGGATATAAAAATGGATGGTTCAAGAAATTATGATCACTTGATCCCAAAATATGGAATAGTGAACATAAATAATCCAAAAATTATATGAGATTGTATCATGAAAGTCCATATATTTTGGTATCTTTTAAATATTCATCCCTTCAAGTAAAATAATTCAAAAGAATAATTAAATAAAATTAAAATATGTATATCCATGATATAAAATATCAAGGGTTTGTATATATACCACATAAAATAATATAGTCATATAATATAAACATATGCCCTAAAGAAGGAAAATTTGAGATGAATAACCCTTACAAAAATCAGGTCATTGAATTAAGAAATGATAAATAGAGAGAATGCGTGTAAATAAATTTAATTTAAAAAAAGTAGATATAAATCAAAAATCAATAAAATTTTATTTCACATGTAATCAGGGAATAATATAATAAATTAATAAGTTAAAAATACTAATAAAGGGAAATTGAGATAAGTAACCCCTTTCCACTTTGGTAACGTCCCAATCAAAACTGCTTGGATGAAGTAACGTGAATTTTAACATAAAATTGAATGAATTATGAATGATTAATGATATAATATGTACAAGGTTAGTATATAAAGAACATAAAATAAATTATGTGTATGACATTAAAACATGTATCAATGAAAGGAAATTGAGGTGAAATCCCTTACATCATGTTTAGACATTCCATGTATGTTGATTAAATACTATATAATAAATTTATATTAATAATATGAATCATTTAGTAACCTTTATAGGTTTATCAAAGTATTATTAAACAATTTATTTCATTTAGTTTGATAACATATTTAATTACCTTGTCATTGTAGACAACATCAGGTGTTTTGAGGATGTTTAGATCATAATTTCAATATGAATTTGGTATGTCGATTGTCGTAAAAGTGGTTATTATTATATCATATAAAAAATAATTACCATGAAATAATCATAATTAATATGCCTTAATTGTAATTTTAAAAAAACCATGAAATATGGTTATGAAAAATCAATTACATTACAATCATGGAGATGAAAAACCATACATACACATGAGTAACATTTAAATTATTCTAAAAACATGAGGGAAAGAGATTAAGTTTTATTTTAAATTTCAATAATTATTATCATATTATAAATTACATATTACAAACATAAATACACACACAATCACATAGATTTATATATAAATATATATATCTTCTATGCGATGTGGTGATGAAAAAAATCGCATTGCTTCATGGAGGTGTACACACAAATGACATCATCATTTTTCAATGGATAGAAATGTAATAAAATAGATGATATATTGTCATTCAATAATCAAAATTAAATCATTAATATAATACATATACATTCAGCTGAACATTGTAAACAACCATAATAGAAAGTGATAAAAAATTAAGTAAATCATTTCGCAAGGTGGTAGTCCACCATAGACACGGATGCTGCTTTTATTTCCCATTTAATGAACGAAGGTGTTTTATAAAGGTTAAAACATTTTAATAATATCCTTTATGTTTTTTTATATTATTATGTTATTATATAATAATGTTTTTAAGAGTACGAAGGGGAAAATAATAAGAAATAATACTAAATCATTCGATTAGAAGATCCAAATTTTTATTAGAAAACAAACCTTCTATTTACACATTAAGACCTCTTAGGTCAGTATTCTAACAAAAATAATACATCTATGAAAATTTGGCGGAGGGGGTAAATTTTTAATGGATTTGGGTTGATAATTTCTATGATAGAGTTGTCAAAAGGTATTATGAAGAGGGGAGTTGAGGTGCCCCTATATAAGTGAGGGGAGGGGTACTATTGTATTTTTTTGAAACCATAAAATATTATAAAGTAAAATTCATAGAAAATTGAATCAAAATTGAATTAATATAGATGTAAATTTGATGTAATATATAAAGAAACTAATTTAAAAGGAGTTAGAGAAGTTTTTTGACCAATTTTACCCTTTTTCTATTTAGTATCGCCACCGTTAATTGTTTTTTATCCTTAACCATAGTAGAATATTTCTAAATCATTTAAGGTTATAAATTTAGTTCTATGGTATTAAAGGGTTTATAAATGGTCCGTGGATGAAATCTAAGACCACTTACCATATCAATAACCAAGCCAGGATGCCATCTAATTCGACACTGAAACCAATCCATGGCGTGCCTTGAAGGGCTCTCCTGATCTCCATAGGCTAGAAACTAGTTCCTAGTATCAAAAATATGCGTTGGGATAGAGTTAAATCATTATACTATCATGAAAAACAACATAAAAATTACAATAACTGATTATACCACTAAATGAGGTGAAAATTTTATAGAATCAATGTTTACAACTCTAACCAAAACACAAAGGTACAAAAATGGATTTTTTACCAAAATAATGTCAAAAAAACCGCCATGAAATAAGAGGGGCATCACCCTTAGGACACCAAAATCAACACTAGCATAAAGTTGAACACCATAAACCCAATACACTATCACCATGATACATATTCCCTTTATATGGGTCGAACAAAACAAATTCAACATACACATAAGGGTGTATGTAGGTTGTGAGAAAAATGTCAATAGGATTCTGCCCAAAAGAAAATATTCCATGCTATGAAATTAGAAGAAAAATTCATATTAACTTTTTCTTATGAATATTTGAAACATTTTTAAGGGAAACTTTTTATGGAAACATTCTCAAGAATCACTTTTTAAATAAATCCTTTTTCAAAAATAATATTTCATTTAACAAAAATATACCCAGGGTCTAATATATACTAATGGATAGTGACACATGACATATGCATCATGTCGCAATAGATAACCATTGGAAAATACCTATATGTAACAAGAAAAGTGTGACACTATTAATGTTATACACTGGTGATCAAAATCCTCCAACTCAACTACCAATAGTTTTTTAATGCACAACCCACTAGAGAGGATCCCATCCAAAGTTCTATTTGTCCACCAACATCCCCATGAACGACCCAATAGAGAGGATCTTATCCACGGTTTTAGTGGTCTTTGATTATTTTACATGTTTAGTTAGTGTTTCATTTTCAATCCTACTAGATGAATCTAGGCCTCGAACACTTCTAAATCAACTAGCATACTAGTCCTAGTTCACCCACCTAGAATGCCCAATATTCCCTTTTTTCTCAAATTATATTTCCCATATCACATAAACCAACACTCCCACACATACTTTCCCTTCATCATAAGCACACATGGAAATCAAAACTCTCTTTTTTCACTTTTTTAAATAAAAACTAGCTTGAAATACATTTTTCATGAAATTCAAGGTTCATAAATCCCATATAGAAACAAAAAAATATTGATCACATATGGAATCCAATAATTTTTCATAGGAAGACCCATCTTAGAATCTTTATTCACATCAAAACCATTTTTATAACATGAAGAACAATTCAAAAATTCTAATAAGGTTCACAACAAAGAATCCAACATGAAACAAAACCTATTTAAGTTATAAAAACCAATTTTATTACATTTTTTCCTTTACATATATTTGAAAATACATTTCAAATGATTTGACATAAGGGAAAAAATATTTTTAAGAAAGGCCACAATGAATCACCCGTGAAATAAAACCAATTTCTTTTTAAAAACCAACCTCTATCACATATACATGCCAAAAAATTTCTAAAACTTGTTTTCCACCACACAAATAATCCATAGAACATATTTATGAAACCAAGAAATTAAATAAAAATCATATAATAATTTATAATGATAGATCCAACTACCTCACACTTGAAAACATCTGAAAATTAGTGAATAACCACAACAACACAACCAAAAAACCATATAATGAAAATATCGAATAATAATCATCACCATCTTCCACAAAAACACTTGATCAAACCATATTCAGGTCAAACACCCCACTAGAAATTATGAAATCATGAAAGAGGGAAGATGAACCCTTTAAAGAGGGTGAAATCAAAGGAAAATGGCCTTATATGATGTTTCCTTGATAAATAATGGTAAAAACCACCTAAGGATTTATGCTTAAAGGCTTAAAGAAAGCTTGGAGGGAGATCCCATGGATAAAAACTCTGAATATGGTGGATGTGATGTGAATTTGTGTTATAATATACATGGAGACAAAGGAAATTTCCCTCTTTTTAATGAACAAGAAAATTCACATGGTTTTCCAAAATGTGTGACAATCATACAACACTCACTATCCCAAAGAAACAAGATGTGCAGTTTTCTGACCCAAATTGATAAATCATTTTCCAACTGTGAGGTCACCACTATAAAAAAAATGAAATTGGCTACATGATTCCCTAGGAAAGGGTTCACAATTTCATCTAATCATGAATGGACCCTGAACCACATACTAAGAAGCCCAGAATATCTATTTTTCACTAAAACCACAAGGGGAAACCCTATAATAATTCAAATACTAAAAATAAACAAAGGAATAAATCAAAAAAGAATGAATTTGAGAATTATAACAAACATGAAAACATCCTCCATCAGAAAGACCACCTGAATCTCTAACAGACACAAAAAACAGGTACACCTCCTCAATTGAAGAGTTTCAATCCCTTTCCCCATGCACATCATTACCATTAAGAAAAAAGAACTCAGTCAAATGGAATTTTATTCCCATGAAGCACTCTCTCATGATAATCCACAATCCATACCAAACATTCAAACATAGAAAAATATGGATCCAACTCTACTTCTCACAATTCAACAAATGAGATACACTCGAATTATACTTTTCATGATGAGAGACAAGAAACACCTCATGAATTGAAATCAACTGAGAAGTAAAATCTATCATGTATGTTACCTTACCATCTCTCTTAGTAATTTCAAATTTTTTGGAATACCTCAATGTTAGATTCCCCTAATTACCCCAATGATAATGGTTCCAGATTCTAGAAGACCCAATCACCCACAGAAATAAAAAAATCTCAGTTCCTTTGATCAGCATATGGCTAGTGAAAACTCTGCACTGTTAATAATCACTACCTGATCAACTTAAATTGATCTGATGTTTCTTGCACAAGGATCAGTCCCAACAATGTGGTTTCACCCTCCTCATCCCAACACAATGGGGACTTACACAACCAACCACAAAGGATATCAAAAGTATCCATTATAATATTGTATTGGTAACTATAGTTGTATGAAAACTCAACCAATCCAAAATGGCTATCCCACTAACCTTATAAATTCAACACACTTTCCCGGAGCTTGTCTTCAAAAAATATGACTCTCCCTCTCCATCTGACCATCCAATTGAGGGTGTCATTTCATGATAATCTTATCCTATTACCCCATATAATTCAAAATTCTTTCCAATTATAGTGAGGTAAAATATATATCTTGGTTAAAAACAAATGCTAATAGCACACCAGAAATCCTCACCACCTCCAGCACATACAACCGACCCAAAACATCCACATTGGACAAATCATTGATTAGAATGAAATGGTATAATTTGTTCATAATATTTATCACTTACCAAATGCAATCCCATCCCCGAGGTGTATGATGAAATACAACAATAAAATACACCGTGATATCATCCCGCATTTATGTGTGAATAAGTACTGGCTGAGGCAAACTTGAGGGCCTTTAGTTCTCTACTTTACCCTGCTGACATGTGTGACACCATGATATGTAATAAGCTATATCTCACCCCTTACCTAGCCACCAAAAATATCAATTCATGTCACAATACATATTGGTAGAACCAAGATGAACAACCCACAATTAATAATGGATATCCTATGTCACTACCTTCCCCAATGACAACGACACCAAAAAATGACCATTGAGGAACCAAAATCACTCCTAAAATAATGACGATTCACTAGGAACCTCCCCACCTTTTATAAACTACATAGATTGCTAGAATATCACATCACCTGGATACTATTTTTGAATCAATTCTAGAAGAGAAGGTTTCAACTTCAGCCTGGGTAAGAACACACCTCCACTATGTTCCATGGTCTTACGATGCATCTGAGTAAAAAGAATAGTTAACGTTCACTCACCATTAGAATTTTTCAATGTTTGTACTTGAACATTCATGATCAATGAATCTTCCACAACATTACGCTTTCCTAGGGTATAGACATTATAATATAACCCCAATAGGTACTCAACCCTATATTGTTTCCTTATATTAAATTATTTATGTTAGAAAATGTTGGACAAGGTGTTATGATCCAAATAAACCATAAATTTCTTCCCAAAAATAAAATGGTGACACATATTTAAGGCACGTATAACAACTGAAAATTCTAGGGAATGTGTTGGGTAATCATTTTCATCTGGTTGGAGTTAGAGAGAACCAGATTCCAGCACTTGGTCATCCTCCATTATCACACACCCAAGACCCATACCCGATGCACCATAATTGACCACAAGTCCCTTTACAGACTCTAGAAATATCAAAACATTATCCACAATCAACCTCTTATGAAGCTACTCAAAGGATTATTGACACTATGATATCCATTTAAACATCAACACCTTCTAGGTATGTTCTACCCTAGACAATGAATGCAAAGAGAAATTTTGAAAAAATCACCTGTAATACCCTACTTGGCCAAAAAAAGATTCTGCTTTCAAACCCATTATTATAGTTTTCCCATGAAATCACTGCACAAATCTTCTCAGGGTCCACTGAAACCCCTCATTCTGAGATCACATATCCCATAATAATAACCTCACTAATCTAAAAGGTGCACTTAGAAAACATCATATATAGTGGATGATCCCAATGTTTTCATAAAATAATTCTCAAATGCCGCTAATAATCCTATTTTCTCCTAGAATAGACTAGGATGTTTTCTATAAATACTGTGAAAAAATATTAAATATACTAATGGAAAATCATGTTTAATAGTTCCCTAAAGACATATAAATCATTTATCAACCCAAAAGGCATGAAAAAATACTCCAAATGGATATACCTGCTTTTGGAGGCTATTTTTGGAACATCCGTCTCTCAAAATATAACATGGTGACACCTAGAATGAAAATAGAATCATGGGGAACAAACATTCCCCATTAATATGATCAAATATGTCCTTGATATGGTGAAAATGATATTTGTTCTTAATCACTATATTAATCAACTTATTGTAATCACTGCATAACTGGAGGTATCCTTCAACCTTCTTCACAAATAGAACTAGGGAGTTCCAAGGTGAGATGCTCGGTAAAATAAATCCTTCGAATTCCAAATAATCCAACTGTTATTTAAATAACCACAACACAATGGGGTCTATATGGTATTGGTGAAGAGATATTGACTATTTTCCCAACACAAAGTCAATAGTAAACTCCCCATACTGCTCTGCCGGCATACCCAAGAAATTATATGGAAAACCTCTAGGAACTCATCCAGTAAAGGAGTTAATCCACCATTAAGAGCCATATCTTAATCCTCAAACATGAGAAATGATATTTGAAAAGTGAGATTTCCCAATTACAAATTTGGAAAACTATCACCTCCCCCATTGAGGAACCCACTAACCTAGAAAAACTTGGGTTCTTCCATTAGGTTCCACAAAACTCACTTAATACCTATATAAATCACTATACTCATGGATGGAGGCCACCAAATCCCTTACAAGGATGAAATCAAATAGGTATATTCCCAAGATAATAAAATCACACACTAGCTCAGCCCCTGACACAATCAGTGTAGAAGACAAACAATTGAAACCCATCCCTCTCTTTCCACCAAGTGGCATTACCAAATCCATATCAAATTACATAGGATCATTGGAAACTTTAACAAATCCAGAAGATGAGATGAAATAAAAGAAACCAAAGTTATAGTACCAAATAGAACAACAACTAAAGATAGAGCAATAAGAATGGTACCTTGAACTTTCACAAGCCCTGCATATGATTCCACTAGGACTTAATCTATAACATTTATTTTCATCATCTCAAACTGAACCATAGAAAGTCCTCTAGCCTTTGGGTCTGACCAGAATTGAACCTTCCCCCAAGATGATGAATCCCTCTTTCCATAACCTCAAAATTGAGAACTCACTATCCTCGATGGTTTAATCAAGGTTGTCATCCCTTTGGAATTCATAGACCCTCCACAACTCAAATATAGATTCCCCATTATTGGAAACAACTACACGTTCACCATAACTCCACACTAGTGACAGGGTATGGGTGGAGATTAAAAAATAGGATTCAGGTTCCCTTCCTTCCCAGAGTGATATCACATGACTGACCTGGCATCAGAAGCCAAAAATGAAGATAACTAGGATGTCTAGCTTTAATTACCACCCAGATTCTTCCCCTACTCATTACACTTCCTCTTCTTCTTAGATGAAATGAATCTTCCGACTATTGGTATTTCTCTAAAGAAACCATCCATTCTTCTCTGATCAATATCTACCATAATAGCATGATAAACCACCTCAGTTTATGTTTTCTACATGAAAAAGAAAAAATGAGATTAGATGTCTAGAAAAACCCCATTTCGATCTTTGGAGCCTTCATCTGCTCATTTGAATAAATTTTTGATTCATACCAAACTAAATCTAAAAAGAGGTTTCCATACACCATTATAGACCTCTCTCCCTAGATAAGATCCATAAAATCTCGGGATCTAGAGAAGTCCAAAATCCTAGCACAACACTACTCATGTAAAATTATCATGAAGTCCTTCGAACCCATCTCCATTGGCTTTCCATCTTATATCATAGATTACCACTACATCCGATAAAGAACATCCAACCAAAATAAATAAAATTTCACTATGACCACCTCAAAAATATGAAGAAAATCGAATGAACTCTCTATCTTCTCATGAAACTCCATTGATTCATATGGTTATATTCTTTAGAAGAATAAAAGAGGATTGTTCTTGAGAAAATCTTGAGCCTTATCCTTTCTAGGACATTCTTCTCCTTCTCTAACCACATATGGACTAGAGCCTGATACTTATCGCAATTCCTGGACAACCTAGACCATACTATCCACAAACTCCTAATTATTTGGTGTGGGAGAAATCTCTACGGGCTCTTCCATTGGGTTCACATGAAGTCATCGTGGAGTAATTTTACTACAACAACCAACAACCACATGGAAGAACTATCTAAATGTGTTATCAAAACTTTCAGAAACAACCAAAAATATCAAACACTACCATAAATCAAAAATATAACAAAATATATAAATATAAGAAGGAAAACCAATCCACTCCACCCCCACACAGGGTCTATATAAAATCTTTAGCCTATACGTTTCACCTGGAGGAGAAGTGTAATAAATCCAAAATAGAAACTTGATTTATGCCGCAAAGTGTGATATATTGGAACACAATTTTCATCCCGAACCTCAAGTCCCAAAATTGATAGCTCTAGTCTATCCATAATTTTTCCCAAATAAATTTACCCAAAAAGAGTGTAATCTAGATCTGATACCGTTTTTTGAAAAACCAGGCCAGGTTGCCATCCAACTCAACACCTGGCTCATTCTGTGGAATCTACTGAAGGGTGTTCCCAATTATGATGGGATGGAAACTAGTCCTTGGGTATCAAAAATTTTATTTGAATACGATTTCACTAGATGTATAATCATAAACAACCAAAATAAATAAATTTCATAATCACTGATAACCAAAACCAAATGAGGTACAACAATTTTAATATTCAAAGTTTACAACTTTTACAAAAACCAAAAATGTAATAAAATGATATGGAAAAAAATTATCATAAAATCATCCACTAAACTAGAGGTACATCACCCTCAATAAACCTACATCAACACCAAAACAAATTGGAACAGTAGAAATCAGATCAACCAACAACATGATATATCTATCCTTTATCTAGGTCATATGCAACAAATTCTATATACAACCAAGGGTGTATGTAGGGTATGATTAAAAAGAGAATATGATTCCACCAAAAAGAAAATATTCTATTCTATAACATAATAAGGAAAATTAACATTCCATTTTTCTTAGGAACATTTAAATTTTTTTTAAGAAAACATTTTTAACGAAACATTCTCATGAATCACTTTTTAACAAATTTTATTTTTCACTAATAAGATTTCTTGTAATAAAAATATACATAATGTTCACAATATACCAATTGATAGAACCATATAACATAAGCATCATGTCACAAGAGGGAACCATAGGAAAATCCCTATAGGTAGCCAGAATAAGTGGGACACTATGAAATTCGTACCTCAATGATAAAAATCCTCCAAATCAACTTCCAAAAACATTCTCACACATGATACACTAGAGAGGAACTCATCTAATGTTATAGTGGTCCAACAAAATTATAATACATGAGACACTAGATAGGATATCATCCATGGTTATAGTGGTCTCTCATCAGATCACATGATTAGTGAGTTATGTAATTATCAATCCTGCATGATGAATCTGGGACTCAATTAATTCTGATTCAACTTGTATACTAGTTCTAGTTCACCCACCAAGAATACACAGGATTCCCATTATTCTCAAATTTAATTTCCCATATCACATAAACCATTACTTTCACATACACATGCCAAGAATCGTAAACACCCAAGGAAATCACCACTCTCACATTTTAATGTTTTCACATCAAAAAAATTTTGAAATACATTTCACATCACTTGAATGGTTCATAAATAGCTTTTGAAAAAAAAATGAGAGTTCCCATATGGAAACCAATAATTTTCCACGGGCAAAGACCATTTCCAAATTCATATTCTTGTGAGATAAATTTTTCTAACATTCATCACAGTTGAAAGGTTAATTTTTAGTGCACAATAAATAATTCAACCTGTAACAAAACCCATTTCACTTGGAAAACAAACAATCATTACATTTACACCCATAGATCTCTTTGAAAACACATTTCACACGTTGAAAATTGTCATAAAATATATTTTTTAAATTCAATAATGAATCTCACATAAAATAGAAACCATTTATTTTAAAAACCAACCGCCATCACATATGCATGCTAAACAATTTATAAAACAAGTTTCATTCCACAAAAATTATCCACAGAACACATTTAAGAAGCAAAGACAGAATATCAAAACAATATAATAAAGTAAAATCAGGGAACCTCCTACCTCACACTTGAAAATTTCTGGAAATTGGTGCAAAAACCAAAAATTCCCCACCACAAGACCCAATAATTGAAAGATAGAAAAACAATAATCAATATATTCCCTAGAAACACAATATTGAACACTTGTTAGGACAAAAACCAAACTATATAATAGGAAATCAGGAAATAGGGAAGATGGCTGCTATACAGAGTGAGAAATCAATAGGAAAATGTAATACATGATGTTTCCTTGATGAAACAGGGTCAAAACCACCCAAGTATTTAGGTTCAAAGGCTTTATGAAATCTTAGATGCTGTATCAATGGCTAAAAATCTGAAGTGGGGTTGATGGGAGGTGGATTGGGGTTAAAATCAAATATAGAGAAATGCTAATTTACCTTTTTTAATTACCGAGACAAATCAAATTATTTTCCCACATGGTTTTCCAAATTGGGCTGAAATTGTGCATCCATCACTATCCAAGAGGAACAAGCCACAAAGTATTCCCTCATGTGTTGAAAACCCATGCACTAACCGTGTGATCACCACAGTCTAAAAATGCGATTGGCTACATGGTTTCTGGGGAAGGGCACACATTTTCCCCTAACCATGCACCAATTGTGCACTACCTACTTACAAGCCCAAAATCACAAAATTTCGTCAAAAAACAATAGGGGAATCCCATGGATAAATGAATGAATAAAAATAAACAAGAAAATACCTCAGAAAAAATAACATATGTGACATTACTAATCCAATAATCCTCTTTAAATTTTTTTATGATTTTTAAATCATTTGATAAAATATTATATAAAATAACATTAGCATAATTTTTGGTAGTTTTAATATATTTTAACATTAACCAACATCCAATCATGTATGAAACACAATTATAATTCACATAAAACCAAATTATGAAATAATATTAAACATAAAATTCACATGAAACCATAATCGATAAAAAAACATAATGTTTTTTAAATTATTTACTTTGATTTGTTGACTACTTATAGAAGCACCATTTCAATGTTTCATAATAATTTGATGTAATTATACAATCACATAAAATCATAAATAAATTAACCTCATTTTTTTCTAAAAAAACTTTTAATATTAATTTATAAATTATTTTAATCCCTATGTGAACATATAAGTGAGACATAAAAGAAAGGGAGTGACATTTTATATTTTTCTCTCCACAAAATATTGCAATGGACCAAATAAAATATAAAAGTTAAAATAGGTCATATTTTTATATTTTATAGGATTATGGATAAAATATAATCATCTAAGGATACAATTCCATGTTTTTTAATCAATTTGAATCCTTATCGTATTAGTCTTAACCCTAATTAACCCATTTTAAATTTATCCTGAAAATAAATATTTACTATAGTTACTGTTCATAACAAACAAAACAAAATTGAACTATTTACCAAATTGTAATCTCATGATTAAAAATGTTGAACAAATTTTATCAAATTCAATCCCAATAATTTCACAAATTAATCAAAAAAATAATCCCACAAAATATGATATAAAAAGTTTCCCTTAAAAAATATATTTCAATGTTTAAAAATGTTTTTATATAAAAAATAAGCATAATGTATATTGTAATTAAATTATCTGGATTTTGTTTAATAAAATTGAGGTAATTTAATTTTTTATACAATTATAAACCAATTAGGAGTCTTTAAAGAGAAGAATATTTTCTATAAAATTGGTATTTTCAGTATTCAATGAAAAATCAATAATTTCTGAAAATTATCAAAAATTAACACTAATATAATTATGACCTGGTGATTTAAAAAATGAAGTGAAAATTTTCAAATAAACTTTCTAACAATGTAAAAAATTTAACTATAATATTTAGTGACAAAAAATAAATATAAAACCTTTTTGAAGAAAACATAATTTTGAATCATAAATTGACTTTACTAAACAATTTTGGGATTATTTACAAAACATTAATAAATAAATTCTAATTTAGTTGGTCATTTATATATATATATCTATAAAATTTCTATTACTCCTCTTCATACCCCCAATACAAAGACTAAGTTAAAATATTGACATTTTAATAATAATATTTAATGTTCATTAAATTTTTGTGTTGTGTATCCTGTATTCTATCTAAAATAGCCTTCTTTAAAAAAAATACTATGGTGTTACATTCTACCCCCTTTAAAAAAAAATTCCTGTCATTTTTATCTTGATCTCAGTAATCAAGGTATTAAAATTTGAAAATATCATTATTGAAAACCCATATCATAAAAAATGCATAATTAAACATCCCTTTGAAAAGAGGGAACAAGAAATATGATGGGAATTTAGAATAAAACATAATTAGGTTTCAAATTAGTATAAAATTAGTGATATGTGAAAATATATACATGGTGGATAAATTTCATGTAAGAATAATGATTATGACTCGCATAGAATATCAATCAGAAAAAATTGTGTGATCCTGAGAAAGTCAATGACCATAAAAACACAATCAAACTCTTTTTTAAAAAGACAATAAATTTATCATAAATGAGTTCAACAGGATAATATTTATATTTCAAGATCCGTTTAATAGATTTTGAGGAATTCCATTACTATCGAGACTAATAACATAAGGATATATTCTTACGTAACAAGTATCATTTAGGTCTTTAATAAACTTCTACCCCAATATCATCTTTTTCCCCAAATGATGATTATGGAAGATGAATTTTCCATGTCTAAAGAAAAAAATAATCATCTAATGGATCTCATAACCTATTAAAGGATAACAAATATTCCTTATATATTTATATATTAACCAAAACTGAAGGGTTTATCACAAGGTATGATAATATAAAAAATTTATGATCCATTATATAAAGAAATGATGATTTTAACTGAAAAATATCTATAATAACACCAAAGGATCATCTTAGATCATGAAATAAGTAAATAATAATAAATTCCAAATTAACATAATAACATTAAAATAAATAATGTTTTGGACTGAATGGTTATCACATAAGTGTCACGACCCGTCCTCGGGACCCGTGTCGTGACTACCCCATGCCTGCCTTCCATAGGCCAGGGGCTGGAGACTAGCACCAAGGCGTAAATCCCAGTAAAAAGGGAAGACATTGCCTTTGTAAAGTAAACAAGCACCACATAGTAAGTAAGAGGAAAAGTAAACACTAAGTAAAAATAGAGTACAACTGAAGTGCAGAAAAGTAAATGGGCTAGTATACAAACCCAAACTGAAAGTAAAGTACAACTCGAAAGGGAAAATAGCAACTGTAAAGTAAAAGCCACTACACCGAGCTGTCCACTGGAAATCCCACCTGAAGGGTGAGTACAGATAGCTCCACTACTCCTCGGGTCCTGCCATCCGCTCCGAGCACATCCCGCCCAGTGCTCCACCTCTAGGTACCGTCCTGCTCAGCAAGCCTCAACCACGATCAACGCTGTCCGTCATCTGCAACCAACATAACGTAGTGCGGGCATAGCCCGTGCAGGGGTGAGTATAAGCTACTCAGTAGGGACCCTGAGACCCCCGACGGTCTCCCAAAATCCACAAAGGATAACCACAAGGATAGATACAAACACGAAGTAACAACCGACACTGGTTAGGTATATGCCCATACATATACCTAAGTCATCAATTCCAATACGCTCCAACCTCCGAGCCCAAGTACAACTCAGTCCACACAGGAATGTATATGTATTCCACACAGGAAAGCAAAACGAAATCCACACAGGATAGCACAACACCATCCACACAGGAAAGCAACAGGATTCAGCTCACACAGGTATACTTCTTCGGTAGACGATAGAGATGATCACTGATCCTTCTAAGTCGTCGGACTCACAAAGCATCGATAGGTACTAACCCCCGCAAAAGGCCCACACAGGATCAGACCCACACAGGATCTGTAGGCGCTGGTTCACACAGGACCGCTGAGCGCAGACCCACACAGGATTGGACCCACACAGGATCAGGCCCACACAGGACCTGTAGCACTGATCCACGTAGGATAGCTGAGTGCTGTAGTCGTCGTCGTCGAATCCACTAAGGATCTCTATACTGTCGTCGTCGTAGTCACAGTAGCAGTCGCAGTAGCAGTCGCAACCAGCTCTAGGGTTCCCGCACACAGCAAGCTCTTTCGGGAGGGTCCGCTCCACGAGCCAAGAGGCTGATACATCAACTGTCATAAAGTCCAGAGTTGATGTATCCAAATGTTCCGTATCGTCAATAGGAACTCAACACAACAGACGGCACGTCAATCGGACGCCCGGTCTGAGAGTTATTGGCTTTTTCGTCCCGGGGGCCCGGTTGGTTTTTAAGGAAAAACCAACCCGACCGTACTCCACCTGCATCCAAACCTCGGGCAGAGTATGCCAAAAGATCTGTCTCACTAAGAGGAACTCAACAAAGCTAACGGCACGTCAAATGGACGTCCGTAGCTCAAGATATGAGCGTTTCCGCCCCGAGGGCCCGGTTGGTTTCATGGACGAACCAACCCGGCCAAACTCAAAGTATTCCGAAACCTTGAGTGCGATATACCGAAACGACCGTCTCGATCCAAGGTTTGCGTTTCTGCTGACGGAGAGTCATTTGGAGGCACATAGCCCAAGTTACGGGCATTTGACCGAAAGTGGTCCGAAAACAGGGGTCTGGGCCCGGCCCGACCCGAAGACCCGGCCCGGGCCGGAAGCGCGGGCCGGCCGGGCGGCGAAGGACGGCACGACGGCGCGGTCCAGTGCGGCGGCGCGGTCCGGGTGCCGCGTGAGCGCCGCTCGCGGGGGGTAAAGCCCCCGCCTTTCCTCAGCTGGTGGCGCGACAAACTGTCGCACCTTGAAAAAAACGCCCCCCCTCACGTGGGGGCCTACCTTCGAGAATACGGGGGGCTGCCTGCCCCCCTTTGTGAAACCGGCCCCCCTCATAATGGGGGGCCATTATGGCTGGCCGGGGGAAATTATTTCCCCTTGTTTTCTCCCTTCCGGCCGGCCCGACCTGGCCAGCCGGGTCTTCCTCAACGGGACCGGAAAGGCCGGTCCCCCTTCCGGCATCCGACACCAGCGGCCCAGTTGGCCGCCAGTTTTCTCATTCCTCCGTGGCCCGGAACCGGCCACGGCCTTCGTTGTCCGGTGCGGTGTGACGGCACCGCGCCCCTCCGCCGCGGCCCCGCTCTGGCCGCGGCGCCTTCAAAATTCTTCGACGCGGCGCGACGGCGTCGCGTCCTTGCATTATTTGATGACGCGGCGCGACGGTGCTGCGCGTTTCTTGCCGTATGATCCTGCGCGGTGCGACGACACCGCGCCACACCCATTCAATCCGCAACATGATTAACATGAAAAGGAGGAGGGTCGGCCGTGTTCGTGCGGTCCGGCCCCCTCGCGTTATTTGATAACAATCGGAAAAATTTCACGACGAAATAAGCACGGGTATAAATCATGAACAAAGAATAAAAATAAACCCCTACTTCTGATTCAAGTGGGGAGTATGTCAACAAGCCGCGGAAGACTAGCGTCGTGGAGGTCGGGCGTCGCGGAAACCGAAAGTCGTTTTCGTTGACGTCGAGGTGCGTCCGAAGAGGTACGTCATTGGAGATGCTTCGTAAGATGATGGAGATAATCTGAGGAGGAAACAGCGTCTCCTTTCGTTGACACGGGAAGAAGATTGAAGATGCGGCGTCGTCGATCTTCGGGAACACACCGGCTACGAAAAGGAGAAGCGGCGTTCTTCGTTGGAGCTTAAGTGTTCTTCATCGTGGTTGAAGAAGAAGAAGAAGCTCCCAAATTCTCTCAAGGTGGCAAGAGAAATCTAACCAAAATAAAATAAGCTAAGCCTTATTTTATTTACACAAGAAAACCACTTTGAATTTCAAAGGTTTGAAATTCAAACAACTCAACACAATTAATTATCCAAGTTGTCAAGTTAATTAAAGAGGAGTTATAGGGAGTTTTAAAAAGGAAGATGAAGTGTTAGGGTTCGTGTGGGCCCCAACACATGTAATCCTCTCATGGGAGGTTAAGTGGATGTGGGTCCCACCCCTAACTCCCTTTGGGAGGTTATAACCACCTTGGGAAAAAAATAAAATGTGTTTCCACATTTTATTTAACATCAATTTAAAATACCAAAAACTAACTCTCAACCCGCAATAAATGCAACCTCAAAAAAGGTATCCTTAAGTGAATATCGGCGCTGCGAGTTCATCGGTACCCTCGAAATTTGATTCTGGGCACCGGTTCAAAAGTCAGAAATTCCCGCTCGTTCCTTCACTGAACGTACCCGAGCCAAACATCGGAAATTGATTCCGGGCACACCGGGCCTCGGAATCAGGTGCCGTCAGAAACCGCGTTCTTGTAAAATTTCAAAGAAAATTAAGAAGAAATTTCCCATGAATCTTGTGGGTCTTTACATTACTCCCACCTCAGGGATTTACGTCCCTGTAAAGATACAACAAAACTAGGGAAACAAATGAGGGTACTGAGCACGTATCTGAGCCTCCCGCTCCCAAGTGATCTCCTGGAGATTCCCGTGCTACCATCTGATGCGCACAAGAGGAATCGACCGTCCATGTAGGACCCGCTCCTGTCGATCCTTGATCTCCACCGGGACCTTCGTAAAAGTCGCCCCATCGTTAACGTCAAGCTCACCATGGTCAATGATGTGCGTCAGGTAATGCACGTATCTCCTCAGCTGAGACATGTGGAAGACGTCGTGCACCCGGTGTAACTGAGGTGGTAGAGCCAGACGATAAACCACCTCGCCAATCCTGCTGAGAACCTGGAAGGGTCCGATGAAGCGCAGAGATAACTTTCCGCCTCGGCCAAATCTCTGTATACCACATCGAGGTGAGACCTGCAAGAAGACGTGGTCGCCATCCTCGAACTCTAGTGGCCTCTGCCTCCTGCCAGCGTATGACTTCTGCCGGCTCTGAGCTGTCCTCATCCGCTCCTGGATGACATGGACCTTCTCTGTCGTGGCCTGGACCATCTCCGATCCCACAAGTGCTGACTCCCCAGGGTCTGTCCAGCACAAAGGAGATCTACAAGGTCGGCCATACAATGCCTTGTATGGTGCCATCCCGATGGTGGAGTGGTAGCTGTTGTTGTACGCAAACTCCACCAAGGGTAGGTGGTCCTCCCAGCTACGACCAAAGTCGGGGACACATGCGCGGAGCATGTCCTCGAGAGTCTGAATAGTCCTCTCCGTCTGACCATCCGTCTAAGGGTGAAAGGCTGTGCTTAAACATAGCTGCATCCCAAACGCCTCCTGCAACCCCTTCCATTGCCGGGAAGTAAAGCGAGCATCTCGATCGGAGACGATAGATTATGGCACACCGCGAAGTCGTACAATCTCCTGAACGTAGAGACGTCCCAAGCTCACCACTGAGCCCTGCTCTTGGATGGTAAGAAGTGTGCCGACTTGGTGAGTCGGTCGACAATCACCCAGATGGAGTCGTGACATCTAGAAGTGCATGGAAGACCAGTCACGAAGTCCATAGATATCCCGTCCCACTTCCACTCTGGGACCTCCAAGGGCTGTACCAAGCCTGCTGGTACCTGGTGCTCAGCCTTCACCTGCTGGCAGGTGAGACATCGAGAAACGAACTCTGCCACATCCTTCTTCATGCCCGGCCACTAGTGCTGTCGTCTGAGATCCTGGTACATCTTCGCCACTCCGGGATGTACCGCCAAAGGAGAAGTGTGAAAGTCTCTCAGCACCTCCTCTTGCAAAGCGACATGTACCATGGTACGTCCTCTGAAAAGGATGTCGTTCTCTGCTCCAAGGGAGAAACCATCAGGTGCCTGTCCCGAGGATATCTGTGCACGCTGTGCCTCACAGTCAGCGTCCTCACGCTGTGCCTCTCTGACCCGTTGCAGTAGTGGAGGGGTGACTGGGAGAGATTGAAGGTAGGATGCTCCATCTCTATCCACGAAGGATATCTGCAAAGAGGCTAGCTGCTCCGTCGCCTCCCCAAGTAGCTGAATGCCCATCCTCCGGATGAGGGCATCAGCTACCACGTTCCCTTTCCCAGGAGTATAGACTATCTCAAAGTCATAGTCCTGGAGGAACTCGAGCCATCGCCACTGTCTCAGGTTCAGGTCCTTCTGTGAGAAGATATACCTGAGACTCTGATGATCAGAAAAGACTGTAAAGCGCTTGCCCATCAGGTAGTGTCGCCATGTCTTTAGAGCGAAGACCACTACTGCTACCTCTAGGTCATGGGTAGCGTAGTTCTACTCATGCGGCCTCAAATGTCATGATCCATAGGAGATCACTTCCCGCTCCTACATCAGAACACATCCGAGTCTGGTCCCTGATGCATCGCAGTAGACTACATACCCTACTCCCTCCTCAGGAAACCTCAAGATAGGTGCGCTGGTCAATCTCTGTCTCAGCTCCTGGAAGCTCTACTGACATCTGTCTGACCACACGAAGGGTTTACCCTTCTTCGTCAAAGCTGAGAGTGGTGCCGCAACTCTAGAGAAGTCTGTCACGAATCTCCGGTAGTATCCAACTAGTCCCAAGAAACTCCGCACCTCCGTCACGCTTCTGGGTGGCTCCCAAGCTAACACTCCCTCGATCTTCGCAGGATCCACTGCAACTCCCACCTAAGAGATGATGTGTCCCAAGAAGTGGACCTCACGTATCCAGAACTGGCACTTCGAGAGCTTACCATAAAGCTGGGGCTCTCGGAGTGTGTCTAGTACAACCTGTAAGTGGTAGGCGTGCTCCTCATCAGTCGTCGAGTAGATCAAAATGTCTTTGATGAAGACCATGACAAATAGATCGAGGTATGGCTGAAAGATCTTGTTAATGAGGTCCATGAACACCGCTGGAGCATTGGTTACACCGAAAGGCATAACCAAGAACTCATAGTGGCCATACCGACATCTGAAGGCCATCTTCTGCACATCCTCGTCTCTAACTCTGAGCTGATGATAGCCTGACCTGAGGTCTATCTTCAAGAACCACCGTGATCCCTTGAGCTGATCAAAGAGGTCATCAATCCTCGGTAACGGATACTTGTTCCTCACTGTCACCTGGTTCAGGCGACGATAGTCAACACAAAGTCGTAAGCTCCCGTCCATCTTCTTGGTGAACAATATCGGGGAAGCCCAGGGTGAAACACTGGGTCGAATGAACCCCTTGCCCTGCAAGTCCTCCAACTGTACCCGTAGCTCTCGAAGCTCGACGGGGGCCATCCGATATGATGGAGTCGATATTGGAGCTGTCCCAGGGTACATGTCAATATAAAAGTCTACCTCTCTGCGAGGAGGTAGCCCTAGAGCGTCTTCGAGAAAAACGTCCGCAAACTGATCCACCACTGTAGGAAAACCAGGACTCCGCGCGTCAACTACTCCTAGGATGAGGCTGTCCAACTGATGGGTGATGGGTTGTCCTCTCCTCTGCGGAAGTCCATCCTGTGCTGCGAAGGATCCCTTCTCGCCGGTGAAGGTGAACCTGCTCCCGTCGGTGCGTACACATCGCACCTTACGCCTAAAACAGTCAATCTGTGCATGGACCATAGATAAACAATCAATGCCCAAGATGACGTCGTAAGGCCTCAACGCTGCTACAAGAAGATCCCAGCCGAAGCTCTCACCTCCTAGAGTAAGCTCACATTGCCGGCACCAGTGCGTAATCGTCGAGTATGCTCCCGTAGGAGTCTCTAGCCGTAAGGATCGAGCCAATGGCTCTGTCGGAATCTCCGAGCTCCGAAAAAGGGCAGCGTCTTTGAAAGAGTGACTCTCTCATGTGTCTATAAGTACTGCAGCAAGGGTGGAATAGACACAGATAGTACCTCAAATCATCTCGGGCGCGCCGTGGTCGTAGGCCTCCGCTGCCTGGAGCTGTGCCTGTCTCTGCCCGCCAGCTCCCTGTGGTCGGGGTGGACCTCCTGGTGGTGGTGGTGGTAGAGCCTCAAAGCGTCACCCACCACCTGCTGCTCGTCCAGCTCCTCTGCCTCGTCCACCTCCCCCCTGCGGACCGCCACGGTCGACCCTCCGCCTCTACCTCGGTGGTCCCTCAACCATCTGCTGCTTCTCGGCATGGCGGGTCGGGCAGTCACAAGCCATGTGGCCCTACCCGCCGCACGAGTAACACTGTCTGCCTCTCGGAAGACTGGCTCCGCGCTGTGTGCCCCGCCCTGCTGAGCCAGTGTCCTGAGGTCGTCTACCTGAAGGTCTGGTCTGCCTGGACCCCTGAGTCATCCGTCGACTGCCTGCCGTAGAAGACTCTGCCACGTGCCGCCCAGCGGTGGGTCTCGGCGATGGTGTAGACTCAGCAAGAAAGCTCTCGATCAAAAGGGCTCGCTCCAGTACTCCCGTCTGAGTCGGAATTCTGAGGGAGATCAGCGATGCCTTGATCTCGTGTCTCAACCCCTGCTCGAAGGTCCGGGCCAGGAATAATGGGTCCTGTACCATGTCAGTCGAGTTGCGCGAGAGATCAGTAAATCTCACCGAGTACTAAGCGACCGTCATGCTGCCCTGCCGCAGCTGAAGTAGCTCCTGGATACGCACTGCACAAAGGGTGGCTGGGACGAACTCCGAGCAGAAGAGGCTCTCAAAGTCCGTCCAAAGTAGAGATGCCTCATCGTGCACCTGGAGCATCAAGCTCCACCATCGGCCCGCTGATGCGTGCAGTAGGCTCGCAGCGAGGATCACCATGAGGTCTGCAGGTGTCCTCACTAGCCTAATAACTCGTACCACTGCCTCCAGCCAGTCCTATACTGCCTGGGGGTCCGTCTCCCCACGAAACCTGGGCGGTCGCTGGCGCTGAAACTCATGCAGAGCTCCAAGGCGACATGCATCGTCAGCGGCTGGTACTGGAAGCATCGATGGCTCGGCGGGTAGAGCTACCGCCAGTGCCACTGCTGAAAAAGGGCCCTGCACTGAAGCCTCATCGCTCAGTGGGCTGTCGTCACACTCGACTCTCGGAACCCTAGATAGCTGCCATCGTGGGGCCATCCTGAAAAGGAAACAGGTGCGCCACAGTTAGAACAGCATACCTGGTGAGCTGATATAAAGTAATCACAAAGAAAACTTTGAAACATAGACGCAATCAATGTTTTCCTGCATTACGTCAGAAATCAGTAGTCAGGGCCCTCGTGTACGGATACGTCGGCCGCCGCACCAACACTAGAATCCCTGGACTGATAACCACACTCAATATGCTAAACATTATTACTTCACATAGAAAAGATCAGAGTTCGCGGTAGAACCGAACTCCTCTGATACCAATTTGCCACGACCCGTCCTCGGGACCCGTTCCGTGACTACCCCAAGCCCGCCTTCCATAGGCCAGGGGCTGGCGACTAGAACCAAGGCGTAAATCCCGGTAAAAAGGGAAGGCATTGCCTTAGTAATGTAAACAAGCACCACAGAGTAAGCAAGCAGAAAACTAAAAACTAAGTAAAAACATAGTACAACTGAAGTGCGGAAAAGTAAATGGGCCAGTATACAAACCCAAACTGAAAGTAAAGTACAACTCGAAAGGGAAAACAACAACTGTAAAGTAAAAGCCGCTACACCGAGCTGTCCACTGGAAATCCCACCTGAAGGGTGGGTACAGATAGCTCCACTGCTCCTCGGGTCCCGCCATCCTCTCCGAGCACGTCCCGCCCAGTGGTCTATCTCCAGGTACTGTCCTGCTCAGCAAGCCTCAAACACAATCACCGCTGTCCGTCGTCTGCAACCAACACAATGTAGTGCGGGCATAGCCCGTGCAGGGGTGAGTATAAGCTACTCAGTAGGGACCCCGATACCCCCGAAGGTCTCCCAAAATCCACAAAGGATAAACACAAGGATAGATACAAACAGGAAGTAACAACCGACACTGCTTAGGAATATGCCCATACATATACCTAAGTCATCAATTCCAATACGCTCCAACCTCCGAGCCCAAGTACAACTCAGTCCACAGAGGAAAGTATACGTATTCCACACAGGAAAGCAAAAATAAATCCACATAGGATAGCACAACACAATCCACACAAGAAAGAAACAGGATTCAGCTCACACAGGTATACTTCTTCGGTAGACGATAGAGATGATCACTGATCCATCTAAGTCGTTGGACCCACAAAGGATCGATAGGTACTAACCCCCGCAAAAGACCCACACAGGATCGGGCCCACACAAGACCGGTAGTACTGATCCATGTAGGATCGCTGAGTGCTGTAGTCATCGTCGTCGAATCCACTAAGGATCTCTGTACTGTCGTCGTCATAGTCACAGTAGCAGTCACAGTAGCAGTCGCAGCCAACTCTAGGGTTCCCGCACACAACAAGCTCGTTCAGGAGGGTCCGTTCCACGAGCCGAGAGGCTGATACATCAACTGTCATAATGTCCAGAGTTGATGTATCCAAAAGTTCCGTATCGTCAACAAGAACTCAACGCAACAGACGGCGCGTCAATCGGACGCCCGGTCTGAGAGTTATTGGTTTTTTCGTCCCAGGGGCCCGGTTGGTTTTTAAGGAAAAACCAACCCGACCGTACTCCACCTGCGTCCAAACCTCAGGTGAAGTATGCCAAAAGATCCGTCTCACTATGAGGAACTCAACAAAGCTGACAGCAGGTCAAACGGACGTCTGTAGCTCAAGATATGAGCGTTTCCGCTCCGAGGGCCCGGTTGGTTTCGTGGACGAACCAACCTGGCCGAACTCAAAGTATTCCAAAACCTTGAGTGCGATATACCAAAACGACCATCTTGATCCAAGGATCGTGTTGCCGCTACCGGCGAGTCGTTTGGAGGCCCGTAGCCCAAGATACGGGCATTTGACCGAAAGTTGTCCGAAAACGGGGGTCTGGGCCCGGGCAGACCCGGCCCGACCCCCCTTGGGTCGGCCGAACCGGGTCGACCCGGCCCAGTCGGCGGCCTGGCCCGAAGACCCGGCCCGGCCCGGATGCTCGGCCCGGCCCAGCGGCGAAGGCCGATGCGGCGGCGTGGTCCGGCGCGGCCGCACGGTCCGGGTGCCGCTTGAGCGCCGCGCGCGGGGGGCAAAGCCCCCGCCTTTCCTCAGCTGGCGACGCGCAAACCTGCTGCGCCATGAAAAAAACACCCCCCCCCCTCACATGGGGGCCTGCCTTCGAGAAAACGGGGGGCCGCCTGCCCCCCTTTGTGAAACCGGCCCCCCTCATAATGGGGGGCCATTATGGCTAGCCGGGGGAAATTATTTCCCCCAGTTTTCTCCCTTCCGGCCGGCCCGACCTGGCCGGCCGGTTCTTCCTAAACGGGACCGGCAAGGCCGGTCCCCCTTCCGGCTTCCGACACCGGCGGCCCGGCTGGCTGCCGGTTTTCTCGTTCTGCCGTGGCCCGGAACCGGCCGCGGCCTTCGTTGTCCGACGCAGTGCGACGACACCGCGCCCCTCCGCCGCAGCCCCGCTCCGGCCTCAGTGCCTTCAACTTTCTTTGACACGGCGCGACAACGTCGCGTCCTTGCATTATTTTACGACGTGGCATGACGGTGCTACACGTTTCTTGCCGTATGATCCTTTATGGTGCGACAACACCACGCCACACCCGTTCAATCCGCAACAGGATTAACATGAAAAGGAGGAGGGTCGGCCGTGTTCGTGCGGTCCAGCCCCCTCGTGTTAATTGATAACAATGGGACAAATTTCATGAAGAAATAAGCACGTGTATAAATCATGAACAAAGAATAAAAATAAACCCCTACTTCGGATTCAATTGCGGAGCACGTCAACAAGCCGCGGAAGACTAGCGTCGCGGAGGTTGGGCGTCGCGGAAACCGAACTTCGTTTCCATTGACGTCGAGGTGCGTCCGAAGAGGTACGTCGTTGGGGAAGCTTTGTAAGATGACATAGATAATACAAGGAGGAAACGGTGTCTCCTTTCGTTGACACGGGACGAAGGCGTCGTCGATCTTCGGGAACACACCGGCTACGAAAAGGAGAAGTGGCGTTCTTCATCAGAGCTTATGTGTTCTTCGTCGTGGATGAAGAAGAAGAAGAAGCTCCCAAATTCTCTCAAGGTGGCAAGAGAAATATAACCAAAATAAAATAATCTAAGCCTTATTTTATTTACACAAGAAAACCAATTTGAATTTCAAAGGTTTGAAATTCAAACAACTCAACACAATTAATTAACCAAGTTGTCAAGTTAATTAAAGAGGAGTTATAGGGAGTTTTAAAAAGGAAGATGAAGTGTTAGGGTTCGTGTGGGACCCACCACACTTAATCCTCTCAAGGGAGGTTAAGTGGATGTGGGTCCCACCCCTAACTCCCCTTGGGAGGTTATAACCAACTTGGAAAAAAAAATAAAATGTGTTTCCACATTTTATTTAACTTCAATTTAAAATCCCAAATACTAACTCTCAACCCGCAATAAACGAAACCTCGGAAAAGGTCTCCTTAAGCGAATATCGGCGATGCGAGTTCATAGGTGCCCTCAGAATTCGATTCCGGGCACCGGTTCAAAAGTTAGAAATTCCCGCTCGTTCGTTCACTGAACGTACCCGAGCCAAACTTCGGAAATTGATTCCGGGCACCCCAGGCCTCGGAATCAAGTGCCGTCAGAAACCGCGTTCTTGTAAAATTCCAAAGAAAATTAAGAAAAAATTTCCCTCGAATTTTACGGGTCTTTAAAATAATTTTCTTATTACATTCCAAAAATTATAATAGAATTATACTAAAACAAACCTTCACGTTAAACCAAATAGTTACATGTACCTCAACCTAAAAAAATTTCACCAAAAATATCATTAGGTAACTTAAAATTGCATCAATTAAGTCCTCAAAAGAGGTGTAAATTCCATTGAACTTATGATCAAAATTATTCTTATAAAATCATGATGTTATCTATAAATATTAAGTTTATCTCAGAATAAAACATCCTAATCTTCTAATTTATCAAAACCCAACATTGGAATAAACTATTACTAATATAAACCTATACTCCAAAATATCATTGATACAAACTTAATTATTACATTTATGGATTTTATAATAATAAATTTTATTCAAATTGAACCATAAAATACATATAACATCATAATGAAAAATATAGGATCACTTACACAACCATGACCCTTTTAGATTTCCTGGTTTATTAAATTTGGACAAACACTTACATGAAAATACCCATGTATTCAAGTGATAATTTTTCCATAAATAACAATATTTTATTATTTCAAAATAATTCTAAAAAATATCCCATAAAGTCCTTCACAAATAAGAAATTTTTAGAACAAAAATTGTAACACCATTGGTCAAAATTTAGGTAAAAGGATACATAAGAAAAATGACCACAAACGATCATTAAGGGTAAACATAATCATTTACAATTGGATTCCATTAGTGAGAAAAATATTTTCATAAGGGTATGATGATATAATCAAAGTGAATAGAATAATATAATTTATAACAATAAAAACATGGATCATAAATCATGAAACAAAGAATAAATCTTTAATATAGGACAAGATTATGATAAATCATCTTTAATAATCATTGTGAAAATAATCGTTGAATAATGGATACATTATAACATGATGAAATAATACATAATATATGATGGTAACTTGTAGCATTTTTTATATATCAATATCACAGTAACTCTTACAAATGGAATATCCTACAGGATAAATTTAAAAAATGTATTAGGATAAACCTATAACTGGTTAACTCAATCCCATTAGCAATGAATTGGAAATCTATATTGGGATCACATGTCATTTGGATCTAAATAAGTATCTAATGTAATGATGAGATATACAAAACTTATATACAATTATCAATAATTCATAAGTATTATATCATGAATTAAACTATTAGAAGCTTGTTATTTTTAACATAACACCCTTATGAACAACCACGATTTATTTGCAACTTGGTTAACCCACTAAAAATAAATGGGTTCCATGAAAACCATTTTGAAAAAACCCTAATACATCAATAGAAATACTATGGATGAAGTCATTACAGAATATCCCAATTATATTATATGTATCCTCAATGGTTTAGGTCATTAGTGAACAGAAATACCAATAAAATTATATTAAAAAAATTATCAAGGAAAATACTCATTCCGATTTTGAAAATCAATTTTACAAAATCTACATTAAATTAGTAAAAAAATCTTCTTTGAAATAAACATGTATAATTGCAAAGTAAAATTCAGAAAAAATACTCCTGATAGTGAAAAATGCATATAATATGAATATGATAAAATAAAACACTTTTATCACACTTTGGTAAAGAATGTAAAAATGTTTCATTTGAACAATGTTAAAAGGGTAATTTTTAAATCATTTATAAATAAATTAATAGATACTTGCAAAATACCATATGAAATCATTATATTGTAAATAAGTACATTCTTTAAGACATTTTAGAAAACATGGATATAGAAGTTAACGAATCCCAATCTAAAAAATATATAAAAGACCAGTATCATTTACAAAAAACACTATGGATGATTATGTTGAGTCAATAAGGTTTTCCTTATGACATTTCCATTACTTCTTGTTTTGAAAATCACAAACACCTTATACATAAGAAAATATATTTTTACTTCTATAGGGAAAAGTTTCTACCTTAAAGAAATTTACCCCAACCTAGATTTTTTCTTATACATAGCAATATTTTTCTTATGTACAAAAACTGGATTCATACCCAAAACCCCAAAATCATATAATGTCAAGAATTGGAGTATTCTGTTTTTTAGGATCCGAATTATGGATGTGAACTATAATAAAGTTCCACTCCGAATTCTAGATATGAACTTTCATAAGTTCGACTCCGAACTTTCATGAGTTCAACTTCGAACTCCTATGAAGTTCGACTCTGAACATTCATGAGTTTGACTCCGAACTCTTATGATGTTTGACTCTGAACTTTCATAATATCGACTCCGAACATTCATGAGTTTGACTCCGAACTTTCATGAATTTGACTCAAAACTCTTAGGAAGTTCGACTCCGAACATTCATGAGTTCAGCTCGGAAATCCTATGAAGATCGACTCCGAACATTCATGAGTTCAACTCCGAACTCTTATGAAGTTCGACTCTGAACTTTCATGAGTTCAACTCCCCACATTCATGAGTTCGACTCCGAACCTTCATGAGTTTGAATCCAAACTTTCATAATTTTGCCTCCGAACTTTCATGTGTTTCACTCTGAACTTTCATGAGTTTGACTCCGAACTCTTATGAAGTTCAACTCATAACTTTTGCAAGTTCAGATTCTGAACACTGGTGAAACCAGATTCCGAATTTCCATATAAATTCAGACTCCGGAAATCTATAGATTTTAGGATCCGAATTCCCTAAAATAGAATCCGAATATCATTTTAATAATAGGATCCGAATTTCGTTTTGGTTAGACTCCGAACATGTATTTTCGTACATTCAAAAACTAAAAATTGTTTTTGCTTACACTTGTTTATTACAAAACGATGTCATGCTTTCAGTTGCACAAAACGATTTCATCCATTCTGTTAATATTTAACCATTGGTTGAGTGACATGTGTATAGGTCCCTCCGATTTTTAGGGAAAATATGACCGTTGGAGAGGGAGCCGATCGAACCTATAAATATGAGCTCATTTGAAAGAGATCAATAACATGTTGATCACTCTAGAGACCACACACTGTTAAGTTGATTTCTAGAGAGAGAGAGGATTTTCATGATTTGTGTGTACTGAACCGCTCGTTCAGATTGCTTCATGCGACTCTGAATATTGGTGATTACATTCGAGGGCTTCCGGGGATAGGAAGATAGAGGTGCCGACTACCATGAAGTTCAAGGGGTTCCTTACTGAGGAAGAAAGAGGTTCCAACTACCTTGAAGTTTAGGGCTTGCGGGGATAGCAAGACAGAGACACCGATCTTTGTGTCGAGGTCTTATCCTAGTGTGGGTAAGGCAGACTTTCTTGAAAGTATAAATCAAGGGAACTTTATCCAAGGTTGTTGGATACCCTTCTCTTTGGTTTAAAAGACTTATACCATGTTACTTGTAGTTTTACTACTTGTGTTTTCCACTACAATTTTGTATTTTAAGGAAAGTATAAATCTCTTATATTTCCTTACACTTGTACTCTGATTAGTTTAGATTCTATTCGATTTAAGGTAGAATCTCATATTGTAAACTTTTGTTCTAATTTTCCAATTGGTGATTAGAGGTGTTGTGAATTTTCTTAGTTTAACATTGTTAAACTTAGTTTTTTCCTTGTATAAAGAAAATTCTTAATGTATACAATTCAACCCCCTCTTTTATATTGATCATATACATCATTATTTCAACCCAACAATTGGTCTCAGAGGTTGGAAACCCTATACTCTATACCAATCTCACATTTTGTATCAGAGCCAAGGTTCTGAAATACTTATAATTACATATATGTTTTTACTTGCTCACTTTTTCATTTTTATAATTTTCCTTGCTTAGTAAAATATATCTGTTATAACATTTCTCTTCCGAACATTCCAGATATTGTCATTCCGAACTTTTTTCACTCCGAACTTTTCCTAATAACAATTTTGATTGCCAAAGTTTTTCTTAGAGATGTCAGGTTTAAATGATGGATCTATTGACAATCTAAATCCTACAAGACCACCAATTTTTTATGGTAATGATTATGAGTATTGGAGAGATCGAATGAAGACTATCATTATCAATAATGGAGTAGACAACTTTGTTATGCTTTCTGGTGGTTATAAAATTCTTGATAAGGAAGTGAGTGCTTTCACAAACCAAGAGAAGCATGATTATAAATTAAAATATAAGGTACGCAATACTCTACTATGTTCAATGACTAGAAATATATATAGCCAAATATCTTCTTGTGAAACAACTAATTGCATATGGATGAAACTTGAAGTCCCACATTTTGGTACGTCTAATGTAATTGAGACAAGAAGAGCTGTGCTACGAGCAGAATATCATGGTTTCAATTATCCTTATGGTAAACCCATTTGTAAAGTACAACAGAGGTTTATGACAATTGAAAATAGCCTACAATCTATGGGAGAGAAAGGGTTAGATTATAAAGCCCTTGTTTACATGATTATAGATATTATGCCCAATGAGTCGGAATCAAAGAGAACATTTATTGATGTGAATAGGAAGGTAACTCAAATTTCTCTTGATGAACTATTTGTAACTCTTCTTCAACATGAAACAAGGATGAAGAGAGATGCTGAAAACATCAAGAAGAAGAATGGGAATGGTAATGTTGCTTTTACCACAACATCAAATTATATGAAGGATAAGACTCCTGAAAGAGTAACTTGATCCAAGTCTAAGAAGGTTGTTATCCAATCGGAATCTAGTGATAGTGAAGTCTCAGAGAATGAGTTAGCAAATCTTGATCGAAGGATGAACAAGATAGCTGGTTAGAGAAATTTTCAATCGAAGTATACGAAAAATGAAAGGATAGATAGGAAAGATGGAGAAGTTACTTGTTATGAATGCAAGAGAGATGGAAATATTAGACCAGATTGTCCTTTGCTCAAAAAGAAAGACAGAAAAGAGAGGCATTCTGAAATGAATAGAAATAAGTATTACAAAGCCAAAGCTACGAATGTTTTGAAAGCTAATGACACCTGGAATTCCAGTGGTGGCGACTCTTCAGATGAGTCTTCTGATTATGAATCTTTAGGATAGAAGAATCTTGGTCTTATAGCCAGATTACCTATTAAAAATCATTGTTTCATGGCTAAGGTACACAATGCTGAATCATTGACCAACGTATCTTTAAATTCAAATGATAGTAAATATTATAACTCTTCAGATGAAGAATCCTCTTCTGATGAAGAAAATACTTCACCTACCTATGAATAATTTTCTAGGTTTTCTAAACTTCTGGAGATTGAGAATTCCATACTCAATAAATAACTTGATAAGGAAAACTCTAGTAATACTATTCTTACTAAATAAATATCATATATTTATAAAGATATTGATAGAAAAAATGCTTATTTTATAAGTATTTAAAAAAATCTTGAGGAAGTAAGCTCTGAGAAGAACAACCTTTCTAAAGAGTTAGAAAAAGTAATTTCTAAGAAAAGTGTTTTCGAGCCTAGCTCTAGTTCAAAATCTAACAATTTTGAAGGTAAAAACTTGGTTATAAAAATGAAGTCCGAAATTTTTTCCTTAAATAATTGTTTATCAAACTTTACCAATGGTAAATAAAATTTTGATAAAATGTATTCACAAATATGAAATTTATGAAACAAAGCCGGGTTTTGTTATACCCATGAAAACCCAACTTTTAGTAACAACTACTTTGTTCCACAAAGTGCCCCATTTTGTACCAAGTGTCAATGTGGTGGTCACTGGGAAAAGAATTTCTCTTCAAATAAAACCCAATCTTTAGGTTTTCATAAAGCCTAATTTTCTAAGAAGGTGTGGGTGCCTAAAATTTTGTTAGCTGGAAATCTAGGATCCAAACAAATTTGGATTCCAAAAGTCTAACTCTTTCCTTGTTGTCAGGAAGATAAAAAAAGTACCAACAAAAATACATGGTATATGGATAGTGGATGTTCCTGGCACATGATTGGTAACAAAATCTAATTTTAAAAGATTATCAAGACGAAAGGTGGAAAGGTAACTTTCAGAGATAATGATCAGGGAGAAATTGTTGGTATATGTAATATTGTTCTTCTTGGTAAAACTTTGATTTCAAATGTTTATTTGTTAAGGGTCTTAAGAACAATCTCATTAGCATAAGTCACTTATGTGATGAAGGATACCTTGTGAATTTTAGGAATGATAAATGCTTAGTTCACAATTCCAAGGAAGAATTTATTCTCTTGACCAATAGGTAAGAGAATGTTTACACTTTGAACATAGAAGACCTCAGGAGCCAAGACCTACCTTGCCTAAGTGCAATGGAAGATCATTCTTGGTTATGGAACAGAAGAATAGGTCACTGTAACCTTAGAAACTTATGTAAACATTCTAAGAAGAAACTAGTTAAGGATCTACCGGAGCTTAGATTATATTCTTCTAAAGTTTGTGATCCATGTCAATATGGAAAGAAACATAAATCTAGTTTTAAATCAATCGGTGAAGTCTCAACAACTGATGCCTTACAGTTAGTGCACATTTATCTTTTTTGTTCCAACACGAACTGGAAGCACTGGAGGCAAATACTATGTGTTTGTTTTAATTGATGATTACACCAGATTTACATGGGTCTATTTTCTAGCAAATAAGTCTGAAGCTTTTTCTTATTTCAAAAGTTTTAGAGTCCATGTCAAAAATGAGAAAAATCTTCCACTAAAAACTATTCATCATGATCATGGAGTAGAATTTCAAAATTTTGATTGTGAAACTTTTTGTAGTAGAAAAGTTATTACTCTCAACTTTTCAGCACCTAGAACTGTTCAAAAAAATGGTGTAGTTGAAAGAAGAAATAGAATTCTTCAAGAGGTAATTAAAACCATGTTGAGTGAATATTCTATTTCTAGACATTTCTGGGCTGAAGCTGTAAGTAATACTTTTTATACTATAAATCGAGTTTTGATTATACTATTTCTTAATAAAACTCCTTATGAGTTATGAAATGGTAGAAATCCAAGACATTGCTACTTCAAGGTTTTCGGTTGAAAAGTATTAATTCTAAATACTAATGATAATCTACAAAAATTCACTCCAAAATCTGATTAAGGAATTTTCTTAGGCTACTCTACACCTTCTTAGGCTTATAGATTTTTCAATAAAAACACTTGTACTATTGAGGAAATAGTACATGTCAAATTTGATGAAACTGATCCCTTTGTTTTCAAACAACCTCAACCAACATCTTCGGATGTGTTTTAAAAAACTGATTATAAACCTTGGATAGAAAATCCTTCTGATAAGGAAAATGTTATAGAAGATACTTATGAAACATTTACCCTAGAAGATTTTATACCCTATGATGATGAACGGGTTTTACAAAACCCAAATCAGGTGTTTCATAAGAATCATCCTAGTGATTGTATCATTGGTGATGTGAATAAACCTATAAGGACTATAAGTTCATTAAGGTATGAAGTAGAAAATCTAGCATTTCTTTCCCAATTAGAAGCAAAAATCCCTGATGAAGCTTTAGGTGATGATGATTGGATTAAATCAATGCAAGATGAACTAAATGAATTTGATAGGAATAAAGTCTGGGCCATGGTTGAAAGAACTAAGGAAACCACTGTGATTGGAGTAAAGTGGGTCTTCAGAAACAAGTGTGATGAAAATGGATTCATAGTTAGTAATAAATCTACACAAGTTTCTAAAGGCTATAATCAGCAAGAGGGAATAGACTATGAAGAAACATATGCTCCAGTAGCTAGACTTGAATCTATTCGTATCTTACATTCCTTTGCAGCATTCTTTAATTTTAAACCTTTTCAAATGGATGTGAAATGTGCTTTCCTTAATGGTTATTTTGAAGAGGATGTTTTTGTAGAACAACCTCCTGGCTTTGAAGACACAAAACATCCTGATCATATTTTTAGACTTACCAAAGCTTTGTATGGCCATAAACAAGCCCCATGAGCCTGGTATGATAGACTTACAGGATTTTTGCCTCAAAATAACTATGTTATGGGAAATGAAGATCCATCCATTTTTATAAAGAAAGATAAGAAAAATGTTTTGATTGTTTAAATTTATATTGATGACATCATATTTGGATCAACTCAGCAATCTTTAACTGATTCTTTTGCAAGTCTAATGAAATCTGAGTTTGAAATGAGTATGATGGGTGAGTTAACATTTTTACTTGGTTTTAAAATTTCTCATAGACCAGAAGGAACCTATATATTTCAAAAAAATTATATTAAATATATTCTTAAAAAATATGGTTATGACAACAGTAAGAGTATAAGTACTCACATAGGTACCTCAAACTCTTTAGATCTTGAGGATGCTGGAAAACCAGTAGATCAAACATCTTTTAGAGGTATGATATGAAGTCTACTTTACATAACATCTATTCAACCAGACTTAATGTTTTCAGTATGCTTATGTGCAAGATATTAATCCAATCCTAAGGAATCTCACTTAAAGGTGGTAAAAAGAATTTTTCACTACTTAAAGGGAACTATGGATCTAGGATTATTTTATACTTCTCGAAATGATTTTGTTTTAATAAGATTTTCAGATGCTGACTTTGGTGGATATTGAATGGATAGAAAGAGTGCATCAATAACATGTCTTTTCGTAGAAGATTCGTTAGTTTCTTTGTCATGCAAGAAGCAACACTCGGTAGCACTCTCCACTGATAAAGAAGAATATGTGGCAGTTGGAAGTTGTTGTGCTCAAGTGTTATAGTTGCAACACACACTCATAGACTATGGCTTGTGTTTTACAAAGACTCAATTTTTTTGATAACACAAGTTCCATTGCTCTTAGTAAAAACCCTGCACATCACTCTCGTGCAAAGCACATAGATATTAGGAATCACTTTCTTAGGGATCACACACTTAAAGATATATCATTCTTCAGTTTATCGGAATGCAAGATCAGATTTCTGATATTTTCACAAAATCATTACCCTCTGATAGATTTGAATACATTAAACAATAGTTAGGAATGATAACCGTGAGGTAATCCTTCTTCATTAACTTCATGTTGTACAATTATCCTTACAGTAATAAAATCTTTCTCAAAGGGGGAGTACATTTTCATGATTAGTCAATTTTATTTTCCTGGTGTTAGTTTTTTTTCAAACTTATGTAACTTAAATATTTCTTAACATATTCTCTTTAATTTTTTTTCAGAATGTAAATTCTCAGAATGAAAACTTTTGGAATAAACATTTTCAGAACGAAAATATTCGTAATGAAAATTTCTGGAACCGAAATTTTCGTAATGAGATTCTCATACTGGAAAATCATTGTAATGAAATTTTCGAACTGAGATTTTCGTATTGAGAATTTTAGTATTGAGAATTTTCATAATGATAATTTTCACAATGAGTCTTTCGTACTAGGATTTTTCTTAATGAGTTTTTTAAAGAAGAATATTACCAATTATGAACAATCTTTCTAGCCAATCCGAAAGGTATGATTTCCTAACTTAAATTTTCTTAATCATATTTTTATTGCTGGTATTTTCCTGAGTTTTAAAATAATTCGGATCGTAGTTTTCCTTAAATCTGAATGTTTTTCTTAAAACCTCAAAAGATTGGAGACAAGTTTTCCTTGTGGGATTTTTTTCAACCATCAGATCAGATCAAAGAGTTTTTCAACCATTAGATGGATTTTGGAAGACCAAAGGTCACATCCATCGCCTATATAAAGGGGGCCCCAAGACTCGTCCCACATTGGTTTTTCAAAGAATTCACATCTCGAAGCCCTACTGTTCTTCTTAAGACCGGTTCTGATCTTTGAAAATTCGTTCTGAATCCATCAGATCTCTCTGTTCCAAATGTCTGTTGAAGCAACATCCCAAGATATGTCTACTTCAAAACCAATCTCAAAGTGGATAGTTTTCAGGGAAAGGTTAGTGCACCAAGATTTCTATAAGTTTGATTCCCTTATATCAAAGAATATTAGATTGAATGGATGGGAGGATGGGAGGATGTTTTCTTAGCAAATTCAGATAAAAATGATCCAATTTTTACTGATTTTCTAATTGAGTTCTACAAGTCTGTTTCCTTCCAGTTGGAAGATGACAGAGAGTGGTTTTCATTTAAGACTTATGTGAAGACTTACATGTTATCTTAAACCAAGGACGAGAGCGTGGTTGGTTTATCATATGAAGGGGAAGCTGTGTTTTGATCACATAAGCTTCTAGATGAGCAAGGAAGTTTCAACAAGGTGAAGGCATTGAAATGTCTTGGACATAAGGATGCTAAAACCGCTAAGATTACTCATATCACTCCGAACAATAGGATTCTTCAGCTTTGGGTGCAAGGATTTCTGGTTCCAAGAAGTGGTGACAAGTATAATCTGAAGAATAGTGATATTTATGTCTTGGATTTCTTGGTAAATCTAAGGAAGATAAACTTGATGAGGCATGTTTTGATTATGATCAAGAATATCAAGGAAGGAAACTTAAGATATCAGATAATAATGTTCCTTTCCTTACAATCAAAGCTAATAGTTCGGTTCTTAGATTCTTTCAAAGTAGCATGCAAGTCAAAAATTAGGAATTGTAAGCTTATGCTGTTTAGTGATGATACCTTGAAGAGGATGAAGATGGGGTTTTCCAGTGAATTCGGAGAATTTTACCCTCAATCTGTGGAAGAGGCTGAGGCATCTCAGAAAGATGCACAGCCCCCGGAACAATCTAAAAAGGCATGAAAGAAGAGAAAGCTTAAGGGAGTGGTTGCTCAAGATAAATCACCCAAAGGTAAGGAAACTGAGTCTGCTCCCCCCAGGCCGATGAAGCAGAAAACATATCCAGACAAAGTGGCTGCCAAGTGTAGGGAAGACAAGGAGAAGAGGAAAGAAGGGGATCCACAGTTCGGATTGGACCCTGCAGAGGCTAAGGCCTTAAATGAGAGATCTATGGATGTGTTATAAAAGAGGGAAAAAGAAAAGAAGATGAGAAAGAAGTTATCTGAAGATGAACTGGTGCAATATCTTTTGAGATATACTGAAATAGCTTCTAAGAAGATTCCAGTTCCGGAAACTTTCCTTACAGAACCTTCTTTACCACAAACTTCAGCTAAGAACTATGTCACTCCAGAAAAATCCAAGGGTAAAGAAGTAGTTTAAGAAGTTTAAAACAAAGCTGCTGAAGAAGTGGAGGAAGAGGTTAAAGAAGAAGAAGAAGAATAAGAAGAGTGAAGTGAAGATTTGGATGCCTTGATCAAGCCAGTAGAGGATTATCAAGATAAGGTAGAATCCGAAAACTTAGTTACTCCAGGAAAGGGATTTGAGGAAGATAGTAAGGATGTTGATAATAAAAAACAATAAGAATAAAATGTTTTTTATGATGAGGAAGAATCCTATGAGAAGAATTTTCTTGAGGAAGGACAAGAAAAGGAGAAACCATAAGAAGACAAGATTATTCATGTTTCTGAATCCGAAGAAGTATCTCCTTATGAGGAACCCATTCTGAAGAATGATAAAGGGAAGAAAGTGCTATTGGAGACACCATTAAAAGATATTATAAGGAAGAAAGAAGTTGGTGGTACCTCTAGAAAGATGTTGGTGCCGGATGAAGAAGATCAATCTCCAAGAAAAGTTTCTGATTCTTAGTCATCAGCACAAAGTCATGATTTTATTATTGACTCTTTGAAAAAGTTGGTGTATTTCATTCCAATCTTTCCCACCATAGACACTAGATGTCAAATGATTCAGCTAAGCCAAAACCAGAAATTAGAGTCACAATCCATGCTGATGGATAAGAGTGTGAAGATCGAAGATGAACAAAAATGTTTCTTTATCGATTATGATGTGCATAGAAATTCTTGCAGTAAGGTAACAAAGTGGTCTAGGAGAGTTGATGAAGACTTAGTGCGGTTTGAAAATTTTCAGACTGAATTTCAAAATGCTTTTAACATGGAGGATAAAAGGTTTAATGATCTTCATGAAAGGCAGACCCAATAGCAAAATTCTCGTAATCAACAGGTCAGGGACCTCAATGGGAAGCTTTACTCAGTAGCTCAGAATTGGAAAAGTGAAAGAGATTTCCAGATTGAGTTTATGGATAAGTTGGAAAAGCAAGATGATTTAATAAAGATGCCGAAAGAAGCCATGGAGGCTCAGGTAGAAGCTTTGAAAGTTCACAGGGATATGATCTCAGCTTTGGAGAGGCAAGTTGAGGAAGTCCAAAGGGATTTGAAGAAACTCAAAACCTTATTAAAGAAGCTGATCCTGAAGGAAAAGGAAGACAAATAAAACCACTCTGATATTTTTTTGTATTTTTCATTCCTTGTAATTTTTTTTGAAAACTCTAATGAAGTGTTGTTTGGTTGGTTGTATATTATAGTGTTATTACTAATCTTTCAGGTATAATGTTTTCCATTCCGATACATTCTTTTTGAAAATCACAAAGGGGGAGAAGGAAAAAGAACTACTTAAAAGGGGAGAAAGACTTAAAATGGAGAAGGAAAAATTTTCTAAGTGAAAGTATCCTTAATATAAGGGGGAGTATTCCATTATGATGTTTTTCATTCCCATGATAATGAAAAATCCACTCTGGAAATTCAGAATACAATCCTTAGAGTTTCAATGCCTAAGGGGGAATTAGTTGTATTCACTATCATTCATGAACCACGGGAGATAAGTTTTAATTTCAAAGTCTAATGAAAATTTTCAATGTTATTATATTCTTTTTCATAAGGATGTTTGTGCTTTCCAAAAAGGGGGAGATTGTTGAGTAAATAAGGTTTTACTTATGACTTTTTCCATTCCTTCTTGTTTTGAAAATCACAAACACCTTATATATAAGAAAATCTATTTTTACTTCTATAAGGAATGTTTTTTACATTAAATAAATTTACCCCAACCTTGATTTTTTATTATACATAGTAATATTTTTCTTAAGTACAAAAACCATATTCATACCCAAAACCCCGGAATCATATAATTTCAAGAATTGGAGTATTATATTTTTTTAGGATCCGAATTCTGGATGTGAACTATAATAAAGTTCCACTCCGAATTCCAGATATGAACTTTCATAAGTTCGACTCCGGACTTTCATGAGTTTGACTCTGAAGTCCTATGAAGTTTGACTCCTAACTTTCATGAGTTCGACTCCGAACTCTTATGAAGTTTGACTCTGAACTTTAATATGTTCAACTCTGAACTTTCATGATTGCGACTCTGAACTCTTATGATGTTCAACTCCGAACATTCATGAGTTTGACTCTGAACTCTTTTGAATATCGACTCCGAACTTTCATGAGTTCGACTCCAAACTCCTATGAAGTTCGACTCCCAAAATTCATGATTTCGACTCCAAAATCTTATGATGTTCCACTCCGAACATTCATAAGTTCGACTATGAAATTTCACTAGTTCGACTCTGAACTTTCATGAGTTTGACTCCAATATTTCATGAGTTCGACTCCGAACTCTAACGAGTTAGACTCTGAAATCTCATGAGTTCGACTCCGAACTCTCATGAGTTCAAATCCGAACTCTTGTGAAGTTCGACTACGAACTTTTTCATGTTCAGATTCTGAACTCTGGTGAAACCAGACTCCAAATTTTCTTAGAAATTCAGACTCCGGACTTCTACAGATTTCTGGATCCGAATTCCCTAAAACAGAATCCGAATATCATTTTTATAATAGGCTACGAATTTGGTTTTGGTTAGAATATGGACTTTTATTTTCCTACATTCCGAACCTTAACATTGTTTTTTCTTACACTTTTTTATTACAAAATTCTGTCGTGATTTTAGTTGCACAAAACGATGTCATCCATTCTGTTACTAATTAACTGTTAGTTGAGTGACATGTGTACAAGTCCCTCCAAATTTTAAGGAAAATATGACCGTCGGAGAGGGAGCCGATCGAGCCTATAAATAGGAGCTCATTTGAAAGAGCTCAATAACAAGTTGATCACTCTAAATAACACACGTTGTTAAGGTTATTTCTAGAGAGAAAATATTTTCATGCTTTGTGCATACTGAACTGCTCATTTAGATTGCTTCGTGCGACTCCGAATGTTGGTGATTACATTCGAGGGCTTCCGGGGATAGAAAGATAGAGGTTCCGAATACCTTGAAGTTCGAGGGCTTCCTTGCTGAGGAAGACAGAGGTTCTAACTACCTTGAAGTTGAGGGATTGCGGGGATAACAAGACAGAGACACCGATCATCGTATCGAGGGCTTACCATAGTGTGGGTAAGACAGACTTGCTTGGAAGTATAAATCAAGGGACCTTTATCCAAGGTTGTTGGATACCCTTCTCTTTGGGTTAAAATAATTATACCTTATTACTTGTAGTTTTACTACTTGTGTTTTCCGCTACAATTTTGTATTATATGGAAAGTATAACTCTCTTATATTTCCTTACACTTGTACTCTGATTAGTTTAGATTCTATACGTTTTAAGGTATAATCTCATATTGTAAACTTTGGTTCCAATTCTCCAATTGGTGATTAGAGGTGTTGTGAATTTTCTTAGTTTAACTTTGTTAAACTTAGTTTTCTCCTTGTCTAAGGAATATTTTAAAGTATACAATTCAACCCCCTTTGTATATTGAGCATCTACATCATTATTTTGATCCTACAATTGGTATCAGAGGTTGGAAACCTCATACTCTATACCAATCTCACAGATTATTTAATAAATAATGGTTTAAATAGAAACTAAACATGTAAAAAATCTAGAAATAATAGTATAATATATTTTATTGGGTTCATGAAAGGATGAATATATTTTCAAACCCAATGGAATATTGAACCTATATAATCTAGGAATAAGATGAGTTGTATCATAAAAATCCAAACAATTTGGGTACCTTTTGAAAATTAATGTTGTGAAATAATGAAATTAAAATGAAACATTTAATACCATGAATATAAGGATAAAAATATTATTACATTTCTATGGGTAGTATATAAAATTCATAAAATAATATTGGTTTATAACATAAACATATGTCCTCAAAAGGATAATTTAAGATGAGTAACCCTTAAGAAGACAATGTCAAGGAATTGAGAATTAATCAATGGGGAGAATGTATATAAAAAATTTAAATCCAAAAAAAGATGTTTAAATATATCCTAAATAAAAAAATATTGTATCACATGAAATCATGAATTAATATAATCAATGAATATGAGATATGACCCATGGAATAGAAATTGAGTTAAGAAACCCCTCAACGCATAGATAACTTCCCAATTAAAACCCATTGAATTTAGTATTGTGAATTTTAACATAAAATAGAATTAATTATGGGGTATTCATGATAAAATATGAAAAAGATAATTATATACACCATATAAGAATAATTAGTTTTATAATATTTAAAAAATACTCAATGAAGGGAATGTGAGATGAAATCCCTTACATCATGTTTGGAATTTCTATATATGTCCAATAAATCCTAAATAATAAACAAATATAAAAAATTTAATGCTTTTATAAAATTTTAAAATTTCACTATATTATAATTAAACCATTTATTTTATCGATATATTACATAACTTAATCTTTTTAGTCCACATTGGGTGTTTTGAGGATGTTCAGTTCATAATTTCAAAACATCTTATATATGATCCCCGTGGTAAAATAGGTCATTAGTTTTTCATATATGGAATAATTATCATGAAATAAATACCACTTTTATAAATTAATTATACTTTTAAATCCAACCCTTAAATACAGTTATGAAAAACGAATTACATTATAATTATTTAGATGGTAAATCATATGTCAGCATGAGTAACGTATCTATTTATCAATGAACATGATTAAAAGAGGTAAATAATTATTTAATATTTTTATAATTATTATTATAACTTAGATATCAGTTTATCTCTTTTTATATGCTTATAAATTCCATACATGTGATGCGGTGAGGAATAATGTATCACATTGATTTGTGGAGGTGGCAATCCGCACGAACACATGAACAACAATATAATTTTTCAAGGGATGAAAATTTAATAAAATAGTTGTTATGTTTTTAAATAAAAATAATCAGGAAATTAATATAATATATAAACATTAAATCCATAATTTTATGCATCCATGAGTGGTGGTGATGAAAACATATGCATATTAGTTTGCAAAGATGTTGTTCCTCGTATGCACAAAAGATGCTTTTATTTCCCATTTGATGGAGGAAGGAGATGGATTGAGGTTAATCCATTAACATATTAACATATAAATATTTGGAAGGTAATTATTTTATCATTTAAAATAGGTTATAAGTGTAAAATAACAATATTATATAATATAATTATCTATTTTTTTGATATCTTGTGTTACACACAACACCCATTTTAAACGAACTCTAATATGTAATTAATATTTTATAACATAATGTGATAGATATCACTTAACCAATGGATTGATGGATATGAATAAAACTCAATAAACTATTAAAACATTATGGTTTACATAAGTATAAATTTATTACATTAGTTACCAAATAATAATAAATGAAAATAAAAGTCATTTGAATATAAAGGAGATATTTTTCTAAAAAACACTTTTATAAACGAATTGTGTTTTTATCATAATAAATTAAATTAATCCCTATTGACGAAATATTTTAATGGAATTTATATATTATATAAAATTCATCTGTCTTTTTATAGATAAGACATAATAATATATATGCAGTTTTATGCTAATTTTTTTTCAAAAAAATTGGTTTTGTTGCATTTTTCACACATATTTTAAAATTAATATCTACCACGTATATAAATTTAATCATGAAAAATGGATTCCAAATTTTGAATTACTGGGATTTTTTTAAATAGGTCCATTTTTTGTCAATTTAAATATTAATCATAGCAAATATTTGTCACCTCAATAAAGGAAGAATTGAGTTAAACCCGGTTAAATATAAATATAATTGTCACAACTATCCATATTAAATCTTATTAGATGAATTTAGTTAAAAAATTATCACCATATTTTTAGAGATTAATTATTTAAGGTACAATATATATTGGAAATTACCTAAATATTAATTAAATAAAGTAAAAATACAAAATATTACTCTCTTACTTTTAAATATACCTTATGTGTTCACATAGGGATAAAAGAATGTTATGGATGAATATAATTTTTAAATTTGGGAATAATGAAATTAGTTTTTTTTAATTTAATTTATTTAATATTTTTTGTAATAATATAATTACATTACATTCTAATGAAACACCAACACAATATGTCTTCAGTTAGGAAACAAATAAAAATAATGATTTTAAAAATATTAAAATTAATACAACATGAGTGAGATATATCAACCCAAGAATTTTATATATAAATATAATATACTAATTATTTTTAAAAGGATTATATTCTAATTATATATATTTATTTTTGTCTTTGAAGTCAAATTTAATGAATAGTTCTAATATTGAATTTAATGATTTTTTAAAATAAATAATATTTTATTAAATGATTTCAGATTTAAATGAAATCATATCTTCTAACATTTGAATTTAATAAAGATGAATATATCATCCATGGTAAATTTATGAGTCACTTTTACATTTATGTCAACACTCATAACCCTTTAATATTGACATTTTTGTTATCATGGTTAAGGTAAAAAATGGTTAATATAGGAATTAATAAAAAAAAGGTTTAAAATTACAAAAAATCATATAAAATTTAATTTAAGGATGATATTTATACCCTATTATATTTTTATTATAATTCAATTCTATTTTTATTAATTTATTCTCATAATTACATTATTATATTTTCATCTTTTATGAAATTATAAGTCATTCATCTCCATCCATTATAAAAGGATACCCCTATTTTCTCTTATTTACACCACTTTTATCCATTTACTATACTAAGACAAACCAAATTCCCTAATAAATATCCATATCCATGATCTAGATTTTATGGTATCCCCAAAAGACTATCCCTATTTTCCTTGATAGGATATGTAATGGTATTCTTTCAAAGAAGAGGTAATATCTTTAATTGATCACTTTATTTTAATTTTTCCTCTACCTCTTACAAATATATGGTATTTATAATAAAATAACAAATTATGGATACTAAATATACTAAAATTTTATTATTATTATTATTATTAAACAACCATTATTCACCCTTTTTCTCATCAAATGGGAAGTGAATGTATCACCCGTGCGTACATACAACTTACAATCTCCACAAAATTATACTATTCATTTTTCATCCCCATATTTTATAGATGGATATTATGATTAGTTTAATGTTTACATGTGATATTTTTGACATAACTGTTATTATTTTATGATAATATCATATCTACATTCTTACACTAAAATTTATTGGATAATGACAACGTCACTCGTGAAGACATGTGGGATACCACCTCTATAAAGCGATGTGATTTTTTTTTCATTTTGATTTTTATTTTATGATAATAAGGTATGTTTTAATGAATATATATAATATATATGATAAAATAATGATTATATAAAAGTTCATTTTTAATTAAATTTCTATTTTTTCCAACCATCGAAAAGTGAAAACATTATTCATGTGTTTGTATGGCCTATTGCCTCCATGAATAATTTAATTCAATTTTATACCAATAATTTTTTTTGAATAACTATAAATATGTAAATAATAATTATATATGGTATTTATATCATGATTAAATTTTTTAATATGATGTATCCATAATCAAAGTACATGGACAAAAGCTACCAAACAAAAATATACGTGGTAAATGAATAAGTTGTCAAGTGAAATAATGATTTTTATAAATAATTTTTATTAAAATGGTTAAAAGTGGTTATAAGTAAATCATATATGATATGATATATTTTATTTTTTTAAATAATATATATATATATATTTATGTATATAAAATATATATTTATTATATAGCAGTTTTTATCATTTATATGAGAATTCATACTAGAGGTAAGGGATTTATGTTAGAAACCCATTATTTACTGGAATTTTTTATGATCAATTTTACTATGTGAAAATATTATGATCTTACACTCAATGAAATCCTTAATTTACTTGACAATTTTTATTTATTAAGAATATATTTTTTCCATTCATTTTCCTCTCTTTAAGTACCCCGTTACTGATAAATAGTTTCATAAAAAATAGCCTTTATTTATCTATTCGATCGATAATATTTTTTCCTCCATATCCATGTTTTCTATTAAAGTTTCAAGAATGTTTATAATAATATCCTATTTTTTAAACTAAAATTTCATCCCCAGAATTAATATATACAATTTTTCTAAAAGAATATTATTTTCCTTTTCTAAATGAGGAAATTTTTAACTTTTTATTAAAGTGATAAAGGAAAGTTTCTTTTTAAATTATATAAAATGATTGGACTTTCCTAAAATGATTATTGATAAATTATTTGAAGATTAATTTATAATATTTCAAATAAATTTTAAATGAAAATATTTTCCTTAATAACTACTATTCTTTAGATTTTATGTAACAGATTTCAAAGTGAAGGTAGTATATTCCCCAAGAAATATTATAGTAGTTATTTAAATTAATTTTCATCTAATATGAAATAAATTTATGTTACCTATGTTTTACTAGGGGATATAATTCAATAATAACATCCTTATTATTTCTCTAGATGTTTAATGATTATGATAATAAGATATTTATGAAACCTATTTCTTTCAAGTGGTTTATACCATGATGAAATGTTTACAATACACAATTCATTTTCATGGGATATTAAATAATGAATCATTTATGATCTCATGGCACCAATATGTTTATTTTTCATTATTTTATTAGTGTACATAGAATTATATAGACTTAATATTAATTGAGTAATGATGGATATATATTGATATAAGAATACATGAATGGGGAGTGAACCCAATTCTGCAAGGGACTATGTCCACTCTGATTTTATTTGTAGTGAACCTTGACTACAATTATGGTTTCTAGAGTTATGAAAATCCACTATAATACTCTTATAAGTGTCCCTAAAATTCTAAAAAAATGATCTTATATGAATATGTGTATTCAAAAAACATACATATCATGCCAATTTTATGTTGTCGTGGATGATGTTCTTTGATTAAATTATGATTCATGTCTTATAAAATACTATAAATTATTACATAACTCAATATTAGGATCTATGATAGGCAGGATATGTTTTTCAAACGTTATGGTCCTATTCTGAAAACCTTATGTTCATATTATTTGGATATATCCCTTGTTTACTCTTATTTAATGTCTGATCTCCCCCTTTATTATATTTCATTTCTCTAGGTTATGGAAAAATCTATTTAGTATGATATGTATAAGAAGGGTTCTAGTTATGAAGAACATAGTGGAAGATAATGTAGTTTATTTATGAACTAGATGTTTATGTATATAGGTTTCCAAATATACTTAACCTATAAGATTTAAGATTGTATATTTATATAATGTAATGAGTATACATCTAATATGATGCAATATATATGTATGAAAAGAATTTTTCTCTATAGTTATTATCAGAAAATGTTTTAGTTTTTTTTAGAGACTATGATGATAAAATATTATTGAGTTTCTTTAGGATAAGTATAAGTATATGATAATATCCTAATGTTTTAGTAATGGTCATCGATAACCTTGGTTAAACATAAGGTGTCACAAATTGAAAATATGGTGTCATGATATAGGATCATATAAATAATTTTTCAGTATTATGAGGTTTTCCAATATGATTATTGTTTCTCTCACAATGAGTATTTGTATTAGTAAATGGTTGGAACTTAAAAGAGTCATGTTAATTCTAAAAACATAAGACAATGAATTTGATTTTATCATAATAAAAAAATGTTATGTAATATTTAATTAAAATATCATTGAAATACTTAAAGAAGTTTATTATGATATGAATCATCACGGTATTAAAAATGAGAAAAGGAGGGAACACTATTATATTGAGTCTTTAATTTGTAAACACAAAAATTCATTTACTAGGTCTGATGATACAATAGTTTTTTAGAAATGGATGAATACCACTAAAAAGATATTTTCTATTTTAATGTCTTTGTAACATGAATTTTTTTCTAGATATTTATTATCTGTAAGGGGAAGATGAAAAAATGTAACCCTATCAAGAATATGAGGAAACAAGATGAAATTGTATCCATAGACTAGGATGAGTTTATGAGATGATTTTTCAATAAGTACATTCCCCATGATATTTATATGAAAATGGAGAGGGAATTACTTGAGATATAGAAGAAGGATAATGAATCTTTTTTTAATAATGATGAAACTATTACAAAACCTATGATGTGCAATTCTAGTTTTATCATCCAACATGAATGTTTGGTCGATCAATTCTAAATTGGCATAAAAAATATTTGAATGGATTTATCCATAAGAGACATTAGTTTTCAGATGAAATCATTAGATATGTTATCAAGGTGGAAATAAAAATTTTAGTTATCAATAAATCTCATTGTTTTGATAATAAAAGAAATATATAATTCTAAGGAAATCATAATTATCATTGAGAGAAACAATTTATTTTTCCTTTATGATTATAGTGTGGATGGAAACATAGAATAAATTATCATAAGGGTGCTGAAAATTATTTTAATTGTGGAAAAGAAGGTCAACAAGAAATCTAATGCTAACATATGGGAAGAATATAGTTAATGATGGAGGAAAATCCACACAAAATTCTCCACCCACACTCAAGTGTTCCAAATGAAATAAATCTATTAATTATGCTATCCAGTACAAAAAAATAAGATCTTATGAATATGATTGACATAAGATATCTCTTAGGACAAGTGATAATGGAAAATATCATGTGATAACTATTTCTAACATGTAGTATAATAATTAAGGGGTGAAAGTTACAAATACCATCAATTATTGTACTAATAATGTATTATTTGAATATATATTTACCGACATATTTATATTTGAGGAATTTACTAATGGTATCACAATACGAACACAACAATTAGATGTTAAATTATCAATGAAAACCCCTAATGGTATGATGATCTCATATGAAGTCTATGAATATTTGCTAATTGGATTTTATTGGAATATGCTTTCTATAAATAACATTATTCTACCTCAAGTTGAATTTGATATTATTTTTGGAATGGATTATATTTATTTACCCAAATCCCACACCAATTACTGAGTTAGGGAATTAATGTTTAATATTAAGAACCAACATCTAATTTTCAATAAGTGTGATCATAAATATGAACATCCAATAGAAATTTCATCCATTTATTAGGTCTTGATTTATTTCTAAAACAGGTCATTATTAAAAATTGTTGGGGAAAAACTATCAATAAATTATATGTTTAATTTTTAGGATTTATAGTATGTATTTCCATAAGATCATTCTATTATCCCATTGAATCATGATTTTGAGTTCTTAATAGAACTCATAACTGGTTCTCTAACTATTTTAATGAATTCATACAGAATGGACCCAATTGAGTTATAGGAATTTAAGAAGAAACACCAAGTAAATATTGACAAGGAATTTATTTATAAAATCACTTCACATTAGGGTGAAACTATTTTTTTAATAATAAAGATGAAAAAATTAAACATTGCACTGATAATTAGGTATATAGAATGATCACAATTATGAATATGTATCATCTGCCACATATTAGTGATGTTTTTTACAAGTTGAGTAGAGCCCAATACATGAAAAATATTAAAGTTAATTATCGATATCATTAATTGAGTTTCAAGATGTAGGTTATGAAGGTTCCGGGCGTAGCGGAAGCGTGTCGGTGGATGTTCCCACTTGGCCTTTTGTCATTAGCAATGATCAATCCGGGATCAATACAACGATAAATGTCAGTCTCCACGGATCGAATCACAGAAATGGACAAAGAAGATGGTTTGTCCTGGAACCACAAACAAGGATCGTTACAGGTTGATTATAAATAATTTAATTAATTATAAAGAAAAACATTTTGGGTGTTCTTTCTTCATTGATGTTCTTGATCACATTGTCGATGTGATCCTTTGTTGCGTCGCAGAAGCCAAGTGTAGACTCCCTCTAGCAGTGATCCACATGTGTACCTCGTATCTCTGGATATCGCCAAAGGATTCTCCAGGTGCTAGCGTGGAGAATCCTTTGCTTGCGTTGTCTGCCTTAGATTGTCTTGATCTGATGGAAGAGGATCTCTCTCGGTCTTGAGAGCGTTCATGGAGAAAGAGGTTCTTTCAGCCTTGAAAGAATTCTCCAGAGATGTTGTGCACAACAATTCTCTTGTGTGTATGTAAATAGTTGGGGTTGTGAGGATATTTATAATCGGGTGTGTGGGGTTATAGAGTTTTGACAATAAATAAACGCGTTACGTGTTTTATTTATTTCATTGACTCTTTATTTAAAACCCCATGTCGAATAAATAATTCCTTGACATGCGCCCACGCTGATTATAATAAATATCATTTAAAACAATATTATATCCTCAAAATCCCGACTGGAAAAACTACACGGCATGTAATAATAAATACATGGCATGTACTTGTTTTTCATTGAAAACTGCACAGCGTGTACATTAAATGTAAACGGCATGTATATCTTTTTTTTCTTTATTGATTTCCATTCCAAAATAAAACTACATGGCGTGTAATAATAATACACGACGTGTACTTGTTTTATTTTATTTTTCCTCCATCATTAAAAATAACTTAGGCTTCCTTGAATAATTATTAAACCACATACGGTAATAATATTTATTCAACTTGAGATACTTGGATACACTTAGTGTGTGACCCTCTAGGCCTCTTTCTCATTGGCATTAGGTAGGCTTGCCTAAAGTCCAAGAAAACTGTCTTGCAACGGGTCAAGGCACCCAAGAGAAAGAAGTTGACACCGCATTGACGTATCACCTCATACGAACAGTTACTGTGTAATTTAATCCCTTTGTCTCAATATCTAATCAAGAAGGTTTCATGGTAGTGTCATAAACCTATATGCTTGATATGTCGTTCTTTGACTACCTGAAATAAACTCGTCGTTTACACCATGGCCATGGAATTTAATGCGATAGTTCTATTTCAATCAAAGGGCCAAGATATCAACTTCCATAAATGGAAGGGAAAAATCCTTCCTCAACTTATCCATTAACAACATGTCACTCGTGATGCACCCAACGTACCCTACTTCCCGCCAACTGTCTGTGTGACGGTTTTCGTCAGTAAATCTAAGTGCGCGAGTCATGACATGAGTTAATGATAATCTTCCAGTCTAAGGACCATTACACACGCTCATAGATAACAATATCCGATGACACCAAGACATGAAGAATTACTAATGGCGGGTCTGTTCTCATAATCTCCCATCTTGGAGATTACCAAGTGCGAACTCCATGATAGAGAGTCTTGTCTTCTTACGAGTAATTTCACATGACGGTCTGTATACTATGTGCCATATCATAGTATGTCATCCAACCGCAGAACTTTATTTAAGAATATTGTTATAGTATTTTAGGGTTCTCATCATAGCGGGGATCTGCTATGACCTTATTAATGCAACAAATATTCCAGGACATTATTATATTATAGTCATGCAGAACAATGAATGATATATAATAAGTGAACATTTATGTAACCAAAGTATAAAACAGTTGGTTCTGAGGACACCAACACTTACAAACTCCCACTTGGACTAGAGCCAACTTCCTATGACTTTTAGTCCGCTAGACCTCACATGATGATCATGTTTCTGCTGAGTCAAGGCTTTAGTCAATGTGTCCGCCACATTGTCTTCCGTGGAAATACTACTCACTGCAACTTCACCTCTCTGAGAAAAATCCCTCAAGAGATGATACTTCCGAAGTATGTGCTTTGTCCGTTGATGTGACCTTGGCTCTTTTGCAAGTGCCACCGCTACAGTATTATCACAATAGAGTGTGATAGTATCTTTACTGCTTGGTACAACATCCATCTCTTGGATGAAGCTTCGCATCCATACTGCTTCTTTTTCTACCTCAGAAGCTGCGATATACTCGGACTCTACTGTAGAATCTGCCACCACACTTTGTTTTGAGCTCTTCCAGCTCACTACACCTCCATTCAAACTGAAGATGTATCCAGTCTGCGACATCATGTCATCTTGATCAGTCTAGAAAGTAGCATCTACATGTCCTCTGATGACTAGTTCCTCATCTCCTCCATAAACCAGGAACATATCCTTAGTACGCCTCATATACTTAAGGATAGTCTTGACTGCCATCCAATGGAGGTCTCCTGGATCATCTTGATATCTTCCTACCACACTTAATGCGTAAGAAACATATAGCATCGTACATAGCATAACATACATGACTGAACCAATCGCGGATGCATAAGGGATCCTTGTTATCATCTTTCTTTCCTCATGTGTTTGAGGACACATTTTATGGGAAAGATGAATGCCATGTGACACTAGCAACAATCCTCTCTTGAACTGTTCCATACTGAATCTCTTCAGTATCTTGTCAACGTATGTACTTTGACTCAGGACCAGCATTCTCTTGGATCTATCACGATGGATCTTGATCCCAATAATATATGCCACCTCGCCCAAGACTTTCTTGTAGAAGAATTTATGCAACCATGCCTCAACTGACTATAATACCGGTACTTCGTTTCCAATTAGCAATACGTCATCAACATATACTATTAGGAAAACGACTGAACTTCCACTAATGATTTTGTAGACACAAGGCTCACATTCATTCTTAACAAAGACAAATTCTATAACAGCTTCATCAAAACGAAAGTTCCATGACATTGATGCTTGCTTTAATCCATAAATGGATTTCTGAAACTTGCATACCTTGTTGGAATCCTTTGGAGTCACAAACCCTTTAGGTTGTGTCATGTAGACATCTTCCTGGAGGTTCCTGTTAAGGAAAGTTGTTTTGACATCCATTTGCCAAATTTCATAGTCATGGTAAGAAGCAATGGCCAATTGGATTCTGACGGACTTCAGCATTGCAACCGGTGAAAAGGTTTCATCATAGTCAATTCCTTGACGCTGTCAAAAACATTTTGCAACCAGTCGCACCTTGTAGGTGCTGACTTTCCCCTCCATGCCATGTTTATTCTTGAATACCCATTTATTACCAATAGGCTTTACATCAACTGTAGGATCTACCAAAATCCAAACATGGTTTTGGTACATGGAATCCATTTCAGAATTCATGGCTTCCTGCCACTTGGAAACGTCTGTGCCTTCAACTGCTTCCTTGTAGGTAAGAGGATCATCATTGTCAACCAATAATGAGTCACCATCCTCGGTGACAAGAAAACCATATTGTTCTATTTATCTCACCTCTCTCGTGATCCTACGCAGTTCTTGTGTCTCTAGAAGAGATTGTTCTTCCACGGGGCTTTATGGAATCTGTTCTTGTACCAACTCATGTGTATCTTCAGCCTCGACTTCATCGAAGTCTATCTCGCTCCCACTATCTCTTTTGGAAATGTGCTCCCTCTCATGGAATATGGCATGTCTTGCCACTGTAACCTTTTTGTCTAAGGGGTTGTATAGGTAATATCCACTTGTTTCCTTAGGATATCATATAAAGATACACTTTGTGCCTTGGGGTGCATGTTTGTTACCTGAAGAGGCCTTAACAAATGCTTCACTACCCCACACATGTAAATTCGATAACATGGCTTTGCGTCCACTCCATAATTCGTATGGAATACCATTTATCGATTTAGTTGGTACTTGGTTTAGTATGTGCGCTGCTGTTTGTAATGCAGATCCCCAAAAGGATAATGGAAGACTCGCATGACTCATCATTGACCTCACTATGTCCAACAGGGTGCGGTTCCTCCTTTCACTTACACCATTCCACTGCAGTGTGTAAGGAGGAGTGAGTTGAGATAGAATCCAAAAATCCCATAAGAAATCAATGAAGTCTTGATTAAGATATTCTCCCCCTCTGTCTGAGCGGAGTTTCTCAATCTTCTTACAAAGCTAGTTCTCAACTGCATTCTTGTATTCTTTGAGCCGATCAAAAGAATCTGACTTATACCTCATTAAATAGATATATCCATATCTACTAAAATCATTAGTAAAAGTTATGAAGTACGAGAACCCACCACTTGCATCAACTGGAAATGGTCCACACACATCTGTGTGAACTAATTCTAGAATCTCTTTAGCTCTTTCACCTTTCCCACTAAACGGGGCTTTGGTCATTTTTCCTTGTAAACACGCATGACACACACCAAGTGGTTTTAGCTTGAAGGAATCTAAATAACCATCTTGATGTAATTTTTTCAAACGTTTCTCATTGACATGACCTAGTCGGTGATGCTATAGTTGGGTGTAGTAGGAGTCATGTGGATTAACTTTATTATCGATTTCCATTACTTGGTTTGTCTAGTCTAACACATAAAGGTCATTATATAAATGTTCCCTACCAAAACAAATGCTATATTTATAAAAGTAGAAACATTCATTTCCAAAATTGAATATGAATCCATCAGTATCTAATATGGATACTAAAATAACGTTTTTAGTAATAGAAGTCACATTATAACAACCTTTCAAAACCAAGACCATCCCGGTAGGCAATGTGAGGTGGTAGTCTCCGACAACTACAACAACGAGTCTGGCTCCATTGGCTGCTCGTAGATCAACCTCCCCTCGATCAATCTTCCTGAATCTACTTGGTTCCTGTATTTGGGTATAGATGTGAGAACCACAAGAAGTATCTAATACCCAATTAGTAGAAACAGATAGATTGCATTCGATAACAAACGCACCTGAAGCATCCCCTTGCTTCCTTTGCTGGGTGCAGTTTTTCTTCCAGTGGCCCTTCTTACCACATGCAAAACAAACAGCATCCTCTTCCTTTGCCTCCCCTTTGATCTTCCTTTTCTTGGAAGGACTTGAAGAAGCATTGGGCTTAAAGATCTTCGCCTTCCCTTTCCCTTTATTCACCATGAGTATAGAAGGGTTTTCACTCTTCATGTCAGTGTCCACCTGGAGAATGAGGATAAGAAGATCAGACAAAGACTTCTCAATGTTGTTCATATTGAAGTTCACAACAAAGTTTGAGAAGCTCCGGGGGAGTGATGTGAGAATGATATCGGTACCCAGTTCTTCAGGGAGTTTAAACCCTAGAACCTCCAAGCGCTCAATGTATCCTATGAGCTTGACTACAAGAGGTCCATCTGGGGCACCCTCTCCAAGCTTTCTCTGAAACAGAGCCTTGGAGATATCAAACCTTTCATGTCTTTCTCTCTCCTGGTATAAACCACGGAGGTGCTCGAGCATGCTGTAGGCATCCATGTCTTCATGAGACTTCATGAGATAACTAGACATAGATGAAAGAATCAAACATTGAACATTGATAGAATCATTCAAATGTTGATCATAGACTAAGAAATCTTCATCACTCGCCCCTAGGGCAGGAGAATTAGGAAGTGAAGACTCCAAAACATAAAACTTCTGATCATGACGTAGGATATCCTGAAGGCGCATAAACCATTCCTGAAAGTTACTGCTGGTGAGGATGTTAGATTTTTCCAGAATTGATCGCAGAGAAAATGTGGTTGATGTGTTTGTCATATTGATTCTACAAATTAAAAGATCAGATTCATGAGTACTTTATTGATTACATTTTATGAGAAATAATAAATTTTATTAAGTCTCCCACTATTTTATCAAGTCCCAGTGGCCCTCACCATTGAACTCATAATGTCCAGTTTCTTTGACATTATAGTGGCAAGGATCCATATTCCCCTTCGCATAACCCCAAAAAGGGTTGGTCAAGCTATTTGAAGGTATTTAGGTAGGTAGGTCTTTTCCAAATGTGAGCTTACAGTTCCTTGATCTGTTGAGTGGACTCCCCAATCCTGAAATCCTAACATGGATTTCCTCAACTCTTGCCTCCAATATTACATCAAGTCTAGAAAGGGATACTTCTCTTGATGTAATATGGTTAAGTTAACCCGAAAAATTTCATAAGGTATTCCTTTATTAAATTAAGTGTCCCAACAAGTGTTGGTCAAACACATAGTTTTATTGAGTCTTCCCTTAATCAAGTAACAGAAGGCTTGGTATGACTTAATATGGTATTTGAGGGATTTTATTCTTTATGCGTATCTTTGCATTATCACATGCATGTTAATATTAAGTGATTCTTTCTTAAGTGATTAACCATGTTCGGATAATGTTTACGCATAGTCCTATTTTTATAATATTCCATCTTTGCATGATTGTTCATTTTATTAATTATGTGAAAACGACAACACATGCATAATAAATAAACCATGCAATCAGATTGAAATAAAATAAGATGGCATGATCATGGGCTTCTATTTGGTTAGCTTATCTAGCGGTTTTGATAAGATAACCCTGACCTAGATAAAAGACCTTGAACCTGATGGTTCATGTTTTGCATCTCCCACCTGTCCACCTTTGTATCTTCTTGTGTCAGTTTCGCCTCTGATTCGGGATTTGAACCGTCTCCTCTAGCTTGGGAGATCCTCCATTACATGGGTTTACATTAAACATATCATTGGCATGCAGGCCCTACATTTTATTGGAAGAAGGCTCATAGGCCAACAAATTAAATAAATTTAAATGAAACCATACACATAAAAAGGGTCTTTGGTCTAGCTCATGATCATCCACAGTATGCAACGACATTTACACATATTTAGAATTCAAATTCTTTTAATCGTTCTTTTATTTAATATAAGACGCGCTCGAATTCAGTTAATTATGATCTTATAACTAATCAATTCTTTATCTTAAATTCCTTTCTGAATTTCCTTGAGATTATTTTCATCCATATTCCTTGTACGAGTCTTTGTACATTGGAGGAAACCTGGGGAAATTCCATTTCTGGAAAGTACACGGCGTGTAGTTTATAATTACACGGCGTGTATTTTATTTTCACCATTTATCCAAAGTACACGCCGGGGCTTTGGCATGTTTTATGTACTTTGGAAATTTTAGAGTACACGACATGTTGATGAATCATACACGATGTGTACTTCCTTGTTACGTGGTAACCGGCCTGGCGATCCCGTGTACGCGGAACGTGGCTTATCATTGTAGACGGTTTCACCGGGGTCGGAATGGACTACACGGCGTGTTGTTCCAACATAGACGCCGTGTATTCAGGTTTCCACGTGCCGTTCTATTCTGGTCAACACGGCGTGATTAAAACTTAGGCATAATCAATTCACACGGCATGGTTTGGCGGACCAGTGCCGGTTTTTTGAACCTAAGTACACGACATGTAGTTTTAATTACACTCCGTGTAATCCCGTGTTGTACAGACAGAAAGAGCTGCTCCTCCGGATGAGTTCCACTTTTTTATTTTAATCAAAATTAAAATTAAAAGGTCATTTCTGTGATATGAATCGAGAAACTAAGGAGGAAGAATCGATCTTGTTAATTCAGATTTATAGAATGATTTAGTTCGAATTGAATCAAATATGAATGCGTAAATTATCAACGAAAATTAAATAACTATAATCAACGTTGTAACCTCGCTCTCATACCATTTGAAGGTTTCGAGCGTAGCGGAATCACGTGGGTGGATGTGCCCACTTGGACTTTTTTCATTAGCAATGATCAATTCGGGATCAATATGACGATAAATGCCAGTCTCCACGGATTGAATCATAGAAAAGGACAAATAATATGGTTTGTCCCGGAACCACAAACAAGGATCGTTACAGGTTGATTATAATTAATTTAATTAATTATAAAGAAATACCTTTTGGGTGTTCTTTCATCATTGATTTTCTTGATCACATTGTCGATGTGATCCGTCGTTGCGTCGTAGAAGCCAAGTGTAGACTCCCTCTAGCGGTGATCCACACGTGTACCTCGTATCTCTGGACGTCGCTAAAGGATTATCCAGGTGCTAGCGTGGAGAAGCCTCTTCTTGCGTGGTCTACCTTAGATGGTCTTCATCCGATGGAAGAGGATCTCTCTTGGTCTTGAGAGCGTTCTTGGAGGAAGAGGTTCTTTCAGCCTTGAAATAATTCTCCAGAGATGTTGTGCACAACAATTCTCTTGTGTGTAGGAAAAGAGTTGGGGTTGTGAGGATATTTATAATCGGGTGTGTGGGGTTATAGAGTTATGAAAATAAATAAACGTGTTATGTGTTTTATTTATTTTATTGACTCTTTATTTAAAACCCCATGTTGAATAAATAATTCATTGACATGTGCCCACGCTGATTATAATAAATATCATTTAAAACAATATTATATCCTCAAAATCCCGACTGGAAAAACTACACAGCGTGTAATAATAAATACAAGGCATTTACTTGTTTTTCATTGAAAACATCACGGCGTGTACATTAAATGTACACGGTGTGTATATCTTGTTTTCATTTATTCATTTCCTTTCCAAAATAACACTACACGGAGTGTAATAATAATACACGGCGTGTACTTGTTTTATTTTATTTTTCCTCCATCATTAAAAACAAATTAGGCTTCATTGAATAATTATTAAATCACGTACGGGAATAATCCTTATTCAACTTGAGATACTTGGATACACTTAGTGTGTGACCCTCTAGGCCTCTTTCTCGTTGGCATTAGGTAGGCTTGCCTAAAGACCAAGATTACTGTCTAGCAACGGGTCAAGGCACCCAAGAGAAAGAAGTTGACGCCGCATTGACGTATCACCTAATACGAATGCTTACTGTGTAATTTAATCCCTTTGTCTCAATATCTCATCAAGCAGGTTTCATGGAAGTGTCATAAACATATATGCTTGATATGTCGTTCTTTGACTACCTGAAATAAACTCATCGTTTAAACCATGGCCATGGAATTTAATGGGACAGTTCTATTTCAATCAGAGGGCCGAGATATCAACTTCCATAAATAGAAGGGAAAAATCCTTCCTTGACTTATCCATTAACAACATGTCACTCGTGACGCACCCAACGTACCCTACTTACCGCCAACTGTTTGCGTGACGATTTTCGTCAGTAAATCTAAGTGAGTGAGTCATGACATGATTTAATGATAATCTTCTAGTCGAAGGACCATTACACAAGCTCGTAGATAGCAATATCCGATGACACAAAGACATGAGGAATTACTAAAGGTGGGTCTGTTCTCATAATCTCCCATATTGGAGATTACCAAGTGCGAACTCCGTGAGAGAGAGTCTCATATTCTTATGAGTACTCGCACATGACGGTCTGTATACTATGTGTTCTATCATAGTATTCCATCCAACCGCAGAACTTTATTTACGAATATAGTTATAGCATTTCAAGGTTCTCATCATAGCGGTGATCTGCTATGACCTTATTAATGCAACAAATATTCCATGACATTATTATATTATAGTCATGCAGAACAATGAACAATATATAATAAGTGAAAATTTATGTAACCAAAGTAGAAAACTGTTGGTTCAGAGGACACTAACCCTTACAGGTTATACCCAATATAACATTTCATACAGGTTATAGACACAAAGAATTTATAATGTTTCCATTTTTTATTACTAATTCCCCCACAATCTTCATGTATTTATTGAAAAGAGTTTTTATAGATTACCTTGATTATTTTGTGGTAGTACGTGTAGATGATGTTTTTATAAATATTAAAAGAGAGATGAAGAATATAAAGACCACATTATTATTGTATTGGAAAACCTAAGAGATGATATGTTTTTTTTAAATTTAAAATTTGTGAATTTTTTCTATAAAAAATCTTCATTTTTGGTTAATACAATATAATTTGAGGGAATATTGGTGGATCTATAAAATTTGGATGTTATTGGACCGATATAACCACTATAACAGAGATATTTAGTTCCTGTAGTTTGTCTATACATTATTGATTATTTGTGATGAATTAGTCCAAAATATCTAATACACTCACTATGTTAACTTGAAAGGGAGCTTTGTTTCTTTAGAAAAATAAATCTGGGGTAAATTTTATGGAACTAAAGAGAATGTTGTTGTGTGAACATGTACTTACAGTACCCTATATTAGTTAAGGTCTTTTTCTTTATCTAGTGATGCATCAATGATGAGTCTGTGTTACTTTCAAATAAAAAATCATATGGTGATAGCTTATGCCTCATGACACATGAAACTTTATGAGAAAAGGTATACAACATTGATTTAAAGTTAACTATGTTAATATTTCATATAATGTCATGGGGAAATTATATTTGGGGATAAAAATGTGATATATATATATATATATAAAAAATTAATTTATACATTCACTTAGAAAGAGTTGATTAAGCCCTAGATAAAATGGTTGGTTTTGATTAATGATTATGAATACTAAATAAAATACCAACTTGGGACAATGAATAATGTAGAAGATGTTATGAGTTTAAAATATTATGCTAGATTATCATTGATGATGATAAAAAAGAACCAATGTTTCTAGATTTTAAAAGTATGGATATGGAAATCATGATATAATGGGAGAAATATTATCTTTATTAAATGAATGTTCAACCATATATCCATGTGAGGAATAAGTAGGAGAAAATAAGGATTTTCAACCATAGAAAGGGGAACAAATGATTCTTAGATGAAACTGGATTATGATGGAATGACAATTTTCATGAATCGTGAATGTGTTACATCCATACCAAATTTTAATATGAAGCTATTTTATGAGTCTCAGAGTTCATAATTCACTATTCATCATGGAATTATGAATATGTATAGATATCAGAAAATTTATTTCGGGTGGGAGAATATGAAAAAATATATATTCAAGATTATGTATCTTGATTCATGGTATATCATCAATTTAATGATGAGAGGAAGAAGTATAAGTGTATGTTTCAAACATTACCTACAAATGACTAAAATCTCAAAATATAACCATGGATTTTATCAATAGAATCCAAAAAACATCTAAATTCCATAATGATATTTTGGTCAAAGTTTATTATCTTAAAAGTTATGACACTTCATTTTTACTTGAGAAATTTTTTCTCTTGATCATATTTCAATAATATACATCAAAAAAATTGAACAGTTTTATGGAGAAACACATTGAATATTATCTAATTTGGATACGAGGTTTACCTTAATGTTATGGATAATTATTCTTCATGCTTTGAAACAATATATTTTTCTTAAAAAATATCATACTTACACATATTGTCAATTTGGTAGATCCATTAAAACCCAAGTGGATATGTTGAGATATTTCTATATGGAATTTAATGGTATTGGGGATCAACAACTTCCTATATAAGAGTTTTCTAACAGTAATATTGTTCACTCGGGCATTCATATGGATCCTTATGAAGTCCTATATAGAAGGAATTTTACAACACCAATGTATTGGGATGTTATATGGAAATGAAAGTGATGGGGAATTGAGCTAGCTATGGAAATGGAATAGAAAGTTAGTTCCATTCAAACACATCTCAATGTTGCTCAGAGTCGAAATTATTTTTATATTGATAATCATCAAAGAGATCTCTAGTTTGAATTTGGTAAGAAGTTGTTTCTATAAATATATCTAAAGAATATGGTTACTATATTTCTAAAGAAATTAATGACAATTCCATGGCATATTTCCCCATTTTATATTATTTATTGATTAGGGAATGGTATATTATCAATTTTTTCTTCCCCCAATCCAATTACATATTCATAAAGTGTTCCATATATCTCAATTGAGAATGTAGATACCAGGACCTTCACATATACTTAACCAAGAGGTCATACCACAAGATCTTGACATTTCCTATAAATAAAAACTTGTAGAAATCTTGGATCATAAATATAATGTCTTATGTAATAATACTACCGACGTGGTTAAATTCCTCTGAAGGAATCGATAATTTTAATAAGTTACTTGTGAATATAATAATGTAATTAAATATATATATCCTCATTTTTTTAATGGAGTGACATAATTTTAAGGGAAAAATTATTCTAAGGGGGTAGAATTTAAAACCATAAGATTTTACAATATGGATATGTATAATTTTTTTATAGCCTGCACTACATCAATCACTAAGTTTAAATAGACCACGGTATAGTAAGAAATCCTTATTATGTAATTTTAATGTCATCTCCTCATCATTGGATTGGTGGGTAAGAATCTGGAATAATAAATTATGAAAAAGTTATGGTTTAAATTTGTATAAAATTAATTCTTTGGTTGTCAAATAATGATAAATGAAAATAAAAATCATTTGAAAATAATAGAGTTGTCTTTTAGAAAAATTGTTTTATCCAAGTGATGTGTTTTAATATTGATATATTAAATTAATCACTATTATAGAGTTATTTTAATTAAATATTTATATTATTTATTCAATAAATTTTTTTAACATTCATCTAATTTTTTTATTATCATGAGACAAATATATATATCAAGTTTATGCTTAAATATTTATTTTTATAAAAATATATTTTTTCACCTTTTCCATGCATTATTTAAAATTAATTTCATCCACATATATAAATTTAATATAGAAAAATGGAATACATATTTGGAATCATGAGGATAGTTTTTTTAAATAGCTATCTTCACATTTTGGTCATTATGAATAATAAACATAGTAAATTTTTGTCACCAAGGTAAACGTTAAATCAAGTTAACCAAGGATAAAACTAAATGTTTAGATCATCAGTTTCCATATTAATTTTGATTAGATAATGGGAATTCCACCCTTAGCACAGTAGTTTTAAAATTTAAATTTTAAGGGGAACATTTCAATGAAGAAAACCAATATAATATTGAATGAAATGAAAACTATTGAGTTCAATATGTTACTTTTAAATCTCTATTGACTGTTCATATTGGGATAAATGAAGTTATGAATTAATACTAATCATTATTTTTAGAATAATGAAATTAGTTTCAGGATGGTAATTAATTTGTTATTTTTTGTGATTATACAATTTCATTAAATTTTTATGCAATTCCAAGATAATATTTATTTAATTAATAGAAAAATAAATAAATGATTTTAATAATATTAAATTAAATATAATTTTAATTATTTATAGTGTCCCATGTATTTTATCAGAAAATATAACATATTATTTATTTTTAAAAGGATTATATTAAAATTTCATATTTTTATTTGTACATTTAAGGTCAAATAAAATGAATAGTTCAAAAATTGGTATTAATTAAATTTTATAATAAAAAATATTTCATTAAATGATATAAATTTAATGAAAATATTATAGTCAAATGTTTGAATGGAATATGGTTTAACATATCAGTCATGAACTACTTATGTGTAACTTGTTAATTTATGGCAATACTCACATTCATTTAAGATTAAATTTTTTGTGACCACAATTACAGTCAAAAAAGGTTAATGAAGGGGTTAATATGAAAATATAAGGTTTAAAAAGACACCAAAACATATATAAAATTAATTTTATTATGTTAAATTAACCCTATACTATGTTTTATAAAATTTATGGCCATTTTGAAGCGTTTATATTGAAATTTAATTTATTAAAGTTTAATAGTTTAAGAAATTACATGTGTTTCCTTCCCATCCCTTACAAATGGACACCCTCCCTAATCTTCTTTACTATTTTTGAGACTTTTAGATTATAAAAACCATAAAAAATTACCATAAAACACCCCAAGAGACATTATTTTGGTTATAATCTCCACAAAATACCAACCCTATGGTCTTTAATAGTATTTCTAAAGGAGTTATTTCTAAAAAAAGGTAATCTCCTTAACCGATCACTTTCAGTTTAGTTCTTATTTTACAACATATAATTAAGTAATATTTATAATAAAATAATAAATTTAGAATAATAAATATATTAAAATTTTAGTATGCTTATGAAAACACCATTATACTCTATTTTTCACAATAAATGGGAAGTGATAGTATCACTCATGCAGATATACATCTTATCATCTCCACATAGAGATGTAATTATTTTTTCATCACCATAATTTATGGATATGTATCATGAATTTTTTAGTGTTTATATTAGGAATTTATAAAATAATAATTCTTCTCTAGTTATAATATCATTTCAAACTTCTTACTATCCAATCTGTTGGGAAACGATAACGTTGCTCGTGTGTACATGTGGACTACCTCCTCCACGAAGCGATGTGATTTGTTTTTAATTTTCATTTAAATTAGGTTTTAATAAGGGTAAAATTAATTAATATATATGATATATATGTTTAAATAATTATTCTACAATGTTGAATTATTATTTACATTTCTTTTGTTTTATCTTTAAAAAAGTGAAAACTTTTTTATGCGTACGTACTACTTACCATCTCAAGGAACTGTACAATTCATTTTTCTATCACTACCTTTTAGGGGTGAATAAAAACATGTAAATAATTTATATATATTATACCAATATCATGATAAAAATATAGATATTATGAAAATAGTTTCAAATTAAATGGTAACAAACTACCGAAGTGAAACATAAATGAGAAACAGAACACTTATAACCCAAAAGAGTGATTTTAATAATGAATTGTTAATAAATGGCTGAAATAGTTTACAAGTAAATAAAATATGATATTATATATATTAGTACGTTCTGTTAATATATATATATATAATAAATATATATTTAGTATATATATCTTTTTAAAACATATGCATGAAGTCATAATTGAGGTATGATTTTTACGATATAATCTCATTATTTACCTGGATATTTTACCATCAAGATTATGATGATGAAATAATATCGTATAACTCTCATAAAACATAAGAATTTTATTATCATATGTTCATTTATATACAATAAATATTTTCATTTCATTTTACTCTCTAATTACATAAGTGACACATAGAATATTTTTAAGGAAAAATCGACTTTATTTCTCTCTTTAGTCAGAAATCATTTTTCTTTGATATCAATGTTTTATATAAATTTATTAAAAAAAGTTTATAATATTATCATATAATGGTTTAAATTAATTTTTTTACCCATGATTTAATTTTTAAAAAATTGTTTAAAAGGAATCTTATTGTCATTTTCCAAATGAGGCACTTTTTTGCGTTTTGAAAAAAGTATGAAAGAAATTTTTTATTTTAAATTATGATGCAAGAATGGAATATCATACTATCATGAATGATCAATTATTTGAATATTCCTTTTTTAATTTTGAAGGTTAATTTCAATGAATCTTTTTACTTAATATTTTTGAAATTTTAATATTTAAAATTAGTGATTTCTATGTGAAAATGGAATTTTCTTTAAGAAATCATAAAGTGATTCATTAAAAATACATTTCATATAGTGTGATATAATTTGATGTTAATAATGTTTTACTATGAGATTTTATTCAATGATACCATCCATATTTTATCTCTAGATAGTTTATGATTTGGATAAAAATATGTTTATGAAACCCATTTATTTTCCTTGTGTTATTCCATGATGAAATATTTATGATACCCATTTTATTTTAATGGATAATGATATGAATATGGATTTATTATTTTTTGGAAAAAAATTATATACTTTTCATTGTGTGATGGGTGAGGCCATAATTATATTTGTCTAAAATGAATTGGGTACAGATAGATATCTCAAGAGATAAACCAAACTAGAATGGGGAGAGTGAACCCAGTTTAGTTAGGGAATCTTCCCTCTATAATAGTCTTAGGGGTCAACCTTTAATACTATGATGGTTTTTGAATTTAACCCAATCCACTATGAGAGTCTTGAAATTTATCTTTGACTACTGAGGAAATAATTATCACTGATGATTTGTATTCCAAAAAGTAATGTATTAGGAAAAATATATACTATAATGAATCATGTTATTTGATTCATTTATGATTCATGTCTTCTAAAATTAAAAATTTTATTCCATGATTCATGATTATGTTCTATAATATACATGGTACGGTTTTCAAAAGTTACTCACCTGTTATAAGACCCTTATATTAATGTTATGTTGATTATCTCCCTTATTTTTTATACTAATCATTTGATATGACCATTTATTATGTTTCATTTACCCAAGTTATAAATAAATGTATTTAGTTTGAAAAGGAAGGGTTATAGTTATGATAAACATAGTGGAAGAAGATATAGTTCAATTATGAAACCATTGTTTATATATCCATGTTTCTATAGATAAAAGAATTATAAGAATTTTGTATTGATCCTTATGTTATGTAATTAATATTAATCAATTATGGTTTCATATCTATATAGGAAATATATGGATCATTATAAGAATAATTTTGAAGGAGGTAGAATATGAAATAAAACAAATCATTTGGTTAAAATCTATACCTCTTATTAGGTCATCCTCCTTTAATTAACACCTTAATCCCCCCAAGGATGGTATTATGAAAATAATAAGACCGGAAATATCTGGGGAGAAATTTTAGGAAGGTATTTGGGTAGGGATATGATGATATATAGTGTTAAAAATTTGTGAGTATGTGGGGATAGTAGGTTTCATTTTATAAGTTAGGAGAAAGGAACTCTTGCAATTTATTAAAAAAATTACATATTATAATGTTACATTCATTTTAAATTTGTTCAAAATGTGATTAATTTATAATTTAAGATAATATATAATAATAATAAACTCATAAAATTGGATTTAGACAAGTTTTTAGGTCACAATAACCCTTTTCTCATATGTTTAACCCCCATTAACCCTTTTTATCCTTAATCAATAAAAACATGTTTTCAATGATTAAGGTTAATAAATATACTCTAAAAGTAAAAATTGGTTTGTAAATGGTCTAAGTATAAAATATTTACAATTTATTAATTAACATGTCTAGTTTCATTATTTTTATGCTTTTTAAATCAATATTAAAATATATAATATAAAATATCATTATTGTACGTTTTGGGACTATTTATATATTCTAACATTATTAAAATAAACAAATTATTGGTATTAGAATATAATCTACATAGCTACAAATTATACATTATTTTTAACCATAAAATTCATGTTAAACCATAATTAATCAAAAATAATTTTTTTTAATATTTTTTTAAAAGTATTTACTTTGAATTTTCCAATGGTTGCACAACCACTGTGTTAGTGTTGTTTTAGAATTTATAGTAATTATACCATCAATTAAATTTATAAACAAATAACCTTAAAAAATAATTTAATTACGTTAAAAATAATATTTAATATTCATTCATAAATTATTTTTTACCTATGTGAAAATATAAGGCAAACATAAAAGTAAGAGTATAATTTTTTAATTTTATTTATTCAAAATATTATAAAGGTTAATATCATAGATAAAAGGAATTAATAGGTCATATTTTATTAATTTGGATTATTATGGATGAAATAGAATAATTAAATGAATTAAATAATGGGTTTTGAGTGAATTTCAATCATGATCACATTATTTTAAGTCATAATTAGAAACTTTTATCTCTATTTTGGTGACACATATTTTCTATCGTAACTATTCATAATCAGAAACATAAATGGGAAATATTTAAAAAATTTGAATCTACAAATTAAAAATTTCTAATCCATTTTATCAAATTCAATTAATTTAAAAAATAATCCCACAAAATGTTAATAGAAATGGTTTTTTAGAAAAAAGTAATTTTTATTATGAAAATGTATTTATATCAAAGATTAGAATAATTTAAATTAAACTAAAATTAATTGAATTTTTTTTAATAAAATAGAACTAATTAAATTTTAAAACCAATTTAGAATGAAATTTTAATTTTTAAATAACTTACATTTTTTAAAATAATCAATATTTTTCACTATTCACTTAAAAATTAAATCATATAAAAGATTCTAAAAAATTCACTCAAAATTTATTTTGGATTAATGATTTAAAGATCAAGTTGATTTTCAAAATAAATTTTATAAAATTGAAAACAATTAATGTTAGTATTGATACATAAAAATGAAATAAAAACCATTTTTGAATATAACATTTTTTTGAAGCATACAATAACATCTTAAAGTTTGACTTCTTATTTCATATCTATTCATCAATATATTTATATAGGAGATATGTAAATATATATTTCATAATGTGGTTTCTCCTATTCAAACCTAAAAATTTTATGGTTTATTTATAACATTCATATTTATAACATAATATTTCATTGTCCTTATAGCTCGATATTTCGTATCTTCAAGGATATCTATCATTGTTTTATTTTAAAAAAATTCAGGGTTTTATAGAAGGAACATAAAATGATCCTTTAAACCTCATAAAATCCTTTAAATAATAAGTTTAAACACATTAATGGGGGTATTAATTACACTGTATAAAATAGTTTATGGTGTATAACAAGAATTATGTCTCAAAGAATTGAATTTGAGACCATAAAAACCCTTACAACATTTATAAAATTTGAATTAATATATCATGAATGATAAAAATTAAAAGTAACTTTAAATACAATGATAAAATGTAATTTAAATATATAATATCTCCATAGTTATCATATACACCTAATAAAATGAATTTGGTACATAATACAAGACATTCCTAAAAAAACAATATTGAGACAAATAATCCTTACAAAGATTGTAACATTATAGATAGAAGTTAATTAATGAAGTGATTATGTGTAACAATTATAAAACCAAAATGGATATCTAAATATAATATAATACAATAAAATATCATTCCACTCATAATATTGGCATAACATAGTCAATGAAGTTGAATTATAACCCAATGAATATAAATTGAGTTAAGAAACCCCTTTCAATGAGTCCATACTTATTATGTACATCCGTTAATTTCCTATATAATAAGATAATATTAAATATTTATTTTTTTGATAAAAATTTCCATGTTTTTTTCTTATCATTATTCTATATATTCCATTTATTATAATGAAATATACAATTACTTAATCGATTAAGTCCACATCAATTGTTTTTAGGGAAATCTGTTCATAATTACAAAATGAATTTGGTAGGTTGTCCATGATCAAAGGGGTCATTATTCCACCATCACTAGAAAAATAATAATAAAATACGTATAATTACTATACATAAAATAATATTTTATAATCACCCATGAATGTAATACATGAAAAATGAATGATATATTTTCATCGAGGTTGTATTCCACACATATGAATGACCAAATTTACAATTTTTTAATGGGTAGAAGGGTAAGAAGATAAGTAATATATTTTATTTATAAAATAATAATTCATTGATAAATTTCATATATATTTATAAAATCCAACATAATAACCATCCATTTTTGGTTATGATGAAAAAAACATATTGTTTTGTGGAGGAGGTATTTCACATATACACAAGAACGATGATTTGATTCCATATAGGATAGAAAATTAGAGGAATAAGGTTGAGAATTTTGCATAATGACATCTTTTTATATGTTATACACTAATTTTATTATATTTATAAATTTAATTTATAATTCATGGAGGTATAATTACAAGTAAAAGGAAAGATATTAGTTAAAATGATTTCCCCCATATTGATGGACCTCTATTATATATCTTCTTAAGAACCCTGTGAATTTAATTTAAAGAAACTATAATCTCTGTAACATGCATAAATATTTTTATATTGTATTTTGAAATGGTTTTTTTCAGATAAACCGATCAAAGTGTTGTTATGAATATAATATTGAATGTGTTGTTTTATAGTGAAGAAAATCACACTCTTGGAATTTCTTACAATATTTAAATATAATAAATTATTTTCATGTGAAAGTGGAAGCATGTTTACAAAATTTATAAGATAATATAGGTTTAGTTATAAATTATTTCAACCATAAAAATATAGATAGTTTTATCTAGTAATATAAACATTATCTTTGCATTTAACCCCTTCACTAAACAATGTTAAACATAACCATGGTAACATATTTTTCAATACTAAAGGGTAATAAAGTTTCTTATAAAGATAAAATTGGATCCTAATGATAAAATACAGAAAATTTAGATTATTTCTAACCCCATTTCATCTTTTAGGTTTTTATGATATTTAAATCATTTAATAATATATTATTTAATAAAACATTCCATTATATTCATTTTAAGTACAATTCACATATTTTGAATTTAAAATCTTCAATAATGATGTGGAATTATAATATAAACTCTTTAAACATAATTTATACATTACTATTATCAATAATTTTTTTATACCTTATTTGATCCAAAAAAATATTTGTTTTTTGGTTTTTAAAATCAATTAATTTGATGTTTTTACTTTTTTATCACATACTATGTCAGCAATGTGAAAGAATTTATGGTAATTATAATATCAATAACTTTTTTAAAAATTATGAACTTAGGAAAAGAAATAATCATTAAAATAAAAATTTATATTCTTTCATAACGGTCTCTTATCACTATATGAATATATAAGAGAAATTGAAATCATGAGAGTGAAATTTTAGAAATTTTAATTACTCAAAATAATATAAAGGACTCTAATAAAGAAAAATGACTCCAAAATGTCATAAATTAAAATATAGTAAGGTGTTGTAAAAATAAAATCACCCAATAGAAATAATTATGGTTTTAAATATATTTTTAAAGCCACATCAAATTATCTTTATCCTTAATTACCTGATCCACCATTATCGATGTGATAGATATTTACCACATTTACTATTCATAATGAACAAAATAATGTTATACAATTAAAAAAATTTGAATCTCAAAAATTAGATTATGGAATAAAATTTTCAAGATTAAATTTCTAGAATTGGTAGAAATCAATATCAATACAGTGCGTAAAACCCAATGAATAATAGTTTTTAGAAAATGTATTCTTATGTCAAAAATGATATTAAAATAAATAATATATATATATAAGTATAATATAATTAGTTAGATAATATCATACATAAGGATACAATTATTAATTTAGGATAAAATTTAAATCATAAAAGGAAATTTCAGAGGAAATAAATGATAATTTTATAGGAAAGTTTTTTTCACTATTTACTGAAAACTGATCCATTCAAAAAAATCCCAAAATTTCACCCTAACGTAATATTGATATTGTAAATTAGAAAATGATATTTTTTATTTATAAAAAGATATATATAACGGTATGAAAAATTAAATATAATATTCTCTCAAAAAAATAAATTTAAACAATTTTTTAAGAGAATATTATTTTGAAGTATAAAATGACTGTTGAAAATTGTGTGAATATATTATAAGAAATTTGAATTACACATTTATTGGGTATGAAAATTATATATATTTTTAAAAATTGGTTACTACTATTCATATCCACTAATTCATAAACGTATTCATTTCAGCCATATTTATATAATAATATTCTGTGGTTCAATTAGGAACAATGTTGTGTGTCTCATATGCTATCAAAAATAGTGTTCATTTAAAATATAGAGGTTTTACAAATTTTTTATCACATCAAGGTAGATACGTTTCGATAGAACAGTTATGCTGATAATCATCAGGGAGATCTGGAGATTTAAATTGGTGAAAATTTGTTCCCTAGAATATCTCTTTGGAAGAATACTATAATATTTGGAAATAAGGGAAAGATGTGAACAATACATACTAACCCCTTATATATTATTTTTTCTATTGGGATGGTATCTTATTTTTAGGTCAAAAAGGGGTCTAGATACCCTGATTGGGGGGGGGGTGAATCCGGGTAGGGATATTATGTTGAAAATTATTCATATGCCACCATATCTTGAACTCCTTATCCTAGGGATCACTGCCAAAATGTTGTTCAGGATAAATCACTTTTATTCCCAAGATCATTGCCTTTATAAGGATTAAGGTTACCTAACTGCATTATCAATGGTCACTCCCAATGTATCTTTCCCTAGATCACTGTTAGTGGAATGCATCATCATCTTCGTCTTCTTTTTCTCACTACTTTGGAAGGAATCCACACACAGTTTATAGACTTGTATGTCCCTTCATTTGCATGAATTCACACATCCCCAAATATTGGTAAATGTATTGTCGAAGTACTTTTTTTTAACCATAGATGAAATACAATTTTCCACATATTGTTAGTTTGCGGAAATTACTTTAGTAAACTTTGTTATCCCCTTTAAGAACATCCTTGATTACTCCATGAGATGACTTGCACCGCATTATGTGAGTATTCAAAGTCCACCTCCTCTTATAAAAACATTATTCCATTCCATGTATGGACTCTTATCATATGGACCTTTTTTCTTCTACATGATACCACTTCTTTAGGGATGGTCTATTTTTCCATGTACTGTCCCCACTTTCACATGCCATCTTCCTTTATGAGCTATAGAGCCCCGCACTCCCCTTCTGTGTACTATCTTAATGGAATTTCTCTTTTTTAGATTTTCTCCCCACATACCACTTTACCTTTATGTAATTATCCCTTACAAAAAAATTCAGACATCCCCAAATTCTTCTTAGGGAAATGGTCTTACAATGAAATTCACTCACATTGATCATCGGAATAGGGGTCCTCATATTAGAAAATAGATCCGCCAAACCCACTAATCTGATTTACCCAATCCATTGATGTGGTAAAACCTTCACTGAAAACTATGTTATATGGTCCACATAGTGAATTTATTTCTCTCTAGCAGTTGATGTATTCCATGAATGAAACCCTTTGAAACGCCACAAATCACCACGTCCATTTCACATACAACATGCTTCCAATGATCTACTAGCCCCCACAGGCTATTTTTGATACATTGTACGCATATCCTGCTTCATGGTCCTCATTAAACTGGTATAAATAAATAATTCAGTGCCAATTTCACAAATATATTTCTCATAAATCGTTTTACATACTTCTAACTATACTTCTCCATCCAAAAAACGTAAATCCTTTTGCAGAAAAACTACATTTTAAAAAAATTGGCTCCTTCTTTTGAGGACCAAAAATTTGGAAAACAATTGGAAATTATGCCACCTTACAAACCTACATTATAAATACACACTATAGAAATTTTTGGTCATAAGGAATTTTACTAAAAATAAATCAACCCCAAAACACCTAGCTTTTAACTTGAAGGGTTTTTTCCAATAATCTACCCCTTTGGGTTTGTTGAAAACCATTCACATTTTGATAGCTCAATGAAGATTGTTCCATAATCTACATGTATTGGCTTCATACTATTCAGATAGAGACCAATGATTTAATCAAAACATACTCTAAGCCCAAATGATTAACTATTTGAATGAGAAACAAGTGTATAATGCAATTTTTATCTATGAATCAGATCATCTAATTCCAAAACCACTCATATGTTTTCATCAAAAACCACATCAGTCATGATATTTAATCATTCATCAATAACCTTCAGTATAGTCAAATTTGAACCCCCCCTAAAACATGAATCCCCCTATCAGCTTCTCCCACTTTCCTGATTATGGAATTTACTTCCATTTTTATCTACAATTAATCCCCATTTATCAACAATTTTGATGGTCACTTAGTTTTTATATGAAATAGGGTAATGAACATAGATAATTTTTTTTTGTTAAACACACAATACCTTATGGAGGTAGGATCACACATTCACACATTTTCATGTTTGGGGAGTTAAATGAACTCCAAGATCTAGTCAATATTGTTCAAATGCTTCTTTGCGTAGGGACTTCGTTGGAATTTATGAAACCTTTAGTTACATAGGCTCACAATCGAACATCACAATACCTTTCTCCACATTCTCCATAATAAAATGATACTTTATTTCAATGAATTTGTCCTTGAATGATTTACTAGATTTTTTCTATGTTGTATAAAACATTAATTATTAAAATGGATTCAGATCAACGATTTCACTTTAACTCCCATACCATCAAGCTTTTATTTCATCCATAAAAACTGCGTGCATGATTGAGTAGGTGTTGTGTACTCAACTTCTAAAGTGTGAAATGAAATACAATCTTGCTTATTTTTTATCCCTAAAATAGACAATCCTCATAGACAGAATACACCTCCCAACATTGATTTTTTATCATATATTATGTGATCCAAATATGAATTACTGTAGCCCAAAAACTGTTGCTGTGATTTTTCATTGTATATCAAATCCAAATATATTGTTCCATTGATATAGAAAAGTATTATTTTCACATCAAACAAGTGGATTTTATTGGGATTCCTTTAATACCTTGATTCATGGAATGAAAAAAAACAATATCTGGTATGTTTACTTTTAAGTACAACATGATTTCAATGATTCACATGTATTTTAGGACATTTACTGATTTTCCATCATCATCCCGTGAAAGAATCATCTGGGTATGCCCCAGATTTTTCATCTACATATACCAGCATCATCATCCTTTGATTAATACCATTGTTGACATATATATTTCAATCAAATCCACCTAGTTGAAAACATGGTTTCTTCAATGATTGATCAAGCCTAGAATTCCATTCACTTGGTGCCTTCTCAATTCATAAAGAACCCTCTTTAGCTGAAAAATCAATTCTAATATTCATGAATGAGAAAACCATGTGGATTCTCAATATAAACTTCTTATTACATAACAACATTTAGAAATGAGGACTTGACATCCATCTGGAAAACATTGAACCATATTTTCCCTGAAATGGAAAAGAATAATCCAATATTCTCTGGACTTGAAAAAGGTGAAAATATATCATCAACAAAGATAACCTCTATCTAGGAATAAAATTTTCACACTAGTTAGTATTTATCTTGAATCAATATGAAATCTTCATTCATAATTTTATCAAAGAACCATTTAGTCATGATGACATTATTATCTATCGGCCTCAAAAGAATCTACCATGTCTGTCTCAATTTAGCGATTCTATTCATTTAGAGCTTGAACACAATTTTCATCTCCAACTACTTCATCAAAATATTATGGCTCTACCTACGATAAGGGAAATTCTAGATATAGAGTCTTCATCATTATATTCCACACAAGAATATTCTGATCTCATATTATGTTCTATGTATCAATTTAGTCTCTTCTCATTGATCTTGATGTAGATACTGATGTATTCTCATTCTTTTCACTATCTTAATTATCTAAGGAATAATACTTTGGAACTAGAACATACCCTAATATGATTATCTCTTCATCACTATGCTCATAAGACTAATCACATATTTTCCTAATATTCTACTCAATTTTTTCTATAGTTACAACATAGATTTCAAAGACATTTGCAGCTTCTTAATATACTATTTCCAATATTCTTTCCCAAATTCATCGAATCATGAACATAGTCATCTGATACCCTATTTTTAGAACAAAACAGATAATCATGAAATTCATGAATGTTCTTTCTTCTCCTTTAATTTGACATCTATTTTTAGAAAACATAAACTTTCATCCTTTCTATACCATTAAGACCTTCCATGGGTCTAAGAGATAGAATAACCACCTATGATATGAAACCATTCCTATTTTATGACCACTATTTAGTAACAAAAATATTATTATTCTCCTACATCATTTATTCACATGTCGAACTACTCATCGAGCAATCAACAAAACCCCTAATCCTCCTGAGTCAGAACTTGGTGTATGAAACAAGAGATAATGTTAATAACAACATCACTTCCCATTTATCCCAATTAAATCCATAAATCTCATTCATCCATAAAACATTAACTCCATTCAAGGAATTCTTATAGATTTATTCTACAACTTTAGTGACTGATTTGAAACAATTTGTATTTTGGAGCACATCACATCACACCTTTTTATATTTTGATACCACTTTCCCTTGGATAATACCTCCCCTTGATCCAAAAACTCTTGAAGATTGTTTAATATAATTTATACACATAGGTAGAGGGTAATCTCTATAATCTTCATGAATAGGATTGTGGTTGAACCTGATATATCAACCCGTTCAATATTTCCTAGAAAGCACTTTAAAATTTTTGTGCTTGTTATAACTGCCCAAACAAACTCAAATGTTTAGGCCATATAACTAAACATTCATTACACATATTCTATGTCTTCATATGATATTTATGTTTTATAGGCTTGGATTTGTTTCCCAATTTGGGGTTTATACACACTATTGGAAATTTCTTTCTTTGAAGATCCATCAATATTCTAATTTTCTAGACACTTTACATGAGTATAAATCATTCAACTTGTTTTCATCTCTTGGATCATTTTCCATTGGAGATATATTTTTTACATCACATATCATCTTATGGAATGACATGTTGGTTTGGAGAGATATTCTTTATTCATTTACCTTTTATTAGTTATCCAAGTCACATCACCTATTCCTGTTGGGGTTAAGTCTTCAACTAATTTTACATTCTTCTTAATCACAAAAGGAGAATATCCTCCATTTTTGGTCATGGTTTATTCACATTAATTCCAATATATATTCAATGAGTGTATCATTGGAGGTGATTGATATAGATTTCGGTGAGGTCTTTGTGATTTCCATGAGCCTATAAAACTATTTTTCAACTTATCTTCTTGTCTTTCAATATAGGCATTCTCATTCTAAACCATTAGAGTTGTGGATCTACTTTTGAGTTCATTTTTCTTCCTTGCATTCTTCCAACTACAATATATTTTCAAATGACTGTGAATAGAACATATAAAAAATTTCCCCTAAGAAACATTCCCAGTTTCATAATTTTCATATTGAGATGTTTAAACAACTTGAGTTTTTTCTTCTGAAATTGAGGTCATGGGATTAATGACTCAAACTGATGGTGTTTCCTAGTCATCCACAATAGAAGAAATTATGGATAATTTCTTATGAGACACTATTCTTTCAAATTTCTCATGAAGCTTCTTCTTATTACCATATTTACAAATATTTCTGTCTTTACAACATGAAATATATTTTGAACACTCAGAAAAAAACACTGATTTATGACCATGAACCCTAAAGATATAGCCCATAATATCAATGATTCCTATAAAAAACCTTTTATGTATGTTTTTTATCTATATTATTTTTAATTTTTCTATAACATTTCACAACTCCAATAAAATCATGCATGAATGAAAATTTAGCCTATCTAATGTTGGTTTTTCCAAAACTGTATGGCCTTTATCATGGGAAAATCCATTCATACTTTTCCTATAGTGTTGAATATTTTAGTTTCATTTAATTATCAATAAAATATGTATAATAAAATAAAAAATGAAATGTATACTTCAATTTGGGATTTACTTTTGCATCATCTTTCTCCACTTCTCCACTGATTCTCGCCCTTTTCCGAATTGTGGAATCTTCATATCCCTTGACTCAAGTTGATCATTAAGTTCTACCTTGAGTTTCTTACTAAAAATCTTCTAATTTTCTTATTATAATGTGAGCTTATCGACCATGCATCATTACTCCTTTATTTTAATTTTTTTGGAAATAGAATTAGTACATGATATATTTTGCTTTTGCAGCCTTTGGTTCTCCTGAACTAGTTCAGATAGCTATTTATCAAGATCATCATTTCCATATTTTTGATTAAGAATTCTACATGACATCATATTAATTCCCTTTTCAAAACTTTGAGTTTTTCTATACTTTTAAAAATCTTTTCATGTTCTTCATATTGATAATCATTCCTCTCCCATAGATATATGGCCACTTCTGGAAGTATTTTATTTAATCCTTTAAACCTATTAAATTTACAGTTGGAGCTATAAATCATTATATTTATATTCTTTATCTAGTTTCTAATTCAATTCCTTTATTATGTGGAAAATTTCCACTTTTGGTATTATTTTAATTTCATCATCATCAGTAGTACCAATGACATTTGTATTATTTGATTCTTTCTCATTATTTTAGCATTATTGAATGAGTAAAAAATTTCACTATGTAATTTATCCAGGACTATCCTTGGTATATTGTTGGGTTCTTTCAACTAAATCATGCTATTTTCATATAAACTTCCACGCTGTGGAATTCAACCAGACATGAACTTCTTATTTGAAGTTCATTCCTTTGACATGGAATAATGAGATAAGATTATATTGAATCCTTAACTTCAAGAATCTAGTGTATGAAGTTAGAGAAAAAAATATGAAAAAAAAACCTTAGATCTAACAACTTTTATGAGATCCAAAATGAGCCCTAATACCCTGAGGGGGGGGGGGGGGAATCAGGGCATGGATATTCTTTTATAAATTATTCCTACCCCAATAGATCTTGGAATCTTTATTATAAGGGTCTCTTTTTTCACATTATTGTTAGTACTCATCTCATTATTTCTTCCTTTATCTAATGCTGGGGCTTTGAATGTAATGCAAGAAATAAAACACACGTGTAGAAATTTTTTTACGTAGTTCACCTTAATTAGGCTACATCCAAGGAGCATACAATGGAAACAGGATTATATACGAAATCCACTAAGGCTCAATAGAAAAATTTTGTTTAGCCTAGATTACAAATATGACTAGACACACTACCTCTACAAGGTTTAGGGTCACCTCACTACTTTCTAAAAGTTAGATAACAATATCTCTTTCTCTAGATCACTACTAATGGAAAGGATCACCATCTTCCTATTCCTTTTCTCACTACTCTGGATGTGATCCACACAAAATATACAGACTTGTAGGTTACGTAATTTTCATGAATGCACACTTCCTCAATTGTAGGTCGATACACTATTGAAGTTCCGTTTTCACCAATATTTGAAATCCACTTCTCTGCATAATTTTAACTTATCGAAATTAATTTTATGAACTATTTTTCTCCCTTCGAGAACATCAATTAATGCTCTGTGAAATGCCTTTCATCATGAGGCACGAGCACATTGTAAATCACCTCATCGTCTATGGAGTACCCTATCTTCCACAAAAGGCCTATTCTCATGAAAGCCCTTTTTCTTCAACGGACTACCCATGCTTCTTGTACGATCTCTTATTCCACCAAAAATCTCCCCTTCCAATGACTGTCTTCCCTTGTGAACTCTAGAGCACTATAATCCTCTTATTGGAACTATAATTTCCAAATTTCTCATTCGTGGATTTGATCCCCCATGAACCACAACTCATTCAGGTAATTCTCCATCACAAACAACTTCATACAACACCAAATGCTTCCCAGAGTGATGAACTTATAATGAAATTTGATCCCTTTAATATTCAGATTTGGGGTCCATATATATGAAAATAGATCTAGAAAATAATATAATGTTATTTACCCATAACATTGATGTGGTACAACCTTCACTACAGATTGTGCTATATAGTTCGAATATCCTTTCTTACTTAGTGGAATACAATGAATTCCATGAAAGAAACCCTTTACAACTCCGCAATTCACCACATTCATTTCGAAAACATCGATTTTCCAAAAATCTTAAAACATTCCATGAACTACAAGCACTCCTTGGACTATTTTTTCTAGGCGGTCTACGTTGATTGCTACGTGGTCCACATAACACCACTATGCAGAAATATTCATTTACAAATTTCCCAATGCCATTCCAAAAACCACCTTTTGTGGTCTATGAAATATTCTTTGATGTTTGGAAAACGTGAACCCATATTCAGAAAAAATTCCTTTTCCAAAACCAAATTCCTATTTTTTGGACTGAAAAATTTGGCAAAGACTGGGAAACTACGCCACCTTAGTAACCAGGTTCTGAAACACCAAACATACTCATTTTCAGTGATAGGACATTTTGAATAAACAGAATCTAAATAAAATCACCTAGATGAAACCTTTAATGATTTTTTCTCAACACTTATCACATTCCAATTCCTCCCAATCTCTCTCATGTTCCTGATGTGTTCCATGTATCTCTCTTAAGGAATCGTGCACTAGATACTTCACATGTACATAACACATAGGTTGTAAATCTTGATCAAGATCTATCTTATGCAGAAAAATGTATAGAGGCTTAGGATCAATGAGGTAAATTTATGCGATTCAAGACCACCATGATAGTCAATGTTTTTTTGGAGAAACCAGAAATTTGAGAAAGCTATTTGGGATTCCAAAGATGTAATGAGGCAAAACTATCCTTATTTTTTTTATATCATAGTGATATAATTTCATGGGATAAATTATTATAAGAAGGTATAATATAAAACCCATTTATTTTATTATATATTGATATTAAAATACGATTTAAGAATCTGCTAACATGCTTTACAAATGTTAATGAGTTTGAACGAACCATCATATACAATTGAAATATTATTATTTATTATGAGAGTTTGTTCCTAGCTATTAGATTTTTTATTATGAATAGTACCAACTAAATTATTAAAAATTATTTTTTACGCATGTTTAAAATTAATTCATTGGTTATAAATTTTATATAAATGAAAATAAAATCATTTTAATGTAAAAAAGAAGTTATTTTTGGGAAAATTGTTTTTTGTTCAAAATGTATTACTATCTTAAGAAATAAAATTATCTAATATATAAGAATTATTTTAAATAAATATTTAGGTAATATATTAAATAAAATATTTCAACATTCATCTAATATATTTTACTATGAAATTAATAAAAATAAATTCTATTTTATAATTAAAAATGCATTTTTATAAAAATGGAATTCGCTGTGATTTAAAAATACGTTTTAAAATTAATTCATATAACTTATATAAGCATTATATGATAAATTGATACCCATATTTGGAATCATAATGTAAATATTTTTTTAACAAAATGAATTTCGTTTTTGGTCATTATAAATAGTAACTGAGGTAAAAATCCATTACTATGGTAAATATAAAAGGGGTTAATATGGGGTTAAACTAAAAATATAATGAATAAAATAACCTAAAAACCTATAAAAATGTTATATTATAAGTATATATAGACCCAAAATTATCTTATCATTGATTTTTTATTTGGATCTACTTTAACTTGAATATAATTTTATTTTATTTTAATGAATTATGTATTTACAAGACTAAAACTACCTTTACTTATAAAAAGTAACCCACATTAATCTATTATATACACCACATAATAAATTTATCATAAAAAATACACTCTAAAAAACCCACCCAAAATTTTTATCAATGACCATGAGGTTTGTTTCTTATGAAAGACCTATCTAATAACCCTTAAGGTGCTTCTTAAAAGAGGATACCAAATAATACGTATATGTTCTTTCCATTCATTTTCATATTTATTTATTCCTAGATCATATATAAGTGTTTTCTCTAAAAAAATTAATATTATTTAATTAGTATCATTAATATAAATATATATTTTCATTTTGATTTTATTTACATTTTCTAACACCTACCATCCATTGGAAAATGATAATGTCACTTGGGAGTATGCGTGGACTGCCACCTCCATGACGTGATGTTATTTATTTTTAACTTCATATTTAGAAATATGATCCTAATGGTTGATTTATTTAATATATATAATATTTATGATTTAATTATGATTCTTTAATGATTAATTACTTTTTTACCTTCCTTTTATTCCATCCACTTAAATGTGGAAACGTCACTCCTACATACAAACAAATTACCATCTCTATGTAGTGATGTAATTCATTTTTCATAACGAACATTCAGGAAAAATCATAATAGAATATATAATGAATAAATATTATAATTTGGGAAATATAAATATTTTGGAGATGATGAGACCCTAGTCATGCTGTGAGGACTAGAACCAACGAATAGAAACATGCGTGGAAAACAAAACCACTTTTCACTCAAATGTTAATTTTAATAAGGAAAAATTAATTGAGGTATAATTTGATGTTATAATATAATGATAAATGGTGTGTTATGTATTAATATGATTGTGTAATTTATTTATAATAAGTCTATATTTATTATTCTGGTGGAATGAATGTGTATAAAGAAGATAAGACTTTTATAATGGTTTGTATTATAATCTCATTTCTTATCATGATTGTTTATATTAAATTAAAATTGAGAGTAATTAATAAATTATTAACCTTAAAAACCCAAATATTTTCTTCTAATATATCTATTAATACAATTTTTATGAATTATCAATATTTTACTCTATTTGGTACATAATAAGACTAAAAATTCTTTTGAAAAAATAGTCGTTATTTCCCCTTCATTCGATGAAAATTTTCGTCTAGGTCAGTATTATTTAAATTGTTTTCTACATTATTCTTATATATCTTGAAATTATTGTTTAAATTCATATTCAAACATATATTTCATTCCTTAAAATTTTCTTCAAATTATGATGTATATTTTTTTTCTAAGATTTTATTTATAACTCTTTATCGAAGGCATGAAAAAATATTTCTTTTAACTTTTACAAAATGACTGAATCTTCACTCCATCATGAATATTATTTTATTGATGAATTAATTTACATGTTTACATGGTAATTTTAACATTATATTTTTTAAAATATTCCGATAATTATTAAATTTTAAGGAAACGAAATAAGGAATTTTCCCTATTGTCAAGGAAATCATGAAATGATCTTCTAAATAAAATTTTCAAAAATGTCAATATCATATAAGGATTGATATGATTCACTAGGGATTTTATCATATGATACCATCCAAATTATATCTCTATATATCTTATAATTATGATTTTATAATGGTGATTCTATGAAAACCATTTCATTCACCTAGGATAATTTTATTATGATGAAATCATTATCAAAGACGTTTCGTTTCCATTGATTTTCCTACGATAAAATAATGAAATTTTGATGAATACCATTTTTACATGGTTTTATATATGATTAAATAATGAATATCAATATGATATTATGGAGAATATTTTTATGGTTCTCATTTTGTGATGATTTAGTCCTGAATTATATATACCTCTAATGCATTAGGTAATGATTTATGTCTCTTTAGATAAATTAGGATATAATGGGTTTTGATCCAAATTAAATAAGGTACATTATTTGTTATTATTGTCTATAGAGTGGTCCTTTACTAGGGAAATGATGGAATGGGGAGCGAACCCAATCCAAAATGATAGTCTTAGAAATAACCCTTAACTAATGAAATGTTTTTCTATGTTTATCTGTACTCTATAAGAAAATGTATGATAATTATGATATGTTCTCATAGATCATGATTGATTAATCATTATTCAACACCCTTATGAGTAATTAAATTTTTATGAGAAATACATATTTCAAAATTCATGATTAAATTTATTTTACATGATTGGGTATGACTTTATTAAGTTAGGATCATGTCATCATACCCTAACAACCTTACGATACACACATATTATCATTAATTAATATCTCTTATATTTAAAATTTATTATAAATTGAGCTCAACTTTTTTATGTTATATTTCCCTGGATTATAAATAATGGTTTTATTTTTGGTGTGACAAATAATTTTACAATGTGAATGAAATTTCTAGGAGATATTGAATATCATCATGAAATAAGATGATAATGTATCTAGTATATAAAGACACTAAACATTTATAGTTATAGGATGTCTAATGTTATTATATCTAAAAAATATAGAAAAAAATTATTTTATATTTATGTACATATTATTTGGGGTCATCTCATAGGGTTATAAAATTAGATTCTATTCTTTGTGTCAAATAGATTTTCCTTTAATATCTCTCGATTTTCCTTTCATGATATCTCCCCATTTATCATAGAATACCATAGGGATATCTTCAACATCATAAATCCATATTTTAACCATATTTTCCAAAAAATATAACTTCCATATCCATTTGGAATCAAATCTATTATTGGTACATAGAAAATAAACTAGGTTTGGATAGCTAGACCTCTCCCTTTGATATAACTTATTTACATCCCACATATTTCAACCACTTAAAATTTATATTCAATAGTATTTGGATATTATAACCATATCCAAAAAAAAACTTTATATATTTAACCTTTAGCTCGGTTTTACCATTTGTTGAATATTATTTCCAAATCATATTTTATGCCTCAAAATCATCAATCGATGGATCCATTATCTAATAAAATTGTGGTTAAATATAAAAAAATAGTAAATAGTCATAAATAAATCCTTTAATAAAATAGAGTAAGAACTAAGTATAGGAAAAATTATTCTCACTTAATAATATTAGTGATTCCCATATTAGTCACTTACTTCTACAAACACATGAATATTCTACTTTTAAATCTTTTAATAAAACATGATATTATCTAAGTCAAACATACACAATAAAATAAATGAATAAATAATAATTCACTAATTATGTGAGTAATAATACATAGTTAATAAATTAATACAACTTGTTATGATAAAATTGTGATAAAAATTGATATACAAGATAATCATTCAACATAAGGGTCTCATTCTACTCCAGAAAATGAAATTTTCATTTATAACATAAACATCTCACTCTCCATTAACTTATTTATCTATGGGTACCAATTATAATCCATTTCCTAAATTATTAATGTAAATCATGGGAAATTCAATTTAAAATATATATTTATCCTGAAATGAATCAAATAAAACAACATCATTAGTACCTAACCCAAAAAACATGACTTTCAGAATCATTGATTCTTCTGAACATGAGAAGTATTCTACTTTTTAGTGGCCAGATATGACTATAATATGTATTGATATTACTTTTTAACCCCCAATGTTATATTTACATCACCATATATTTTAGATATCTCATTGATAAAACATAAACTCTAGATCACGATCTATATCACTTATACCACTTCTTTAAAACAAAAAACTCAAGATTTAGATTTTATATCAAAAAATTTTTCTCAAAAGTATTTATTGATTAATATATTTCCTTGATACCTTTATAGTTTTTTCTTAGTACTGATTGTAATTTTGAAATATAATTACTTTGTCTCACCTTTTTTCATGTATCTCTTTTCAGTATAATCTTACCCCATTGACATATATACAACTTCAGTATACATCACATCCAATAAAAAATCAAAAAAAATTTATCACATAGGGATTGGAGAATTTACCAATCATCCACTTTTTGAGGAATTTGAATAGTCTTGATACACCATCCATTTTATTACCACTTTCTTCCAATAATATCTTGTGATTTCCCTTATAATACCACTCATTTTAACTTAAATTTGAATAACTTCATTCACAAACTATATATTATTTTTCTTGTTCTTTAACTCCATTATGAGATACAACCCATCAATGTATGTCTCCCTCTTCAATTATTCATCGCTACCACTTTTATATTGATTCATACTCCATAAGAGGTATCTACCCACATTATTAACCTTTTTTATTATGTTAAAATAAATACAACCATTTATTCTTGCTTCATAATTCTCAAATAAAAAATCCATTAGAGTAATCTGAGGATTATTTGTATTTGATGATCCTTAATCATTGATTTTTTCCTTATATCTTATAGCATGAGTAGGTTCCCTCTATATCCTTATAATTTTATTTTGTTATCTCTAGGTGGGTTTCAATGAATATAAATTCACTATTGTTTGGTGCACCAATTATTGAGATCTATATTTACTTTCCTCTAATGATGCAAATCTATTTCTATCAAAATATATTTTATTTTTGTGAAAATTATTTCCCCATTTTTTATTGGAATAATTCATTCCTTATGAAACCATTATATCCTCTCTTTTTGAAATTTTTTTCCATATGATTGTCGGTAGTATAAATAAATTATATCATGATAAAATCATTGCTCATATAGTTATTCATTTGGTGAGATTTCATTATTAAATATTTTATTCCACCATTGAGCCCTTGAGATTCTATAAAAACCTTTTGGTGTGTCCCATGATTCCAAAATTATAAAATCTCATAGATACCTACTTCTAAGAGCCTTTACATCCATATTTGGAAACAAATATATACTTCCTTACTAGTTATAGAATTCCATTTTTTTGACTCCACAATTAGATGATATTATTGGATTGATATTATTCCTTTAATTATAGGTTCCAACCAATATTCCAGGTCCATAATCCTTATATATTTCTCCTATATTTGAGAAACCATTTAATTAAAATATGAGCTTAATTACTTTTAAAATTTCACCTTATCCTTTTGTGGATTCTTGAGAGGTGTAATTTTATATTTTGGTTTCTTATTTATGGTAATTTTTTACACTTTATTTGTATGTTCTTCATGTATGTATCTTTGAACCTTTATCATTGCATTTATTTTCACAATGTATTGAATAAAGGGGCCATCCCTTTTCAGTAATATTATGTTCTCTATTGATAGATCATATATGAATACATTTTTCACTATATATAAAATATCCAACTTTACAACCTTTTAATGTACGGATTTGATCTCATCTTTATTCCCATATGAACATTCTAGATTGATTACCTAATATCATTGAAAATTCTTCATTTGAATCACCATCCATATAAATCCCTATTGGGTAATTTAAATATATATATTTTAATAATGTTCTGGGACTATCTTAGTGAAATATTTATCATCTATATTATTCATACATACCTTAATGAATGTGTCATTCTTTGTGGGAGTTTTTCTCACACTCTTCATATTTACATTTAACGTATAATGATATTCTATAGATAATTTCATTTTTTCTCATTACAAAATGATTTACATCCATATCATGAGGATTGATCTATAAAATTCATTACTTTTATATATTTTCAATTGATAAAATCTAAATATTCACATATCAAAAAATTAGTATCATAACGAGCGGTGTTCTTGAAAACCTAATTTTTTTCATTCTCACCAAGAAATTATTTACCTATGCATTAACAATTTTTTGAATTTTCTTTATAAAATTTGAATCTAGACATATGTATTCCCTAAATTCCTTACAAGATACCTATAATAAAATAAGAATATATTTTCTCTAGCTATCATACTAAATGATATTAAAAATAGGTGTACTCATCATTGATTTGTTGTATGTAACAAATCTAAACATACCATTAAATATTTAATACCTTTTCAGAACATATAGCCTTGATACCAAAGTTTTTGGGAATAATAGGAATATTAATACTATAGGGGGGATCAAAGTGTTTCCAATTTAAAATTTATCACTTTATATGACACAACCATTTATTGGATGTCGTTCTATCAACATAATCTACTAATTTAGTCTTTCTTTATTAGCGGATCTCTCATTGAAAAAAAAAACATATATAGGAATCTAAAGTACAAAAAAGGAATGAATTTACTTTATTCACAAAAATTGAATACATCCAATTATTACACATTGATAGTGATTAATTATGAAAAAATTCACTACTTCACTAGTTTGGTTGATTTATGTTTTATTCTATAGTTACTTCATACCGAGGCACACTACCTCTATTTTTTTAGAAGGAGACTATATTGATTTGTTGGACACTTTTTTTAATTCCCTTCCAAGAACTACTTAGAGAATAATATGGTATTTTTATAGATATTAGGGTCTCCTAAAAATATTATATATAGAGATTCTCTTGAATATTAGTTGAAGTTAATAATTCCCCCCGCATCTTCAATTACAGAATAGATATTTATTGACATCCACATTCATTTCACTCCTTATTCACCAAATCTAGACGTGGTCAACACTTTGAAATGAGTTGAATATGTTTCTTCTACATTAATTTTTAGATTTCAATTCCTTCTTCATGTTATGAGAAATTATTTAATGTCAGAGCGATCACAGTAGTGACTATTCTTTCTAGATGATGATTCCTCTCTATGCGAATAATATAGTTCCATTTTTTTCATATTTAATAAAAAATATAAAAATAAAAATCAATATTCATCTTCATGAATTCTTTATTTAGTGGATATGGTATGATCATCAAATCTCTATTGTGGATTTACCACTTTTAATCTTTTCTTAAAACCAACTATATTAATATTTTCAAAATCTCTACATTTTTTCAAAACAATAGCAATATGTTTTTATAGACTCTCAAGGATGAAAACCCTTCCATTAATGGTTTGGATGAATACTCTATCTTACAATCACCCATGATCATTCCCTATGTAACACATGATTAAATGTTATTGAATATATCTAATTTAGTGAATTCAAGCTCCAAAATTGTAATCTATATCATTAAATTTTTATTTTAAAAATGAATCATCAAGATATTATAGAAATATTTTGATCACAACATGTTTCCCAACATTAATCTATATTAAATTTATCTTGGTATTGAAATGATATTCCCTTACAAAGTGAAAACTTTAGTCGAAATATAGATCTAAAAATGAGATAATATCACATTTAAAACACCTACGAATACAGTGGTGGGATATCCCAAATATTCTATAATCTACTCTATAATTTAAAAAATTACAACATGAAAATATTTTTTGTTGTAGAGATATGTTTTCTTAAAAAGAGTAGATTTATTAATTTATTACAAAATCAAACATTAAAATATATAATTTCTATATTGTGTAAATTTCCAACCAATTTTTCAAACTTATAATTGTGTGATTCATATACAGTAATGTGATTCATTCAATCAATCATATTCCAGGACCATAATTGTTTTTTTTACTTTCCTCTAACTATAGAGTGTCATGATCCCTCAATACTAACTTCAGGAAATATTTAAACAATTCCATGTATTCAATTGGATCATGATAATTCATGTTTTTATATTATACTTTAGATGTTACTTTTACATAGATCCTTTGAACATATCTGATTAATCTCATGTAGCTTCCAATATTTACAAATTATTTTTTCATATCAACTGATTACAACTTTTTATTTTTATTCATGTATTAACAATTTATTTGAAATTTATATGTTATTATATTATAGAGAATATTGTGGAATGGTTTTTTAATTCGAGGATGATACCATATCACTAGCCCCTGACTTATTCTCACATAACCTCTATTTAATATCATGAAATATGGGAATGTTGTGTGGTCACTATTATTGTTTTGTGAATACATCTCTTCACTTAAAAACTCCCATTTTCCTCCAAATAACACTATTCATGTTCCTTCATCTTCTAATCATATTAATTGATTAGGAGGGACATATTAGTTTTCAACTATAACCAATAAATTATAGACATTCTAGTATGCTCGAAGTATTTAAATAATAATTCCTTGACCAAGATATATATTTTTATCATTGTGTATTCTCCCTCAATGATACATATTTCCATTTGTTGGATTCAATAAATCCTCATAATATATGTAATAATTATGCACAATTTACATTTCCATATATGTTAAATAATTCATCAATAGTTGGTTAAATATTATTTTAAACTTCTTCTTATATTAAATACATCCATTTTCATCATCAATTCATAAAATAATTGATGAAAAATCATATATAAAACCTCTATTTAAAATAATGGGGAATTGTAATGTTTTAATAGGATAATTCCTCCCACGTTTGTGATATTCTTTCTTAGTTCTATTTTCAAACCGCTGACCTATTGTATGAGGGATTATAAAAAAAAATCAGAACACTATCAACACAGATAAGACCCCAGTGGGTTGGGTTATATTAATATTATTATTAATAACAATTTTTTGAAAATACTCTTTAATATAAAAAGTGTTTTTTACCTTAGAGACCATGTTTTTTTTATAATTGGTTTTATATATATTTTTATAGAAGTGTTCCTTGTCTACATGGTCCCTTATAAGATCCCATCATTTCCACATAGATCATGAAACATGATATTTTTTGTGTAGTGATACCATAACTATACCAAAATGGTCTCTCCATAATCCTATATATATTTGAATTCATTTTTAGTAAATTGAGGCTTTCATGATCACTTCACAAAGACACCCTGGGTGCATACTTCAAAATCAAGTTATAATAACATATTATATATATAATGTATTTGATAACAATTGAGGAGAACAAACGTTAAAATATAAAATAAAAATATTATAAGAAAATATAGAGTCAATTAAAAACATTATACCGTTTATGTTTTTATTTTTAGGGAGTTAGGAAAAGACTAAAACTAATAAAACACACACATTTCCCATCAAATGGATAATTTCCCCAGTAAATCATGTAATCATTATCTAATAACAAGTATTCAACATCTCTAAAATAATTCTCTTCATAAGAAATATAAATAGACAAAACACAGTTATTCATAACCTGGGGAAATTAAAAATTAATAATGGTCATAAAAAAATCATAGTAAGGGTAAGAATAAGTGATAATAATCACAGACCATAAGGGTGAATAAAAAAACGTGTCTATGAGAACACAATTAAGTGACACAAACAAATAATAAGTAAATCCTATACAATAAAACAAGGATCATATGTCATGAATCATAAAATAAGTATATTTTCATAAACAAATAGATATCATTGGAGATTATAATCATATTAAGGTTACACCAACATAAAAAATTATATTATTAGCATAATCCAAGTCTCACTACTATGAAAAGATAACATAGTATGCTAGGGTAACTTCTTGTCCACGTTAGATGATATCTCATGAGATGAAAACATTATCCAATGCGTTAAATGGTTGTATAATTTTACACAGACCCATAATATTATAATATCGACATTATTATGTGTTTCATATAAGGAAAACATACATAAATCCATGAATATTCATTACATGATAATCGTTTGGAAATTTAACTAGAATGAAATAAAATTTTTAAACTCTAGTAAAATATCCATGAATTAGGATAAAAATGTATACAGTATTTACATCATATATATTTATGGTATATAATTTAGTAAATTATTTTCCTAACCCATAAAATTTTGGTAATTTATTTGGACAGCCTTAATAAAGATAAAAAACATTGTATTCACAGGTGGAATCAATGAAATAAAAGTTTCTTTTATTTATAGTGTATGACTAGAAAAGGCTAGGTAGTGATGGATGATTCCTAATATAGATATTTAATTTCCTCTGAACCTCACATATATAAGAACAAGGATAATTAATCAAATAATTATTTCAAAAAGTATCTATTTATGCGAATGATACTCTTCATGTAAATATACCATTAAAATATGTAACATGAACATGTATTAACAGATTTTAAATTCATTTAAAAAAGAAAATAAAATGAATAGGTTTTAATAGAAATGTTTCAATGTTTTTTGAAACACTAAAATAAAAGTAAAATACACCTTTATGTATGTACATAAATATGAGAAATATAAATTTAAAAAAAATTTATTATTTATTTTTTTTAATAAAAGTAACATATATCAAATGTAATATAGAAGAAAATGGAAGAAAACATTGAAAATAATTTTATTAACTTTTATTGATGTTTTTGTACAAATATTGAAACAAGTCACATTAAAACACAATTTTAAAATGGGAAAAGGGTTTTAAAAAAAATCATTAATATAATGCCCCAATGATGGAGCATTTAAAATAAATAGATTTATAATTCAATAATCACAAAGAGTTATATAATAATATTTTTCTCTAATATTGATTTGTGTTTTTGAATATATGAAATAGTATGACATGAACTATAAAGACATGGATATCCAAAAAAAATTAATGACACAGAAAACTATAGATAAAAATAATATCTTTTTATTGAGATCTAAAAAGGAAGACAAGGATAGAGAGTATGATATATAATATAATACTTGGAATGGAAAAGTGATTGAAATCAACCTTTTAAAATAAAATACCGTGAGAATTATAAATATATAAAGGAGAGAAAGGGACCATCAATTCATCAAAGATAAATAATATATTGTATTTTATAAATTTTGGGATCTTATATTTGTTACCTTGAGGATAATAAAGGATGTATAATAATACTTGAATAGAATATAGTCTAGGAATGGAAAATCGAACATCAAGTACTAAATCGCTTGTTTCAGACATCTATCTTCTAAAATAAAAAAATAAAGCATATTAAATAATTTATTCAGATCCTTTTCAGGTTTATTAATTTTTTTGATTTAAATATATTATCATATTTCCTCCATTTGTTGTACAAAATTTGTTCACATCAGTTACTTGGGGTATTTTGGCGCTCTTCTACAAAACTGCATTGATATGTTGAGCATGGTTAATAAAGCTATAAAATAGTTTCAAAATCTCCAAAATTTTAGTTTATTAAATTATTCATAATTATATTTAACATGAGTTATAAAATTATATATATTATCCAAAATTGATTCAAAATGTGAATGATTCCTCAATATGCTTGTTTTTGGGTGGTTAAAACTACTATGTTAATTTATAATTAATACCATTAATATAATTCCCAATTTATATTTCAATAATATTAATAATATCATAATTATTTTATTAATGAATTGAATATATTTGTGATCCTATCCATGTAATGTGGTGATGAGAAATCAACCACATTGTCTATGGAGGCAGTGAGCCGACCATAATTCAAGAGACATTTTAATTTTTGAATGGGTGAGATAGAGCTAGATAATAGTTATTACTTTAGAATAATTTTTTACTTTATTCATTAATCCTATATAAATATATTCGGATATTTATAATATACATATCATTGGTTGAATAATAAAATTAATATAATAGAAATGATGGTGATATTAGGAGTTCATACCATACACCTTTGGGAGACTCAGTTACTAAGTTGATTATTCATTTAATGGGTTGTCAATTGATGAGACTATTAAATAAATGAAATATTATAAGGAACTGAATTTTTCCATGTAATTGTTTTTATTTATATGGAAATAGTACGAGTCCGCGAAAATTGACAGCGCATGATTCTGAGGCCTCGGTTGCCCGGAATGAACTTTTGAACTTGTTTTAGGTATGCTCAGTAAATGTGCAATAAGAATTTTAAAACCTTTAAACTAGTGTTCGGAATTGAAATATGTGGACACCGTTCTGCTCGACGCACCGATATTCGCTTAAAGAGACCTTCACAACTACCACAGTAGGTTGAGGGTAGAAGTTAGTTTTTTGGATTTTCGTGGGAGGGTTAAACAATTAATAAAATAAAATATTTAGCTTTTAATTATTTATTTTGAAACCTCTCATTTGAATTCATAGTGGTGGGGACCACCCGAACTCCTCCTTTAATGGAAGGTAACTCTTGGAACCTCTCCATTGATGTGCCAACTTGATTTGATTAATTAATAATACACAATCTTAATATTATTGGCTCTTCACCTCCTGTGGAGAGAACTAGTTTGGAAACTAGTTGTGGTGGAGAAATTTTGAAGGATGATCATCCAAAAAAGAATATCCTCCAATGAAGAACCACCCCAATGGAGAACGAGGATGATGCATTAGCCCATATCGGAAACGGGTGGTGGGAGCGACGAATGCTGGCGTTCCCTTCATCGAGCTCATCCTCTTCCTCATGCCATCTCCAACGAGAATAAAAGGAAGGGGTGTGTTTATGTTTGTTCTTAATAGTTTAATGTTGAAACCTTCTTCTCGAAGCCGCATGATATTGGTCTAATGTGGAGGGTGCGTGCCAAACCAACATGGCCTGCTCCCTCTATATAATTATTATTGATGTGTTCTTCGTAGGCCACGATGACAATGACTGCACAATGGTGCCGCCGATGGTGACCGCGGCTCGTTGGCTATGGCGAAGGAAGGTGGCAGCCAACACCTAAATGGCCTTGGGGAATTGGGGCGGCATGCATCCACGCTACCGGTAGCGAAAGAGGTTGTGGCCCATTAGACGCGGGAGTGGAAGGAAAACGGATGACACGCCGATCGGCCACATGAGGGAGGGAAACACACGTCCACACCACCGGTTGAGTAGGATGTCGCAACTACTTAGCCACATCAGTGTACCAGAGGGCGGCTGATACCCAGCTGGCCATGGAAGGACATCGGCGCCATCGTTCCACTGGGAGGAGAGCCGGCCGGAGCACTGGCTAGCCATAACGGATCAGCGTGACCCACTCGGGTCCCGCAGGTGACTTGGCAGTGACTAATGGTGATGAATCTTGGAGTTCTGAATAGAAGGGGGGGGGGGGGTCCCCTTCGGCGCTAGCTCAGAAGGACCGCGCTGGCCAGCTGGTTGTTCACCGCGAGTCAGGCTGCCTGCCCATCACGGGCCATGCCGCACCATCACGGGTTAGGCTAACCATTGCGGGCCAGGCCGCCCATCACGGGTTGGGCCGCCCTCTCGTGGACCGGGTCACACCTTGTAGGTCAGGCCGGACTTCAGCCCAGCCCAGCCAGGTCAGACCCCTATTAGGTCGGGTCAGGTCGGTCTGACTGGGTCGGAATAGACCCGGGGCCAAAAACACTTAAAGAGCATTTTATTGAGAACCAGACATCCGTTTGATTAACCGTCTATGACACCGAAATCCATGGATCAAGAAGGTCATTTTGGTATACTGCACATGAGTTTTGGATTAGGTTTGAGTACGGACGGGTTGAATCAAACCCGAATCCAGCCGGGACCTTGGAATGGAAATGCTCATAACATACAGACAGGGCGTCTGATTGACACGTTGTCCATTGCGTTGGCTCCCTTATGACATGGCAGACCTTTGGGATACAACTATGTGGGAAATCATGGTAGATGAAGTATCAACTGATGGAATGAGAAGAAGAACCACCCATAATCAAGCATGCTTAGTGCGGAAACCCTTTGGCTAGCTGTACTTGAAGAATAATCAGATCCTGTGTGGGTCAATGCTCGGTGATCTAGTGTAGGTCAGAACATACCAATCCTGTGTGAGTCAGTGCTCAACGATCATGTGTGGGTTAGCACATACCGATCCCGTTAGGGTTATCTCCAGTTCCTGTGTGGGTCATCTTCAGATCATGTGTCGGTCATCTTCGATCCTATGTGGGTCAACAACAGAGCTTCCTGATGAAGTAAGATAGTCTAGCTTATGAATAATAATCTATACTTTCGTACATTAGCTATACCTAGTGTGAGATGAGTCTTCAATTTGTGGTATTCTTCTATGTGGCTTACCTTTGTGGTACTTACCTTCGTCATGATACCTTAGTGGTATTCTTCTGTGTGGAATACCTTTGTGGTTCATAACCTCATGGTGATACCTTTGTGGTATTCATCTGTGTGGTGTCACATTTGTGGTACATACCTTTTTGGTGTTACCTTTATGGTATTTTGTCCTTCATGGAATAGTTGTGCTTTTGGAAAAAGATGTAGACCTTGTGTTTCCTCTTGAATGAGATGGGTATACTTGATAACTTAGGTATATGTATGGGTATATACATAAGTAGGATTGACTATTGTTTTCATGCTTGGTGATTTTAGTATTTTAATGTGGGTTATCCCTTGTGGATTATAAGATACATTCAGGGGTCTCGGGGTCCCTACTCAGCATCGTTATACTCACCCCTACATGGGCTTCACCTGCACCTTGATGTGTCTTGTGCAGATGACAGAAAACGCTGACCAAGGATGAGGGTACCAGGACTGGAGGCTACCTGGAGGTGGATATTAGAGGAGATGATCCACAGATAAAACCATATGAGAGCTATACCTACACTTCAGGTAGGATCCATAGTGGGTGTTCATAAGATATGTTTTCAGTTTTACTTTTACTCTCTAGTTGGGCTTGTGTGCTGGCCCCCATTACTTATTGTACACACACTTTTTACTATACAGTTTTTTGTGCCCATATCTTGTTGTGTGCTTGGATGTGTAAGTTTACATATTATAATGGAAATGCCTTCCTGGTTTTAGGGATATTCCTTTTTGGTGGTAGTCGCCAGCCCCTAGCCTATGGAACGCGTTCTTGGGGTAGTCACGACACTGGCCCCATGGGATAGGTCATGAAAAATTGGTATTATAGGAGTTCAGTTCAACTGAAGAACTAGGACTCTGAAATTTTCTGAGTGGAAATTATGTTAAGTGTGATGAATATGGTTTTTACTTTGGGGAACCCAGTGTTGGTGTGGCGGCTGACGTATCCATACACCATGACCCTAACATCTAATTTTCGACTCAGTGCATGAAAACGGTAATTGTGTGTGTGTTTTTGAAAAGTTTTCTTTGTGATTACTTTGATTCATATCATCAGGTATAACTTAATGACTGTGGCACACCTATTAATTTTCCAAATGCATCCATCCTAACAACTAGCCATGGTTCTAGGTAGAGTACGTTATGACAGCCCACCGAGGGACGAGGCTTCGGTGCAGGGCCCCCTTACAGTAGTTGTGCCACTGGGTGGTGTACCTGCATCACCACTACCTGTTGGGTATCTGATGCCCCCATCCCCAGTAGCAGAGGGTGCACACCGCTTGAGTTCACTGCACGAGTTTCAGTACTAGAGGCCACTGAGGTTCTAGGGAGGTACCAATCCATAGGCTGTTAAGACTGGGTGGAGGCTGTGGTTAGAGTCTTTCAACTGGTGGGTACACCTGCTGATCTCATGGTGATCCTTGCTGGTAGTCTTTTTTAGGTAGCTGCGGGCATATGGTGGTGCATGATGATCTTGGTTCATGCCGATGTCACTCTCATCTAGATGGAAATCGAGAGCCTTTTCAGGTTAGAGTTCTTCCATGTGACTTTACGGTCAGTGCATATACAGAAGCTTCTACACTTACAGCAGGGTAGCATGACCATGGCGTAGTATTCAGTGAGGTTCACTGACCACTCGTGCTACTCCACTGACATGGTGCAAGACCCTTTCTTCAGGGTCCAGACCTTGGAGAAGGGGATCATATGGGAGATTAGAGATTCTATGATTTCTCTCAGCATCCCAACACATGCGATGGTGTTAGAGTGAGCATCCTTAGTGGAGAGATTCCTTGTTGAGAAGTCACCAGAAGCGGGACCCACCACCGGACGTTACGTTGTAGAGTCATCTACAACTAGCAGTAGACAGATGAGGAAGAGGTCTAAGAGGACCAAAACTACAAGTGGATGACCAAAGGATATAGGGTTATTTGTGTGGGGCTCTCGAGACAGATTAGGACTGGTGAGGAGCAGACAACGTTACTCATGTGGTGGATATGGTCACATGGCCCACAACTGCATGACCCTCTATATGGATGACTAGAAAATAGTCGAGGGACCACCTGGGCAGATGCGATGATTCGATCAAGGAGGTCCGTAAGCAGCAGGTGGATGTGGAAGAGGAATAGGTTGTGAAATAGGAGGTGGGTGGTGATTCGAGGTTCTACCACCATCACCTCCAAGTGGTCCACCCTAACCGGAGGGAGCAGGTGGATATGGACGAGTTTAGCTCTAGGCACCTAAGTCCTACGACCATGGTGCTCCGGAGATTATATGTGGTATGATCTATGTCTACTTCACCCCAGATGTAGTACTTATGGACACATGTTCCAGTCAATATTTTATTTCCATGGCCCTCATTCGGAGCATGGTGATACCGATGGAGCCGTTGGATCGATACTTACAGCTAGAGACTCTAATAGGAGAGGGTTCTATGATTACCCACTGGTGCTGGTAGTGTGAGCTTACTCTAGGAGGCGAGATCTTTAGCTGGGATATTCTAGTAGCAGCGTCGAGGCCTTACAATGTCTTCTTGGGTATGTACTGGTTATCTATATTCCATGCTCAGATCGAATGTATTAGGCGCGAAGTGCGGTGTGTACGTGAGTATGGGACTAGGTTTTTCTTCACCGGTGACAATGTAACCTTTAAAGTGCAGGATGGACTTACCCAGAAGAGGATGTAGCCGATCACACATCAGTTAGCTAGCCATACCCTCGTAGAGGCTGATGTTGAGAGTCTGAGCTATCCTTTAGTGGTAGACCAGTACGCTGATGTTATCACTGATGATGTTCCAGGTCCACCTCCTCGTAGAGAGGTGGACTTTTATATCGACTTATAACTTGGGATGACACCGATATCTACACCAGCATATCGGATGGTTCCTGCAGAGATTCGAGAGCCGTGATTATAGGTGGAGGACTTGCAGAGCAAGGGGTTCCTCATGCCTAGTGTTTATCCTTGGGCAACTCCGATTTTGTTTTCCAAGAAGGCAGATGAGAGTTTGAGACTCTATATGGACTATTATCACCTGAACTAGGTGACAATGAAGAACAAGTACCCACTCCTGAGGATTGATAATCATTTTTATTAGCTGAATGGTGCACGATGGTTATTAATGATAGACTTCATATCAATCTATCACCAGCTTTGTGTACGAGACGAGGATGTGCAGAAGACGACCTTCAGATGTTAGTATGGCCATTATGAGTTCTTGGTTATTCCATTTGGACGGACCAACGACCAAGTAGTGTTCAGGGAACTCATGAACAGGATATTCCAGTCATACTCGATCGATTTATTGTAGTCTTCACTGATGACATCCTGATATACTCAACGATAGAGGAGGAGCATGCCTATCATATGCACATAGTTTTGGACAAACTCCAAGAGCACCATCATTATGGTATGCTCTTGATGTTCCAGTTTTGGATCTAAGAGGACCACTTCATGGGACACGTCATCTCAGAGGCTAGAGCTACAGTGGATCCAGCGAAGATTGAGGCTGTGATTTCTTGGGAGCCAACCAGGAGTGTGAGGGACATGCGGAGTTTCCTCAGTTTGGCCGGTTACTACCGGAGGTTTGTTTCTAAATTTAACAGTGTTGCAGAAACATAATTTGTGTTGACGAAGAAGGGGAAACCCTTCGTGTGGTCGAATAAATGCCAGTGGAGTGTCCATCAACTGAGGCAGAGAATGACGAGTGCCCCCATCATTAGGCTACTAGATGAGGGCGTTGGGCACGTCATTTACTACGATGCATCAGGGACTGGGTTTGGATGTGTCCTAATGCAAGAAAAATCAGTGATCACTTATGGTTCTCGAAACCTGAGACAACATGAGTATAACTATGCTACCCATGACCTGGAGTTGTCCTCAATGGTTTTCTCCATGAAGATGTGGTGACATTACTTGATGGGTGAACGTCTCACAATCTACTCTTATCACAATAGTATCAGGTATATCTTCTCCCAGAGGGACTTGTTCCTTAGACAACGACGTTGGCTTGAGTTCCTCCTGGACTATGACTTAGAGATAGTATATAATCATGGGAAGGGGAACGTTATAGAAGATGTACTCAGTAGGAGATTTGGTATACAGTTTCTGAGTGAGGTAACAGAGCAGTGAGCCACTTTACAGATATCATATATTGATCAAGATGGAGCATCTCATCTTCAGTCTTTCACAGTCACTCCTCGAATCCTTTAGTGTGTCAGGGAGGTGCAGCTTGGGGACACTGACTGCGAGGCTCGATGTGCTCAAATATCCATAATACATGCACCTGATGGATTTTATGAAGGTGGGGAGCACATCATCCTCTTTAGAGGGTGTACTATGGTACCAGTGGTGCTTAGGTAGAATGTTTTGAGGGAGTTCCATACATCCCCTATAGAGGTACATCTAAGAGTGGATAATATGTTCTCGAACCTCCAGTGTCAGCACTATTGTCTAGGAATAAATAAAGAAGTTGTAGATTTTGTCTCTCAGTGCCTCACCTTTCAGAAAGTGAAGGAAGAGCATCAGGTTCCTGCAGGCTTAGTTCAACCAATAGAGGTGCCAGAGTGGAAGTGGGATGGAATTTCCATGGAATTCATGATTGGATTTCCATGAAAGTCCAAAAGACATGATTATATCTAGGTGATCATTGGCGAACTCAGCAAGTTGGCCAACTTACTTCCGATCAGAGAGCAGTGACCAATAGAGGGCTTGGGATGCCTCTACATGGAGGAGATTGTCAAAATTCATGGCATTCCAAATACAATTGTCTCTAATCGTAATGCATGTTTTACTTCCCGACCATGTAAGGGGATGCAAGAGGTCTTCAGGACTCAATTTTGATTGAGAACTACGTTCCATCCTCAGAAGAATAGTCAGAGAGAGTGGACCATTCAGACCCTCAAGGACATGATTTGTGCTTACGTCCTTGATTTTGGCCAAAGTAGTTAGGATCACTTACCCTTGGTGGAGTATGAGTATAAAAGAATCTACCACTCCACCATTGGTATGGCACCATTCGAGGTGTTTTATGGTCAAACTTGCGGATCACCTTTGTGCTGGACTGACCCATGGTAGTCAGTACTCATGGGACCAGAGATGGTAAGAGTTACCATAAAGAAAGTGAAAATCATCCAGGAGAAGATGAAGACTTCACATAGCAGGAAGAAGTCTTACATTGATAGGATACATAGACCTGAATGGTGACCATGTCTTTCTACGAGTCTCACCCCGACGAGGTTTGCGATTATTTGGCCAGGGTGGCAACTTATCTCCATGGTTAATCAGAAACTTTCAGGTCCTCAATAGAGATGGAGAGGTGGCTTACTGCTTAACTCTTCCACCTTTGCTTCACCGGGTGCATGACGTTTTCCATGTATCGAAGATGAGGATATATATACATGATCCTTCACATATAATTTACTGGGGCGAGCTGGACATCGATGATGGGGTGATGTTTTCAGAGGTTCTAGTGGAGATTGAGGATCGACAGGGGAAGGTCCTTCATCGGAAATCGATACCTCTGGTGTGCGTTCATTTGGAGTGGGAGGCTCAGATTCATGCATAATACCCCCACTTGTTTTCCTATTTTGTGATGTGGCTTTTGGGAATGAAAATCCTTGAGTTGGAGAGAATGTAAATACCTAAATTTTTTCCATGTATTTTTTTATATTTATATGGAAATATTATGAGTCCATGAAAATTAACGGTGCATGATTCCGAGGCCCAGTGTTCCCAGAAAGAATTTCCAAAATTTTTTAGGTACGTTTAGCAAACGCACGAGCTACATTTAGTAACTTTTTAACTAGTGCTCGGAATTGAAATCCAAGGACACTATTGGACTCGTAATGCAAATATTCGCTTAAGGAGACCTTCACCTTGACCGTAGTAGGTCTAGGGTTGAAGTTAGGTTTTCATATTTTTGTGGGAGGGTTGAAAAAATAATAAAATAAAATATTTAACATTTATTTATTTATTCTGAAACCTCCCGTTTGAATTCTTGGTACCATGGTGACCACCCGAACTCCTCCTTTAATGGATAGTAACTCGTGGAACCTCCCCATTGATGTGACAACTTTATTTGATTAAATAAATAATACTTTAACATAATAATATTGGATCCTCACATACTATGGAGAGAATTGGGTTAGAAACTAGTTGTGGTGGAGAAGTTTAGATGGATTATCCTCTTACAAAGAAGATCCTCCAATGAAGAATGACCACTAAAAGAAGAACGCGGACAACGCATGAGCCCAGATCAGAAACATGTTGCGGGAGTAATGAACGCTGATGTTCCCTTCATCGACATCATCCTCTTCCTCATTACATATCCAATGAGAAAATAAGGTAGGCATGTGATTATGTTTGTTCTTCTCGGTTTTATATTGAAACCTTATTCTCGAAGCCACATGCTATTGGTCTAACGTGGAGGGTGCATGAAAAGCAAACATGTCCTAGTCCCTCTGCATCTTTATTATTGACATGTCCTTCATGGGCTGTGATGATGGCGGTAGTGCAACCATGCCGCCAAAGGAGACATCATCACATCAACTGTGGTTGAGGAAGGTGGATTATGACACACGGATGACCGCATGGAACTGGGGAAGTGCGCGTCTGCGCTTCCGGTAGCGAAGGAGGCTGCGGCCCGTCAGCCACGGCTGTGGGAGGACCGCGACCGGCACGCTGGACGACAATGTGAGGTAGGGTGGCACATGTCCACGCCATTGGTTGAGTAGGGATCCACGAATGCTTACCTGCGGTGGGGCTCTAGAGGGAGGATGACACCCAGCCGGCCATGAGAGGATAGCAATGCCATCACACCACTGGGAGGAAAGCTTGTCGGAGCATTGGCCAGCCGTAACAGATTGGCGGGACCAACTTGGGTCCTGTGGGTGACATGGATGCACCTATTGGAGCTACTGCTTGGTGTTCCAAATGGAAGGGATGGGGGGATCCCCTTCGGCGCCAGCTCGGGTGGACCATGCTGCCAAGTGGGTTTCCCACCACAAGTCGGGCCGCCTACCCACCACGGGCTAGGCCACCTGCCCATCGGGGGCCGGGCCGCCCCATCGCGGGCCGAGCTGCCCCATCGCGGGCTGGGCCACTCCCTCACGGGACAAGCCGGACCTTGGCCTTGCTCATCCAGGAAGACCCATATTTGGTCGGGTTGGGTCGGTCCGACCAGGTCAGACCAGACTCAGGCCCAGAAACACTTATAGAGCCTTTTATTGAGAACCAGACGTCCATTTGACAAACCGTCTATGAAGACGGAATCCTTGGATCGAGATGGTCCTTTTTGTGTAATCCACATGACTTTATGATAAAGTTAGTGTACGGTCCAGTTGGATTGAACATGAATCCAACCAGGCCCTCAGAACAGAAATGCTAATAACTTACAGACTGGGCGTGTGATTGATGCACCGTTAGTTGCGTTGGGTCCCTTATGACGTGGCATACATTTTTCATACTTATACATGGGACTTCGAGGTAGTTGAAGTATCGACTGATTGATTGAGAAGTATAACCTCTTAGAATCAAGCATGATTGGTGCGGAAACCCTGTGGCAGGCTGTACTTGAAGAATCATCAGATCCTGTGTGGATCAGCACTAGACGATCTAGTGTAGATCAGTGCATAAAAACCCTTTGTGGGTTAGTGCTCAGAGATCCTATGTGGGTCAACACGTACCATTCATAGGTTGGTCATCTCATGATCCTCTATGGGTCATCACCATAGCTTCTCAATGAAGTAAAATGATACATCTTATGACTAATCGTCTATACTTTCATACGTATGTTATACCTTGTGTGTGATGTGTATTTACCTTTGTGGTATTCTTCTGTGTGGTATACCTTTGTGGTACTTACATTTGTGGTGATACCATAGTGGTATTCTTCTAGGTGGAGTACCTTTATTGTACTTACCTTAATGGTGATACCTTTGGGGTATTCTTCTGTGTGGAATTACCTTTGTGGTACATAACTTTGTGGTGTTACCTTCATGGTATTCTTTCCTTTGTGGAATAATTTGACTTTTGGATAAAGAGTTGGGCCTTGAGTTTCCTCTTGAATGAGATGGGTATACTTGATAACTTAGGTATATGTATGGGCATATAATTAAGTAGGGTTGACTGTTGTTTTAATGCTTGGTGATTTTGGTATTGATATGTGGTTTATCCTTTGTAGATTCTGAGAGACCTTCGGGGGTCTTAGGGTCCCTACTCAGCATCGTTATACTCACCCCTGCACGGGCTTCACCTGCATCTTGCTGTGTCTTATGCACATGACGAACAATGCAGACCGAGGACATGGGTACCAGGACTGGAGGCTGCTCGGAGGTGGACATTAGACGAGATGATCCGCAGAGACGACCATACAATATCTGTACCTACCCTTCCGGTAGGATCCTTGGTGGGTGTTCACCTGAGCTATTTTCAGTTTTACTTGTAATTTGTACTTTCAAGTTGTGCTTGAATTCTGGCCCCCTTTAATTTTTGTAAACACTCCTTTTACTATATAGTTTACTTTGTTCTTGTATATTGTTGTGTTCTTGGTTGTGTAAGATTACATGTTATAAAGGAAATGCCTTCACAGTATTAGCGATTTGCCTATTTGGTGCTAGTTTCCAGCCCTTGGCCAATGGATTGTAGGCTTGGGGTAGTCACGGCCCCAGCCCCGGGGGACAGGCCGTGGTAGTTTTTGAGAGGTGATTTGGTTGATATTTTTCTTGCTAAGTGTATTATAGTGTGAGGAGAAGTGGCGCAGAGAAGGGGACCTTTTATAAGGGCCTGATAAAGGTGTTTTAGAATATTTTTTTAAATATTTTATCATTTAAGAAATTTTACATGAATAAAAATAGTTTTACGAATTTTCTTCATTATTATTAAAAAATTGAGTTCTATTTTTCAATTTTATCATATCAAAATTATTTGAAACATTTGAAGCACACAATTAATGTCAAAGAACAAAAATTGTTTTTATTAAAATAAAATATCATTGAAATTCCAAAATTTAAAATATAGGTGTCTAAATTCAAATTAATATGATTAAATCCATTATTATAATCATTGAAAAAAATTATGTCCATAAAAATAGTGTCATAAATTTTTAATTCATGTTTATATCATGATAATGGCACAAAAGTTACATTATTTTTAAAAACAATATTATTAAAATTCTCTTAAAAATCAGTATTTTCTATAAAACAATTATCCCTAAATAAATTTCAATATGATGAATCCAAAATATATGTTAATGTTTTCAAATTTATATTATAAAATTCTATAATATATCTTTAAAACATAAAATATATTGGTGGAGTTTTCCTATAGTGAAATGTATTCTAAAAAGTCTTGTGCCAGAAATATTATTTCGTACCAATTATCATTTAAATAATTTATAGTGACCTAGATTTTACATAGTTGGAATTAGCACCAATATTGTGTTTTTGAAGAATTGATACATCCCAAGTGTAAAATCATATATTTAAGATGACATAAAGACTCAATGAAATTTTTTGAGGGTTATATTGCTCTAGATTATGCAGTTTTCCATTTAGTTGAGATGGAATAAAAGAGAAAGTGTCACAAAACCTAGGAAATAGTAGAATAAAAATAATAAAATATTTTTAGTCCATGCATGATTGGATTTTTGAAAAACACATATAACTCTAAAACATGGCCTTAAATAGGGAATTTCAGATCATATATGAGTAAAAAATGAGGGGTTTACCCTTGGTTTAATATTTATTAGGATCACATTTTGTATCATGATAATTCACAATTGTGGATAGAGCTATAGGATTAAATTAAACAATTAATGGATTTATTTAATTAATAATTTTACATAAAAATCACTCTATTTAAAAACAAATTATTGTCCTCCTCTAGTGTTTGAATCTTTCACGATTTCAGTAAAACTAGGGAGTTTATAGGATGGAGAATGAGGATTATAATGATGATGATAGATCAAGATGAAAATATTGGAGAGGAAGAAACAGTGATCCATAGATCACATGATGATGAACATATCACAATAATAATGATTCATTGAAGAATAAATGTTTTCCTATGAGGTATGAACCATGATCTGTATTTATTATTTATTTTTTTGATTATCTATTGAAATTAATTTTAGGAATATAATTTATTCAGCTTTTTGTATTCTGTTTGATTTATATGGAATTTTCTATTTTCTGTGATCTTCTAATTGTTTCAAAAATATTATTGACACTAACTATTCATGTTTAACTTGGTCAACAACCAGTTTTAATTGTTATTCTATCCTTTTTCTCTATATTGGAAGTGGATAATGGTTTAGTGGTTGGATTATTTAAATTCTTTCAACTCTTCTCTCACTCTATTCATTTTTAGGCAGACGATGTCACCAACCCTATCTATAATGACACGTTCCTTTAACATCCCATAAGGTTGAGTTTAATAACAATAATAAATTTTATCACATTACCATGATCATTTAAATTTATAGTAATAGATAATTTGATCAAATTATTATATTTATCAAACCATTATAAAAAAATTGGACAATTCCACCAATTATCCAATTTTCAAAAAACATGATTCTTAATTTTAAAATAGTATTTTATTCAAAACACATATGTTTCTTAAAAATATATTCCCAAAAAAATAATGATATAATTTAATATAGTATATAATAATTCTCAAACCATGTGAAAAAATAGAAAACATGGTTTGAAGAAATTTTTTTAACAAGGGATATAAAAAGGAAAGAATCCCTTAATCAATTTGAGAAAAATAATAAATCCTTTGGAATATTTCCCTTATCTCACAAAAAACATTGAGATCATAAATTCATTTACTTATTAATAAAATCATATTTCTCGGTAAATTTTTTCATAAAAAAATATTAAGAAATAATTAAGAAATAATTAAAATAATGAGGGTTACTTATAAAATAAGGGAACCCATGAAAAAACATGTCCTGGAAAACATACCTTCCACCCTTAAAAGGGACATAAATTTTCATAAATCATAAACTTGTTTTCTAACCTAGAGAAATCCAAAATTTTGAATAACTAATATTTATGAAGTATATAAAATTATTTTAATTGAATTGGTATATAATATTAATATAACCCCTACAAGAACCCTTCCAAATAGAAAAGCATTCTTTATTAATTGCAACATAATTATCCAGAGAAAAAATCATTTCCTAATGAATTATAGTGAAATATTCAGATCATACATCATCATAAAAAATGAAAAAAGAACCATGGTATATATAAAAAACACATAAACATTCATTGAAATCATAAAATATCATATAATATACCATTTAACACATATAAAGAAACAATTTCAAGCTTAGAAAAAACGTAAGGATAAAAAACCTTTTTTCTTTTGAAAACATTTAAAATGAAAAATTTAAAGAAGGAAAATAAATAGTATATTATTCTATAAATCATATATATATCAAATTTTTTATTCTCAAAAAATAATGTTTATTATGGTAATAAGATATAACCAATCCATATACATTAGAAATATTCTTTTAAAATGTTTCAAAAGTGACCAGTGCAGAAAATGGGAAAAAAATTTACTTTTATAAAACCATTTTAAAAATTCAAAAATTTAACAATATAACATCAAAAAATTATTTTATTATATATAATAATATTATTGAAACTTTTTTAAAAACAAGATATAAAATAAAAATAGATTAAAATATATAAAATAAATTTTTAATGAATGATTCCTTTCATTATGTCTGAGTCGACATATAATTTTTTAACTCCTATATAATAAAAATAAATTATTTATTTAAATGTTTATAATATTTTTTCATTTATTCACTTATAATAATCACTTTTATTTCATTTATTAATAACTCTTATATAGTCACTAAATAGATTAAGTTATTTTCATACATTTTGAGTATGTTCTGTTCATAATAAAAAACATCGGGAGGTTAAACATTGTAAAAGGGGTAATTTTTACATCATATAAATTATATTAATAATGAAATAATAATAATTTTTATAATTAAAAAATAATTTTATTACCACCCATGAATGGAATATAAAAAAACTAATGGCATACCTTTTTCGAGGTGGTAGTCCACCCATACACATGAGTGATGATTTCATTTCCCATAGGATGGAAACGAGGATGAAAAAAGTTTGTGACAATAAAATAATAAAATATATGTATATCTAAGAAAATAATGATGTCATATCATCATGGTTATATAATGTTTTAAGGAGTTAGAAAAATAAATAAGCATAGAAATAGAAGTTTAAGAATTGTACATCTACATAGAAAAACCACATTTAACTTACACTTTAAGACATAAAGGTTAATATAGTGTGGAAACTAGGGCCAATAGGATGTTAGGATGGATGTTGTTAAGGTATATTCATAGCTATTAATTTATCAAAATTTCTCAATGTATGTGAATAAGATATGATAGGGGGTGGCCTTTTGAGTGAGGTGACTCTCACTATTCTATTCTTTTCAATGTTTTTAAATTAGATATAGACTTATTCATGTGAATTTGGTAGTAAATATATCCAATTTATAAGATAAAATGATACTAGTAGAAATAATGTATTCCAATGAGATTTAATATGATATTTTATGACCTTATAACTTAGTTTTAAGCTTATCTAACACATTTTACCCTTTTATTGCAGTGACATGTTTTTATAGTTTTTACTATTCTTTATGACCAAAACTGAAATTGAAATAATTACTAAATATTAATATACCAATTGAAAATATGAAATAAATTTTGAATATTTAATTTCTAAAAGTGATATAAATTACATTTTATATATTTTTATTAAAAAAAAGGTTTTCTAATTTTTTTAAACCTAAATAATAATTTATACCAAATTAATGCATAATATTAGTTAAATTCATATTAAATTGATTTATTTTACTAAAATTTAACAAATTTTAAGTTAAAAACAATTAGAAAAATTGTTGTTTTAAATTACATGAAAATAAATGACGGTTTTGTAAAAATAAGTACATTATAATATTCAAAAATAAATAAATATTTTCAAAAAAATTAAAAATAATAATGATAATATAAATTCGATATATTGATATATAAAAATAAATTCCATTCTATCAAATTTATTTTATAAAATTTATAAATTTAACTTTTTAATCAGAACATATAATAAATGAAAAACTCTTTAGTTAGAAGAAATTTTTTATTTATTTTATTTGAAAAATCATATAAAATTATTATAATGAATTTGAATCCATAAAATATAATCAATATTGTCAATAATACATGAAATTGGATTATTATTATAATTATATAGATTTTCACACTAACATTGGGCTAAGGTGAGGAAAGAGGTTTGCCTCTTATGGAAAGTGGAGACAAGTGTTAGCTTGTGGTGGTTGGGTAGAGGCCGATAGCTATAGATGGGCATATATCTCTTCAGTAGTGGAGATCTTGAAAAATGTGAAACTACAATTTCACAGTCATGGGGGAGGTGTGAAATTCCTCTCTTATGATAAATATTAATTCATATTTTATAATTATGATAATAATGTTACTATTAATTCTCATAGAATGGCCCATGTGTAAGGGGATGTAGGGACAACCATGTGATTGAAGGTAACCGATGCGAGGAATGATTGATGTGAATATGTGGGAGGAATAAATCTCCCACATAATTCATATTTGAATTGAAAAAAGTGAAATAACAATAGAATAATTATGTGTGAGAGAGATGGTGGGGTCATCTGAATGAGATAAAGAGGGGGTATGGACACATGAACCCCTGCCCCTTTGTATATATATATAAATATAAATATATGGGTTTTATAAAAAGAAAAATAATATTATTATTTTTGTTGCTATTATTATTAACTATTATTTAATTTATAAATTTTTTTTGCGAGTAATCATATTGATGATCCATCTATGGAATCAAAATCCCAACATATAGATGAACAATTCAAGACAAACATATGATACAAAATTCCAACTCATTAGATGAGTTTTGGGTCTTGAAATATAAAATTTTTCATCTATGACATAAGAAAATTGTTATTTTTTTACTGTGTTTCTATTTTATACAAGTAAATGGTTTATCCAAATTATTTTTATATACTGATCACTACGAAAAGATCCATTTGTACATACATAGACGTTGTGTATAAATCATTGGTACATTTACATTTTATCTCAGTTGTCCAATGAAAGGATTCAGGTGTATTCAATTAGAATTTCTGAATTTATATTTGGACATGTAGATAGTCCATTCTATATGCTCTCCTAAATGGGACACAATGGTTTTATTTATTTATATATTCATGATGAAGTGTGAGATGGTGGTAGAAGGATGATCCCTTCATGGATGATTTGTTAATGGTTGTGTTTTGTCACGATCATCATAGTGGTTTTGGGGTCAATACTCTCCTAGAAGTGGGATGGTTAGTTCATGGGTCCCCCGTATCCAAATTCTAGAAAATTAGTACCCCCACACTCATATGGGGTGTATATATATTCTAGTTTTGAATTTGGAACATCCCTATCTAGAAGAATTGGTAGGGTTTCATTCTTCCAATGGGGTTGGTACCCCCATGATTGAGGCATACATCTATGTGTAGCAATCCCACACTATAGATGTTATGAGGGTTTTTAGATTATTTGGCATGTGTAATAATATATTCCTCAATATTATTGATATATTTGAGGGTGAATTACTCCCTTTATCAATGATAATGCTTCCAAAGAAACCAATATCAACTCTAAGATTCTGGTAGCGATGTGGTTATTGTATTTCCAGTAAGTACAGGCTGTTGTGGGACATGTGATTCCTCAACACTCTGGGGGTTTTCTTTATGATATGGTACAGAAATGGCTAATGAATTCCTTCTTTTTTAACTCTTAGGTGTTATGAGCACCTTGATTTTTTCATACGATGTGGTTTATAGATATTGGAGCTGAGATAACTACGTCTTCTTCGTTTTCCTAACACATTTAGAGATAGGACATATGAATATTAGTTCATCCTATAATCCTTTTGTAGACACTAAAGTATCAAGACCGTTGAGCTATCATGGTGTTATGTTTTTCCTCTATATATTCCCCCTTGTATCCTCTCACACTAGGAGATATTCCAACCTATTTTTTTGTTATTTAATTTTGGTTTTGGAGCATCCTATAGATTATTCTTATACTCCCCCTATATTATCCTTGATACCAAACATATTTTCTTTATAATGATGACCTAAATGTATAAAAATGTCATGATTAGACATAGAGACTATCTTTGAATGTTTACAATTGACTCCAATATTCACCTCATGATGTATGGTGTTGTGTATAAATGATATATAGAAAGAGATGGTGGTAGTGGTTAATATATCCTCAGAGTTATTATAGAGTACTTTTATGATGGAGGATATTTTCTGATTCTTGGGGTTTATAGGCATTGAATGTGTATTTAAATTTTCTGATTTTATCTATTGATATTTTTTATTACTTGATGTCTCATTCATTTAATTTTTTTACATTTCTATTGATTATATATGTACATATATTTCTAGTATTCTAGAACATTTATAGTGTTCCATATATGTATTTTGTATATATCCCTAATCATTTATAGTGAGAGGCCCCTAACCAATTATGATATATACATACTCATTGCCAGTCAGAGGCCCCTATCCAATTTTAGTCACTCTTTGGGGGGAAATTTTATCTTACCACTATGTGGGGGGAGGGTAGTGCTTTGGGTCTTATTAGAGTATTATCATAGTCGGTATGTCCCTAGGATGTTGTTTATAGTTACTAGTCATGTGAGGATAAGTTTTAGAACATTCAAAACATGAAACACATATTAATATAAAGAGTTTCATTACCCCCCCCTAATTTTTTATATGAAAAATATTTAGGCTAGGAATCCCTCAACCTTCAAACCTATTGAATATCCACTAATTTTTCATGCAACTCATCCTAAAATTAATTCACATTATGAACAATTATTTTATGTCATGAGTTGATTAAGAATGTAAATATTTTCCATAACCTCAAGTTAATAATTTCCATCCTACAATCAAAGAACATATTCTCATCTTGTGAATACATGTTCATGCCATGAACCTGCCACTAAAGTATAACTATAGCTCCAGACTATTGAAACCCCACCGTGAGTCTCCTCTAAATAACTCCAAATCCAAATCCAGCAATGTAATAGGCCATGAAAACAAGGATTGGTACAATATAAGACTCTCCTATTTTTTTCATACTTACGAATGAAAAAAACATTGTAATTAACAGGAGGTTTCTGAAAAACCGTCATATGATATACCTCCAAGGGATATCATCGAAATAAAAAAACCAATACCATATATACAAAACAAGACATGATAAAAATTCTAATAAACATTCCACACAACAACTTCACCACATCACACCATTCACAAGACTCCTTTATTCCATATAATAACTTACACAACCATTTTTACCTCTACATAGCCTATGACTAAAAACAACCTCAACTATCACATATAAGTCCCCCAAGTTAAAAAAAAATCACGGAATTCCACCATCTATATAAATATATTTTCTAGTTTGGGTGGAATTGAATAACTTTTAGAGTTTTAATGTGGGTCATAAATATGACATGTCTTGATTAGGAAAGGGTATCCCCTATCAATATGCTTGAATTCATAACACACATCATCAGTAAGGGAAACAAATATCATTTAAAAAAATTGTTTAAACATAACATCATTATGCAAAAATAAATCAAAGAAAAAATGAAATCAAATCTACATATTGGGAACACACATATGCCTCATGATCCCATGTAATCTCTTCTCATCCACCAGGCCTCCATTTTACATAAACTAAGGGGATGGTTCATCCATGAGACACATTCTCTTGTTTATTATATCTTTTTTGGTCCCTGTATGAATTTAATGTAATACTTGATATTAAAATCACCCTAATCAATAATGTTAGTGTCTTCATGAATATACTGATGAAACTAGTAAAAAGGGAAGACATCAAGGATCCTATCAATCCATTGTGGATGTTCAGACTGATACGCCACCGTTCCACGAAAACACAACTCCTCAAAAGGTCTAGAGAACAAGGGTGAGATAATAATCACCTACTAAACATCCATTTCCATTATTGATGGAAGATCCTTACTAACACATAAGGTCCAATATAAAACACTAGGGGACTCCACATATGATAAGAATTGGTGTTTTGATGGCCCCAAACTTCCATAATATTCCCTCATACCATTATGATATTCTATGTTATACTTTACATGACAAGAGGTCCAAGATCTTATAACTACCCAAACTCCATCCCACACCACAGAGAATGAAACGACTGCAAAAAATACCTCAAATAGTGCCATGCCAATGGATTTTGTTTAACTATTTTTAAGTGAACTCAATCATGGATAGTAATTTTACCTTTGATAAACCAAAAATTAAGATGAAATCTTTTAATATATCCTCCATCATTTGGATGGCCCTCTTTTTATTCCCATCTATCATCGGGTGAAATGTAGTGATAAGGCATAACTCAGTGTAAAAGGTATAATAAAAACACCTCTATAATATTGAGATAAAATAATTATCATGATCTAAGATGTTATTATTCAATACCTCATGAATCCTAGACACATAATCCCAACACATCCATTCAATAATATACATGAAATTCAATTCATGGATCACTAAAAATTGAGTTAACTTCATTAATAGGTCCATAATCACCCAAACTGTATCACATACTATATAATGTTGGGTTAAACTGGTGATGAAATAAATTGAAATTTCATTGTAAATACACTTAAGGATATCTATGGGATACAATAAACCTACAAGAATATTGTTTTTATATTTCACCTGCTGTAAAATGAAACACTTAACCACAACCTCTACCAATAATCATTTCATTCCAGGACATCAAAGTTATATCATCAAACCATGATAAATATTTTTCACATTTGGATATACAACTATATGTGAGCTATGAAAATCATGGATAAATCCCTTTCACGTTAATAATAAAACAAACAAAGGCACCTAAAACCACATATGATTTTGGCCATCATCCGACCATCCCTCTTAATAATTTTAATGACCAACATGATTTCACATCAATACTGCCTCTCTATCTTCCCACTGAGACTCCTCTATCTGCTAAATCATGGATGAATCTAGAGTAATTAGATAAATAAATCCCTGAATACTACATTTTACATATTAGGATATAACCCTTTATAAAAATATGCAAACTGAGGAACCACATCTCATAGGGACTTGTGAATTAATGAATAGTCAACAATATTACACTTTACTAGAATGTTGGATATCTCAAAATAATAATAGTATAGAATCTCAGTCCACCTCTTACAATGAAAATTATAATCACACTGAATTAATATATATGGAATTATTCTATATTCTAAGAAAACCACAATGTTATCAATGATGAGGAAATGTTGTCATTGAATCAAGGAAAACAAAACTACCACCAACTCCAGATAATGGGTGGAATAGTTATTCCATTGGGTATGTAACTACATAACCACATAAGATATAACCTCCCACATATAAATCTGGATGCATCCTAATCCCAAAAATAACACATGATATAAAATCTCAAACATCATACCCTCCTTAGGAAAATGAAGAACCAGGCCAGTAACCAACTTATCCTTAAGATAACCAAACATTTCATGAAATTGATCTATCCAAAAAATACTAATAATTATATTAAAATGGTATCATTGGGAATAAAATACCATACAAATCAGATAAAATCCTTTGAAAATAGATTGTAATACTAATGGAACCATGAAAATCTACCATGTTATTGGGTGAATCCCATGAAACAACTACCTAAATATTTTTTAAGTATATGGGAACACCCTAATGAGATACCCCATGAAAATGTAAATACACCTCTCATATCCAAAAAAACAAATAAACTTTGTTAGTTTCGCATAGATATAGTGACGTCTAAGGAATTTTTAGATATCCTTGGGATTATTTACATTCTCATCCTATGACATGGTGTAGATCAAGATATAATCGATTGAAATGATGAATAACTAGTTCAATAACTCATAAAATATATATCCATGATCATAAATGAAGAATTTATAAATCCAAATGGAATGAATAAAGAATTGAATATTCTATATCTGAACCTGAAAGTTGTATTTATGATATAATCATCTTTCTCCCTTTTCTAGTGATATCCAAATCGTGATTCAATATTCAAAAACCAACTATATCCCATTAGATGGTAAAAAAGATCATCATTGTAAGGAAGGGGTAACAATTCTTGAATATCACCTAATTAATCTTCCTCTATTTTATTCACAACCATTGAATATTGTCTTCCATTATGAAAAACAACACAAGGGAGCCCCATGGAGATACATTGGGATAAATGAAACTCCTCTAAATCAAATCATCAAATTTTAGCCTCATCTCTTTTAGCATCTTATCCCCCATTCGAAAATGATCCATTAAAATCAGTTATATCCCTGGTTAAATCTCTATTATAAACCTAATATCATATCAATGGGGCAGTGTCATATCCTTGTCTGAAAAATCATATAGTAACTCTTCCATAACCTTTGGAACATCCACTTCCCAATCATTCCCAAAAAACAATACTAACTGATAATAAAGTCATCACATTCATTCCACTCAACCATTAACTATATTTTCCACCAAATCCACTAATTTTACCTACATATTAGAATATAATACTCTTATATGGAAATATTCAATTACTATGAGAATGAAATTCAACAAATCCATGTAAATGATAATAGTTTATAGTGATATTTTCAACAAAAATAAATCTCCCACTTTTTGGTCCAACCATGTTACTAACCAAAAATCCTCATAACACATTTAAAAAATAATATTTACCTCCCAGATGCATAGATAACACCAAATGAACTTGTAGCCCCTGTATGTCTAGTCCCAAGGTATAGAAAAAATTATGGGAATTTTAGGAGTGTGAGGCCACTGAATAAAAAAAGTAATAAATAATTTTTTATAATAAACTAATCATACATTTGACATTCTCTTTTCCTGATGGAACTATGGACCCCATCACATGAATATGACCATTTCCAACTCATTTTTCTCCCTACTATTGTCCTCTAGAATTGGTATATGTCCTAGGTCACTTAATTTGTTTTCTATCATAAGGATTCCATTTGAAAAATCTATATTCCCCTGACTGCTAAAAAAGTCCTCATGGTCCCTGCCAATGATACCACCATAGAAGAAACTACTACTACTACTACAAAAAAGGTGACCTAATTCCCATCCAAAAAATTCCATAATGTGATTAGACACTACGTATTGAGATTACCTTTTCCTATGTAGAAATATCATGGAAGCCAGAATCCCCTTTAAGGTGATCAAAAACCAGACTTCAAGAAGTATGTGAATGGATCTTCAGTGGTAGATTCCCTACTATTCAAAAGTTTGACTACCTAAACATCCTCCACAAACTATCCAAATCCCATAACCTAAATATTATGTTTTATAATCTCTCCCAAGAATTAGCTCATAGAGAATAATCACCTCACAAACCTAAACCTTCTTCTGTATCTCTAGATACATATCAATCATAAATACAGTGATTGGATACCTGATATCTTGGAACATCACCTCCTCTAGAAACCACACATTGGACTCCACCTCTGGGAAAACAACAAGATGAATGTTCAAGAGGACCTTGAGTGAAATCCCAATATCTTACTCACCCATACTATCCTAATTAAATGATAGAAGGTCCTTTATCTTTGAATCCTTCAACACTGATAGTCATAATTCCTAATGGAACTCCTTCGGGATTGTTTCCTACACCACAGATTACAATTTCTGGTCACCAAGATACATCTTCTCCAACTAACATGATTCTCATCACATCTGAATAATTTAAAATGATACAAAAAACTCATCCAAATATTGAATCAAACCAGAGGTGATATTATGATCATCCATCCAATGCATTATCTCCAATCTAGATATGTTCCCCTCATACATCCCCAAACATTTCCATTCAAAGGCACATGAGACACTTAGACATGCCTCATCCTCCTCTGTTAGGTTGATCCCCAATCAATATACAAGTTAATCCCACTAAATATATACTTATTGAAATACTCATCGATGAAATCCAGGATCCAGTCTTGAAAATCTTAGAGAAATCCTATTCTAGGTAACATATAAATTTATCAAAATCTATTTAATTAATTCATATTAAGTTCCCAAATCACAAAAACTCATACAAAAAATACCATCATGTTTGATGAATGTACCACTCATAGGTATCTACCCTATAAACATTTTATCCTCCCATGGATATTCAATAAGATCAATTTCATTTAGTTGAATCATGGGGGGGGGGACCACTATTCAAGGTAGTCCTCATGTCCTATATCACACACTACGATCATCTAGCCTAGTTTACCTACAAACCCATGAAATCCTCATGGTTCTTAACTACATAATATATCATACACATCAACCAAAAACATTGATAACACTCTTTCATGGCACCCAACCTCCAAAGGTACCCCTCATAGGATAACAATGAAGTACGAGAGATAATGAACTCCAGAGTGTGACCACTTTTTAGAACATGGTTGATGAGAAGAACCATGGGTGAAAACATCTCACATATTGATGACATTACCATTTATAAAAATATAAGATTAGGATATTGGATAATCAACCATTAGAAAATCCAACACATAATATAAAAGTTATCCTAACCCATCCCAAAATGCCTGAATAATTTCAAAAAATATAAATAAAAATATATAAGTAAAATAAAATATACCTATGTCTGTTACTCAATAGTAGCTAAAAAACCTTTGATAATAAATTACTAATTCATCTATGAGGTCCTCCTAGAAATGTGATATATATTTTATATACATATGGTGATAATAACATGTATACTTATTAGGATCATACCAAGTGTACATGTGAAATAAGCATACTAATGCTCCAGTAAACAAATAATTGAACCAACAATCAACTAAACAAGTCAAATAACCAATACCACCCTCACCATCAAATGATCACCAAATCATGAATCCAATATAGTAACATAATATCAAGAACATAAATCAGAGGCACCCACAACCACTTCCCCACTAATTTTATAATCATACACCTTAATGAATAATGACATGTTCTCCCATCCCTCCCATGAATATCAAATCACATATCCAATCATCTCTGATTTGGGTTAGGCTATATTCCTACCTACCCTATTCTTGAAAGGTCTAGCATCCAATTCTAGGCCCAATCATCACACATTACATTATCATCACATAAAATAAAAACCACATCACATAACTATAGAAATAGGATAGCATGAACTGGGATGACATCAAACTCATTCCCTCCCCCTAATATGCATGACCCCACCACAAATAAAAAACTCATCATGACTAGGTAATATACAACACTAACTATATCATGCTTAGTTAATATTAAAAACAAACTTATATCATCATAGCGACTAAAGGGAGATTTGGTATGAGGGGGTATCCATCCATCTGTATCATCAACTTGAATGTCGGGTAAAACACCCAAAACACAAATTTTTTTGGAATTAGTATGGTTATACATCTGTCATGGGGTGTGTATGGAAGTAACATAAAATTTATGATTGAAATATTGAACACAATATAAAAACTATAAGTTCACATCAAACACACTAGTTTATAACAAACCACCACCCCTTCCCCTTACAATCTTCATGAGAGCCACTACCACCACCAAATGAATCAAACCACACAACTAGAACCCAAAACCAAACAATTACACTTAAAAATAAATCTTCTACAATTTTTTATATTTTAAAGAGCTTCCACTAAATCAAATGTACTAAGTAATCCATTCATAATTATAGAACCATTTTATCAATACATCAATTAATTTGGGATAATAATCACACATAAATCACAACCCATTCTTATTCATATACCAACTCATGATATTTCATTTTAATCATTTCAATTACTTCCACCTATAATGTGGAAACTGAAAAAACTACATAATAAAACAACTCATCCATATAACATTAACCATCTCCATAGAACCACATCATCCATGATATATCACCATAATAAAAAAATGCATCAAACTCTAGAAATCACAAGAACTGCATGACATAATAATGAAACATCATCACCACCACACATCACAACTATAACGCATCATAAAGACAACCCATCACCACCAAATCAATTAAAAAAACAAAAATACAAACCTACCACATGTCACCAACACCGCAAATCAATTCCAATGAAAAGAACCAAAATCACACATCACCACCATTAGTCAAGTTAATAGAATAAGAAAAATTAAACAAAACAACACAATATGCCTTCCAAACATTAGGTTCAATGGATTACATTACATGACATCCTTATTTATCATGGGTATTCTCAGAGATATTTGATATTTCCCTAGGAAACCTATTCATTATCCTAGTATAAGTGATTATCAATTTCCTTCAATGTGATATCAAGTAATCATGAAATAAGGGTGTGACAACCGTATCAACTACAATACATGAAAGGACCCAAACAAAATTATTTTTTAGAAATGGTAAATTCAATTTCAAATGATAATAATAATAATATTAAAAATTAAAAAACATGACATTTCTTCTGATTAACATCAATATATGATTAATGAAATATATTAGATTTATTATGTAGACCCCTAAAATCCACCTAATAGAAGTGAAAACAATGGAATCCACAAACATTCGCATAAATGGAGTGAGAGTGAGGATCCCATAAATAAAATAAGTTATTTGAGTCACTTTTCACCACATGGAGAATGAGAAAAAAATTCTTAATACCACAACCACACTAAGAAACCTCATATCTACCTAATACACAAAAACAATTCATTAAAATCAATGACCAAACACTCATTGAATTATAAAAACAAAATTACTATGAAATCCAAAATAGTAACCAAATAAAACTAGGGATAAAATGGGATTTAATAACGATCGATTTCAAAACAACAACAATCAGAAGACAAAGTGAAATGATGAAAAATAAGGTGGGGAATGTCTTCAAAATAAATTAAGGATTACTAAAAACCAAGATGTATAATATAATTTCAGTGAGCCATGGTATTTGTAAATAAAATGTACATTTTCCTAGTTATTGCAGAAAGAGAATATTTATGACGTGAGTTTTTTTTAAGATGCTTAAATTAAATACATGAATCATATTAAGGTCATCAATCCATAAAACTACAAAATCAACGAACACATTACACTATTCCTAGAACCTCACCTCAAATTAATTCATGTCATGAATAGTTACTTCATGTTATCAGTTCATCAGGAAAATAAATCCCATCCAAAATAGTAATTTATGAATCAATAGACACTAAGATCCAAACATAATCTCATGTTGTGACCACATGATCACATCATAAACCATCTAATAAAATAGAACTTCTACTCAAAATTTCATCAAATCCTTCTTGAACCCCCTCAAAATAAATTCAATATTTTTGTAGGAAATACATTAAATTCTCAAAAAATAATTAAGGCCTACCAGATTTATTACCACATGAGACATACCAATGCATCAAGGGGATATATAATTCTAATGGCCACCACCAATAATATATGTTCCATGTATTCTTCACATAATGAATTACCAACACAATATGATGTCAATATACCTTAATAATAAATATGAATCTATACTGGATCAAGAATGGAGAATATCAATACTCTCTAATTATAAGAATAAAATTTTCATGTTTTTTTTCAAGTAACACCATTTGTGTCAATGGTATATGTGTACGAAAATATTGAAATGATATATATATATATATATTTTTCAATGATACCATTTAATATAGATTTAATTTCAAAATAATAACAGAGAGTAATAGAGAAGAATACTTCACAGAACTGAGAATATTACTTATGAAATAAATAAGGTATGAACCATCAATAAATAATGGATGAAATAATATTATAAATTCATCAAAAATTAATGTTTTTATGTTATTTAAATCCATTTAAAAAGTATATTAAAAAATTTTAGTAAAAGATTAAAAGTAATTATCTTAAAACTTTTATAAAATTTTCTTAAAGATGATGTTATAAACAAAATAATAAACTATTTTAAAAAGGATTCAATGATACATTTAGATAATTATTTACAAAAGAATTATGGGAATTTAATATTTAAAATAAAATATGATTAATTAAGAAAATTTATAGTGGAAGATAAAATATACATAGATTTAATGAAACCCTTTTTAATCCCTTTTTGAGAAAATAATCTCCCCTTTTTTGTATCTTTTAAAAATGAAAATAAAAAATAATTAGATTATGATTTTTCTGAAATAAAAAATGATGTTTTAAAATTATATTTATAAAAAATAAAGAATATAAATTTTCGAAATTGAGGTAATGTGGTATATATTTTGAAAAATAGTTTTTTCACATTTTCTAAAATTGATTAAAAAATAAGCCACAATGAAAAGAATGAATGGATTCCTTTATATTTTTAATAGAAATTAAATTTTAACATAATTTTAGATCAATTGTTTTTATAAAAAATTAATTTTCATAAAACATAAGATAGATTATAGATTATATCAGTGTAAGGGAAATTTTCCCACCAAACAAATGAGAGATAAGGTTATATTTTATTATAAAAAACCTTCTAGTGGATTTGATTATCAAAGAGGGTAAAAATTGAAATAATTATTTTAAAACAAATAAATAACATCATGAGAATAAATTATAATTTTTTTAATAGAGAATAATAAATTAATCAACTTAAATAATACTCAACCAAAAATATTCTCGATTAAAAGTGAAATTGAAACATAAACCCTTAACTTGGATTCTCGCATGGTCAGAATCGTCCCAACCTTTGGTATAATAAATTTATATTTATTATTCTACTATATGACATACATATATATATATATCATAAAATATATCATTAATTAAAAACATCTTTTTACCCATTTTCTCATAATTATTTTTTAAAATTAATTATTTAATCTCTTACTATTATGCATGTTTTGATTTGTTGGTTTAAAAATTTTCACCTTTTTAATGGTTTCATAATGAATATATATATATATATATATGAAATTTATATATTTAATATTATTTTTGTAACATTCATGTTAGGTATTAATGAAAACGTTATTACATTGGTTCGTGGAGGTGGTAGCCCACATGTATGCACTATTAATATTTTCCATTTTCCAATATATAGGAGGATAAGAAGATCAAAAATAGTTTGTTTTTGAATAAAAATAATTGTGTCAAAATAATTTAATAAATACATTAAATCCATATTTATATCCATTCATGCAAGCTGGCTATGAAAAACAAAACACATCACTTTGTGCAGGTGATATTCCACGCATATAGAGAAGATACATTTTCATTTCCTATAGGATGCAAATAGAAAAGACTATACATTTTAGAAACCCTAAATCAAGATTTATTACACAAATATACATAAAAAATACCAAAATATTGTATGGTCCAATGTATTAGGTTAATTAGATACAAGTAACAGTAACTTGCGATAGAGATACATCGCCATTAATTAAAACTTCATAACATGCCATAATAATTCCATTGAGCTTCTAAAATCACATAGGATAACCCAATAACATATAACAGAAGTTACTAATTTGTAAATACCATTACAGTAATAATAAAATAATAACATGATAAACGTTTTATAAGTGATTGAATAGGAAATGTTAGGTGACATATAAGGGATAAAATTATAAACATGAACATCAAAGAATGAGATAAGATGATAATGTCATGGAAACATATGAATGTACAACAAAAACGTGAAATCATAATAAAAAGTCATGGAAAACCACTAAAACATCACAAGATAGTTTTCATAGTCTATATGACTATTCACCATATATGGAATATCATGATATAAAAACATTACCTAATGCATTTGACGGAAAAATAATTCTAGGACCACCCATTACATTCATAACATATACATGCATTTGTGTTCCATGAAGATCATACAACTTAAATATGAATTTGATAAATTTAAATAGAATTATTAAGGAGTGTGGGTACATACATTGGTGCCCTAAATTATTTAATAATAGGTATATCTTAGCGAATACACTTGAGTGGAAATGGGGATGTGTTTTCACAATACAAAAGTACAACATGGAAAATCATGGGACAATTTTGACATTATAAAAGGTGTAAATAAAGGTTCATGGAAGGGTTTATAGAAGTGACTGGTGGAATCTTATTTCGTGTTAATAATAATATTATTAAATGGATTTGTAAAATCACATTAAAACATTAATATTTTAAAATAAAAATATTTAGTTCAAAGATAGTATTTGATTAAAAATTATGAGAAGAGAATCACTTACCTTAAGATGGTGCATCTAAAATCTTGTAGAAGCTTATTATGATGTTTGTAATATATTTTTATAGGATTTAAAGAGAGAGAGGAAGAGTAAATTCATTCTCAATGGGTTTTTAGTGAATATGAATTAGAGTTTCTTTGGGTATTTATATTAAAATAAATTGGAATTCATTATTAATTTCGAACATATATTTTGGACACTAGGTGATAAAATAATCATTACCAAAAAACATCTCATAGGTCTTTCCCGTGGTTTATGCCAAATATAATTGGGTATAAAAATTCATTTAGGATATTAATTTCACTCCTAATTTTTTTTCAATTGATGACGTTTATTTGAGTAATGTTCATAAATAATTTATTTTAAAACCTTAAAATAAAATATAGGTTTTAAAGGAAGAATTAAATGTTTGTAATATGAATCAAATAACTTTAAAAACACAATATTACAAAGGGGAAAAAAATTTAGTTAGGGATTCCATTTACATTATTTATTATATCATTTTTGGGAATTTATGATGTCATAATTTATATCGTATATTTATACGGAATTTAATTTTTACCCAATAATTTGAATGTGTCCCAAAATTATTAAAATTTCACAATTGGATATTATTTACTTGATTATTTCAAAAATAATATTTTTATTTCAAAAAATAATTTTATAAATTAGATAATATACACTTCAAAAAAATACTTATTTATTTGAAAATTATAATTTTTATTCCATTAAACACTTTCTAATCAATATAAAAACTATATTGGACAATATAAACTTATATTATAGTATATTAATAAATAATTTTATTTAATAATAATATTTTATGAAATTAACATTCATTTCAAAATGTTATGAATTTATCAAAAAGATTGTTTTAATTGAAAAAATATATATTTCCCATAAATAAAAATTTTCTCTTCATATTGAAATATAATTTTATTCTAACTCATTAACTAATCATATATATATATATATATTAATTGATAATTAAAAAAGGATTAATATAATTTTTTTATTAAAATTAAAATAATAAAATTCATACAACTATGGCCTAGGTCCAAAACCCCTTATCACATTAGTGTACGCCCTAAGTGTGAGGTATGTAATGATGGTATTTTATTGAGGTGGTACATAAAATATGGTTTCGTATGTGATCTAAAATAGATTAAAATTATCACATAAATAGTTTCTCGCTAGTTTTAGTTGATTAATATTGGATTTATCTTGGTTAAGATTACATCCTAGTTATTCCATCACCATCAAAATATCTAACAAATGGGATTTATAGGTAACACTACATCTTTTCTAGGCAATATCTGTTTCCATATATATAAATTAGACATATATCATAACCATTAATTAATACCAATCGTAATGGTCACTATCAAAAAACTATATTATCAATTATTTTATTTCTTAATATTATTTTATGTCTAAAATTCTATATTTTATAATGGTATAAAAAACTATGTTGTGCTTATGATTTTAATAGTTACATTACTTATTAATGTATTTATTTATTCAAAAAATAATTTCGTTTTTAAAATATTGGGTTGTTATATTATTCCCCCTTCAATTTTTTTAAATACCAAAATATATTAGGGTGATTCAATTTCATTCCCTATTCCAGTTCTCATTTTTCTACCTCAAACATATGGTTTCACACTATTAATTTGACCTTGTGAGCGGAAATTGTTCATGGAACATTGAATCTATGATCTATGATCTTCACCTAATATACCACATATTAATAACCATTCTAAAAGGGTACAACCATTATATTTAGTACATCTAAGTAGTTTTTTATATTCTTCTTCAAGAGAGATACATTGAACACATCTTATAATCGAGATAGGTTAGGTTTGAGTGCAAGTCTATTGGCCATACCACAGATTAGATGAAGGATCTCAAAGAGGATGATGAATTTTATTTTATGCTTTCCCTTTATCCCAACCCTAATAATTTTCTTCCACGGTATTAAATAAAGGATTAAACTATCTATAACATCAAACTCTTGTCCTCATCAATTATTTTCAACATATATTTTATATTGAATTTTCCCTGATTTCATAGGGTTTTAATGGTTTGAACCATATTTATTATATATTAGATAATATAAGGTCACATCAGAATACACACTCTAAATTCATTCCAACATTTTGGAGTCCAGAACCTCTAACCATTAATAGTTTCATAAGGTTCCATTTGAATGTTAAAATGGATACTATTGTAATATGATTGTTCCCCTATGAAAAGGTGTTGATCCCAGAATCCTATAAAATCCTTTGAATAAGATCTAAACATATAATTAAGTGTTGGGATGGTTTTATTAGACCGACCATCCATCTATGGGTGATAATTAATACATAAAATCAACACATTATCTAATGATTTATAAAGTATTGTCTAAAACTATAGCATCCTGACATGGAAGCAACAAAGAGGTTTACAGAACTAGTCAACCACATGACCTCAAGTATACCTCCCCATACTCTAAAGGCTGCCAACTAGTAGTGAGAACCTAGGATGTGTCTATTGGGATACTATTATATATTTATTAGAGCATATCACATCAGTAAATAATAATGATAATGAGTGGAAATTATAATAAATAAAAAACAATAGAATAAGAAATCATCCATACAATAAAAAGGTGTAATTATAATCAATATTAGATAAAAAATATTATGATCACACAATGATGTTATACAAAAAGGGATATACACATGATACATCCGAATAGGAATATAAAACTTGATAAAAGAAAAAAATAATATTTTTTCTTTTAATAGAATCATGAGAATTGTTTTTGTTTATATGATCCCTTACAATATCCTAGTACTAAAAATCAAACTTCAGAAACCTGATACTTCCCTTTTTCTATCCCTATAGTTACATGGTATGTTCGGTTTCGATATGAAACCCAAATAGGGTGTGGGATATAAATAGTAGGCCATAAACAATTTTAAATAGAAAAATATAGATAGTTATTATAAAATTACTTGTGTTGATATATATAAAGTTGAGTAAGAATAAAATATATAAACATGTTGGCCATAGTTCGCAAAGGACACTAGGAAGACACCTCTTACTTTTTCATAATCCTGATGATCTCTGAATAATTAATCAGATGCATACATATATATGGTATATATATTTTGTGACATTAATAGCCATATATATAGATACTTATCCTTCCTGAGACCCTAGGAGTAACTACGGTGTCCATGGGTAGTAGTATGAGTCTCATAGGATGCCAAGAGACACCATGCCCACAAGTCACATTTGCTAGGGATTTGATTCCTGACTAGAAACATTGTGTGGGACATCATTACTGAGTATCACAAGTATTTGGGATACCTTTTCCATGTATCACATGTGTAGGTACACTATGACTGAGTGTCATAAGTATGATGGACTCCATGCTTGAGTATCATAATTATGATGGGCGCTTTACATGAGTATGATATGTGCAATGGATGTCTTTCCCAAGTATCGATTGTGTGGGGCCTCCAGGACTATATATTTTATGTTTATAAGGAATTTTTTTCTTTTCAATAAGACATGGGTTTAATTAAAATTCATTTATCCATCCATTAGATAAGGGGATTATCCTTAAATATTGGGAATACATGAAAAGTGATCACAATCAACCCCACATAGAAATAGTTGTGTCCATAAAAACATTTAATAATTAATGGCAATCACATGATAACACACTAATGGATGTAACCAGTCCAGGTGGGGAACCCATGACCATAAAAGGGTATATTGGGTACCTCCAATGATGGTAAAAATTAAAATAAGGTGAGGATCAATTTAAAAGAAATGCACAGAATGTCTTGCTTGCATCACAACAACACATGTTATAAAATGGCTCAGTTTTTGTAGAAAATTACTTGACCACAGACCTTAGATTGGTATAAAACTACTCATCTATTTTAGGCCTTTTAATAGAGGTATAATGGATGAAAATAGAAGAATCAAAAAATTCCTGGAAAATATGGCATACGGCCTCAAACCAAAATAGTTCCAATAAATGTGAGATAAACAAATAAAATTAGAGAGTTTATTGACCTTATTACTGATGCACTACAAAAGTGATGAAAATTGTTTTGATCGAAGTAAAGATAAATAAAAATAATGGAAACTACGTTGGAGGATAAGAGGAGCTCCTCTATATGACTACAACAGGAGAAAAAGAGGTTTCTATTAAAAGGGAGGGTTTTCAACCATAAAAAGGGTTCATGAAAGATTCATGAAATGAATGGAATTAACTCCATGAATTCCAATGGGTTTCCCCTTCTTGGAAAAACCAATTCACATCACACTTTAGTCTAGGATATATTATCAAAATTAATATAATTGAAATATTAAATTCACCAGTTTCCCCTACTAAAAAAACCAATTCATGGCATGTGTGGGGTCTATCCAGGACGATTATCATTAGGAATTGAATTAGTTGTGTTTAATAATTTCATGCCCTACCAAAACAAATTGGTTCTGGCCAACATTATTCACATTGTGAATTTAATTCATGGTGTATATTGAATTCCTTCACAATAAAACTCATAAGGCTGGGCTGTTCAATTCATGTCCTGAATTCAATTCACCACATGAATTTGTTATACAACCAACCAATAGACCACCTACTACCTTATTCCAAATAGAATCCCAACTGTCCTCACGCCATGATTACCTTGTCAATTTCAAAATACAACCCTAAAAATAGTTCACCGAAAATATAATTGGATTTTTACCTCTTTAAAGCGGGGAAATTATAACCTTCACTTCAAAATGAAACCAATATTAAAGTTCCATTACAATAGTATTGAAACAAAATACAATAAATATTCTAGAAACTGAGTATGTAAATCAACCTCTCTCTCCTAGATCCCATCCAATACATGGTTGTGCTGTTATAACACCAGGACTATTTGAATAAACCTACATCATAGGGCCTTCATGCTTCAATCAATGATACATACTAGATTCACCTAAAAGGTGGGATATAAAAATTTCTCACTATCCTATGTTTAAAATAAAAGAGAATGTACCAGGTAATAATGGTGAAGCTGTGATACATTGAATACATCATGCATGGTACTGTACCTCGGAAGTAAATCTAACCGAAAGGCTACCAACATGATTCTTTACATGATCTTGCTTGGCCTGATGTAATAACGAGATAAACTTCCCTATATATGAATTAATTTATGACCCAATCTAGGTGAAACTCTTAGAAATACATGATGTTCCACCTTGGACTCTTGTGTTTTATGATAAATACTAGTATTTGACTACTTCTTGGACTAATATGTATCCATAAACATCTAAACAAACCATACCATCTCTAAATTATCCTAAATGAGACAAGTTACCAGTATTATTGCCTCACATGCCTCTAACTAGCATATGGGTGAATGACATGGCCTACCATAAAGGTCCTCATATAAAGATATATGAATAGTTTCTTGAAATATACTATGATAGGAAATCTCAACTGCTGGTTAGTGTTTCTACCGTAAACCTCCATGATCAAGGAAACATTCCCAAAGCATATCCTTTAATACATGTATCATATGATTGAACTGAATATCAACATGAGGGTGATATGTTATACTGAAGATCTCCTATGGATACATTTATTTTTTCAACCATACTTAGAATCCTAAGGTAAAATGATATTCTCTATCAAATATCATTAAAATGGAAAAACCATGAAGGTGTATAGTGTCCAAAATGCAATTCCATCCATGTTTATAAATAGATAATTTCTCTTATATAGGCAAGAAGAGTTAAAACTAGGTCGACCTACCAATGATCACTAATATTGCATCACTGTTCCCAGGGGATGTTGAAAAACCCATCCGGAATCCATGGTGATGTCATCGCATATCCACTCAAGAATGGAAAGATGCTTTAAAATTCCAACAGTACACGGGTGCTCCCCCACCATGTAATTATAGGTGAAACATAATGTGATAAAACCTATAATATTCCTTTTTATACCCAGTCACGGAAACCAACAACATATATCTAACTACTTCTTGATATGCCTAGGGTGTACTGATCAAATATAAGCATGATAATCCCACATAAATTATTCCCATATTTCAGAAGGAATCCGGATAAATCCATGAAAATGTAGGCTCTCCTCCTCATCAACAACCCAACAAGGTGGTGGGTAATATACTATAATACTCCCCCTTATGACTAATCCATTGTGATATGAATGTTGTCTCATACTTACCCATTACAAAAAATAAGATATCAGTGCTAATGATGAAAACATAGGTTTCCCACAACATTCTGGAACAACATGGTTTATATCATAAAATAAGGCCATCAATTTCCATATCTAAATTCCTAAATTTATGTCATCTGTATGAGTCTTCTATCTCTAGACATAAACTATTGAATTTCCCTTTCCATGTTTGTAGGCATGCTCAAAGGTGAATGATTGAAGTTACTCCACCCACTTATGCTCCATTATATTAATGTTAGGATTTGTTGAAATGTATTTGAGACTTTTATGTTATTTGTAAATGATAAATAATTCCCCAATAGTTAATTACTCCAACACTGTAAATCATTACCATAACTACTTTCTCATTTTCATTCATATGGGAATTGTTATCACAAGGTCTCAACTGGCTATACCTGAATTCTACAACCCGATATCCATACATCAGAACTACCCCAATAATGATTGATGATCTATAAAAATAATCTATATAAATTATTCCCAAATATATTAGAATATGGATAATATCTAAAGTTAGTATCCCTTTCATATTTTAAAAGTTGTTCTCACATGCATCTGACCATAATAACTTAATACCCATTTTAGTCAATCCCATGAGAGGTGCTTCTAGATGTAAAAATGGTAGAATAAAATTCCTATAATTTCTATCCAATCCCATGGTCATATGTATATCAAAATAACTCTTTTTAATTCTACTAGGATACTATGGAAGTAACCTACTTTGGGGCAACAGATTCTCATGCATCTGAAAAAATGTGTCCTAGGAAGTTAGCCATATTAACCCAAAAGTTTTATTTAGCAACCTTACAATATAGATGGTTATCTATCAATGTTTTCATAATTAACACAAGGTGTTTTTCATGGTCGTGTCTTGTGTGAGTATACAGCAGGATATATTCCATGAATACCACCACAAATAAATCCAAATACGGATAAAAAAACTGATTCATCTAGGCCATGAAAGTTGTCGGTGCATTCTTAAGGCTGAACAACATAATCAGATACTTATACAAGACATATGTACTATGGAGCACAATAAATGTTGTGTTTTATGGTTTCACCAGTACCTGATGGAATCCGAACCTCAACATGATGATAGAGAAAAAAACCACTCATCAGATATGGTTTAAGAGGTCATATATATGAGGTAGTGGATACCAGTACTTAATAATAAGTTGGTTCAATTGATGGAAATCCACACAAAACCTATGGGTCACATCTTAAATCATCATGAAAAGGATAAGTGAATTCCATGGTGACGTAATGGGTCATAAAAAACCCATAGCTTCCAAAAACACTAACAACTTTTTGAGTTCCTCGAGATCTAATGTTATTATCCATTTATGAATAATATATACAAGTGACTCTCCTAGAAATAGCTCATTGGTGAACCCTACCACTCTCATAGGAGTTAACCAAAAAAATCATCAAGGAAAACACCAATTAATTGACCCACTATAGTAGGGGATTAAATATGATTATTTCACTGATATCTCCTAAATATACTATCCATATTGGCTATTACTCCACCAACCCATGATTCTTAGGTTTAGATCGACTTGCTTGGACAGCCCATCAACCATTATGAATATAATTACCACCCTTGGGTGATTTAAATGAAACCCTCTAGAGATAGATATCAAAATGTTCATGATAAGGTATTATCCAATATATTCTGAGTATGGAATCGAATAATACCATCTCGGGGATGATTAGAATCCAGGAGAACTGGTACCCACCCATATCAAAAGGGAAATACTTGTACTGAAATAAACTCTCTGATTAAACCCCTAGTAGTGTGTTGAGAGTGATCCCACCACATAAATACCCTATCTCTAGGCCCAAACATTCCTAAACCACTTAAAACATAATTTTTTTTAATGTTTCTATATTAAATATTGTAGATTCCAATATTGTGGTTAATATAATAATAACACTGACAATAGAAGGCCCAAAATTTTGTTCCATGGAAAAGGGATGCACTACATAGAAATGGCCATATCTACATCCCAGATATATACATGGATACTCTATGTAGGTCGATTATGCTAGAACTAAATGTATAGAGATTGATTACCTCTCTCATGAGAACCTCCTCTGACTGATTTTCCAGTTGTACTCAAGCTACCTACCTGGATAGGTTATACTGATTTAAATGGAAGAGAAAATACAGATCATCTCCCACAAGGAACATGTGGAAGAGTCTTGTAGAGGTATTGAAGATTCCCCAACCTTGTGCAACATAAGTATTCAATGAGATCTATTGGATATTGGGGATTCATATGTATATGATTTCCACCTAGGTGGAACACTATATAACAATTATTTGGTTTCATCTGACTGCTTTTACCCCCACATGCAATCTTAAAATTCAAATTTTTTGGACTGTAGTTAAACCACTTCTTTACCTCGGTGAGGAACCAGACTATCTCACACTAGAATATTCCCTCATGTTCCATTATTCCATGCCTTGACTCTTCGGGCCCTGAACCATGACTACCCCATGTCTACCTTCAATAGGCTAGGGGATGGCGACGAGTTCCAAGTAGGAATATCAAACACATGGGAGGCATTTTCCTATCATCCGTATACACATGAACTCAAATCCATATTCATCAAATAGTGATGAGATAATAATAACTAAAACAAAAAATTAATGAAAACATATATCACACAAACCAAGAAAAAAAGTATTGAATGTTTAAAATTGAAAAATATAATCCAGCCATAAATTGTAAAATGTCAAACCTACTCAGATGGAGGGAAATTTTTTCAAACAAAACCACATGAAAAAACCTCAGTGAAGCATTGATATGTGCTTTGGTAAATCAATCTCAATATGCTCCACTTTCTCTAGGCCCACTTGGGACTCCATCCGATGACCTATATTCTATACAGGAGGCAAAATTTGTAGCAATATCTATTTAACGGGTTAGTATAAAAATACCCATTAGGATCCACAAACAACCAAAATGAAGGGTAAAAACTAAAGGGAATCTGTCTGCTTGACTAATGTCAGAGGGAACACAAGATAGAGGGAACAAGAAACACCATCTAGACACATCCTCATCTGTCATAACTAATCATATCATCTCTAAATGGTGTTTCAATAAATATATATTACATGACGCCAATTAATCCATCAATACCCAAGATAAACTCATCTTAGAGTCCATGTACAATGATCTCCCCACCTAACTGCCAGCCATATGATCTGACTCTAGGGTCAAAGGTAACACTCGTCTAAGATAACTTAATCCATGAGACCTACCATACCAGTTGGTACCTGTCCATGATATATCACTCATTTAGAAGTCTACATCCATCCATGATGGTACTTATCAGTGAGAATGAACTCATTGGGTCTCTCAATTATGAATGTAATTCTGTCTCTCAGCGGATCCTGATTCTCGGATAGGAGACCTCACTCATCCCATTTGGGACACTCATCTATCCCTACTAGAAGTACTGAAAATATTATCTAACGTATATGAGATCACTCTTAGGATGAATGGGGGACATGAAAAACCTAATTTCTTAAATCCATCGATCATATTTCTCAGATAGAGGATCAAACCCAAGAAGGATGGGGGATGACACAGACCCTAATGAATCTCATAGACATGATACACAAATAGGGGATCATACTTAGAACCCCATGGAGATACCCCAAACCTAAATCTAGATCTAACCACTATGTGGGGGATTATACTCTTGAAAATACCATGAACCCCACTGAAACTAAACAATGAGCATGTGATTATACTCATGAAGGTACTAAAAACCCTACTGAAACACACCCTCTAAGTATGGGATTGTATATATAATGATACCAAAAACATTAATGGGATATGCTACTAGATATGGGATCACCACCTTTCTTGATGGTCTTAAATATACAATAAACACCTTCTAGGGAAGTCAAAAACATATAAGATCTATCCCCAACCTCCTGGAGGGATTCACCAACTCTATCTAATCTCAATCAATCAACGGGATCAAAATATTATTTTTAGGATATAATTACATACTATACCCTCATAGGGATAGAAAAACATAACATACTGATATGATATAATTCTATACATTTCTAACAAGTGACCCACTAACTTCACATCACATCACATTCCTCATTCCAATGCCATTTCCACCATCACTTCCCAATAGTCTAAAAACTGTGGATAGGATACTTGTGGCCTCCATCCAAGTCTTGAATATTGAAATGTGTGAGGGAGAAAATATCTAAGTGGATTATAGGGTGTAAAACCTTAGTAAATGGAATTTATCTTAGAAAATGTCCCACGGATGTGTCCCCTCTCGGTACTAGGAATGTAAAAGAATACTAAAGGGTGTGTAACCATTTCACAGGGAATGTGACCATATCTGATATCCTATATAATTATATGGTGATGTCACTAAACATAGAGTGTACCTCTTGAACATGAAGTGTTCCTCTTAAATATGCCTAAGACTATTCTCTTGGACATCTACATGTACGAATCCACATGTCTATGGTCTCGGAAAAGTAATTCAACACATTATTGTCCCCCATCATGATATCCCTGGACATTTCCTTTAGCTACATAGCCTGGGGTCACTACAAGGTATTTACCCCCAGTACATAGTGTGTAGTTCCCAAAATTAATCCTCCCCAAACAAGAAGAACACATATTGTGTGCTCTTGCACTACATGTTGTGTGAATAGTAAATCCAAACAAGAATCCCTTCTAATACACCAGTAACTCCCCATTTACCATATAAACCCATAGATCTACCCACAAGGGATCTCCAAAAATAAAAAAAGGGTAAAAAACCATAAAATAAAAAATTTAAGGGGATCAATAAATATAGATCATTAATTCACTTACATCATAGTGAAATTACAATGCTTTGGGTCCATATCCATGCTCTGAAGCTGATGAACCGTGATCCTGTATCGATCACCATCAAGATCAGAGGTGGAAGATGGCACTTCCACATCAGTTTTTCTATAGAATAAGGGAGACCCATATCCCATTAATCTTTGAATCAGAAGGAATCAATGGGGGTGGGGGTCATATTGGGTTTTTAATTAAATTTTATTTAATTAATAACTTTAGAAACAAATTTTCTTCTTACACATCCTCAATTGTGAACATGATGTAGACCAACATTTTGTAGAACCTAGGGTAATCACGACATTCTAAACTCAACTCTGGGATGAGTTTTAAAATATGAGAAATTTTTTTGGAGTGAAATCTATTTTACAGAAAAAACAATGTGTGCATGATAAAATATATTTAATATCATCGCATCGAGGCTCCACAGGCTGTAGAGTTCCGATTGACCCAACACCTACATCCAGAAATATTCTACAGAATATTCCAAAATCTTACAATGAAAAATCTGAGTCACTAAATCCTACCCATAATAAGACTCATGGTCCCCAAATAGATAAATTTTACCCATATGGGGAAAATTAAGATCTCAACTATAGCTCTCACACTAGAGAGCTCACAAGAGGGTTCTCATGTTGTCTGAAAATACACAGACATGGGAACCATAGAAGACAAAACACACACATGATCTAGCTCAAACATGTTTGAAATTGTGAAAAGAAAAGTAAAAATGTCTCCTACTTTGTGAATAGTGTAAATCATAAAAAACCTATTCAATCTATGGTCCTAGGGTCATATAGTGCACTACCCCACTGACTCGATTTAGGAACTAGTGAAACTAGATAGTTTTCATTCACCCTTGGATGAACTTAAAAATCAATATCCATCAGTAGAACCAACTCTGAGAAGACAATGTTGTATCCCACTCTCCAACGAGTATAATAGTGACCTAAATGGACTCCTGAACAAGGCCTGCAATAGTTCTGTGCTAATGGTGGAGTGACAAATGCCGCATTCCAAAATGAAAAATTGAAGCATGTTCAACATAACCAAAATGATTCACTCAACTTGTGAAAACCACCACCCTCCTAATAGTACTAATAAGGGAAAGAAACATACTCAACACCATGTATCATAGTGTGACTAGATTCATTATCAAACACTGGATGTTTTACATTTTCTCCACCTTTAGAAATCTCATGATGAACATATCCAATCAATATCTTATAATGTGAGACCTTGAGAACATAATCTCATTGATATTAATCCTTGAATCTCTTCAAATGTAGAAGGGTAACCACCAATAACTAAATAATTTTTGTTTCATCCTCAAGTGACTCGTGTGTTAATTTGACGCCTGAACCAATAGGGTAACAATAAACAATACCCAGCTACCCATGTGACACATTAGGTCTTATCAGACCCTCTATCTAAAAACATACAACTACACCACAACTGATGATGCTCCATGAAATTCAAAGAATATAAAAATCTCATTAGGGAGTTAAACCTGACACTTCCTCAGGTAGATATCCTAAACTACACCACAACCAATGGAAACCAAAATCACATAGCACTACTTTTCTAAGGGTCATACTAGCCATTGGATAAAATTAGGCTATATCTACCTACACGTGAGATGATATTACTTGAACTAGGATCACTCCTCAAAAGAGGAATACTCCATCCCACATGCTAGAAACCCAACCACAGCCGCCCATGGAAACCAACTAAGCATGAAGTGTGTAGTCCCTGATCCTCTCTATAGGATCCTATGATATAAGGATTGAGCATAAATGATCTCCTATTTTTTTGAATGCCTACTCAAACACTCTAGTGTATATCAATGATCTGAACACGTATGTCAAAGGAAATTGTCAACCACACCTCACCACGATCTAATTTGGGAAGCATGAACTCACCTCCACCACATTATATCATTTCCCAAGAACATGTATAAGTAAGAGATGTGTCCTTTTTTTGGGTCCAAATATATGGAAAAATTAAACATATCAGGGATCTAAGATAACCAACGTCACACTTGATAAACCTAGGGAAATAATTTTAAAGAATACAGTACCTCACAATAGTTCCTAATAGTATAACTGAAAAAGTATACAACACAATAGCATACCTTTAATCATCCTAGAAGCCTCTGGGTCATAAGACTATGTGACCTATAGTTTTCATCACAACCATATTCTATCTCCTCGTACCTAGTGTTGACCACTTGGGGTTTTTTTACAACATATCAAACCTTATTCCACATCCTACTGCTCTCCGCACTCCTCCACCACATCCTCAATAATGCGGAAATCCATTATCCTTTTGGTGACTCAATTTGGGTGTTCCAAATACCGTCTACCTCTTAGTATCATTGTGGGTAAGAAACTATCATATGAGATGTCCCCATTCATCATAGGAAAAATACATCTATCTTGTTGATAAATATATCTATCCAAAGAGACATTAGATGCAGTACCTCCATATAAGGATTAACTCCCGATGTTTGTCACATGCCCGATCCAAAAGTTTACCTCCAACCACATAATACTGAGGTATAAGCTCTTGTGTTCCTAACACCAACTGTTGAAGTCTTATCATATAGAATGATCTCCACCATTATGTCCAGCTCAATAAATCCATCATAGGAGAGAATGAACAATGATATCACTAAACCCCTAATATCCCAGTGTAATCCCTATTTGATGGTCGATGAATTGAAAAAAAATATTTCTATCCATATCCATAGAGAACTGAAAATTCTCTTTGAAACCCACAAAATAATCTTGAATATCGACTCTACTATATTGAAGTAGAAAATGTTCCTATATGTCGAATGATCTCATCGTGGTTGGATATAAATATTACTTAAAGAGCTGGTCAATCTTTTTACATGTGAGAATCATCTCTTGGTGCGTCTGTAACAACATGATCCACCATGGCCCAACTAATCCGTGTATAAGACTCACTTGGAGGAAAAACATATGATTAGGTGGTATCCTAAAAAGGAGTAAATCATTTGTGATTTCTTTAAGATAGTCCTCGAATACCTGGGTATCTATCTCTCCTTGACACCAATGAGGTATTTCCCTCATAAAATCTTAAAGAAATCTCAACCTATAAACATCCTTAGCCTTAAATGCTAGCACAAATTTCAACTCAACGGGTGGTCACTCGACTGGAAAAGAACCTAGAGGCTCGACCACAAGACTAGTTACCTACATCGAGGCTTCATCACCAGGAAAATCATTATCACAATCCCACCATGGAACCCTATCAAGATTTCATCATAGAGGATTCTTGAAATATAATCATGATGCCCCATGGTCATATATTATATATTCGTAGATGAATAAAAAAGGATATGAAACCCCCACCCAAGTCTTATATGATGCATACAATAAAATTTCCCTTCAAACCATGCCTAAATAAACTATGTTAATAGGTTTGTTATTAGAGTACTGGTGAATGGAAACACCAATGGAAACTTTAATACTAGTTTCTTTATCTTGAAAAATAAACTCAAGAAACTTTCACAATGTCACTATAAATATCAAACCATGATCAAACATGAAAACTATATTTGGTCCTATGTAAGGACCTAATACGATAACACTATGTCATTACCCGACCCACTATGGGATAATACACGACTACCCAAATCCCACCTATAATAGGATAGGGGATGATGAACACCAATGAGTAGATATATCACACACTTGAGGGGAATTTGCCTATGGTACCTTTACACGTCCACACACATCCATCTCCATAAAATGTTTTAGACATAATAATAATTGAAAAAAAGAAATAATGCATACATCAATCCCACAAAGAGAGCAAAAAAATTACTCAATGTGTAATAGTTCAAAATATGAGCCCACAAAAAATATAAAAGAGTCCGACCTAATCAAATGGAGGGGACTATAATAAAATGAAACCATTAGAATAATCCTCAGTTATGCACCACTATACACCTCGGTCTATCCATCTCACTATTCTCTTCCTATTCTGGGCCCTCAGGGGAATCCATTGAGAGGCCTATCATCTCTACAAGAATGGAAATGTGTGGGAAGATAAGATGTAGGATATAGTATAATAATACCCAATGGTCTCCCTAAATCCTAAAATAAAAGTGCAAAACTAAAATGAAATAGTCCTCTTCACCCAAGCTAGATGGAACACAAGTGGTAGTGAACAAGATACTCCATATGAACCACTCCTAGGATATCGATACTAGTCATCTCATCTCCAATTGGTTTGTCAAACAAGAAATATTACATCAATTCAAAGAATCATAAAATAAAAATATATAATTATCCTAGACTCTATATTACATGAGTTCCCTACCCAACTGCTAGCCACATAATCCTACATGAAGATAAAAGTTAATACTGATTTAAGATAACTCATCCATGATCTAGGACAAACAAGATTGTACTTTTCTTGGAGATATCACTCATCAAGATATCCACAACCATTCATGTAGGTACTCATTCGAGAGAACATTCTATCAAGGTATCATCACAAAGAAATTCATCATATTAATACATAGATCTTGATTATTAGATAGGGGATCTCACCCATCCCTAATGGGGGACGTTCCTAACCCTACTAGAAACATTGAATATCTCATATCATAGATATTGGAACACTCCTAGGACTGTAGGGAGACAACATGAAAAAATATGGTTACTCCAAACATCATGACGCTCATATTGGGGATCACACCAAGCATCACTGGGGGATGCCACAAACCCTACATATTCTGAACGTTATGATACATATATAGGGGGTCATTCAAATACTTTTTAGAGATACCTAAAACCAAAATACGGATCAAACTGTGTTTTAGGGAATATATTCCTAATGATACCATGAACCCCATTAGAACAAACCACCATCTAGGGGATCATACTCATGACAATGTAAAAAACCCTACTGAAACACTACATCTTACTATAAGATCATATATCTGATGATGAAAAACATGCAATAAATATTTCCTTTTAGATAATGGATCACTACCCTGCTTGATGGTCACAATGCTACCACAAACCCCATCTAGAGAAGTTGATATGATAAGTGATTTTACCAAGATATATTGGAGGGATACACCAAATATATCTAAGATAATCTTGTCTAGGTGATCATAATCCTTTGATGAGGCTATAAAGCCACACTATACCCTCACAAGGATAGAATAATGGAACCCACTCAACTAATAATAGTCTATGTGTCACTAACAAGAAACCCTCTAACATCACATCAAATAGCATTTTGTATCCCAAAACTATCTCCACCATCCCATGCCACACAAATATATACACATGATAGGCTACTTGTGGGCCTCCATTCGGTTCATAAATAAGGAGATGCGTGAGGGGAACAAATATCAAAGGGGAGTAGAAAATTTGTACATTTAATACACAAAATGTATCTCAAAAACCATCCCCTATTAATGTCCCCTATAAATACTAGAAATGCAAAATATGAGTACTCAACAATACCCATGTCACACAATGTGTGACCCCATATGATCTTTTTGGTGTGTCATTTCCCATACATGGAAAAATTGTAATGTCTCCAAACAAGGAAAGTTCCTTTGGTATAAGAAATATTCACATAATCCAAGACAAAGATCATGTTCTTCACATTTTTCATTAACAGAACCACATGTATGTGTACAAATAAGTGTACTTACACACAAACATTTGCATCAACCCGACATCATAAGCTATATCCCTCGGCCACGTGACCTGGGATCACTACATGGTGTGTACCCATAGAATATTTAATGTAGTTACCAAAATTCATCTTCATTGAATTGTAAGTAAATAGGATGTGTGCTACAGCAATACACACCTGCGAATCAAAATACTAAATAAGAATTCACTCTATGCAAAAAATGAAACTCACCGATTTCTATAGAATCCCATAGATCTGCCGCCAAGGGATCACTAGTGGTCAAAATAGTGATCTAAAACCTTAAAAACGAGTTAAAGGGGATTTGTATGTAAATCTCAGAAATCCAGCTTCCTTATGGAAAACTTCCAAATCATCCAGTGCAGATATTCATTTAGAAGCCACTACACCATTATCCGCTACAGATCATCATAAATACTAGGGGTTGATAGTGGATGTTCTCCCCTCAGTTATTCTAAAACAATAGATATATCCCACTCATTTTAAAAAAAATTATTAGAATGAAACAAAGTATATAGGGGTTATAATATTTTATTTTTGAAATTATATTTAATTAATTGCCATGCCACCCAACATCCTTCCAATATTCCAATCACCGGGAACTCGACGTAGACGATCTTTATGTCATACATAAGGTAAACACCATACAGTAAAGTAAACCATGGAATCATATTTTCATATGAGATTTAAATATAAAGTTCAAGAAAATTTACTATAAAACTATGTGCATGTGATAAAATATATTTTATATTTTTAATATCACTACACTGAGGCTCTCTGGGCCCCATAATTACCCACCAACACTACACCTGGCTCTAAAATTATTCCTCAAAATATTATTATTTCTTACATGGGAAAAAGTGTAACTACACATTAAGTGTTGTGTTCTTGGTTCACTATCTCTAAAATGGTGGTCAACCAAAAGAAAATCCCATGAGATCAGATGGTGTACAAAATCCCATCCTCAAAATCTCTGGTTGCCTCTATCCCGTCACCTGTAAGTGTTTTTTAAAAGCACTGATGTTTGGTGTAATCAGATGAATACTCCATCATAGATATATCGCCCGAAATTAGAGGCATAAACTCTCTTGGATAGTATCATCATAGTTTATGTGAAAATATATAATCCTAAAAGGAAGTTTAGAGGTACACCTAGACCGTACCTTGATGTCAACCTACATAGGTGACAATATCCCACCATGTATTATTAGAGTCACAGAACATATAATTTATGAGATTTACCCCATCTCCAGAAGTTTCTCTAGATTTTAAATGATCAATAACATGACATGTATCCATGACTCAGCAGCCCTTGGACCTCTATCCCCTAAAAAGGTGGGGGATGATCCTAATATAATTCCCACATCATCTCCACCACAGTAGGGGCTGTTTTCGAAACTCCCTATACAGACTACCTGAAGTTAATGAATATATCTTAGAACTGATCATTGGTTCCCAATGGAGGAATAAAAGGATGTGCCTCTGGTGGAACAATAAGAGGTAATACTCATGGGTTAGGGATCTCCACCTGTGAAGTAAGGTCATTTCCATCCTCCAGTAGCACAACTCAAGGAATTCATTGAGTAATAACTCTACAATTTCCAACCACATTCCTTGGTTAATATTTAATAATATATTTTTTAAACAATAGTATAAATGCTTGGTTTAAAATCCTTCCTATTAAAAAGTCACACATCTCTTCACACTCCTAATTCTTGGTCTAGTTGATAAGATAGTTCAATATGGTTAATAATAGACACTTTCTACAACACATTACTAAGGTCGGGTCCGAGTAAGGGTCCCATAAAACAACACATGGGTTCAAGTACATGGAGTTTCAATTATAATTTTAAAATGAAAACTCTCTTTACTTTTCAATTAGAATCCCAATTTAATGATAACCATTTCAATTTAAATTTTAAACTTGTTTATTTTTTTCTCATTTATAGGCATTTTGATATCATAGGCTAGTTAGATGTTTCACCATTCCCAATTTATAATGTCACATAGTATTTATAAATTAAAAATGGCATGTCACGTAACAACGAAATGACACTTACAAATGGTATCTGGATGTAACATGTCATATTAAACTATTAGATTAAATGAACAACCATTAAAAATTTATAAAGTATGTGATTCGTCAATAATAATTCTCATTCATACTATAAAATCAACAAATTATTCATCCCATATAACCAGTGTTACATGGATAAAACCTTGTATTATTTGTTAATTAAGGTTTTCTCATCAATATATATTGGATAAATCCATTTATATTTATTTAGAAACAATAATTATTAAATCTATTTTTATGTACAAGAATGTTTTTCACTTTTCGAAATATAAAAATCATGTAATCAAAAACATATTAGGTGATACTAGAAATAAAACAATATGTTATTCTTATATGTCTTGGTATACTTCCGGATATATTAATACTCATGTGCTCATAATGATATGTGAGATGGTTTCCCCATGAAGTACCATGACAATGGAAAATAAATACATAATAATTATAACAATAGAAATTCCAAAAAGAATGTGTATCATCCAATGGTTAAATTATTACAACTGTAACTGGTGAAAACCAATAACAACAATTTACCAACCATGGTAATTTTACCTTTCCCCTTTACATGGTTGAGGTACTACTCAAAAAAGGCTCATTATCGAATTCCAACACATTACTTGTCTCTTATATAGTACCTTAGTAGTATGAAAAAGAAAAATGAAGCTATAGTGCTAATTTGTAGTATCCCAACCCAAAATCCACTAAGAGGTTCCCTAAATTAATTGGCCACATGAAATCATGTTTTCTTCTCTATACACTAAGGGATACTAACTAGTAGGGATGGACTAAGGTGTGCCGATGGGAAGAGTATTCCTTCTTGATTAGAGTGTAGAATAATATTACATTATAATAACTAGAATTATAAATTGTAACAAAAAAACCTACTGTAGAAAAATAAATTATCTTGATAATATATAGGTAGCTGCTAAATCAATAAGTTATACAATGTTTTCTGATCATTACATGATTCTATAAAAAATGTAAGTTCATTGGATATAGGAATACATGAATATAAAATATACAAAAAACATATAAATAGCCAAAAATAAATCTGCACTAGAATCAAAATCATAATCTCCATCCTCTACTCCCATACTCTATCCTAGTATGAAAAAGAAAACATTGTAAACTAGGTTCTTCCCATTGTTTATCCTTGCTGTCATGATGTTAGTTTGAGTACCATAGGTGGCCTAAAAAGGGAGTATGATATACTCAGTAGGCCACTATAAACGATGTCTAGTAAAATGCAGTACTTATATATAAAATGAGTTGAGTTCATGTAAAGAAAGATGAAAAATAATAAAAGCTATAAACATGTATGTTATTGTTCTTAAAGGACACCTGGTAGACACTACTTGATTTAGTGTAATCTAGATTTTATCTAAATAGGTAATCATATTTAATCATATATATAGTCTATACATGTAGTGATGTTAATATCCATCTACATGGATACAACTACTAGCCCAAACCTGAGGCACAAATCATTCATCCATGGGTAGTAGTATGAGTCTCATATGATTCCAAGGGATACAATTCCAACGTATCATATTTTATTAGGGATCTCACAAACCAGTATCACAAGTATGCAGGATTCCATTAAAAATATGAAAATTATGTTGGAATCCTTTCCTATGTATCAAAAGTGTAGGGATTTCATGCCTATGTATCATATGTATGAGGGACTCCATGCATCTGTCTCATAAGAATTAGAGATTCCATGAAAATGTATCATAAGTAATAGGGACAACATTTTAGAGTATCACATGTGTAGGGTATCGATGACTGTATATAATATTGTATATGGTCATACCTAATTTAAAATAAGTCAAGGGGTAAATTACCATTCTTGTATCAAGCCATTTAGTTAAGTGGATTATCCTTAAACATTGGAAGAAATCGAAATTGGTCTCAATATACACCACATAAAATGAAGTGGGTCAATACAAGCACTAACTAATGAATGGTGCCACATAATCACACTATTTGGGGTGTATGTAGTTGATTTGGGGACTTATATCCATAAAAATTGCTATATAGGGTACCACTCTCATGGGAAAATAATTTAAAAACGAAAATATTAATTTCAATGAAATGTATAGAACATAGAATATGTGATTCAATGGATCATTTTAAAAGGTAACTCACATTTTGTAAAAAATCATTAAACCATCTACCATAGGTTGGTAGATTTGTAATCATCCATTTTTGTTCCTTTAATTGATGTAGAGTGGAAGAAAATGGAAGAATAAAAAACTAACTTAATAACATGGCATATGATCTCACACCAATCTAGAGACAAAGAAGGATATATCAATTGGGAAAAAGATGGGAAATGATCAAATATATTACCGAAGTACTTACAACATGAAGAAAAGGGTTCTGATAGTAGTTCAGATGAATAAAAACTAGGGGAACCTAAGTGGGAGGAGAAAAACATCTCCCATGAATAGGAACTGATGGATAAAAATAGGGTTCCATAAAATGGAGGGGTTCTGACGCTTTAATAAGGGTTCACGACAGTTTCATTGTGTGAATGGAGTTCATGCCATAAATTCCCTATTATAGTCCGAATCTAGTCAAAATTAATTCACATAATGCGGTAGGTAATGAAATAGTCATGTCCTGAATATAATTCACAATGTGAATTCATAAGGTTTTCCCTATTTAGGAAAAAATGATTTCGCAAAATGATAGGCTATATATAGATCATTTCATATCATGAATTTAATTTAAGAAATTTATTAAATTAATTCCCTTCCTAAAATCAGTCCCCCTAGTATTTTCTTCCCAAAAGCAACCTAATTGTCCTTAAGATATGTATAACAATTTTCTTTTTTTGAAAATAGAAATCACATAATTTTTTTACAATACTTAAAAAATTATAAAAACATACGGCCAAACACCATACTAGTCTAGTTTATTTAGAAACAAAGAAACCTAAACACTAGTATATAAATGAGATACATTATCTCCCAGTAGGTTCTTCTTGACTATCACCCTTCTCAAACACATAAAATATAATACATATCAACATAACCTAAGGAATAAAACATAAATGGGGGTGAGCTGAAATGCTTAGTAAGGGTAATCAAGGGAGATTTGTAAGAATAATCATGGGCGTAAGGGTACGAGAACTTGATGATGAAAGTAGAAGATCTCACCCTGCATATCAAATATTATATATATAAATGAATGCATTAATCAGGGTAGTTTATTATACATGGATCATAAGGAAATAAAGAACATAATCCACGAAAGCATAATAGAAAAATAAAACATGGGATTACGAAAAACCCATAAGTATATATAATTATTTCCATATTAGTTGAGACATTTCTTCCAAGGGTATCTTAGTGGAGAAAGTACTTTATTTAATTAGTTTTACACCCACTTTAATCCATGAATTATTGAACTAAGTTCACTCCTCATTCAATCCATGTATTACTGAATCGATTTCACTCCTCAATCCATCCTTGTATTACCGAACCATGTTGATTTCTCATTCAAGAACTGATTATAGAATTTAGTTCACTGCTCATTCCAAGTTAGTATTACTAAACCGAGTTCATTTCTCATTCCGACACTATAATATGGAACCATGTTCATTTCTAGTTCCACTCATGCCTATTTCATAAAGTATTAATCTTTACCCAATACATTGGAGGGAAATATTTGTCCCACCCTTCCCATAATGAAATAATACATAAAAGTTACCCAAAATAACAAACAATCACATAAAAACACACGAAATGAAATGGGTATCATAAAAATGTAATCACATCATAAACAATAGAAAAAATAGATAGGTTTCATATTAATTTCATCAAAAGTAACACCTGTGAAAGTGAATCAGAATTTCATGAACATAGAATCCATGAAAGAGAAATAGGTTTCATAATGTATTGTAAATTAAGAATAACCCATTAAAATAAAATATATGAATTGAATATTCAGGTAATTTTTTTAGAAAAGAATGAGTTACATCAATGGATTTCATAATAGATGGAAAATAATTTTGAAATATTTTTCAAAACATTTCTTGAGGAAAATATCCATTCTTTGAAAAAATATTTTGACTACATAATACCATTTGAAAATATTTTTCCGAAAAAATACAACGAGAACTTATAATAAATACTTGAAATCATTTTGAAAACATTTTTAATATAAAGCATATAGAATAAGATTCAAATAATTTTTAAAATATTATTTTTCATTAAAAACCCCTTGAAAAAATGAAATGAAATCTTGAAAACATTATGAAAAACATTTATTTTAAAATAATTTTATAAATTTTAAAAAAATCTTGAAAATAATTTGAAAACAATTTGAATTGAAATATTATAAAAGAAGATTGAATTTTTTTTAATCATATTTCATTAAAAATATAGTTACTGATTATAAATATTTCTTTAGGACAATTTTTAAAAAAAATTTCCTTCAAAATTTCATTTAAAAAGTTTATCTGTAAATCTGTAAATGTCGTACAAGGAAAAAATAACATTCGTTTTACACGGTAAAAAGGTTAGAAAAAATGAATTATTTAGAAAGAAACCAAAATATTCATTTTAAGATATTGGTAAAATAAAAAAAAGGTAAAAACATATTTTAATGAACATAGGAAAATTGTATGATATTATTGGAACCCATTTTTAGAAAACATGGTTTTGAAAGAATGTTGATTTCTGACCGAAGAGAGGGTAAATTTTATCTTTCTTAAAAAACATTCATAATAATATTAAGTCCCAAATATTTTCAAAATGTTTCCAATACATGGATATTTCATGAATAAACATAGGATAATAAAGTTTATGAATTTTATTGAGATAAGGTTAATAATATTTCATCAAAGGAAGCAAAAATATAAAAAATATTGAAAATCGATGAGATTGTTGGAATATACTATTATTACTCGATAACATGGGATCCTACTATCGAACTAACAAAAAGGAATTAAATTAATCTTTTAATACCATTCAAATATATATATTCATGAGAAAACATTTAAAAAGGATTTATATTCCCCCAAAAAAATAATTTTGGTGCATAAAAAAACATGAGTCTCAGAGAAGGAAAACCGGGCCAAAAATATTTTACATATTCGGTAACTTTTGAAACACAAAACCCATGAAATAAAAAGAATAGAATATATATGTAACCAATCATAAATTTATGTATATTCATCATTGAATAAATACTTGATTATTATTCACACTACACAAAAATAATGGTTGGTGAATATAGCATGCATCTCAAAGAAATAAAAAGTGAGATGAAATACAACTACATTTTGTTGTGATTCTCATCATACTCATTCAATACTCCTATATAATAAATATAAATTTATTAAACATCTATATCATAAACATATTACTACTTATAACACTATATATGGTTGTATTATGCTTTATATTTCAATCTTTTTAACAATTATCTATTAAGGATTCATTTCGGGTAGTATTAGCTTTATTCTTCACATGTGTCTTAATTTTTTTATATTTAGTGAATATAAATATATAATTATTTACAGAAGGTAAATAATGATATAAATACAATTTATTTACATTATATGGTTATTATAATAATCTATAGTGTGTAAAAGTATAGAATAGTGTACACCATTCTTGGAGACGGTAAGTTGTACGTACGCATGAATGCTATTTCTGTTTAATTTTCGTGTCGAAAGGAATAACTTCAAAGACATATAAGTATATATATGTATATATATATATATCATTATTATATTATCTTAATTATGTCATATAAATAATATATATTCATAAAAACCATCCTAAATACATTCCACGTAGTGTATGATAGAGTCCTATCGTTTTGAGGGGGTTACAGTCCACACATCCTCAAACGAAATTATTTTATTTACACAAAAAAGTAAAAAAGTCATGTGTTTTGAAAATAATTAAGAAGAATAAAAAATAAAAAATATAATATATGAAATATATAAATTTTGTTTCCATCACAATATCCACCATGAGGGGCAATAACGGAAAAATGAACAATCATTGTTTAGGTAGGAAGTTGTTCACCTTACATAGAAATATTATGTTTTTTACCCATTATATGGAGGTGTGTGTAATTTTAGGACAAAATATTAGCATAAAAAAATACTATTATATTGATGATAATGTTGTTTTTATATATTAATTGAATAAATTTTGTGGAGGGGGGGGGAATAAATTAAATGTTATTGAGATAAGACGTTATCTCTAAATCAGGTAACTATTACTGGTTTATGCCAAAACAATTCCTTGGATGTATTAATAAAAAAGAGAAGGATTATATTAGGAATTTTGTATTTTTGGAAGGGAATTTGAGCAGTTCGTGGAATATGAAAGTTTTTTAGAGTCATAAAGAAGAGGGATAGGTGGTGGCCTTTTATAAGGAAGTGAAATGGCACAATTGACATTTTTGAAAACAAGGTAGGTGTATCCACGTTTTTACATAAGAAAAGTCATAAAAAACAAAAAAAATTGAAGGATAATGGACGAATCCTAGAAATAAAATGGTTATTGGGGAAGTGTCTAGGTCTTTTTGGGTCATATATTTACAGTTTAATACATTATTAACCTAATTTTTCTCTTAACCATTGCAATTAATTTTAATCACATTCTCTACTATATTTTGTAAAAAACAATTTGAACTTATTAGAAATTATAAAATATTATTAGTATCAATTTGAATTTTTCCCCCAAATTATAATCACTAAAGTGGGAGAAATAAATTTAAAACTAATCCCACTAAAGTGATGACACTTCTAGTTTTTAATGTAAAAACATCCAAACTTTTCCTAAGTTCCATATATGCAATTTCAATTTTAAATTGTTCTTAATAATATAAACTAAAGTAGTTTTAAACTATTCTAACTTATGAAAATTTTAAACCAATTAAAAAAATAATTTACATTTATAAATTAAATAGATGAAAATAAAATTTTCAATTTAAATCTAATATTTTTCACAGTTCATAAAAAATAATGTTTTTCAGAAAAATAAAAAAATTTCACCCTCAGATAATTGTGAAATTATAAATTCAAAAAATAAGTTTATTTTATCATATTAAATTTCTAAATGTGTCTGAAATTAAATTTATTATTTTTCAAAGAAGGACATTAAATGTTGTTTTCTTGAGGAAATAATATTTTTAAACATATGAGGACGTTATCAAAAATTATATCATTCATTATAAATATGGTTTATATATATAAAAATATTTTAAAAAATATTTTAAAATTTGTTATGTTTAATTGATAGATTATAATTATATTATTTATGTAATTATAACAATAAAAAGATATTTTATAAAAACTCAGTGTTGAGTGTAACATAAGCAAGTCGATGTTGCATGTTTTGTATGCCAAGCCGCTGTTTCATGTTTTATACACCATGTTGGGGTTGAGTGTAATGTATTCCACACCACAATAAAAAATTGGTATTCCATGTAGAGTAAGCAAAAATATTTATTGTTTTTAGGGAACATTTAACATGGTGTTTCATATAATGAATGAAAAAATAGTGATTTAACATAAAGTAAAATATTTTTAGTGTTATATGAAATGAAAAATACAAAAAAATGATAAATTAATTCTGAAAAAAATAAAAATAAATCATAATATCTCATGGTGTAACCTTATACACCCCTTAAATTAATTTCTCTATTGAAACTCACCTCGTTTATCAACAATTTAATACTAGAATGTTTCATTCACAGAAACAAAAATCATAAAAATAGGTAGTGAAACGTCAATTAAAAATGGAATTTTGGAACCATAACAGTTACACAAAGTAACATAAAACTATGTTTCCACATAGGAGAACATAGGTTGGGAGTGAATATTGGATTTGGAGGAAAATGTTAATATTTATAGGGAGTGAATGAGGTCATCAGTCCCAAACTAGTGAATGATAAAAGAAAATTTGAGGTCTTGAAAGTCAAAAATATGTAATGATTGAAAAGGCCACCAGTTCAACAAAATTAAGGTATTAGGGAAACACATTATATATTTATTATCATCCAAACATTGAGTTATTATTTAGTTGACCAAGAATATATGGAAGTATAATTACTTTATAAATTTAAATAAAAAATATTATTTTTTATTTTTTATTCTATAAATTTCTAATTCACCCATAACTTCATGTAATGGATGTCTAAAAGTTAACATTGATGTTTCATGTGCTAAAATACACTTTTAGTAGATCTCAAGGCCTATAAAATAATGAAACATATAACTATTTTCTTATACCTATTCTAACAAATCAATATGGTTAGTAAATTAAGATATAAAATTAAAATTAAACACTATTGTTTCATCATATATAATTATTCATAAAAAAATATTTATACATTAACTAGATCATTTCATAGGAAAATGGTAGGATTGAAACCCTTATCGTCCTTCGGTCATGGGTAGAAGGCCCATGACCATGCTGGACTTGATTGGTTTTCACCTGACATACATGTTGTTGTTTTCTAAAACCACAAAAATATAATTTATAAAATATTATGAACATCCTTGAAATAGGGTTAATTAGTAAATAGTCTTTTAACCAAGGTTTTCAATACAATCACTATACATAAATACTTACTCCTATGTTTACAATAATCTTTTCATGAATGGTTAACCTTATAATCCTTTTGAATTATGGAAGTACAAAGCATTAGAAAAAAACTCATGAAAGAAACTTAACATTAATTCCACCATATATCAAAAAGTACATCTTGGTTATTACATTCTAAACATGTGAATACCCTCATCATGTATTTTATTGAAACATTGTAGTAACCTAAATTACCATAAATAATTATTTAAAAAATTCATTCTTCTGTATCCAATGCATAGTTGATTTATTCCATAAATCCAAAAAAGTTGTAAACATTTTCAATGATAACATTAACCGCCTTTCAAAATCCCTTTAATTGGTTCCAAGATAATCATTACCATCCAATTTACCTTTTCATATCCCATATATATTTATCCAAAAAATAATATCCTAACATAAATAACATATTATGGGTTACGTTTCTCTTATTCAAGTATTTTAAATGGACACCACCTCAACATTATATCACTTTTCTATTCCATCAGAACCATTCTATGGGTGCTTTTAAATCTGAAGTGAAAAACATAAACTGAAAAATCCATATATATTTCCCCATTTAAATTACATTATAATTGAATAAAAAAATAATTTTTATTCTTCTCCATACTTATACCCATAACAATGTTACCTCATCAAATTAGAAAATACCTCATTCCATTCACATTTCATCTGTAGTATCATTATCATTCATAATGTAACCATTAATCACAACACATTTTTTATTACCTATAAGATATTTTTTCTTTGGAATTTTTTTTTCATGATAACCTATTATTCTACACTTAAAACACATAAAATTTGATGATTCATTAGGGAGGCCAATAATCTCACCCATTCTTTTAAAAGAAATCCTTATTTTTCCCATGCAGTCACTTTATTTGTGTCCTTAATTTCCAAACTTATAAAATTATCTTATTACTCTAAGACATTCACTTAAGTGATTCTTTCCATATTCAGGACATATATAAAACTGAATCTTCCCCCCTCCATGGTCTCCATTACTCGAACATTCATCTAACTCTTTCTTTCTCTTCCTTGGTGAGTCCGAGATTTGGATAAAGTAAAAACTGTTAATGAAATTTTGTGAAAACTAATTTCAAATGATCACAAAATCGTTCACTCTAGATATCATCCCACTTGACTTCTCATCAAAAAAACATCCATCTCATTCAATGTAAATCTAGTTCATTCTGGTTCCAACATTTAACCAAAACTAGAAGCATAGTGTGAGCATTACTTATCATAGTTGAAAACAACATAGTAATGAAAATAATTACTTATAGGATGCCTAAATCATGGAACCGTCCTCATTATATTAATCCTCAGGTTCATCCTAGGTTATTCACAACCAAATTATTTTTAAATCCTTCTTGATGGTTTCATGAGATGTTTCTGAATTCCAAAAGAATATCCCCCAAGAGTGTCAAACTTGTTGTGTAGAAAGTCTTGTTGTTATATACTATATTACCCTGAGTTAGTCTTAAAACATCTTCTCAGAGTTTCTACCCCTTGGTACATATGCTCTAGAGCCAGATCAACCTATAGTAACCAGATAAGGATGTGCTTCTAGGAAACAAATCATTACACCCTTTACCAAAATTCCTAGAAATTTTCCAATACATTTAATTATCCTTAGACTTATCCCTATATATATACTAAGGGTTCTCACTTAGGTTTTCTCGTCCTATATTTAAAAGGATATGTAAAACTTTTCTTTGATACCAATTATAGAGACCCTTACTTTTCAAACATTGACATCACATAAATTTTTCAGAATACATTAATCACTATACAAATAGACTCCCAAAGACTGTTCTAGTCTACTACCTTTGGAAACTTCTAAAGTTAAACACTGGTATATAAATGAGCTACATTATCTCCAAATAATTTTTTATTGACTTCAACCCTTCTTAGACACATCAAAAATAATACAAATCTTCATAATGTAAGGAATGAAATGTAAAAATGGTTGATCTCGAATGATTATTAAGGGTAAACAAGGGAGATATGTAAGCATAATCATGATCATAAGTGTATGAGAACATGATCATGAAAATATAAAACCACACCTTAAATATCAATGATCATATACATAATCGTTGTATAATTCATTGATGTTCATAAGAAATAAAATATATGGAAATAAAAAACATAATCCACGAAATCATAACATTGGAATAAAACATGGAATTTTGGAAGACACATAATCATATATAATTATTTTAATACTAGTCAGTGAATTATTACCAAGGTCATCTTAATAGAGAAATTGATTTACTGAACCGGGTTCACACCCTATTCTTGACCTATATTATTGAACCCATTCCAATCATACTAATATCCCTATATTAATGAATGGAGTTCACTCCTCATTCGAGACATATATTAATGAATCCAGATGATTTCTCATTCCAACCCTGTATTATTGAAACAAGATCACTCCTAATTCCATCCCTCTATTTCTGAACTGAGTTCATTTCTCATTCTAGTACTATAACTCTAAACCAAGTTCAGTTTTACTTCTATCCATGTAAGTATATTGAGATCTTAGTCCCTACCCAATGCATTGCAGGGAGATGTAGGCACCACTCATCTACTAATGTAATCATACATACATAGTTGAAAAAAATCATAAACAATCATATCATAACCCTAGAAATTAAATGGACATAACAAACATGTAATCATATCATTACATATAAAAAATGATAAATGTTTCATGAACTATTTATCCAAAGAATAACCCCTAAATGTGAAATGAATTTCAGAAACATTTAACCTATGAAGGAGAAATAAGTTTCCAAATGACCATGAAATTAAGAAAAACAGATTTCGTAGAAATAATATGAATGGAATCATTTGAACATTTCCTAGAAAATAATTTGTAAAATGAATAAATGTCATCTTATATGGATGATAATTTTGAAATATCCTTCATAATCATTACATGAGGTAAATAACATTTATTCAATTAAAAATTATTTTTAATGAATAAAACCATTTGAAAATAATTTTCTTATAAAATACCCTGAAAATTTATAAATAATACTTGAAATCAGTTTGAAAACCATTATATTAGGAAACATATAGAATAAGCTTCAAAACATTTTGAAACCCATTTTTTATTTAAATAAACATTGAAAAACTGTAATTAAATCTCGAAAGAATTATGAAAATGTTTTCATTGAAAATAACTTGAAAACCTATAAATAATTCTTGAAAATGTTTTGAATTTTTTTTACTTTATTACCTATTTAAGAACCATTAAAATGTTTTCAAAACCATTTATTTCAATATAATTTAAAAACATATAAATAATTGTTGATTTATTTAAAACAATTGTCCTTGAAAATAATAATAAAAAAAATTTCTTAAAAAATTACATTTAAAAAATGAAAAGGAATCTTTAAGTAAATGATGGGGAGTAAATCTTTATATGAAGTATGAGGTACAAATTATATTCATTTTACAAGGTAAAAAGGTTAGAAAAAACACCTTGTTCTGAATATTGTAAGAATATTACTTTTAAGAGATTGGTAATATTAAAAAACGTTAAAAATATTTTTTTAACTATTATAGGATAATGGGACAATACTATTGGAAACCCTTTTTATAAACACATTGTTTTAATGTAACAATGATATCCGAATGAAGAGAGGGTAAATGAGGGTATTCTTAAAAAACACTTCTCAACTATATTATGTAAGAATGAGTGGAAAAATGGAACTAATGCATGAATATATCATGAAAAAACATCAGATAATTAAATTTTTTAATTTTATTAAGATATGTATCATAAAATTTCATCATATGAAGAATAAACATAAATAATCTGGTAATGTGATATGATTTCTTAAATAAACTATCATCACTTCGTATCTTGGGATCATACTCTCTATGTAAAAAATTAAGTTAAATTAAACATAAAATATATTTAAAATTTATAGATTCATGATATAATATATAAGATGGAAATATATACACCTTGAAAAAGAACTGATATTCATAACAAAACATGAGTCTCAATGAAATAAAATTCAGACAAAATTATTTTACCAACATGGTATCTTTTAAAAAATAATCCGAGTGAAAAAATATAATTGAATGGATAAGTAAATACCCATAAATTTATGTATGATAATCATTGAATAAATAAATTTTTAGTATACACACCAAACAAAAGTAATGGGTGGTGAATAAAGAATGTATCTCATAGAAATAAAAAGTGAGATTGAATCCCCAAACCTTGGTTCTTGATTGTCATCATACTTGTTTAAAACTATTGTATAATAAATATAAATTTATTATAAATATAGAAAAAATCCATATTGTTACTTATAATACAATATAATTATTTATTATGGATTTATATGTCCCACTTGTTAAAACTTCTACGTAAAGGATTCAATTCAGTTAATATTCTCTTTGTTCTTCGCATTTGTATTAATTTGTTATATCATTGGTCATTATAATTATATCATGATTTCTAGAATTTATAACATGATATAAGTAAAATTTATATTTAATATATGTGTATTATAATAAAATATAGATTATATATGTATGAAACCTAATACACCTTACAAGTAGATGGTAAGCCATACGTACGCATGAACATAATTTTAATTTAGTTTTCATGTTGAAAGAGGGAAATAAAAGACATATATGTATAAATAAAATTATTAAATAATCATTATGATATCATATATGTCATATATATTAACTAAAACCTTTGTTAATATATTCAATTTAGTTTTTGAATGAATCACATCACTTTGAGGGGGCGGTAGTCCACATTTCCTCAAACGAAATTATCGAATTTCCATCAATTGGAAAGTAAACAAGTATGTGTTGTAAAAGGAATAAATATTATTAAATACATAATAAATGTAATATATAACATATATAAATACTATTTCCATCGGAATGACCACCATGAAAGGCGACAACTGAAAAATGAACAACCATCATTTAGTGAGGTGGTGGTTTTTTTACACATAAAAAATATAATTGTTACCCATTAGACGGAGGTGTCTGTAATTTTAGGTAAAAAATTTATCATAAAAAATTATTATTAATATGGAAATATTGGTTTTATTATAAAAACATGAAATCAAGAGAGTGAGGGTGTGGATAATGAAAATAAATGAATTGACCTTGAGAGAAGGCGTTACCTTAAAATTGGGAAACCCCATTTAGATTGTGACAAAATGATTCCTTGGATTAATTTATACCAAAGGGAAGTATTCAAAGAGGACTGGACGATTCATGGGTGGATATTTATGTAGATATTGAAATATACTTTGTGGTTTTAGTGGTGTAAATAATAGGTATAGGTGTTGGAGTTTTAAAAGGAAGATAAAGGACATGGTTTACATTTTAGAAAAAAAGTTAGGTGTACAGACGTTTTTACCAACAAAAGTCACAAAAACAAAAAAAAAATCAATAATGGAAGGTTAATGGGTGATTATTTCCATAAAATTGTGTTTGGACATGTTTCTAGGTATTTTTTGGTATTAAATTTATGGTGTAGTACATTATTAAGCTATTTTTTTCTTCATCACTGAAATTAATTTTAATCACTTTAACTAATTGTTTTTATATTTTTTTTAACATATCAGAAATTATTAATTATTTTGATTAAAAATATGGAATCCATTTATACAAATTATAATAACATAAGTTAATGAAATTAATTTAAAAATAATCCCACTGATGGGACGACACTGCGGTGTTTAAAAGTAAAAACGTCCAAAATGTTTATAAGAATTTTATACCCAATTTCAATGTGAAATTGATCTCTACAGCCTAAATTGTGTTTGATTATAAAAATATTATCTAATTAAACTTTAAAACATGTTTAAACTATAACTTAATGTTATAAATAAATTAGATGAAAAAGAAATTTAGAATTAAAATATGGTATTTTCACGATCTATCCAAAAATGACGTTTCTCAAAAAAATCCCAAAATGTCACCCTAAAATAATTTTGAAATTATAAATTAAAAAAATTAAGTCTATTTTATCAAATTTAATTTTTGAATTTGTCTAGAATTAATTGTATTATTTTTCATATAAAGACATGAAAAGTAATTTGTTTTAGAAAATAGTATCTTTAATCATGTAAGGACTTTACCACAATAATATACTACCTTATCAATTTGTATTATTTTTATAAAATAATTATATATTTTTTAAAATTAGTTATTACTATTAATTTCAAAACATTTACAGGATATATTATAATTATATCATTTAAATAATTATAATTATAAAAATACATTTCATAGAAACATAGATTTTCATTTAATGTATGACAAGTTGGTGTTTCCTATTGCGTATTCCATGTAGGTGTTGAGTGTAACATATTCCATGTGACAACAAAACCTCATTATTCCATTTTGAGAAATCTAAAATTCTTGTTGTGTGTAGTGCCTCAAAAACATTCTATTTCATATAACGCAATCCAAACATAGTTCTTTAATATAAAATAAACTATTTTTAGTGTTAAGTGAAATTAAAAATATCAAAAAGGATAATATAACTCGAAAAAAATAATTCACTAAATCACAAGTTGTTACACTATGGTTACCCAGTCTATGAAAAAAGACAACCTTAATATGGGTTTTCTGAAAATTGAAAATAAATCATACCTCTCTAAGAATATGGTACATTAAAATAACTTCTTGGAAAACCATATATCTCAATTAGATTCAATAGATATGGTTAATATATAAAAACCTTCCACATCTATTTTTCATATATTGGTGAGTTTATAAAGAGTGAAATATTACTTGATATTAACTAATGGTTCTATATTTATACCAAAATTAACTAGAAACCATATAATGCTATTTTTTTTGATGTCATGGGAGTCATATGATGAAATCCATGGTTATGTTTTCCAATATTGATACTAATATGGGAAATAATTACATCATTAATTTTGACATATATCACTCAACCATTACTTTTTGAAATTACAAGAATTGAAATAATGATTTCACAATATACCACTTCATGTAAACGAACTAGATGTTTTGATTCTGATCTTTATACATATTAGTGATTCTAGTATGAATAGGGAAGGATGAGCTATATGCATCACCCATATACACCATGTTCATTTATGGTTTCCATTAGACACATATCATGGTTATCGACATTATGTATCCATATTTAGAAAAATTAATCTCTAGAATATTCACTTCCATTCTCTATACCTCCTCATCAACTCTTTGGGCCAAATTGATCCAGTCAATAATGTACAGTTGAGAAGTTATTTGGGAAAGTTAGGATGAAGTTACTTTTATTATTCCCCTTTTATCTGTTTTTGTCCGATAATATTTGATCCCTTTCAATACTCATCATGGATAGGGTTTTATGATCCTTTCGAGTTAGAGAATCTACCACTTTGTTTTCCTTCCGAGGATGCTAATGATTGAACAATCGTAATTCTCTACCATATCTAACCACCTTCATTGGTTCATATTGAGTACCTTTTGTATGAATATATACGTGATGATTTTATGATCCTTCTATATGTGACACATATTTAATTTTAATATCATTATATCTAATTCCAGATCATTGGAAGGATAGTTCTAGTCATTAATATTTAATTTATGGGAGGTGCAGACTATTAGTTTTTCATCAAGCTTGTGTACAAAACCCAATCATTTTCAATCATTTTTTGAAAAAATATATATATATCTCAGATCATTACCAACGGCTGGGTAATGTGACAATATGTTCATTGATTAACCTATTATTAAACTCATTAATACTCTCATCACATTCATCATTACTTAAAAACATAACTTCCATATGAGTTAGCTTGGTTAGTGGTCTTGATAATCAAGAGATGTTTCACTAAAATCAAGGATAGTACCTAGATAATCCATATAAACTAATGACCTCCATCATAGATGATGGTATGGACCATTATTTAGGTTTTCATATTTTTTAAGGAACCATATATATCATTTATTTGGTGATAATATGACCCAATAATGATACATGATCCATCAAAAACTCATATTTTCTTTACAGTGCATACAAAATTTTTATTCTAAGGGTATTGAATATATAATTATAATACACATCATGTTCCTTATTTATTTTAGAGTAGATAAGAATATTATCTAAAAATATTTCCAAAAATTTATTGATGTAATTAATGAAGACTATATTAATTATGTCCATGATGATAGTTGGTCTATTATTGAGTCAAAATGGCATCACTAAGAATTCATAGTCTCTAGATCCTGTACTAAAAGTAGTAAGGGTAAAATTCTCCTTTAAAATTATTTCATAATATCATGAATGAAGATCCACCTTATAGAAGTTTTGGAACCCACATTTCTAATTTAATATGTTATCAATGCATTGTTGAATATAATGTTTCATTATCCCTATATTATTTATACATTATAATAAATGAAGTGTGGAATTACACTATCATTATTCTTAATGAATTGGACTGGCTCACCCCACACTGAATCACTTAGGGGTATAAACCATTTATCTAGATTATCTTGGAATTTATTCTTAACACTTCATGTTCAATAATGGGGATACTTTATGGAGTATTTTATATTTCTAAATATCCATGTATAAGTTCAGCAGATTACTCAAACTCTAAATTGAGTAGAAGACCAGAAAATTTTTCAGGTTAGACATCAACAAATTCTTTTATAATGGGCATGTCCCCAAATATGATCATTTCCTAAATTTTAATCATTAGAGATAGATATTATTTCTTATAAGGAAATAAAATATATGATTGATATTATTATTCCATAAGATATATATCATCAAACATTAACCTATATAAAATTAGAGGGTGATTAATTATATAAAGGGATATGAAATTATCTTGGAGGTTTCTGTTGGATCTATACACAGAAACCCATTATATACCTAGAATATAATATAATTTCACTAAAAGTAGTATCAAAAGGTTCAATATGAAATTCTACCCAAAAATATTGAAACTGGAGAAGTTATATACTCAGGATACAATAATTTCACTATTTACTATTTTTATTGATAACTTTAATTCCTTGTTTTGAGGTGGGGTTTGAATTGGTATACTATAATTAGGGGATATGAAAGAATAAATAGAAGAAAAATAAAATAGAAACTTATCTATAATTGAATGAATAAATATCATACCTTTCACCAATTAATTTTCATGATCCACGTATGTTATTGTAATGTAATGTGATTTCCCTTTCTTTCCTCACCATGGAGGTTTTTTTCTTCAATTATCATTGATAAATCATGGACTAGTGTATTGGGTCACATATAATCCGAAAGCCTTGAATTTTTAGTATTGGATGATAGGCTAAGGGTTATTCAGAGAATTCCATTCATCATTCACATTTTTGGGTTTCTTCCATCATAATGTTCTAGCAAGGTACTTTTACTTCCCTGACCTAAATACTTTCTATATTACCTTTAGGAAATTAACATTATACTTCTTTCTACATATTTGAGATGTGGGTTATCATTATTTATTAACACAAGGAGATTTCTCTATCACCCTTCCATAATTAAAATAAATTCTCCACTTACTACCTCTAGAACTATGATACCATTGAGATTTTATTATCCCCATTTTGACATTTAAAAACATATTATAATTTCCTAGTTTCTATCAAGGTCTCAAATGACAACATATTTTGGGAAATTTCACTTTTTCCAAATAGAAAACAGGCCAAATATACTTTCGTTATTAATGGAAAGTTAAGGGTTGTATCATGAATGTAATATGAATTTTTCCTCAAACATCCCAGTGGATTCATTTTCGTTTTTCTTTAGGATAATGAACTACTTCTCCGTATTTTTTACAGTTTCTAAGGAAAATATTTATCTAAATGTATTTTCCTATATTATTTCCTCTCTATCACTTCAATTTCGTATTTATTCCTTATATTCTTGATCAACATCCACCATTAGTCATCTTTTCCCTCTATGTGAAAAATAGTTATCATGACATTATATAGATAAACAAATTAATGGAAAATGAATATATTTTCTATGGATTTGATCCATTCTTCCGTGATTAGGGCATTAGAAGATCCACTAAAAGTGAGAGGCCTTTCTCACATAATGGTCTCAATTACAAGATTCTCTTTCAGAGGGAGTTGGGGGGTTTTCAGTAATTTATTTTTCTATAAAAAACAAGAGTTAGTTGACCTTTTTATTATCATTATGTTCACAACTCCTACTCCAAATAGGTATTCCATATCATATGGGAAGTCCTTATATTTCCCATAACATTGGATGTTGACTCGGTACCTCATAATTTCATACATCAACTAAAATAAGGGAAAATTGGAAATGGTAATTTTAAAAGTATTATAAATATAAATGGAAAACTATAAAATTTAATAGTTTAAGACATAAATTTGATATATTTCTTAACATATTAATTTCTATGTTTCAATCTAAGTATTATACATTATATTTCCTAAAATTAAATTACATAATCATTTTATTCCATTCATAATTGTTTGTAATGTTCATATTAATTTAATAAAGAATATACCTCATGAGTTTCAAAATAGGATTTTGTAAAGGTATCCTTGTTACACAAAAGGTGATGATTGAGTTAAAACCCAATGTGATATTTCTTGGGTATTTACCCCTAAGCACACCTATGCCATTGCTGTATATACTTTTAGTATCCATAAAGAGACTGTGTTGATTGGAAATAACTGACTCTCTAATTTATGAATATTTATAAAGGTTTTTCTCTATTTATAATTATCCCTCATTTTATGACTATAATTTTCTAATTAAAATCCCAAAAAATAACTTGAAATTTTCTGTAATTCCAACATTGAAAACAAATACATTTTATAAACATTAAATCATGTTTTATTAAATAAATACACACATAATAAAATCCGAAAGTATTTATAATGCTAGTTTATTTAGGTTTTTAGATACATATCTATATTACATGAATCATGGATGTAATAAAATTAATAATAACTCATTAAAATTCCCTCAAATTTCCCTTTATCATAAAAAACTTCATGTGAGTCTTCGGTATGTATGTAAGAAAGGGGGAAGAAATCAATCCTAGTAGGTGTGTAATGAAATAATAACAAGATGAAAGTAATACATTATAATAAATAGGAATATAAAGGTGACATAAAATGGTTAAAATCATAAAAAACAACATTTAATCTTGATATAAGATAATAACATCAAGGAAAAATAAGAATGAGAAGACAACATAAACAATACATCTTAAGAATAATTCAAGGTTATCAATTGATAAATCATAACAATTCTATCTTAGTCCAAACTCCAATGCTCCATAAATGGTATATGAATAGATAAAATCATTATTTAAAAAGTTTTATAGATATATAAATTTGGACCCACCCATCACTTTCAAATTAGGTAAATTCATTTTGATGCCAGATAGATCATTAAAATGTAGGATGTATTTCACCCCATTTAATCCCATGATTAATGAGTGTGGGTTATATACATGGTATTCCCCAATAAAATAATGATATGTATACCTATGATAATAACATTTAGTGGAAATAGATATGGGTATTCACAACCCAAAATATTTGCATGTATATTCATGTGAAAATTTCTGTATCATAACAGGTGTACATACACGTTCATGGAAGTGTATATGAGAGTGAAATGTGGTATATCATTAATTTTTCATCATTATAATAGTAACAAAATATGTAAAGAACATTATAACATGAAAAATTGAATATAATAAATTCTTATTACTAAGAATGTACATGAATAAAATGGGATAGAAGAAAATCCCTATATGTGAGAGGGTTCTTCTAAAAGCTTGGGTGTTTATTCTTAAGAACACAGAAAATCCATTGGTAGGGGGATTTAGAGGCATAGGGGGAGGAAATTGAAACTCAATGGGTTTGTATTTTTTGTAATGGTATTTATAACAAAAGATATAATAGTTCGCTATTAATTTTAAACATAGTTTTTGGACTGTAATTGATAAAATAATGACAACCAATATCATTCTAGTGATTTTATCATTTTTTCATCCAAACGAGATTATTTTAAAAAAAAATTAATGAGAACTATAATTCATAAAATAATACTTTTGATGATGTGTAAGTGAGTCATATATATAATGAATTGATTTTAAAACTATAAAATAAAACATAGGTTTTGAGGGTTTATTAATTTTTAATAAAATTCATAAAATAAATTCCAAAAAATATTATTTTTATGGGAAATTCGTTTTTTAGTCATGTATTTGATTTATTATATTTATCACATTGCTATTCGGGTATTATGATGTCATAATATATAACATATTTAATATTCACCCATGAACTTTTTTTCCTCCTAACATTATGATAAATTCAATGTTCTATAATTTCAAAATTATCATAAGAAAATATAATTTATTTTTTTCAGAATAATTTTCTACATAATATAATTAACACTTTTTTTTAAAAAAATTCCATGTTTTTTTGGAATATACTAGTATTTATCACACTAACCACGTTCTGACCAAAATTAAAATATTATTGGAATTTATTAGATTATATTACCATTTGTATTTAAATAAATTTAAATTAACAAAAACATTTCATTAAAATAATATTCATTTAAAAAGTTATATATTTTATAAAAAAAATTATTTTGAATTGAAACTATATATATCCCAAAAAAATTTATTTTTTATATGTCAAAATTTATTTTTATCACAATCATTATTTAATCATATATATGAGGTAATAATGAGAGGGGGATAAATAAAATAATTATTCTAATAAAAATAAAATAAAAAAACTCATACAACTAGGGTATAGATATATTACCCCTTATTACACTAGAGTATTCCCTTCTATTTAGGTGCGGGATAGTTTTAGTTCTTAGGGTGGTTCTGAGAACATGGATTGGGTTATGATCATTATAATATTAAACTTCTCCTATAAATGGATTCAAAAATGTTTTAGTTATTGAATCTCATATAGGGACTATTAAAGGAAAAATCACAATGATTCTATATCAATAATAATATATTATTAATGGGATTCATAGGGTTCAATCATACCGGTCGAGGCCATCACTTCTTCCCCAGTTATCAATTTGTCTTTATCACAACCCTTAATATATAATAATCATAACAATCCCTTTATAATATCTATATCATTAATGGTTATGATTATTACTAGTATATTAATATTTAATGCATATTTTTTATAATGAAAAAAATAACAAATATAGTACATGTGTTTTCTATAACCACATTACATAATATGTCATTTATTCATTCAAAAATGGAATTTCATTTATAAAATATTGGGTCGTTATAGGAAACGAGGTAGAAATATTTATTCCACCAACATATTAAAATATATTTATTTTAATGTTAATGATTTTACTATATTATGTTGGATAAAATAGATTTAATTGAGGTATAAAATAAAATAAATATGAAAGAATTCTGTTAACAATTATACCTCCTCATTGGATATCATTCTTCGGATTAACCATTAATCTTTCTAGGATTTTTATTTTGTTGAGACCATGACCTCTATGATGTAGGGAGGATATTTTTGAATTTAATTGGGTAGATATTTGATGATCTATTGTGTTAAAAGGTACATATAAGTGATGATATAGGTATCACTTTTATAATATAGAAGATCAACACTCTTGTAAATATTTATATCATTAAAATATAATAAATTTATTTCACAGGGAAATTGAATAACAATTATTAATTTTTTTAATATATTATATTTTATTGTTTAGATACCCAAATCCAAATAAATTTAGACATGTTTTAATAATTTTTTTATAGTTCTATTTTCATTTAACCCTCCCCTGATCCCCTTTAATGTTTATTGCGGTGACAATATTTTACCATATAAATGATTCATTTTGAAAATAATAAAATTTCACTCATTTAAATATCAGTACATATCAATATCAAATATAGAATACATTAATTAATTTTCAATTACTATATTTATTAAAAATTATATTTAAGATAATCTCACAAATTTCAAGGATAATCAATTTTAAAAAAATTCCATTTTAAGAATAAAAATGATTTATTAACTAAATAACGAATAGTGTTCATTAACAAGGAATTAATGGGATTAGTTTTTTCAAATGAGGAATCATTTAATTTCAAACAAAATAAAAAATGAATCTAATCTTTTCAAAACATGATTTAATGTTAAGATCCTAAAATAGTTTGTATTTGAATGAAAACATAACTTATATTTACAAAAAGTTCAAACATAGATTTCTATTTTCATAAATTGATTTTTAAATTCATTAAATTTGTTATTAAATATATATATTTTTTCAATAAAAATGGTTTCATAAATTTTCAATTCATCCTTACATCATGATATTTTCAAAAAAGTGATATTATTTGTAAAATCATTAATTTTCACTATTCACCACAAAAAATCCATATTCTGAGAAAATCATAAAAATTCACACTATTATTGTTTGGAAAGGATTATTAAAAAATAAATTCCATTTAATCCAATTAAATTTATAAACTTTTGGAATTTATCTTTAAAACACATTCTTGAATAATCATATTTTTATTATTCTACAATGGAAAGGTAATGAAATGTGTATTGTGCTCTCGCTTAGGAATGTAGTGTTTAATTGATATTGTATAATCTTTTGAATTAAATTATACATTCCATATATAATTTCATAATATAAATAATTGATATAAATTAGTTTGTAAACTATTTTCAGTAATTCTTCATCATTACTTGATGAGGTTCCCACATTACTTCTTCTATCTAATGATTTATACAAAGTACGATTATGAGACAAGTTTTATGATTCCCAAAAACATGTTATCGAGTATAAATAATATATACAGGTTCCTGAAAATTATATAGGGTTTGTTCAAACTATATTTACATAGTGATGGGTATATGTATTATGTATAGAATGTAATTTCTAAATAATTAAACAAAGGAGATGACATTCACTTTAGAGTGGTTCAGTGGAATATATTGATGGTAGGAAATAAATCTAATCCCCTATAAAATTTATAGAGGTTTTAAATACATAGGAATTAGTTTCACCTTCTCACAAAACCTTATAACTCTACTCTGTAGAGATACATTTATGAATACATGACCCCCACTTGAAATTATATATCCTTCCTCCAATTATCTACAAGGAAATTTTCTCTAATTTTATGTGTCATAATATGATTTTGAATTGTTATCACTTTTCCCATTATCTCATTAGTATGTTATTGGCCTAAAATATTCCTCTCCTTAAATTCATTACAACATGTTGCCATCCAAAAACTTTTCCTATATTTTTCTTTATATGATACCATTTGGAGTCTTGGGTGGAAGCTATTATTGTATGAATATTCTACCTGAGGTAAATTTGACCCCACATAATATGAATATCTTATGATCATGATCATTAATTTCTCATAATGTTTTTTTATCTCTTTAATATTAAAAATCTATTTGAGGATTGTATGTTTTTCTATAATGTATCTCTGTGTATAGGGATTTCTGAATACTCTTCTTGAATTTCAATGTGATCCATGGGTCATGATATGATATATATAAAATTGGTTGACCATGAATTCTCATAAATTAATTAATAATGATCCATTAAAGGGACTCAAGGGATAAAAACATCCATATAGTAATAAAACGCATTGGCTTTGTAAGGTAACCCAAAATAAAAAATTTAATATCATTATACCAAGGAGTCTTTGAAAGTGAAATGATAATGTCCATGATAATATCATCAAAAATTCACATAGGTATAGGGGTAGGTTTCTTGATTCCTATATCATGTTTCCTCTCAACTTTTAAATATGTACAAAATAATCATCATGATATATAATTTGTAATTTCTCACATCATATTGTGAAACACTAAATATTTCTAAAATCCCTATACAATTTGGTTCTACCATGGTGCGTAATGTAATTTTTTCCATGGGATTCAAATAATAATTATTAGTTTTTCTTAATAACGTATAGAACACATAATATGTTTAAAAATTCTAACATGATACCTTTATAGATGATATCTAAAAATTTCCCATAAATCATTTATTTACTCTAATTTGGTAAGATTGTTTAGCAATATGGAAGCTTTTTTAATCTTCTCCAGCAATGAGGGTTTCACAATAATATTGAAAATGGGTTATGTTTTTTCTTCCATAATCATTTCTATATATATTTATTAATTCCAATAATTTATGATCCTCATCTATCCTCATATTAGTTTCACCTCCATGGTCCATCCTACTCATTTCTTGGGCCACCTTGTTTTCATTCATAGTGTGGTATTGTAATGAGAAATCATAGTCATTGAGTAGTTCAAAAAAATTTATTTTCCTTATATTAAGATATTTTGTAGAGAAGATGTTTTTCAAACTCTTATAAATAATACACATTTCACATATATCACCGATGATATATTCCATATAAATATTATAGTAAAATATTATGCCATAAAATTCATGATCATTGGTAAAATAATCATGTTCACACTTCATCATATTCCACGACTCATTAGAAAAAACTCTATAATTCCTAATAAATATATATCCCAAAAGTTTATTTGATGAATAGCTATAAGTTAAAAATACTTTTTTATGATATAAATTCAATACAGGTGAATTAACAAATATCTTATTTATCTACTCAAAACATTATTAATATTCCAATGATCATATGATCTTAACCCCTTGACCATCAATATGGTTTACATGTTATCTAATCATGAATTGTTTTACAAATCACTCATAGTAAAAAGAAAATACATGGAAACTAAATATCACTCCTATATTCATCGTGTATGTCCATTCATTGAATCCAATTTTCCTAGATGGATCAAAATATATACCATTCTTGGGAAAAATATAGTTAGTAAATGAAACATCCTTGGGATAAAATTTACAATCTCCAAATTTATCATTTAACTACGTTTCTCTTAGAGTATCAAGAATAATTACAATATGATCCTTATGATCCTCCTAGATTTTAGATTATACTAAGATATCATCAATAAATACCAAGATGAAATTATCATGATAATCCTTGAATACTACATTTTTCATATCTATAAGCATAGAGGATTCATTTTTCAATTCAAACATAATTAATAAACCTCATAATGTCCATACCTTTGATAAAATGTCATCATTGATATATCAACCATCATAACTCTTGATTGATGATAACCGGAATGAATATTGAATGTTGAAAAATATTTATCTATTTGAAGTTTATAAAAAATGTCTTGAAAGTGAGATAAATGATACATATTCTGTATTTTAATGGTATTGATATCCCTAAAATAGATGTGCAACCTTATAAACACAAATTTTTTCTTAACAAAAAAGAAAATTGCTACTCAATGAGAAAGACTAGGGAGAATGAATCCATTATCACAATTCTCATTCATTTATTACATTATCTCCAATAATTCTTCTAAGGGTATTTTTTAGGGTTACTTGGACATTGGTTTTACATTTGGGATGAATTTAGTGGAATGCTTAGCTAAATACTATGGTGGATAACATGGGAATTCTTTAGAAAATATTTCATTATATTCCAACTAAACTATTATATCCACATAATTATATTTCCTTTATCATATATAGATTTTTATTATACTATTATTTAAAAATTTCATTAAGGTGATCCATTGGAGGTGGTTCCAGACAAGAATTAGATAATGAATACCCCCTAAAATATTGAGGAATTAATTACTTCCTTTGTGAATCATACTATCCTTCCATTGGAATTTTTATTCACACAATACATTGAAAGCCAATCTGTACCATTGAATATGTGAAAATAAAACATAGGTATGATAATACATTTTTAATAGTGTGTTTCTATGTATGATAATAGGTAGAAAAAGTCAAATAATCGTTTCAATAATATTTCCATTAGGTATCCTGAGTAACACGTATTTTCAGAATGTTCTAGGGGCTGTATTTTTTTAATAAAATAATAATGATTTAAAAATTAAGATAAAAATTCAAATAATTAATTATCTAGATTTTCATTTATGATAAATTTATATTCTATCATGTTTTTTGGATATTTTTTTTCATTATTAATATTGTATTTCATTTCCACTATGATGTTTTCCAAGGTGGATTCCCTTGACATTTGGGGAACTAGTTTAAATAATTCCACATCTCTTTAAGGATGAATCACTAGATGTTAATGTCTTAATTATTTACCTTATATTCATTATCTATGTAGACCATGTCCCTATGTATATAACTGAACCCATTCCCTTTAGGCAAATACCTTGGTGTTTCCATCCATAATTATCACATACTGGATAATCCACCATTACCTTCTTCATTTTTCTTCTTTTTTTCCATTGGTTTCAATACATCCTATTATTATCATGATTTCCTTTGAAAATATAATTGTTTGAAAATTTATTATCATTGTTAATTGAACATGAAACTATAAAATAATATGATGAAATTTTCTGAGAGGCCAATTCACTTTATAATGATGGATTCAGACCATCAAAGAAACGACTTATATTCCCTTTCATATTATGAATGCAGTATTCAATATAATTTTATAATATTGCAAAGTTATCCTCTTACTGAGAAACAAATTCCTAATATTTTTTACTAAAATTATATATTTTTTATTCCATAATATTTTTGTTTCTATCACGGAATGTATTTATCAATAAGTATCCCCCTAATTGTCATTGGTTCCATGCTCTATATATCATACTCCTACTCGTTATTTTTAATTAATTATCACCACTAATCACCATATCAATTTATGTAATATAAACCAATAATAACCATTTCCAAGTCATTAATTTTAAAGGTTAATAATATCATTTGGACGGTATTGATCCATTTTATTGCTTCCATTAGATCAATAATTCCATTAAAATATTGATTATTATGTCACATTAATCACTCCAACATTATTTCAATAAATCAAGAAGGTATAATTTTATGCAGACATGCAAGTTTATTTGATATAATTTGACATAACTGCTCTAACATATTTATAATATGTCTAGCTACAACCCTTTCCATCATGGACTACTGAGGAGGGGAATCCCTACTTTGATTATGGGTGTCGATATGTTTCCAATTATTTATTATAGGATCCACCTCTAAACAATTAAAAAAACATAATTGGATCAGAAAATCAAGAATATTTATCATAAAATAAAAATTTCCTATTTAAAGAAAATTTCTTGATAATTATGATGTTTTTTAGTAATTCACATGTTATCTTTATTATAATAAAATCTAGTTCCCAATGTTCCTAATAAATATAATGTGTTACCCACTATAAAAACCTTAAATGATGTATCATATATCCCAAGATTACTATATTTTATTAGTATAATATACATGAGATCACATCCCAATATAACAAAGAGTTTAATAGAATTGGGAGACTAGATATATACATGATTTTATATTATAGTGTAAAAAATAAAAAAATCATAAAACATATTGAATACATAAGGCCTAAAAAATATAAGAGATTTAATAATCAATATATATGACATTTAATAAATACATTCATTCCTGTGTTTTATAAATGTAGTAATAACATAGAAAATGATATCTAATTTCTAAATGATGGAATAAAAAATCCACTACATTTAAAATTACAATTAATACTAGGGAATGATTCATTCAATAATTAGGTATGAAATACATACAATACACAAATAATACATAATTCATTGTAAATAGATTATCTTATGAGAACTTCCAAGGAATCTAGGTGTTATATAATTCCATTCCCCATGAATCACTAAATGTAGGCTGCATAATTAAATATTTAATGATGAATACAATACCCAATCAATATACTATAGGAACAAATAAATATCCATATTGAATCATAAATACAAAATGCCAATATTACAGAGTTAATATAAACACTTTTGTAAGCATAATTAAAGTAATAACATAGGTATAAATTTTTTATAGTTAAGAAAATATTGAAATGATATATATACATATATATGAATTATATAAAATAATCTGAATATAATGATAAAATAATACTGGGTAGTGATATAGAAAATAACATCAAGTATCTAGGAATTCTACTTGTGTAAAAATCCAGTATAAACCATAGAACAATAATTATGAAAGAAAAAATTCATCATATATCATAATTTTTATGTAATGGAATGTATTTTAATAATTAGATAGAAAAATTTAAATAAAAAATTGAAATAATTTTCTTTAAAATTTTATAATTTTGTTATAAAAGATAAGTTACAAAACATTTACAAAACTATTATCAAAAAATTAAAAAAAGAAATTTAAAATATTATTTATAAAATAATTTAAATAATATAATACTAAAAATAATTATTTATTTGTTAATAAAATATAGAGTGAAAGATAAGTCATTCATATGTTAAATTAAACACCTATTTTAATGATTTTGAAAAAACAAAATCCATTTATTTTAGGTATATTTTTTAAATGAAAATTTCAACCATAATGGGATTGGTATTTCTTTTAGAAAAACACATACACCTCTAAATTAATATTGATAACGAATAATGTACATGATGTCTAGAAATTACAGTAAAATGGTAAATATTAAAATCACATTCTTTACACACTATTTAAAATAGTGTCTAAAACGATCCATCTAGAAAATGATTAACATTCATTTAAAACATTTGAATTTAAGGTAAAATTTAATATAATTTTCACTTAATAAATTCTTTATTTATAGAAGGAAAATTTATTAAGACAAAATAAAGAGTATTGATATGGAAGATAATGTTTTTTTGAGATAAAAGTGAAATAAGGATGAATTTATTATAAAAATCATTTCGGTGTAATTGAGTCCCAAAAGAGGGGGGGGGGTAGAAATATTACTGTTATACCCAATAAATAACCATTTAGGTTAAAATATATGGTTTTTATGAGAACAATAACATTAAAATACCTCTTATGTGATTCAATAATAAATTATCTTTATTAAAAGTGAGATTGAATTATTAACCAAAACCTTGAGTTCTTTTTTGGTCAAACATATTCAAAACTATTTTTTTAATAAATTTAGGCCTCTTATTCATCTATATATTTGTTAAAAATTTATATATATATTTATATATATCCTTTATGGAAAACATATTTTTACCAATTTACTCAAAATTATTTGTTAAAATCAATTATTTGGTTGTTAACTATTATGTATATTTTGATTTTGTGGTTATAGTCCATACATCTTGTTCATAGTATCATCAAATATAGAGAATAATCATGATATATATATAATATTTATACATTAAATATTATTATCTACTAGTTTATGAAATGTGGTGATGAAAAATGAATTAAATCTCTTCGTAGAGGTGGTAAACCACACATATGCAGAAGAGAAATTTTCAATTTTAAAAAAACTGGGAGGGTTAGAATGTATAGAATGTTCAATTTTTAAATATTTATAATTATTTCATAAATCTCAAATAAATTCCTATTTCCATATATATTACAATCCATGTGAGGTGGTGATGAAAAATCACACCTTTTTATAGAGGCAGTGTTCTAGGTGTACGTACGAGTGATGTTTTCTATTCCATAGGATGAATAAGAGGATGAAAATTGTTTTTAATAAAACATTATAATATTTATGTAATGAAAATATACCAATTTAATTACATTATGTTGGTTAAAATACATTTTAATGAGTTAGAATAAGAAATAAAATTTAAAGAATTTAATTAATGCTCATACCTACTCCCTGGATATCTTCCACTTTGTTAAACATTTTATCATTATTTGATTGGTCTTTTTGTGATACCAGAGACTCTTGGGTGAATGGAGGAGACTTGTAATCATATTTGGGATGATTTTCTTAGTTAGTGCCCAAAATTTGTTTATATGATTAAGGAGAGGTGGTTCCCTTCAGTAAGTGAGAGGAGGGTCAATCTTGTAAATATTAAGAACATTAAAATATTATAAATTTATTTCTCATTGAACAATATAAAATCTATCTAAATATAAAATATATTGAATTCTAGGGTCATAATACAATAAAATAATTAAATCTATAAAAGTTTTAGAGGCATCATCAGCCCGATCATTTAGTATAACCATCTCTTTAACCTTTTTATCATTTACTATGGTGAAAACAATTTACCATGGTTACTATTCATTATGATTGAAAAATAAATTGAAATAATTAAAAAATTAGAACATGATAATCCCATGTATGGAATATAATTTCTAATATTCAATTTATATGGTTGATAATGATTTATAAGAATAGAAGTTTCACACCATCGGTCAATATTTGTGTCCTGACACCTTTAATTTGTGTGAAGGATTCCATGGAGGTGATGTCTACTAAGTAGATCTCTATGACCTTGAGACACCCCTGACCCACACTCTCAGATCCGGTGCTAAAAATATATAGTTTACAACTTGATTCAACTCCAAGTTAGATTAACCAAGATAAACTTATTCTATTTCAATAATATTTTCATTACATCACACAATAATAAAAAAATAACATAACCCACTTGTTTATTGTCTTCATAAAATAACTATATAAAAATATTATTGTGAAGTATTCTCTATAATGGAACTATACTAGATCTACTTATAGATATATTCTAGGTTATACCCACCATAATGACTAAAGGAATAGAAAAAATAAGAAAGGGTTATATTAAATTCTCATTAAGGGAAAAGTATATCACATGATTATCAAGGGCCAGATAATAGGAATGTGATAAACATGAATGTGATATAATATATAATTTAAAAAAAGGAATGATAAAATTTGGCAATAAGGAATAATATAAGGACAGTAAATCCAAATTGATTTAACATATAACATGAAATAAGAGTTAATAATCTTGAGACAACAATCACTACCCCTAAATTATAGCATAGACATATAACAATAAAATGTGGAATAAATATAAGTGTAGGAAGTTATCACATTATGAGATAGTCTATCTGTTTTTATGTCCATGAACAATAATATTAATAGAGTTACATGAAATCATACACACCAAACAAAAATTTGAAAAAAAATATTAAATCATTTACATATGATAAATATATTGATAATTATATCTACACTAATTTCCATAGAACAAAATTATAAACAAATCTATCTTTAATCACGTACACAATAGAATCTTGTTAACAAATCTAACAAGAATCATGTCTAAACAACAAAATTGTGAATAAATATATGAAAAAATGTCCCAAAAAATATTGTAAATAATTTTAACTATATAATTGTAAATAATTTTTTTAGAACAAATAATTCTACAATGACATCAACACAACAAAATTTTAGAGTAAGCTATATAAAATCTTGCACCCAAAATAAAATTCTAAATAAATCAGACCAGAACAATTTCCATGCCCTAAAAATGGGAAAAATATATCTATTGTGACATAAACATAAAAAAAACATGTAAATAATTATATCTTCAATCTTTTCTACCCAAAAAACGTTTTGAAAAAAGCTATCTAAAATAATGCCCACAGAATCAAACTTCGAACAAAACTATACTCAATCTTGTACACACAACAAAATAATTATATCATGAGATATAAAACAAAAACAAACTTATTTATTGGATATATAAGACCCCACATATATCATAATGATAACCCATACATATGTGTGTTGATAGAAACCATTTATATAAGGGGTTTTTATATATAAATTTATAATCTCCCTAAATATATTACAATGGCTAACCTAGGGGTTGTTCTCAAGGAAGATGTATTGCTAATTCTAGTGATTCTCCTTAATTTTTTTGTGTTTTTATATATTATAATTTATTAAATAAAATAAAGGAATAACCTATAATTTAAATCGCAGATGTAGTGTATGGAACTAAAATGCGACCAAAAAAATAGAGAAATTAGAGAAATAATAAAAATAAGAAAATAATTTAGAAGGAAATTAGCAAGAAACATGCCCCAATCTAGGTTGATTCACTCTCAACCATATATCATAGAAAATATGAAGTAAAATTACATAAACAATTTTCAATCAATGTATGATCAATTTCCTAAATCAGACACATCTCTCACCCAAAACATTGACCACATATTCAAGAAATACATCCAGTACATAAATAATCTCCCAAAAGTGAAAAAATCACCCAATTAGACAACTCTAATCCAAAATCTATTACCAGGAGAGTATATCTTAATGGGATTCACAACTAAAAATCCACACCACTCTATATTTTGATACAATTTAGAGAATAATGGGAAGAATAACAAGTTATAAAGTGTATTAGACATTCCTATAGATGTCACATCTCCACTTCGCTACCATGACCATCAAATAGTCAAGGGGCAGAATCGATGATAATCATGATGTGATAATCAGTAGGAAGAATAGAGAATGCATAACTACATTTATATTATAGTGTAATCCATTATATATATATATATTTGTGATCACTTGGTAGGGAGGAATAAAAATAAATCACAATGTGTTTATAAATTTAAAATAATGTTACATTAGAAATAAATGAGGAAGAAGGAGAAAAAGAATATGATTATATATCCCTTAATGAGAATAGAGAAGCTCCTATAATAAAATGTGATATCCCCATATCTTCATGGATTAGTTAGAAAGTTTGAGGCCTCTATATTCTGAAAAATAAATTCAATGATAAAACCAATGAATTTTTTTAATTGGTTTCATTATGTAAAAAAGCATAGATAAGATCTACATATCCAATTTTGAGAAAAGTTGGGGGAAACATATTCATTTTACCTATAATTAAATGATCAAATTACAGTATTACCCAGTATTTACATTAGAATTCCATAAATTAGTGGATGATTTTCTTCTAATATTTAATAGTGTTTGTTAGTTGCTAATATTAGAAAACTATAAATCATTAAAATTTTATAGGCATCATATGAATTTAATTATTTCATCAATGCATGATTAGGGTTATTATAGCTTCATTAGGGAGTCATTTTGTTTAATTCTACTATGATTCTTCAAAAAAATCATCTTTAATTGATTCCACAGGGCTATTGGTATCTTGAAATTAGTTTCTCCATTTCTATCAGCTAAACTTCATCAACTTCTATGTTTTTAAAATGAATATTATAAATGTTATTCTAACAAAAAAATTTCCCCACATCCTAAGGAGTCAATCCAATCGAGCTCATGATTAGAATCCTAAGTTGAAATTTTTGAATTTTGTGAGGCATCGATCAATTTAATGGCATAAATATGTATTTAATTTATATGACATGAAATAAATTTCCCTATATAATACTTCTCCAAGATCAGCAAAATCAATATGACATGTTTATCCCTAAAATAACGACCAAAAAGGATAGTGACTCATAGAGGCAAGGTGTGTGGAATCCAGGAAACAATGTTGTGGGGAAACATGTATGAATAGATATCATATAGAGGAATATAATTAATGAAAATAAATATCATGTTTTCAAATTGATTGACATAGTGGAAAGGTCATGGATGATTTGATCTTCTCACTTATGGATGGAAATGACATGAAATAATGGCTATAAAAATCACTATGGAAGATAACCAAAAAATATAATTGAATACTATTTAGGGTAATTAAAAAATAAATTATCAAGAAGGGTACAAAAATAATATAGTTTACATAAGAAACACCCAAATGGAATTTGTTAAAAATAGTCCGATTTCCATAGAGTCTCTAGAATTTATCTGTCAAACCATGGATATTCATGGAAGATTTTTAAATAGAAGCTCCAATAATTAATGATTGAGTATTTTCTCATGTGGTAGATTGGGTAATAGAAATGAAAGATTTATCCTTATTCCAATCTTGGAAAACACCTTTATAATATATTAAATAGTAAAATTTCATTTTTAATTAATTCCAAATGATTAAACACCTATTATTAAAAGTAAAGTTTCCACATAATTGTTATTACAATACTATATATTCACAGATTATATTTTATAACCCACAAGAAATTATTTTATTAATAATTAATCTTGTTTAATATAATAAATAAATAAATTTTATAATTAATACTTAAAATTTATTTAAAAGTTTCAATGGTCCATTCAAAAATGACATATCAAAACCAAATTATAGAAAAAATTATAATAATAAAAAGAAAAAATATTATCATAAAATAATGAATTAATTATTACCAAGAACCATATACATAAAAATAATTTACAATTTATGTAACAATTAAAATTTAAATAAATCCCGAGATGCGTTTTATTATAAAAGATATGAAACTCAAGAGATGGAAAATTAAGCAATAAAACACCAAAAATTCTGTTTTTCCCTAATATTCAAGGATATATATTTTAAATGAATGATTATTACTTATTAAATAATTATCCAATTATATAACAATTTCTTACCAAATCACAGTTATTTCATTATTAAAGATGTTTTGAAATGCATAATGTTAAATAAACATCAAATTCACCCATGCTGAGACAATTTCACTCCTAGAAATTTCATTTAAAAAAAATACATTTCCACATATACTCATATATAGAAACATTGAAGGAATAAAGGAAAAAATCATACAATTTATGAACTATCATTATACCTATATGAATTAGACTCACTTCCTCAATTCAATTTAATAACATTTTCTAATTCATGGGTCAAATAAATGGATCAAATTGGAATTAAAATCATAATAAGGGGAACTTTGTTTATCCCTCTATCAAAATATCATTAAACAAACGCTCTTGTTTAGAATTCATTAACATAAATAAAATTAATTTTAAATGTAAAATTGCCCCATATTATTTTGCGTTAAATATTCCCGACCTCAAAAAATTCCTTCTTTAAAATTAGGCAATTTATTTTAACATTCCCCACTTTTGGAATCCATGAAGTAGAAAAGAAAATATTAAAGTATAATGGATAGAACTCACACACCCACTGAATAACATCCCATATAATTATTATGAGATCCCAATTATCCATTCAAATCTATTTTAGAATAATATATATATATTTATTTTTTTATACTATTATATCTCAAAGAGGTGTTTTCATTCACAATGGTAAATTAAATTTTAGTTACCTTCAAAATTTAAATGAAATCATGTTATAATTTCAATTCCACTATGATAAGTTCAGTAAAAAAATCCAATTTTAAAAACTAATCATCAAGAAAACAATGAAAAAAATACACTATCTCGTAATTTAATTTTAACAATATCAAAATTATTGAAATCTCATTACCCTAGAATTGTACATTCTCTAGGTAAGACAAAATTAAAAATTTTGATAATAAAATTGATGTGAAAAATATTAAATAATTGTTTATGATAATTAATTATTATCCATACCCAAAACTAATAACATAAAATTTTCCTCAATTATGAAACTCAAGGAACATTTAATAATGTGTCAAGTTAATTTCTTTTTGGATTTTTAGTAATGAAATATCATGTTGAACGGGTTAATTGAATTTTCAAAATTTTTAACCCACAACAATGAATTTTAATTTTTTTTTTCAAATGTTCATTCTAATTCATTACAAAAAAAAATTAATATCAGAATTTAGTGTAGTAGGAAAATTTTAAACAATGATAACTCAACATGTTGTATTTGAGAAAAGTGGCACTCTAAAGTGTGCTGGAGAAATTTTAATTTTATTTGGTTCAAATTGATTTCCCAAATTATTGATAATATAAATCTTGAAACCTAATCAGGGAATCATCGATTCATTTAATTTCAAAACTAAAATCAATGGAATCCCCTACACTAAATTCAAACAATCATTATAGTAAATGATTAGATTAAAATAATACTTTCGATGTGTATGAGAATTTAAAATATTTTGTTCATTCAAATTAAGACTCCTTATTTTACACATAAAAATTATCCCCTAGTTTCTAATTTTAATCCCCTTCAACGGAAAATTTTTCTAAAAATATAATTCAATAGTAAATTCTCAATAATATTAGAAGAAAAATGTTTATTTAGAGAGGAATGATCTGAAATTTCTATAATCTGTAGCATATTTTGTTCATGATATTTAGAATGATTCTGCCTTAGTCAGTTACGTTGTGTATTTTGGATTTCTTATGACTTGTGTAGTTAAAGGATTCTCAATGATATGAGGATCATCATGGAACATATGGAATTAATTGAAATAATATGTCCATATATTATAAATAAAAAAACGGTTAACAACAAAATTAATATAAGAAAGAAAAAAAGTTAATCTAGGGATAACCCCCCCCCAATGGGGTAAGGTGTTTTGACAATCCATAGATTGAAAATAGTATTTTCAGATCCAATATTCATGATATTGAGGATTATTCCTTAACAATCACTTTATATGACCCATTCTAGTGTCAAAAAACCCCTATGGAGTACCCATCGATCATATTAATACATGTACCACTCAACTGATGTGTACCTCTAGTGGAGTTAATGAGGTGAAAACTACATATAGGTGTAATTAAATTCATCATCATCTTAGGTGCTTCTGTATAAAGGTCATTGGAATTCAACTTATGGATGTGACATCTCTTATGGTTCGCAGAAAAATATTACTTCTCTTTGGATAAGAAAAATGATTCAACATCCTCTTTGATATATAAACGTAGTTCCAACACCTCATATTTATCATAAAATACTACTAACCATAAATATAACTCAGATACCTGGGGTATCAAAGGTGCCTCAACAAGATAAGAAATCACATTCTCATGACCTTTAAGTAAATCATGTCGTTCAAGTAACTCATTAGATCCAGTATAGGGATAATACTAGATTTTTTACTAAATTATGAATTAATTAAAACAAAATATTATTAAATAAAGTGGATAGATCCCTTAATTTGGTTATATTTCTATTTTTCCTAGTATGAGAGTTTTCCGGGAGCAATGTTTTGTTAGGAACAAGGTATTTTCATCACTAGCCTCTCCTCTTGATAGAAAATGTTGGGTTAGGTGTTTTCTAATGAAAATGATCAGGAGTCTTTAGCTGTTTATTCTTTTTAATGAGGGAAAAATAATTAGTTGAGTTAATACAGTTTGAATCATCGAAAACATTATTAAAAATAAGATGACCTTCCAAATTTTGTCTAAATCATTATATTTATTCCAAAAACCCATATATTTTCAAAACATAAATATTTTCTTAAATTGTAAATAATCAAATTATTTTTATGGTTTTGATATTTCAATCTTAAAAATAACTATCCCTAGTTTTTCTTTAGATGCATTTTCTGGGTCACTTTCAATAGGTTTATAGAGTGATGAATAATTATTTTGGTCCTCTTGAACCAAATGGGAAGTAGTAAGGAAGTCCATAAAACATTAAATTAATTTTATTTTATTCATATGATGTATCTCAACCATTTACATAGATGATAAGTTCACAACATCCTCTACTTTGTGGATATGTTTCTTCACTTGAGAGTTTTCTAGTAGTGAAAATATTCGAGGATATATCATTCCTTCAAAATTGATATAAGTAAAAATAAGTAAATAAAATAATCTGAATCAATAAAACTTGTTTTTATTCCAAAAAAACTATTCTAAAATATAATACACACTCCCACCATATGGGTAGTACATATATACATTTTCAATCTCTATAAATATAGTATAATAAAAAAATAATTGTGTTGGTCTCAAGGAATAAATTTTTATTATCCATGTGTTTCTCCTAAAATTGTTTTGTGTTTTAATAAATTTGGAAAAAATAAATACAAAAAGAAGACATCATGGAGAAAATGAAATATGTATTTGGTTGAATAGGAAAAATATCACAAGATATAGCGGTATGTGATAAAAAAGTATATCATGAAATAAATGGAGAAGAATGTATGTGATAAAAAATCCTAGATCTGGGTTGATTTACAATCAAATTATTATCCTTAATATTTAAAAGTAAAATAACTTCAATACTCACCCTCAATATAGGTACGAACAAATAATTCAAAAAAACATTCTTACTCTAAAAATTCGGCATCTATTTATGAGATATCACTCGTTACATAAATACTCTCCCAAACTGAAGAAATTCCCCAATTTCTCTACACAAATAATGAATATATTCTTGAAAAAAGTGATCCCCATGTGTTAAAAAATAACATAACCCTTATCAATCAATATTTTTAGATAACTAAGATAATAATGGGTAAAACCAGGTAAGAAATAGTAGAACACACTTCTATTGATTCCAGATTACCACTTCACTAGAACGATCTTCCATAAGTGAAGTAGAACAATAAATTATTAATATAATGTTTGTATCTCCATGAAACATAAATCGTAACATATTATATTTTTACATATAATTATCCCTTAAAATGTGATGTTTTATGATTAAATACTCAGAAAATGAGAAATAAACAGCACTATATTTAAAAAATTGAAATAGAATTATAGTTGATAGAAAGAGGGAGAAGGAGAAAAAAATCTGATCCATTCTCGTATAATGCGGAATTACAGAGATCAATCTCTCTACTTAATAAAAAATGAAACATGGTGATGAACTAAATAATAGATAGTGAAATCTTTGTGAAATTATCCTAGGATTTCATCATCAACCTCTTATGTAGTCCAAATTAAAATATCTAGGATACTATAATGAAATGTTACATCCTCATGTAGTTATAGATTAGGACAGAAGTGCGATTAATCCTCCAGAATAATCTTTCATCTTACAAGACTATACAAACATCATACATCTCGTCACACATTTAATTTTTTTTAAAAATAATTCTAGGAAACTATGAATTCTAAATTACTAGAAGCCCCCATACATTGACTATTATTACCTAGAGGAATGATTAAAATGATTAAACCAACATTCCATTTCCATTGTGATCTAGAAATTATGTTGAAATAAATAATCAATAATTAATATACAAGACTCACAGTGGGGGAAATCACATACATGACATCAGCATGATTCATCTTTCTTATTGGAGAAGTTATAAAAAAAATTCTTTATTCCTGATCCAAACACCATACACTAATTTCTTTAAAAAATGTGACTCTAATTCTAGGAAACAATTATCACTATAGGCACACATACCTGGATTGGATGAAATATAACTCATACAAAATAAATTTATGGAACTCGTTTAAGCGTCAAAATACATCGATAGTGAACTAAATCTAACTAAAAAATAAAAAATATAATTTTTTTAAACAACATGTGTGTGTTCAACCTCAACCCTTTCTCTATAGCATATAAGTGATGTATGAACCATTCCTTCTTGATCCTATAATAAAACATAAAACAAGTGATAAAAATATAGGATTTTTAAACAATTTTTATTGGTATAAGAATATCTAATAGAATAAAAATATCATAGGTTGGCAAACTATATGGGGAAATGATTCATTTTCCTTATTCATTGACGATTTAGTTGTTTTATTCCCTAATATCTGCATTAGACTCCTAATAAATATATAATTAACCTATTCAAATCCTCAAAAGATTTTATCACATAATCATATTTGACATACAATATTATTTAAACATCTAAATGATTTATCCATATTTAAAAAATTCATCATGTCTTAAATTGTGTTTTCTCAGATTAATTAGAGACTTAGTTTATCAAATTCTAATATGGTTCTTCCACATACATGGCATGGACTTTTTTTTAGTGGAACTTGAATACTAAAACTAGAATCTCAATTTACACAAGCTATCATATATTAATCACCTAATTGATTGACATGGGTATTTCAAGATTAGTTCTATCATAGTCTTTCACAATTAATTTATGATTCATTCATTTTAAAAATGGGATTCATGTATTGGGTCTTAATTGGTGAATTTAAAAAGGAATTGTTCTGTTCAATGATCTTAATTATATGATTCATTTCCATTTAAGAAGTTGGTTTTACTAAAAAATCTATATTCTGGGTTGGTAGAACATCTAGGACATGTAAATCCTGAGAATAATACCACATAATGTGGTTGGATCATGGATGCATAGTTTGTGGTCTCAAAAAATCTTTTTCATATTGAAAAGAAACAAATTACCCCAAAATGTTTTCTTGAACGAAAAGAATTTTCCACTAACGGTTGTACACTGATAGGAAAAATGAAAATTCCATGGATGATTTGATCATCTAATGTATAGTTCTATGTGTCAGGAATTATTTTCTAGGGAGGATATCTGCAAAATATACACATTGAATCTCATGGAAGATGTAACAACCCAAATATTTATAAAATAAATTAATTTTTTAAATTACTAAATTCATTTTAATAATGTAAAATTATAGAAAAACATGAAATAACTTGGTTATTTTTTATCATTATAATTCATTTCATATCATATTTAAAATACAATTAATAATCATAATAAATTAGAGAATAATTGTTATATAATGATAATATGATTATTATATATATAAGGTTATCATAAATCCATTTGACACATAAAAAATATTTTTCAGTCTCAAAAAGTACAATGATACCATATAAATCCCATTTATCAGATATTATAAGGGAGATATCATTTTTGGGATTTTCCCATGAACAAGGCCAATCCAAAATTCAACAAAAAATTTACAAGTGAAACTGTTTAGGGTATAATTTCATACTCCTTGAGATTATATCCCAAACCATGTTATCTAAACCATCATAAAAAAATCTCCCCACCATACACTATATGTTTAGATAATTTTCTTTTATAATAATTAGATATGTATCTAGAAACTAATTTTATGATTTTTATTTTTTTATTTTTAATAAAATAATTATTATATATATATATCATTTATAAATTCATAATAATTAAAAAATAAGTTTGATAAAAATAATAATTTGATATGATGAATGAAAAATTTTATTTTTTGAAATATGTAGTCTCAACTAGGACACAGTTTCTGATAAATTTAATAATTTTATACAAATAATTGATAATATAAAAAAATATTATTAGTAAATTATATTTACGAAATAAAATGAAAATATAATTTTATATAGTGAAATTTAATATTAATAAGGGTAAGAAAACTGTTATTATTCAAATAACAGTATTTTTCATAAAAGGGTATTTATGAATTAAATGTGTAAATTATCATATTTGGAGAATTTTTTATAAAATAATCATTATTTTGAAATAATCATTTTGGTGTTATCCAATAATGATTTTTTAATAATTTTTGAGATGGTTGAATTCGTGGGTAAAAATTAAATTTGGTATAAATATATGGTATGTATTGTGACATTATAATGACCCAAAAGGGAAGTAATATATTGAATGGTATGTAATACTGACTAAATATTTATTTACAATTTAAAATAATGGGTTTTTTATGTTTTTTTATAAATTTTAAAATCATTAAACGAATCATCAAGAACCATTATTATATTTTAAGGGTTTACAATAAATTCTTTAGAAAAAAGACGCACATAAACATCCCAAGCCTGTTATATTAAGGGTTTTGTTCTTATAAATAAGAAATAATGATATAATCTCCTATTTAGATGAAAAAAAGAAAAAAAATATGAGATATATTTTTGCTTAGGACTAATTTATGATATAGAGTCCCAAACCAATGTTTAGAAACTAATAAATAATTTTCCTCATTTTGGATATAAATTCCCACCCAAAATCCCATTACTCCTCACTCAAAACACTTAGAATATGAATTTACTAAGCCCTTACCTCTATACATACCACTCAAGGATCCATAATTATACTTCACTTATGCTTCTGATTTCATGTTTTATGTTGTTTCCACATTCTTATGCTGCCTTTATGTTAACATCTTATTTCATGATTAGATGTCTATGTTTATGATTTCTCAGTAATTATGTTTCCTTAATATAACATTTTACTCACATGTGATACTTTAACATATCTTATACTTTTATTATTCCCATACTGGGCTTTATAAATCATCCCTTTCTTATGTATGCCCCTAGGTTTTCCCATGATGTTTTAGAAGATAAATGGAATTTAATGGTTGGTTATAGAGTTTAAGTTTATCTATTTTTATTTCTATTATAGGTTTATAATATATATATCTAATTACCCAAATACACTGGACCTCATGATCTTATGGGGTTATATTAAGTGTATCCTTATATAATAAATCACTAATTAATGTGAATTTAAATATTATTTATTGTAGTCGGTATCAAGAAAAAATTAGATATTTTTTGAGAATAAGATTTGAGAACTATAATGAAAGCCATAGGGATAGTACTAATCATTGGAAATTATACCTAAAATTTGGTACAATATATATTAATTGGCTTTCAATAATATACATCTCTATCTAAATAATATAAGTGGATTCAACTCTAACATAATTATACCCAGGGGTAATAAACCCAAAAATAGTGCACTGAGGTGGGATTTATTGTCATTTAGAGAAAATATGGTCCCTACTACATGACACTATTGACACTCCAATGGTATATTATCTGTAAAATTGGAATTATATTCATGAATCATTATTAAAGGAATAAAAATTCCCATAGGATTTTGTATTATGAAATAGATATTGAATAACATAGATTGAAAAAAAAATATACTCACAGGTTATAAAAGATACTTCATTTATGAGTTTTCCCATAAATGTTAATGGTTTCCCATTCATTTGTTTAAAAATTTAAATATACTCATCCTTATACTTTTCATTATTTTTTTTAAATGGCTAGAAATAGGAGAAACCAAGTAAACAACCAATGTGAGGGGTAATGTGATGACAACCCAAATGAGATGCCCAACCTAATAGAAGATGGGGTCAAGAACATTGTGAAAATTCATTTTCAATTAACTAACATTAAAAAAAACATAAATTAAGAGGAAAACCTATATCCACTGAAAAATAGTAAGTTCCAATTGAGTCATTTATGCGACAATGGGATCTGACTATTAGTTGATAATCCAATACTTTATTCCGGGAAAAATGAATCAGCTACATTTTAATTATATTCGAATCCCTTAAATAAAAAAATAAAAAGGGATTGTCTTATTGTGTTTTTAATATATGTAAGGACAATATCATCAATGATAGATTTTGGTAAAAATTTTGATGCCTAAGGAGGATATCTAAGAGATAGAGTTGAAGAAATTCCAATTTTTTTTCAAGATATATTTTTCTCAAATTCACCAACATAAACTTGAGATGGATTTCAATTTCATATATAATATGGATGATGAATCCATTGGGTAATACATATAAGACATCAAAAGACAATAATTATACAAATATAGTTTTTTTCATATCACCTAAAATTAAATTTGGCCACTTCTATGTTGAGATAAATCCGATTCATTGAAATGTTTGGGAAATTGAAGATATTGAAAACTAAAAGAAAATTATATGATGGGATCATAATGTCAAAATGAATATTGGTGAATCTCATGGGTCTCATGTGTCTGAATATAAGAAGAATAATATGGATTTTAATCATAATATTATGATAGAGAAATCCCAGGGGGGAAATGTAATGTCCCGGTTCTAGAAGCCACCCTGAGGTGCCCCATACCCGGTCGGTCACATGACCTCAAGAACATTTACCCAGACACCAGAGGCTTCCGACTAGCAGCGAGGGCCTTAGTGAGTCAGTGGGGAAACTATTCCCTCATTCGGTAAAGTATATAGTGGAAGAACAACCAAACAGACTAGCGGAATCAATATACATCATACAACAACTAAACTGAACAACGGAAGCAATGTATAAATAATAATGATGAAAAATGGTACATATATCTATGGAAAGCAGCAAATAAACCATCATTCTGAAATACAAATGAAAAAAGAGTGAAAAAGAAAAATAAAGTAAACTCCTCAGCATCGCATGCCGTAGCATGGTCCCCTGCTCTCCAGCTCCATATCAAGATAGGTACCTGAAGTAGAAGGGAAATTTCCCTTATCTATACCTACATCAACATAGTCTTTTTGGGCCCAAAAGCATGTCCCAAACATGGTGTGAGACAATGTCCAAGTAGTATATCACACAATGATCTGTGCCTAACAGTCAGTGAATACATGGTAGTAATAAAACAGGAAGCAGTAAACCGGAAAACACAAGAAGCTACAATCCACAGTTCTACATATAAAGTACACAAGGAACAGCCACTGAAGCAGGAAGAACAAAAAGGTAACCTATGGGTATTTATCACAGCCTAACCCCTAAGGTTCAACCTATAAGTACTAGCTACCCTCTAGGAAGCACACACAGTCTCACCCCTCTGGTTCAGCTAAAGAATAGACTCCCTAGAGAGGCACTCACCGTCAATTCCCCTTATAGTCTCATATCGTGCTAAAGGGTCTCCAGGGAAGCACTCAACATCAATTCCCCCTTGTGTCCTAAACCGAGGATCTAAAGACTCTATGAGGAAGCACTCATTGTCAATTCCCCCTATGGTCTTGCATCGTAATTAACCACACTCTGGAGAAGCCCTTCCATCCATTCTCCCTATGGTCCACTACACTAGGTTCTCGCAGCCCAGTGTAAAAAAAATGCCTAGTGTGCATGTGTTGTCCAAGTAAACCTCAAGAACTTCTTGTCTATCATTCTATGGATCAACAACATGACAAATTAACAGTTCCACTATCCTACATCTAGGTATGGCAACTGAAAAAACGCAAAACAAATAGAAAAAGCATAGAAAATATCCATTGTACAGTAAAACTACCATATTCAGAGGTAAAAACATCTACTCTAGAAATCAAGAAAATTAGGCAATTTAACAGGGGAAAAACAAGAACACACAATACCCTGTTCAAGGGTATCGAAGGAATTTTCACAAAATACTCAAAGTCTTTCTACAAAAAGGCACAAACCACCTACCTAGATCCTATGAGATCAATATATGTGATCCATGATGACTGATTCCCCTTAGAGTGTCGTATATATGAGAAAACGTCAAAAATGCTCAACCATTGATAACATGAGAAAGGGAAAGAATTGAAAAACCAGAATAAAGAAGAAGAAAGAACTCACAGATTCGATTCCCACCCAATTGACAGAACTCAAATCGGGGAATGGATGGAGGCTCGGGGATCCGGAGAAGAAACGCGATCATACATGCCTCTCTCGGATGAAGAACCATGAGAAGGGGTGTGTTCTATCCATCAGGCATGACCCCAGTGCATTTAATGAAAAAAAAAGAAAGTACATGGCGTGTACTTTTAGAGTACATGGTGTGTACTAGGTCTTTTCCATACTCCACCAAAATCGGTCTCTACATCACCCCTACACACCGTGTGTGTGGCATGGACACGGAAAGCACAGAACTTTAGGTGGTAAAAGAGTACACGACGTGTACTCAGAAAGTACACGGTGTGTACTTAAAAAATTTACCGAAACATTATTTTTCCCAAAACTCCAGAAAATTGGAAAACATACCTCAAACGAATATCCGGGTTCTTAAAAACTTTCCCCCTTAATGAAATTCATTCCTGAATTTCCCTAGAGAGGTGTAGAAGAAGAAACCTCGAACAGCTCCAGCCATTGCGATCGTACATCGACCTCCCTCTCCCAGGTCTTGTCGTGCACTCACCGGTCCTTCCATATCACCCGTAATAGAGGAACAGACCACCTGTGGAGAACCCTCGTACTGTGATTGAAAATCCGGATAGGATGTTCCTTGAACGACACATCCGCTTCAATCTCAACCTCCTCAGGCTGAAATAGGTGAGGCGGGTCTATAAAGTAACGTCAGAGTTGAGAGACATGGAAGACGTCATGCGTAGCCCGGTACCTCTGAGGTAGCTGCAACCGATAGGCAACCGGCCCAACTCTCTCCAATACCTCAAATGGTCCGACGTACCGTGGTGAAAGCTTACCCAGTCTCCGAATCCACTGGTGTCCCAACCTCGGTGCGACACGCAGGAAAACCTGATCTCTGACCTCGAACTCTAGAGGCTGTCTCCACTGATCAGCATAAGACTTATTCCAAGACTGTGCTGTGTCCATCCACTTCTGAATCAACTCTATCTACTCCGAGGTCTCCTGAACAAGACAAGGTCCCAGCAAATTTTCCACTCCTACCTCCAGCCAGCATAAGGGTGATTGGAAAAGCCTACCATACAAAGCCTCGTATGGTTCCATCTGAATGGTCACCTGGAAACTGTTGTTGTAGGAGAACTCCACAAGAAGAATATGATTCTCCCAAGAACCGCCAAAGTCTAGGATGCATGCTCGGAGCATATCCTCAAGCACCTGGATCTTGCACTCGGACTGGCCATCAGTTTGGGGATGGTATGCTATACTCAAAATTACCTATGTACGCAAAGCCTTCTGAAGTCCCTGCTAGAACCAAGAGGTAAAGCACGCATCCCTATCTAAAACAATGGAGTGTGGGACTCCATGTAGATGTACGATATCTATGATGTAAATTCATCCCAGGTCATCAACACTGAAGGTCTCCTTGATTGGAAAGAAGTGAAAAACCTTCGTGATCCTGTAGATGACAACCCAAACATCATCCTTCCCTCGAGGCGACCTCATTAACCCGTTCATGAATTCCATTGCAACATCATTCCACTTCCACACCGGAATGGGTAATTGCTATAAGAGGCCTTCTGGTCATTGATTCTCTGCTTTCACCTACTGACAAGTAGATCATCTCATGACAATGCCAGCAACATCTTTCTTCATACCAGGCCACCAGTACTGGTGATGAACATCTCGATACATCTTGGTGACGCCAGGATGAACTGACCAAACTGAGGAATGAAAATCCCACATCAGCTCATCGCATATGTATTTTAGCACCCATACACATCCCTGGTAACACAAGATCACATCCTCTCCCAATGTACATCCAGGAAGAGGGTCCTATCCTGACACACTCTCCTGTAGGACTAAGCCTTCTGAGTCTGATAGCTGCCTCATGTGTACTCGATCAAGTAGAGTAGAGGTAACCGCTACAGAAGATAGGAAAGTATGTCCTTGTCTATTGTGCACCTCCAGAACCATCTCAGAGAACAGAGCCATAAGCTATCACTCACTACTGGCCTCCTAAACTTCCTGAATCTGAGTTCTCCTGCTCAACGTATCTTCCAATGTGTTGCCCTTTCCTGGCGTATAGGGAAGATTGAAATCAAATGACTAAAGATACTCGAACCACCTGCACTGCCTCAGATTCAGATCACGCTTAGTGAAGATATACTTGAGACTGTTGTGGTCGGTGAAGACCACAAAGTGCTCTCCCAGCAGATTGTGTCTCCAACAGTGTAAGGCATGAACAACAACTGCCAACTCAAGATTGTGCATCGGGTAGTTCCTCCCATGTGGCCTCAACTACCAAGACCCGTAGACAATGACTCCATCTCCATGAATAAGCACAACTCTTAGACCGATACCTGAAGCATCACAATAAATTGTGTAGTTTTTTCCTGGATCTTGCAAGACTAGTATCAGTGCTGACGTCAACCTCTCTTTCATCTCCTGAAAGACTGAATCACAAGAATCTGACCATAAGAAATTCTCCCCCTTCTTCTTCAGACCTGTCAAGGGTGCTGATAAATGAGGAAAGTCCTTAATGAAGAATCTGTAGTATCTAGCTAGCCCTAGGAAGCTCCGTACCTCAATGACTTTCTTCGGCTTCTCCCAGGAAACTACATCACTAACTTTCTCTGGGTCCACCGATACTCTTGCCTCTAAGATGAAGTGTCCCATGAAGTGACTCTAATCCATCCAGAAGTGGCACTTTGAGAGTTTAGCATAAATACGATGCTCTCTAAATGTACTCATAATGATCTCAAGATGAGTGGTATGGTATATACGAGTATACTAACGTCCCGGTTTCGAAATCCACCTAGAGGCGCCATGTACCCGGTCGGTCACATGACCTGAAGTGTGATTCCCCAAATGCCAGTGGCTTCCGACTAGTAGCGATGGCCTTGGTGAGTCATTGGGGAAACTATTCCCTCATTCGGTAAAGTATACAGTGGAAGAACAACCAAACACAACAACAGAAACAATAAACAGCATACAACAACTGAAATGAACAACATACGCAATATATAAATAATAATGATGCAACATAGTACATTTGTCTATGGAAAGTAGTTAACAAACAAAATTTCTTAAATAAAACTGAAAACAGAGTGCAAAATAAAACCAAAGAAAAATCCTCAGCATCGTAAGCCGTAGCCTGGTCCCCTGCTCTCCAACTCCATAGCAAGTCAGGTACCTGAAGTAGAAGGGTTCTTACCCTTATCTATACCTGCAACAACATAGTCTGTTTGGGCCCAAAATCATGACCCAAACTGGGTTTGAGACAATGTCCCAGTAGGAAATCACCCAAATATCTGTTCCTAACAGTCAATGAATACATGGAAGTAATAAAACATGAAGCAGTAAATAGGAAAACATAAGCAGCTACAATCCACAGTTCTGCATATAAAGTACAGAAGGAATAGCCACTGAAGCAGGCAGAACAAAAAGGTAACCTCTGTGTAGTTATCACAGCCTAACACATAAGGTTCAACCTATAAGTACTAGCTACCCTCAGGGAACCACACACAGTCTCACCCCTCTAGTTTAGCTAAATAATAGACTCACTGGGAATGCACTCATCGTCAATTCCCCCTATAGTCTTGTATCGTGCTAAAGGCTCTCTGGGGAAGCACTCAACGTCAATTCCACCTATGGCCTACATCAAGGATATACAAACTCTCTGAGGAAGAATTCAACGTCAATTCCACCTGTGGTATCACATCGTAATTAAGGACACTCTGGAGAAGCCCTTCCATCCATTCTCTCTATGGTCCACTACAATAGGTTCTCCCAGCCCTATGTAAAAACAAACATGCATAGAGCGCGTGTATCATCCAAGTAATCATCAATATCTACTTGGCTATCATTCTAAGGCTCAGGAACATAGCAATGCAACAGTTCCACTATCCTAAATCTAGGCCTGGAAACTGGAAAAATTTCAAACAGGCAGAACAAGCATAGAAAACATCTCGTGTACAGTAAAACTACCATATTCAAAGGAAAAAACATCCACTCTAGCATTCAAGCAAAGAAGGAAATTTAACAGGGGAAAAACAGGAACATGCAATACCCCGTTCAAGTGTATTGGTGGAATTTGTACAAAATACTCAACAACATTCTACAGAAAATCACAAACCACCTACCTCGATCCTAAGAGATCGATATATGTGAACCATGAAAACTGATTCCCCTTAGAGTGTCATAGATCTGAGAAAATGTCAAAAACACTCAACATACGATTACTTGAGAATGGGAAAGAATTGGAAAATAAGGCTCAAGAAGAAGGAAGAACTCACCACTGCGAATCCAATGAAATCGACATAACTTGAATCAGAAAAAGGACGGAGGCTCGGGGATCCGGAGAAGAAATGCAGGCCTACGGGTCAGTCTGGGATGAAGAACCTGGAGAAGGGTTGTGTTCTGTCCGTCAGGCGTGACCCCGGTGTGATTAATGAAAAAAAAGAACTACACGACGTGTACTTTTAGAGTACACGGTGTGTACTAGGTCTTTTCCATACTCCACCAAAATAGGCTTCTAGATCACCCCAACACACTGTGTGTGTTGCCCGGACATGGCTAGAACATGACATCGAGTGAGAAATGAGTACACGTTATGTACTCAGAAAGTACACTGTGTGTACTTAGAAAATTTCCAGAAACATTATTTTTCCAAAAAACTCTAGAAAAAGGGAAAACATACCTGAAACGAAGATCTGGGTTCTAATAGGAAAAAAATTCTAATATTCCAATTTTCAAAAGTGCGGGAAGAATCATGCCATTAATTGCATGAATGGGGAAATGAAATTCATTAGGTATGGAATGGAAGGGACCCTATATGATGGTTGATGATTGGAGAAACCCAATAATGTGATGGAAGAAAGGAATTATACAATCAAACCTTGTCATATTGTCTAATTTTTCAACTACAAGGAACATGAACTCTATGAAAATCACTGTACTAAGACAAGGGTTATCAACGTTAACTGATGATGAAAACCTACAAGGCCTAAAGATAATGGGAGACCTTATAACATCAAAACTACTAAAGAGAATCCATCAAATGAATTGGTGATAGGTATTCTTATTATTCACTCATAGATAGAAAATTTTCTATTTGACAGTGGTTGTATGCATTCATTCATATCATGAAAGGTTAGAATAACTATTCAAACAAGAAAAAAAACAAGAATGTAGAGTTATCCGTGAAAATGGATAATTGGGTAATTATTTGATCCCAATTATATAACTCATCCCATATTCAAATTTTTTATATTAATTTACCAGAAAACGATCTACTACACACATTATAATAATTAAATGCAATTATGTGAATGAATTGGGTTTCCATATATGGATCCATAAAAAATTTACAAGAGAATGAAATAAACATTTGTATCATTAATCATCCTACAATTTTATACAATTGCATGGAGGGGATATATCTTATTTTAAAGAATCATATCAAACCTGGATATTATTACCTTTTATGTAAGTGTACCTTGGTAATTATTTATTCGTAGGAAAAGCTCATCCTTAATGACTCAACCATTTTATGGGAATTCACCAATGTGTTTTCCAAATAATTTCTTGTTTAACTTCCTAGTTGCAAGGCTATGTTCCTTATCATGAATATACATGGGGATTTATAAATATCCAAGAATCTATAAATATTTTTCATTATTTAACGTTAGTTGACGTTGCCGAAAATATATGAGAATCCAGATAAAGTGTTTTGTGACCATGTGCTTCATTGTGTGGTGAATCAATCCTCATAATCAATATTAACGATGGTCAATGGAACCTATATATAATTTTATGGGAACTCAAAAAAATCATGATAAGGTAAAAGTATCCTATTTCACAAATTGATGACTTGTTCAACCAACTTCTTGGAGTCTATTACTTTTATAAGGTTGCTTTTTTGGTCGGTATATTATAAATTATTAGTGAAGAAGGAAGATATCCCCATGATTTATTTTTCAAACCAGGTGAGAGAAAATTTATTTCATAGTAATTCCATTTGGACTCACTAATCCTAAAACAATAATCATCGACTCAATGAATAGAATGTTTATGTATTACCTCTAAAACATTGTGGTAGTATTTTAAGATGATATTATTATTTACTACAAAAACAACGAGGAACATGTGGATCATTTGAATGTTGTATTAATGACATTTTGGAAGGAAAACATGTATGAAATGTATAATAAATAATCTTTTTGATGGGGAATGTATCATTTATGGGACATGTTGTCACCAAAAAGGTGATATATGTGGATCCATTAAAAATAGAGGTAATTAAAATATAGCCTAGATAGATATATGTGGAAAAATTTATTATTTTCTTGGATTATCATGTTACAATAATCTATTTTGGAGAAACTTTTCAGTATTATCAATCTCACTAACCAATACTCACATAAAGGGGTTTAATTTTTTCTTGAATGATTATTCTGAATAAATCTATAAAGAGCTAAAGATGAGGATAACCACTACATTAATGCTCACAATACCCACCAGTGGGGAAGGAATTATGATCTAAAAATATGTTCCAAATAATGGATTGGGTTTTATACTAATACAAGATGAAAAAGTGATAGATTGTGCCACCAACAAATTAATGATCCGTGAGGATAATCACCCCACACATGATCTGTAATTGGATACACTGATCTTCAAAATGAATAATTAGGTACATTATCTCAATAAGGATAAGTGTAACATATATATTAATTATAAAGGCCTCAAGTATATATTCATGAAAAGTATCGAAAGATTATCCAAAGAAGGCAGTTAGAGATGACCTAGGATTGTGATTGTTTAATCTATTACCATTCTAGGAAGGATAATTAAGTAAAAGATCCTTTATGTAGTATGGATCATGCTAATCTATTCATGATGATAATTACCAGGTGGCCAATTTTCATGGACATATAGAGGATAGATGTGGGAATGATAAAAGTACGTTCATATAACTTAAATGGATAAATACTAAACCATAAATTCTTGGGAGGATCTAAGTGGACCAGAAATTTGATATGACAATACATAAACTGTAATGAATATTAAGGAGTTTAACATTAACAAATATGGAGTTATACGGTCTAGAACCCTTATATTCATCTCATTATATTAGCACTAAAGGGGAAACTTTTAGATGATGTGCATAACTAATCCATCTATATTCATTTAAAAATCACTCTATCACATATAAATCTTATGAAAAATAGTTGGTGGGATAACATAAAAAGGGATATTCCAAAATTTGTATCATTATCCTTGGTATAAAAATATGTCAAGGAAAAATGATAGATTTCCAAGTGTATGATGCAAGCAATACCTGTACATGTATGGAAATGGGAAAACATGACAATGTATTTCATTGTATGACTCCCTAGGACACCCAAATGACATAAATTTCATCTGAGTGGTTATTGATCAATATAGGATGTTGGTACATTACATTATTAACACAGATGATTTATCTGTTAACAAACTCACTATGTTATATATATGGTATGTTGTAGAACTTCATGTAATTCCACTAACTATTACACCTTATTGAGAGTTGAGGTTTACCTCCAGGTTTTATAGAATACTTTCTCAAGAATTGGATACATAACTATTCTTCAACACTAATTATCACCCTAAAACAGATGGGGAATATGAAATAACCATTCATACTCTAGAGTATATACTAAGATATTGGTCAAAGGATTTATAAGGATGTTGGGATCAACACCTTCCCTAAGTGGAGTTCTCATATGAAAAAAGATTCCATTCTAGAATTAAAAAGGAAATTTATGAGGTTATATATGGGAAGATTTCTCTAACTCCAACACAGTACAATGATGTTAGAGATCAGAAGATTATGGGACCCGATACCATCTAAGAGATGGACATGACATATCAATCAATTAAACATCACATGAAACTAATCAGAGTGGATAGAAACATATATGGAAAATATTGTTGAGGAGACATTGCATTTTAGGTTCAATATAAAGTGGTCATTCATAAATATCTATGGAAGAAAGTGATGAGGGTTTGGAAGAAGGAAAATATTAGTTGTAGATACATCGTCCACTTTGTCATCCTTGCTCACATTGAAGCAGTTTCCTATCAACACTAATTCCCACTTAACCTATCTTAAGTAAACGATGTTTTCTATGTATATTTATTGAGGAAGTACATACCAAACCCATCGCCTATAAAAAATAATGAGGCTGTACCAATAGGGAATGATCTTCCATCCAAGGAGTACCCATTGAAGATATTAGATCACAGAGAGATGGTTCTACGAAATAAGAAAACTCACCAGGTCAATGTGATGTACCATGACCACAAGTTTGATGGAGAGAATTAAGAACCAAAAGTGGAATTGAAATAGAAACCGCTCATCTATTTTATTGTATTAATTAAATTTTTAGGGTGAAATTTCAGAATGGGGGAGTATTGTAATGACCTAAAAATTTATAAATTAAATTCACTTTTCAAATGATATAATTCCTTATTATGAAATGAAATTATAAAGAACATAGGTACTACTTTGTTTATTTTAGACCATTATATGTTATTTCCTTCAATAATTAAGAGACCATTATTAATAATAACCATTTATTCTATATAAATTATATATTGATCGTATGTCTAGTATATATATAGGTGTTTGAAAAATCCATTTGACAAATACAATGGAGGAGATAACCTCGACCAGTAGGATATCACCTTATATAGACCGCATGGAGATGATTCCATAGGAGATAACATCACTAGAATTTTCCCTTTACCAAGACCATGATGAGATTAAAAAACTAAATAATTATAAAAATTGTTTATGGTATAATTTTTTTCTCATAAAGATCATGACCCATTCTATGTTCATCAAACCACCTATAAATATCCCTCTATCATACACCATTCTCTTACAATATCCACTTGTTTGATAAACGGATATGTATATTGACCTTAAAAATTAGTTTTTATATTATTATTTTTAGAAAAATAATATTTATTTTTTTCTTTTTAAATGTATAATTATTTAATATTTTTTGATATAAATTATATTTTTATATGATGAAAAACGAATTTTATTTTTTGTAAATATATAATTTCAATCTGGACAAAAAATTTTATGAATATAATTTTTTTAAAGAAAATTAGATTTTAATAATTTTTTCTATTAAATTTTTTTTATTACCTATAAATTATAGTATCATTTTATAAATTCAATTGTAAATTTAATAATTTTTAGAAAACTATTGTTGTAAAAAAACTAATATTTTTTAATTAATAAATATTTTTGATTTAAAAGTGAAAATTAATATATTTAGAGAATTAATATGATAAAATAAATATTATTTTGGAAATCACGAAGTAAAAATTTATAAAATGATTAATTTTTAGAATTTTATAAGACAAAGTAATTTTTGGGTAAAAATTAAATATGGTATAAATATATGGTATGTATTATGAGATCATAGTGAACTAAAAGGGTTATAATATATGACATAAAAGGTATCCCAAAAAAATATTTTATTTCCATTTAAAATGATTTGTTTTTAAATTATTTTACTAATTTTATTAACCCATAATGAATCCTCCAAAATCATTATTATTTTTTATAGTTTTAAAACCAATTAGTTATAAAAATGACTTAATTACACATCACCAAGGGTATAATATTGAATATTCATATTCCATTACATATAAAAATAATTAAATACAATCCTCTTTAGTATTAACCACGGGAAAAACCATGGGATGGTTTGTGGTTTTGATTAATTTATCATATAGGGCCTAAAACCTATGTTTACAAATTAATAATGATTTATCCTGACTTTTTTAATAAAAATGAACCCAAAATCCAATTAATATTCACTAAAAATATTTCAGTATGAATTTACCCTAACAATACCTTTCCAAATCCCTCTAAATTTATCACAATCTCTTATGAATATCATCTATAGACATTAGAGGTTCCCACTCAAGGTAAGGGATCATCTCTATCTCTTCTTTATCCAAGAACTTCCATTATATTATTAATTTTGATTTAAATTTTTCATGTTCAGATATGTTTCTTCACATCCCTCTCACTGTACTTATGAATCGAAAGTTATGATATGCCCTTATGACTCTCATTTACCCCTCCCATAATCCTTCAGTTACTTCATTATGCTGTTGAAATTATCACGTGATATCCCCATGCCAAACATTTTTGTTCTAAATTCCCATCACCATTCCAACACAATAGTATTTACAAAGTTTTACATATACTTTATTGATTCTCGGATACTATTTATAGAACCCACACCCTTTAATAATGGGATTAAATGTGAGGAAATATGATCCTATTCATAATGAAATATGTTACATTATTATTCTTTTAGCTAATATAAATTTGATGGGTAGGCCCATAATTATATAGCCCTTAAATGAATTTGGTAATGTTTTTATCTCTTGATATTCCATGTATGGTGAAATAGAGGTTATTCTAATAACATTATGTTATGATGTCACCACTATTAGCCTTGTCGTTTTCTTGTGATGTCAGGTTTTAAGTTGTTCCCACAATCCCATGTTTCCATTATTTTATCATCTAATATCATGAAACTGCATCCAATTTTATGATTCGATCCACTATTATGTTTATTAAAAAAATTTCTCAGAGTACATTTTCTACCTTACATTATTCAATTAATTAATTATCCCCTAACGAGTATATATATCCCACCGCTTTATTATATACTCCCCCTAGGTTATACCATGTAACATTGGATGAGAAATTGAATATAAGAGTAGGTTATAGTGTTTCTCATTATGTGTTTTTATTTCTATTGTATGTTTTCATTCTGTGTAACTAATTACCCAAATACACCAATCCTTATAATCATCAGGGGATGTATTATGTGTATCATTATATACTAAATCATGAGTTATTTTTCATTAAAATATTGGATGTCATTGAATAATTATCATGACGTGGAAGAGATGAACTTCTATAGAAGAGTGGGTATGGAAGATGGTTTATAGAATAAAGTAAATATAAGGAATGTGTTTTTTCAGACGAATTCCGATTGAATCTACATTATTCATTTATATTTTTATTAACAGGAACAAAATATTGATCGATTATATAATATAGTCACCAGTGAAACATTATGTAAGATACATAAATTAATTTAATTTAACTATATTACCTAATAAATATTTTATCCTTGAAATATAATTTTCAATATTCTACTATAAATCATCTCTAGGGTTAGCTTCATAATAATAGATTTATAATTAGAGGTCTATGAAGGATGGTGTGAGTTGATGAGGGTGGGATAGTGAATCCACAATCAGAATACAAAAATGGTTTCCATTATCAAAAGAGGTATTGGATCCCGTGAATGAAAATGATGTTGGATCATTCATCATCTATAATTAATCCAATATCAATATAGAGAGTCTTTTTGTTGGAAAATATTACTATTGTTTTTTCATAATGATTAAAAATTAGTTCCTTAAAATTTATTTCATGGACCATGAATGATAAATTGTCATTGGTCATCTTACCTTCATAGAAGTAGAAATTTGATATTTATTTTTAAATTTCATTATTTTTTTGTCCGTTATATTCTTTTAATTCCATCAATGATGGATAAACAAACATGATATTTTTTTTTAGATTTTCCCTATTTTTTTCAGGCCATTATTCCTCTACTCCTTGAAATTCATCATTGGTATATCTTTTAGCTAATGATTTGAATATAATCGATAAACCAATCAATGTAAAATCACTCTATGGTAAAATAAATCGCTTATTTGGTTAAAATTTTGGATTGGAGATGTGATGATGTAAAATAGATGATGTTGGGAATAAGATGATGGTATGTTCAATGGTGGTTACAAGAGTTGGATTGAGAGAGTATATATGGAGGAGTGGTACCAGTGATTTATTAGTAAAAGGTGTCTACAATATTGACCATAGAAATGATGCAGCCCTATTTAATTTGAATTTGGGAATTATTAATAAGAATCTCGGTGAAAATAGAGGTAATTAAATTGTGGGTGAATATGCATCAACAATATGAAAATTCTATGAAAAATTGATATACAGGGTGTGTAGATCAGAAGAGCACATGCCTTGTGAAACCCTATATTCAGAAGCCATGCATTATATAAATAGTAAAATATCACACTCCATGTTGGTGATCCACAATCCATTTAAACATTATCCGTCAATATCAATGTTTATAAGGGAACACACCCAAGAAGCCATGTCACCCCACATGCCATGTTTTTCGGGGATCACACCATGTACTTCAAAATGCGAATGATCATGGGTTAAAGTCACATGCCCAAGTGCTAGACTGAACTCTACCAACTCAATTTTAGAATAACATGCTATATATCTAGAGGAAAATTCCATGTGATATGGTAGGAAATAGGTAGTACCACACACAATGATACACACCATGTACCCCAGTTAGTCACACTATGTATTCCTCCTAGGGAATCTCATAGCCATTGAACTATTTGGTTTAATTTTAGTGCCTACATCAGTATAATCCCTTGGTTAATCCCTTATAAGTTATAGTGTGGTATTTGTTCATGTGAATTGGACGATAGATCCCTTTTACGGGTTAGTCTTAGCAAGAGTCTGATATCCTTTCGAGAGACCCAATGACTGATCCCCTATAATTATTTCTTAAGATGGTTTAGGTATCCCACTTCCAACATTTAGGGATTGGAATACCCATTCTAATAAGTTATTTTATGATAGTGTTAGGTATCCTCTATAGGAAAATGGATTGATTCACGTCCCATTTACCATCATCTGATGATTTTTTTCATAATTCATCAGGGAATGAACTGGAAATTATGACCGCTTGGATGAATTCCATTAGCATAGTGAGAATCGATCAATGAGTTCTCTTTGAAGAATATTTTATTTGGCCTCATGAAAATTAATATGGATGGAAGTGTAGATAGACACCCCCTTGAGATCTGGTTACATTATTTTTGCATATCCAGGTAATCTTTTTTTCATATTTGATTTTTCATTTTGAGATGACTCCCCCTTGATCCTTTATGAATTTTTATTTCTTGGTTCCTTACTAGGTATATTTATTTTCACCCATTCATAGGATGCATCTCCACATGTAGTGTGTTATGAAGATGATGGACCTTTTTATGGGATCATATCTGAACAAGGAGTTGGAAGAGATTACTTATTCTAGTTGGATGATTAATTATTCTTGGGGTTTCATGTTGAAAATAATCCAATATTGTTTGAAACATGGTCTATTTTTATAGTTTTTGTGGATATGCATTTTTCGATTTATCTTTATATACTCCTTGTCATACATTTTTGTAGGATTAGTTTTTATGCATGAATTTAAATAATATTATTTTTATCTTTTACAGATTATACCTGTGTATATATATGTGTGTTTCTATAAATTTACTTCAGGATAATGACTCACATGTGTGTGGTATTCCAACATAACACTATTCAATAGATTCTGGCCTATTTGAGATGAGATTGGGGTGTCATAATTTACATACTATTATCAAGATGGACATCAGTTGATTATATACTAATAGAGTGGTATGATTCGTAGGATAACCTATCTTAGGATAATAGTTTGGATATATTTTATTTATGATGATTGGTTTGAGAACTGGGGAAAAAATGTTATGATTTTTTGAGTTCAGATCTCATTCCATGGAACCCAATGATTATGAATTGTATAATATACCTACTCACTAGGACGTTGATGACCTACTTATGGAATAAATATATGTAGGAAATAGTCCAAAGAAATATTATAACACTAATTATATACGAATTGTTAGTGGTTCTATGTATTTATTAAGGTATTTGTACAAATATTATCTTTTACTATTGTTTATATTGTTAAGAAACAAAATTCCACCACGTAGATAAAAAGTGGGGGATATTATAGAGAAATTATGATTAAGAATGACCTAGTGATGATGCCTCTATGATGAGACCTAATATTGAGATAACCCACTCTCAAAACATTAGGGGGAAAATTCCTACAGTGTAAAGTAGATGTTAGTCCCAACAATACTAATAGGTGATGCATGTAGGTTGACTGAACATTATGAGTTTCATCGGTGCATACTATTTTGATTTTTGGGGTTAGAAAGACCCATTTTTAGTAGAGGACATGATGGAGGTAGTATAATGAGTTTTCTACCTGATTAGGAGACCTCAATATCATATAGTCCCCCAGGAAGAAATCTCCATTTACAGTTCAGACTAGTGATTTTGGAGTCTGGTGACTCGAATTTATAGTTAGGTAAACAAATATTATTTATATTTTTAGCACCACATTATGAGAGTAGTGATTTATGGTTACCCTATGAGTATTAAAGGAGTAGATAGTGGTGATGGATCAGTATTATTCCCTTTATGAACCTATCATTGATAAATAGAAGTCTAATCAGCTAGTATTCATTGTAGAGATGTAGGGTGTGTGTGGAGACCTATATTGGTGAGGTGTGGTGTGAATTTGAGGATACATAGTGAAGTGGACCATTACACCCACAATATGTATTCCCCTATGAAACATTTCGAATAACTGTGAGAAATTTAGGGATTCCAAAAAGGGAAAATATTGTGGTGTGGTGGATGTTTTCTTTTGTAAGGTATTTTTGAGGCATTTTTTGTTTTGATTCGTTGTTGGAGATAACAATAGTTGTAGAGAATAGTTGTAAAAGGTACATATAAAACAACCGGTATTTGAGTCATATGACCCAATTTTTCTATGTGTGTTATAAGGTACCATCTTAGTCTTACCAATTGGTGTTTAAATTTTGGTAGTCATATATGAGGACCACTCTTTCCTTATTGCATCCCCAGTTTGATGAATAGAGTTTCTTATAGTGTCTTTATCTTAACCCTTTAATTTAGAGACTTATACTTGGATGATTTAGGGATATCTCATTACATCTATTAGGGAAACCTAACTATTGGAGGAGAGATGCTCACAATGGATCCTCTTATAGTGACAATAAGGACATTTGTTTTTTTCTCGGTATGGGATGGTTATCCTTGGACCATTCCTATATTGAATATTTTTTTATGAGGGGTTTAGTGTGAATGTGTTTGTGGGAAAATTTCCCACCATATTTTTGGGATAGAATCTCAGGAAGAGAAATATAATCTTGTATATAGGAGGATAGAACCACATTTTTATTAGTTGCATAGTATAACACATGGAGCAAAATACCATATGAGATTTTTTTTTTCTATAGTGGTGGAGGATTATAATGACAACATCATTGATGATATTCTAGTATTACATTCCAATATATAGATCTAATTCTATATAATACTCCACAAAGGTATTTCCCTAATATCTTTTATAGTATATTGTATGACCCCTACCGTACAGTGAGGCATCTAGGCTATATTAGAGGAATTATAGAGTAAGGTCTTTGTATGACCCAATTTGTCCCCCTCGGCATCCCCAATGTTTCTCCCCAATAATGTTCATGGGATTATGAGGGTTTTTGTGCATTATTATTTCCTAAAAAATTCAAATATCAAGATTTAATACCCACATATGAGAAATAATGATCTCTTGGAACTGTTAAAACGGGGAATGTGGTTCTCAAAACATAACCTCAAGTTTGGTTATCACCAGTTGTCAGTTGAAGAAGAGGATGTACTGAAAATGGAATTCTGATACTGATGTGGTCACTATGAATTATCAGTGATTCCCTTAAACATGATTAATGCCCAATCAGTGTTCATGGAACTCATGAATCAGATCTTTCAACCCTTTATTGACTGCTACAACATAGTCTTCATCAATGGAATCCTCACGAACTCTGCTTCAGAGGAGGAGAATGCGAGACATTTATGGTTGGTTGTGGAAATAATTTATGAAAAATAGATTAATTTTATGTTTTTTAAATGTTTTTTATAGATTCAAATTTTCCATGTATTAGAAAATTGCATCATAGAAGAGGGAGTCATAGTGATCCCAACCACAATTGAGGAAATACTTTCTTGGGATTTACTAGAAAGAATGAATAAGGTGTGGATATTCCATGGGATAGAATGATATTATAAGATATTTGTACAAGATTTATTTAGGATCACAACTAGTCTAATTTATTTGTCCAAAAAGGTGAATCCCTTTTTGTAGACCATGAATTGTGAATAGGATGATTAGGATCATAAGTAGAGGTTTATGAGATACCTCATCATATGATTACAAGAGGATGGAATTGAGTATGTGATATTATTAAATGCCTCTAGAGTTGGGATTGTATGTGTTATGATGCAGTTGATGGTGGTGATTGCAGCAGCTATGTTCATCTTCAAATCTTTCAAAACCATATTATGAGAGAGAGAATAATAATAAATACTGTCCATAAGATTAAAATATATATTTTTTCATAAAAATATCTAATCCCATGTAAGATGTGATATCTATAGTTAATGTAGGAATTTAACATTAATATAGTCCATAATATCAAAAGAGGAATGTGGTGGAAGATTCTCTCAACAGGAAATCGTGTTCTTTGTTATTTAGTAATGTTTCATTACTTTTTTTCTTATTTTTGTTTTCCCTAGAACATTAGGACAGGGAAACAAACCTCCAGTTTATGGATTTTACCCCAAATAATATTATAAATATTCGGGTTGAGTGACCTGAGGATGTTGTCTGCAAGGTTTTTATAACCAGATATCTACATGACATACTATTGATAGATTTTATGAAGGTCAATATCATATTTATTTTTAGGAGGATGGTTGATAGTACTGATCATACTGATGAGGATTGATTTTCGGTTTCTCTCTCAATTCTTAGGCCTCCATGACATGGAAATCAAGTTATTGAAATTTAAGATGAAGTGGGATGATATCTCCATGGATTTCGTGATGGGAAATACTTGACTAGCGAGAGGACATGATGCTATATGCGTGATCTTATATTTACTAACTATGTTAGATAACTTCCTATAAATTTGAGAGTAGGGAACATAAGAGTGTCTATGATAACAGTAAATGTAATATATAATTTATCTTTGTTTATTTATATAGATAATTTTTTCATTCTATGATACTTACTTCACATAAAAACTATGTTGAGGATTATTTGATTCCATTGGGAGTCAATTGTGGTTGACCATGACATTCCACCCCCTAACTGATGACCATAAAAAGTGGACCACTTAGGTTCTAATAGAAATGTTGGGTTCATTGAATTTGGAATTTGGATATGGTTGGGAGGATCATCTACCAAAGTTGGAGTTTGGTACAATATCAACTACCATTACCCGAGTGACAAGACATAATTCAAGCCCTTTTATGCCATACCATATAGGTCCATCCTATGACGGATAATAGCCATATGAGATAGTGCTTATGGGAATATAATTGGTTCATGAGATGATATATAAGGTGGAGATCATTAAAAAATGGAAGAGGATAATATAGATCCTTCATATGTCCTACGTGGACTGATAATTGATTATTTTAGGGTTCAATGAGGGAGACCATGTGTTCCTGATTTTCTCACCTATATGAGTAAGGTGGAGATTTTGGTATGGTGAAAATTCACGTTTGAGGATCATCAAGCCTATACTGATATTTTATATTGGTGGTGAGTTGGCATAATATTTATCCATACATCCATTGTTAGACCGAGTACTTGATGTTTTCCACATTTCATGGATAAGTTTCACATTATCTAGGAGGGTGAGATATACATTGAGTATGAAGATAAATTTTGGGGGTAATTGGTGGTGATTGATGATTAATAGGATTAGACCCTTTTTGGTATAGTTTCTCATTGGTGAGTGTTCTTAGGAAGCATGGGAACCTGTAATAGAGCTTTTGTTAGTGGAATAACTGAATGCGATCTCAAAAACCTCATTGTTCTACATTGTTTTTTTTTACTTTTTAAGATAGAAATAAATGAATGTGGGGATAATTTGGTAACTATGAAACAAATATTTATATCTTTTATGTCCTTTTTATAATATTTTTAATTCTTTCCATGGAATAATTCCATATTTCTAGTCAATATGGAGGCTCAATATTGATATATTAAAAATATTAATTATAAATGACTTTTCAAACATAATTTTTTAAAACTAAATTCTCATATAAAATCAATTTAAAACACAAAATTTTATTATTTTAAATAAAAAATAACTAATGTTATTTTAATACTCATCGAAAATAGAATTTAAAATTTTAAAAACATGAACAGAAAATACAATTTTCAATTAAATTTATTATTTTTCTATTCTCATTGAAAAATAAATATGATCATAAAATTATAAAAAATTTAATCTAAGAAAATTTTTAATTGATTGATCAAAAAGTAAAATTCATTTATTCACACAGTTTTTTAAAATCATTTATAAATTAATTACAATATTCACTCATAGAATGAAAAAATAATCATTTTTAATGAAAATGAATTATTGAAGAATAAAATGAGATTTCCATACATTCAAGTTAATTTTTAAAATGAATTAATTAATAAATTAGTAATTAATATAACAATTATATATTTCATAATACCAATAATAATATTCATTCCAACCAATTTAATGGTTTTCTTATAACATTCACATTTAAACAATAAGATTCCGTTGTTCGTTTAAGCTCGGTGTTTCATATCTCATATGCCATCGAACATAGTAACTCCTTTTAAAAATTTGGGATTTCACATTCTACCCTCTTAAATGAATTGTTACATTGAAAATTTCTTGTCACACTTAAGAAAAATCTGAATTTCAATCTTCTAAATTATGAAAAACTAGAATGACTGGGGTTCTATATGCTTAATGGTTCTCATCTAACTAGATGTTTAGATGATTTTTTTTAAAATTGATATTTTATTTTATATTAGTTTTAATATTTAATTTGTTTTTTTGATATAAAATAATCCAGTTATGTTTTTTGAAATTTATTTTATACTTTAATTTTGTATAAATTTGTTACATGATTTAAAAGATAATTTTTCAAAAAAAGAATTTTCATAACATTAACAAATTTAATTTTAAATTAAATAATAAAATTTATGTTTTTTTACATTTTTAAGAATGGATTCCATATTCGGAATGAGAGCGTCCCAATTTTGTAAATATGTCCCTTTTATTTTTAGAAACCATTAATAGTAGGCTTGTAAATTTTTGATACTTTGCTAAATGGTAAATCGGGTAATTAAGTGTAAAATAATATTATTAGGACTATAAAATGACCTTTCTACTTGTCCCAATTTTACGAGATGTTTGATATTATTTGTTAATAATGTATGGATCAAATATACGGACATTGGTTTATATTTTTTAGAGATTATTATATATAAAATAATGGAATGCTTATAAACAAAAATTATTCATCCAACAAAATTAGGGAAAATTTATGGGTCATTTTTGTGGTCGTTATGAAATTATTTTTTCCATTAATTACCAAATTTACACTTTACCATGGTATTTTTTTCCATAGTCTCTATTCATATTGTCTAGAAATAAAAGGGAACTATTTTATAAAAATGGAACCATATATTAAAGATATATAATCCATTTCTATAAAATAAAAATACAGAATATACAACATTTAATTTATAATTAAATATGCAAAAATTAAAGAAAAATAATTTTTTAGAAAAATTACCTCTTAAAAATAAAAATATTTTAAACATAATTCAATTATAAAATCAATTTCAAAAACCATAATTGGATTATATTAAATCCATAAGAATTCAATTCCCAAACAAATCTACATAAAAATTTTACTATGTATATACATAGATAGAAAATACAATCTTCAATAAAAATCAGTGTCTTTTTTGTTTGTTGAAAATTGAATGTTTTATAAAAGTTCTAAAAATTTTAATAAAATTTAATTTTGATAGACTGATTTTAATAATGATATTTATTTAATTAAATAAAATTTCTAAAATTTACAAAAAAAATATATTATAAATTTATCTAACAAAACTAATAAAAATGATTTTTTAGAAAGAGTATTTGAAGAATAAAATGACTTCACTAAAATTAAGTGCATGATTTTCATAAATAACTTAAAAAATTATTAATTATTAGAACCATTTCATATTTAATAATTCAGTTAATAAAATTCATTCCAACCAATTTAACAGCTATGTTATTACAATCACAAAATAACAATATCTAGTTGTTTGATAATGCTCAGTGATTTCTATATTGTATACTAGAAAAAATAATTTATAATTTTAAAAACACACTATGTTATAGAATACATAGTGAGACACTATGTATACCACAACTTGATAGTCCATATAATCATCTTAGGGAAGGTTAGAGGCCATTACCCCTTTTTTTAGTAGTAGTAATAGTATGAGTTCATTCCGTTGGTAAATCCCAGAGAGGGTATTGTATGGTAACTCCTAATAATGATAAGATGAGTGATACCTTCTATGGGTTTTTCCTAGACAGAGTTAGGTATCTATCTGTGAGTCCCAAAGTGTGATCCTTTAGAATGATTCTATAGTTTTTGTCATGTATCCTATTTTTGGAAATCAGTGCATGCGATAACTTCATTTGGATGTATTCTAGGTAGATTTATATATTCCATAATGTCCTTGAGTGTGTTAAAATAACTATTTATCATCATCTAATTGGTTTCCTTTTACATTAAAATAGAAATACACAATTAGTATGTTTTTTCAAATGAGTGGAATCCATAATGTTTTACCCGATGACTGAGTTCAATCAAAAAAATGTATGCTTTGAGCCTCAAGAAGAATCACTTTCTTGGTAGTGAGTACATACATCCTTATGAGATTTTTATTATTCCATTGATTATATCTAGGCCATCTTATTTATCCATTTTTCTTTATTATTTGGATATGAATACCTCTTGAATATTTTCATTTAGTTATTTTAGGATTTCCTTCTAGGAATGTTTATAGTAACCATTGCAATCACTTTACCCACATGTGTTGTGTATTATAAATATTATAGGATTTTTTATGGGGTCTTAGAAGTAGTAGAATCCGGTGGAGCTTAGTTGTTCTATTCAGACAATGGGTTGCTCTAGCAGGTGTATCTTGACAATATTTCCCTTTTGATAGCCAGTTGAACACTATTTATAGTTATGGTGGGATTATATTTCTCCCTATACATTTCAATATTCGTTATCATACTCATATGTGGGATTAATTATTATTCATGAATTTATAGAATCAATTATTTATTATTTCTGCATTGTAATGGTGTATAGAGATGTGTGCATGTGTACATGTAATTTATACAAAGGCCCCAGGTGTGTGCGATATTCCTACCAAGTTCTAGTTTCCATATTCTATCCTATTAGAGGTGGTATTGGGGTGTCGTACTTATCTTATTTCAAGATAGGCATTCCGGGGTAGGATGATCATGACAGTTACAATGAAAATTATTGGAAATCTCAAAAAATATTATTTAAAAATATATGAAAATTCTATATTAGACCAATTAAGAGGAATTATTCAAAAAATACTACTTTCAAAATATATTCAATGAAATATATGTTAAAAAAATTAATTATATATTCTAAAAATCTCCTATTAATGAAAAATTTCATAATAAAAAATGCAATTAGTTCATCAGAAAATATTTTGTGAAATGAATCAAGTAAAAGACACTTCATGTACCATAAAAAATAATAAATATATCATATAATTAAGAACCATTGGAAGGATAATTTATTTCTTAAAATCAATAAATAGTGTCACATGAAATGAATGTAAGTGTCACATGATTTAATAACCAAAATCCCATCACCAAAAGGGCTATTTAACAAATCATTTAGAGGGTGAATCATGAAAAATTAAATCAAAGATGATACATTTTTAGAGATAAAGACAAATCCAGGATAATAATTATGAAAATAGATTTAATCACATTTTTTTAATTTTTTTTAAATAAATGAATTCATGAGTAACTTTATAAAGATATTTTCATGAATGTAATATGAAAACCTTTTATGAGTTAAACATTAATTAAAATACCAATAATGAAAGTTTGAAAAATATATAAAGGTCATTCATAGTAAATGTGTGGTATAATGTAAAATATACTAGAATGAAATATAAATCCATTTATAATATTTTGAAATACAATAATTGAATCCAACATCATAGAAATATAAAAAAAATTATTTTTTAAATAGGTAAAGTGAAATAGAAAGGAAAAATGGGATAATCCTCATTTCAGTTTCAAAATAAGAAAAAAATCATATTGTATTAAATATAATATTAAAATTTAGGATAATAAACCCTAAAAATAGGATGATTATTATTTTTAAGAATGTTTATGTTTTATGAAGATTGACATTTTTTAATGAATAAGAATCAAGATAAAACCCATTGAAAATGATTTCAAGGGAAAGAAATGTAAATCCCAAAAAACATGAGATAAATTAAATTATAATTCAGTCATAATTTTTAATGTACTCAACTATTTATAATATTTTTTTGAAGAAGGATCATAACAAAATGGACAAAAATTCAGTTACAGAAACCTATTACATTTTAGTAACTATTGAATAATAATCATTAAAATGAGAAATAAATAGATATATCATGAAATAAATTTAATTACATGATTTTTTTATATAAATACATTAAATGGTAGTGTAAATACTATAATAATAGAAATATGTGATGAATACGAAATTTGTTTCAAGAAGGAAATTTGAGATGGGAAAAATCCTTACGATAATTCTCAAAATCCATAATAGCATTAAAAATTCCTATATAAAAACATAAACCTATTAAAAACCTATTTAATGAAAATTTTAATATTTAATTATTGTTTTAACCTTTAATTAAAATAAATTTTAATCATTTAATAGTTATTTATTGTTTATCATCGACATCAAATGTTAGAGATTTTGATTGCTTCACACATGATTTTTAATGTTGATGTTGATTTGTGTACAATGATATCAGGTTCTTTATTAGTAGATTATAATATATTTAGAATAATTATTTATGAAATTCTAATTTAATTTCATGAATATTTTATTAATTATTTTTATTATGGAATCCTTGATGAGTTTGTTTCAAGTAATTTACTAATATTAACATATTACATTATAATGATCATTTTTGGTGTCATCATTTAATAATTATATTAATGAAATATATTAATCATTAATATCATATATATTAAATTAATATATTTCTATATCCTTCCATCTATGGATTTGATGAATAATAAAACATGACTTCCATTGAGGCAATAGTCTTCATGTACACACCAGTGTTATTTTATTTTTTCAATAAATAATAAAGATGGTAGTTAATCATTTATCATTATAGAATGAAAATTATATCCAATATATAATATATATCATACTTATTCAGAAAATTAATTATTTTAAAAATCAATTTTAATAAGTGGGGAAAAATGAGAAAAATCATATATAGATATGGTTTTCTGCACGTACTCACAAACACCAATTTTATTTATCAATAGTTTGCAAGAAAAAAAGTTAAATATTTATTTATATTTATTGAATCAAAATTTTTACATTTATAGCATATTTATAAATTAAATAAATTATATTAACCATGTATTTGAGGTTATTATAAATTTTTTTTGTCGTTCATGGATGCAGTAATGCACATGTCCACACGAGAAACATTTTCATGTTTTGAATAAATGAGAGTTAAATAGATAATGGTTGTATAATTAATATAAAAATATATCATTATAAAAATTATAATTAATGAATTATAACAATATTATTAAAATAACTGTAGAGGATGGTGGATGGGAAAAATAGTGAATAAAAATTTAGAATGTGGGTAATACTCACATTGATTGTTTGGGACTTCTCATGAAATACATTTTGGAAAAGGAGGAATTGTGGTAATATATATAATATATATAATAAAGCAAATATTTTTCTAGTAGAGTTAAAATTTTTATATTTAAAAGATTATTTTTAGTATATTTTTGGATTAAAGCTTGTGGATGAGAGTTTCTTTTTTATGTGAAAAATGACTTTACCATTAAATTGATTGGTTGTTGAGGGGATAGAATGAAATATCATGGTAGTTACGTGGGATCAGAAAATTATTACTTGAGATTCATGTAGGAATGCATTTATAAAATAATTTTTTTATAAGGTCTATTTTTCTTATAAACATTAAAACATTTGATCCACATGAATATTATATTTTTACCAGTATAAACTAGATTAAAAAATAACCATTGTAATTGTTTTTTACTAAAAATATAAGATACCCGTGTAACAAAATTTTGAAATTATGAATATAAATTTTTACGGTATTTAATCTATTTTAATTTATAAAATTGATTAAATAATCTTTTCAACTAAAACACATGATATATTAAATGATTATTTTAAAAAAATATTTTTATATAGTAGGTATTTTTATTCTTATTTCGAATTAAAATAAAAATAGATACATTTTAATATTTTTTATTCCTTTTTTAATGTCACATTAGATTCATTATTTAAATGTGATCAATTAAATTTATTTATAAAAAAATTACACAATGTTCTTTAAGACAATTAATTAAAAATAAATATTTTACCATTATCGTGGTAATTATCTTTGATCTCGATCACTTATTTTTATTCATAAAATGTTATGTAAATTTATTAACAAATTCAATATTTCTGATTAAAAATATTAAAATCATTCATTCTCTTTTCATTTTCTAAATTTGAAAAAATTTAATTTTAATATAATCATTCAAAAAGCATAAAAAATATGTAAGGTAAAATATTTCTTCTTAGAATAAAATAAATTTGTTAATTTTTTAGTAAAAAATATTATATGTTTTTTAAATTATTTTATTTTTATACAATGAATATTTTTCATTTAATCGATATATAACCGTAATATAATAAATTTCATTGAGAATAAAAAACAATAAGCAGTAAAATATTTTTTTCATGACATGATTTTATTAATTATTTAGCCGCACTATTTGTATTTTACCTGGGAATTATTATAAAAAATGAAATTTATTTTTCTTTCTAGATACACTTTTAAATTTATTTATCTCTATTTATACCCACTACATTAACATGTATAGTATTATGTTCATCTATAATTTATCTAATATTATCTTAGTAAATTATATTATTGGTTGTTTTAGTTTTCATTTTACTACAATGAAATCTATTAAACATAGGATTTATTTAAAGTAATATTGATACAAAAATATTTTGGGTGTTACATTATATCCCCATTAAATAAATTGTGTTCTTTTAATTTTAATTATTACTCAATAATGGAAATTTATAAGGTTATCTATATGATAGAAAAGAATAAATATATATGTTTAATGAGATATCGAACTCTCTATATAAAGAAAACCCTAGAATATATTTATCCCAACAATTCATTATTAGGAGTTCATAGAGATATAAATTTATCATCTTTATTTTCCAAATTCTAATTCCATACACACACTAAATCCTAAAGGGTTGTGATAATATCCAATAATAGTAAATTATATAGTGAAAATAAATATTCAATCCTAAATAGTCTTCTCTTATGAACCGTTAATTTAAACCTATGATACTTTGATTTAAATAGTGATATAATTTGTTAATACTATAACAACATTCATTTATCCTACGTTTTCTATTATCATATACCCATTAGGACCTCTAATATAAATTTATTCAAATCCCTTATAATTGTTCTTAAGTATAATTTTAAATAAAAAGATAATATTAGCTAGGAGAGTTAAACTTGATTTGATGTTAGTTATCTTTGTTTTATAAAATGTGAGGAATGATTTAATACCCACAATCATTTTTAGGGTTATTACACCTAGGTTAATCAAATAAAGTACAAGAATCCAATTTTTTTATCTAGAAATATATATTTTTTCTAGGAATTAACTCACTCTATACATTGAGTTTTTTTGGATGTTTTCTAATCTTTTGGATTTTCCCTCTGGGGTTTCAATAATGTTCTTTAGTCTAAAACTCCACAAATACCTAAAATAATCTATAAATAATAGATTTCCTCTATAATTCCAACTAAGATTCCCTAGACCCATACTATTATATAAAAATATACTTGAAAACTAGATTCAATACCTTGTGAAATTACCCAAGTTAAACCTATATATAATTAAATAAATTTAAAATTACATCTCAAAATAATTAAATAATTATAAATCCCAAAGGTTTATGGTCTTTGGATAATAGCGACATAAATATAGTATTTTGGACATGTCATCCCAAAAAAATTACACTATATCCCCAAATATAAATCTCCTAGGTTATATCCGTATACATAACACATGTAATGGAAAACATAAGAATGTGGTGAGCTCAAATTGTTGGGATGGAAAGTATTTATAACATTCATCAAGGGGTACATCATAATAATTTGAGAAACACTAGGATGTGGTAATATCAAATTAAATGAACATGGAATTTTTATAGTTTGGAATAAGGAAAAATATAAGGACATATAATATCACATTATCAAACATACACCACATCATATGGGTGTGGAATATTGATACAATAATCATGATCCATGAATAACAACATAGAGCTACAAAATAAAATGAGAAATAAGAATTATCATTGAAAATAATAACTAGTGAGAATGGATATAAATAATTATCTCCACACATAATCTTTTAGATAAAATCCACTTATACTCAAGTTAATATTACTATAATGTAAAAATAATTATTCAGAATCATTTCCATACAAAAATTATATGAAAAAAGATACCCAAAGTCATTTCCACCAAAACAACTAACGAAGAAATAGATAAACAGTCCTCTCCAGAAATAAAAAACATGTATGAAATGCAATCAACAATCATTTCAAAAAAATAAATAAAATGAGAACCATATTATTGGAAATAATATCAATAAAAAACAAGTGAACCAATATATATACAATCATTTTAATATAATAAAATTATAAATAATGTTATTAAGAATAATTTCCACAGGAAAAACATGTGAACAAAGATATCCAATCTCATTTACACAAAAAAAATTGAGTTAAGATATTCACAATCATGTTCACATAATAAAATTATGAATAAATCTATCTAAAATATTGTCCACACAAAAAAAACAATTATCTCATGGGATATAAAACATTAACCAATGCATTGGAGGTATATAGAGTACCCCACCCATCACACAACTATAAAATATACACATATGTGTTACATAAGAGAAGTAATATATAATATAATTATGTGTACAGGGAAAGAAAACAGGTTATACGACATTTCTTAATGGTATCTCATGAAATGACCATAAGAGTTAGATCACTTAATAGCCAAAATTTAATAACCCAGAAGGAGTTTTTTATAAATAATTTTGAGTTATATTAATGAAAAATTAAAAAAATAAGATAAATATTTTTTATATAAAGAATAATATTGGATATAAATCATGAAAATTGATCTTTTAAAAGAATAATATTTTTTATAAAAATATGAAGTAACAAGAGACCTTCGAAAAAAAATTTCAAGAAATAAAATGGAATCATTTTTAAAATAAATATTTTAAAGAAATAAAAATAAAATATCCTTTAAAAAGTGAAAATGGTTTTATAAATGAAATTTGGAGTTGAAGATAAAATATATTCTCTTGAAAATAAAATACTTGTATAATCTATAGTATAAAAAGGAATTAAATATATGTTTTTTGCTGCATTAAAATTGTTCATTGAGATGACATATTAAAGAGAGATGTTTTAAATATATTTTTATCATTATTTTCCAAATTCTATGTTCATATTATTCTTATATAAAATATAAAATATAAAGTATAAAATACTTTTTTGTCTTGTTTTTTCTTGACTGATGTCAAAATTGGCAATTGATGGATTTTAATGTCTGTTTTTGTTATAACTAACTACAAATTTAATACTGAATGATTTTGGATCTTCTATATGAGTTATATCTTTTTTTAGTAACATTAAACACTTATTATAACAAAACGAAATTTATAAAACCAATAATTTTTTTATATTATCAAATTATGATTACTCACTTGTTAGAAAATACATTACTATGGAAGTTGAAAATTATAAGTACTATAAAAAATTATAAAAATAAATATAAATCGTCAATATAAAAATTATAATTGGATTAATGAAAAATAAATGAAAAATAATTTTAATGTTTTTGAAAAAATAAAATCTAGATAAATAGTGTTAAATATTTGATTTAATATTAACATTTGAGGAATTATACATCACCTGAATTTTATTTGTGGGTAGAACACATGATTCGTACACCTTTTTATTTTTTAAATCATTTTAGAATTCATCCTACAAATAGCTTGCTGTAATTTTTACTTTTATCATGATATTTGGAAGTATCCTTTATAAAAAATGGAATCATTAACAAGTATAGTGATAAATAAACTAATGATTAATAAATTAAGTAAGGGGATTGTTGTCATAAATACCATTTCAGAATATTTAAATAAATAACTAGTATAATGAAGGTGAGGGTCAAAATAGTCAATAAAAAATCAACATGCATGGAGAGTGAAACATATTAAAGATTATTTAAAAGTATTAAAGTGGAAAAATAATTTTTAGGAAGAAACTAGAAAATTCTAAATATCGTCATGAAAAAATTAAATCCACCTATCACTTGATGTGATATTTAAATTTTTAATAGGTTTTGTATGAAATTGTTGTTATAAATTCTAAAATGAATATTTTTAATGTCATTATCTATAAAATAAAAAAATAAATTATATATATATATTTACATTAATGTTTTAAAATATAATCATAAAAATTTCTAAAAATATATTTTGACATCAGTTTTACATAAAAAAGAAATCAAAATTTTATAAAATGAATATTGCATTTAATAAAAACTAACATTAAAAGTATATAAAAATAATTTTAACATTATTTTTTAGTACATTTTTTTGTTAAAAGTCCATCCCCATGAAATTTAATGTCATTTTATGAAAAAATGTTAACAGGACAATATAGAAGGATATTTTTCTATGGGTGAGTAATTTAAAATACTGTTTTTAAATCCAACATTGTAAAAAGTATATTCTATAATTATTTTGAAAATTGGTAAAGATAAATAAATATAAGATGTGTATAATCCATAGTTAGTTTTAATAATATGATAAGGTAACTTTTTTGGATGAAAAATATAAATATTGAGGATAAATAACCACTAATATCGGATTAGGATTATTATTAATAATGTTTCATTTTTATGAAGAAAGAAGTTTGTAAACAAAAAATAACTGAGGTCATAACCCATTGAAATGAAATTAATGTGAAAAAATGTAAAATAAAAGAAAAAAATGAGAATATTTATAATATAATTCTTTCATTTGGTATAATATACCCAACATATATTAATACAATTCTAGAAGAATTATCATAACTCTATGAATTGGAATTTAGTTAATCTAATCCCTAAAAAATTTGGGATCTTTTGAATTGAAATAATTAGATTTTAAAATATTGTACAAATATAAATAATTTTATGATATGTGTGATATAAAAAATCATCAGAATTAAAACAACCACACAAGAAAAAAAGAAGTGTTCAATATGGAATATGTCCCATAGAAGGAAAATTGAGATGAAAAAAGCTCTTACCTGAACACTGGAAATCCATGGAAAACATTAAAATAATGTATAACAAAAATAATAGTTTTAATAACCTACTGAAGTACCGTATACATATCTAATATATTTTATAATCTTTATTTATAATCATTTATTATACATTTATTTGTTATTTATTGTTTATTTTCATCATCATATTTTATTGATTTTAATCGCTTCACACATGCATTAAAATATCGATAACAATATCTATAATTTTATATAATTTAAATTAATGAAATATTATATTAGTTTATTTGATATATCTTCCTTAAGATTTATAAATTCCTAATTTCTATCCATGATAGTTTTATTTATGATACTTTTACATTAAATCGACAATGAGCTTGTTGTCAGTAGTTTTCTAATATCAACAGATTAGATTACAATGATCAATGATTATTTTATAATACATTTGGATTCATGTTAATTTAATATATTATTCATTAATATTCTATATAATCATCAAATAGGTTTTCAATACCATTTATGTTTGTCCCCAACTAGAAATTTACCAAGTCATCCATGGAGGCGGAAGTCTACTAGTAAAAAATGAGGGGCATTTGAATTTTTCAATGGACCAAAAGGAAATAATTTAAATATGGAATTATCTTTTAAAAATAATAATTATATCATATATTCCATACAAATTAATTAAATTAAATCATAGAAAATTTTATGTCACTAAGTGATAAAAACATGTTTTTAATGGGGATGGTAGTTTACATATATACAAATGCAGTATTTTGATTTTTCAACAGGTGAAATAAAAATAAAGAAAAAAATGATGTATCATTAATGAAGAATAATTATATCATATATATCATATTAATTCATTAGATAATTTCATATTACATTATACTTGTCATGGTGATGAAAAATTAAATATTTTGTTCATAGTGGTTTTAGTTCACATGTACGCATGAGCAACGTTTTAAATTTTTTAATGGATGCAAGGGGAATGTATAATAGTATTACCATGAAACAAATAATGTATCAATAATTAAATTATATTTATATCATTTTTTTACTATTTTTAGAATATGTTTTAGGATTTTGGATGAAAAAATAGATAATTGAAAGTTAGGGAGTTGATAATGCTCATATTATGAGATTGAGTCTTTTCTTGAATGAACTATTAGAAATAAGGGACCTCATGAATTTATTTTAAAAAAGGGATGAAAATGTGTTATGGTATTATAATATATTTTAAATCATAAAGTTATATTTATATGTAAAATGTTTAGGTAGGTCTTAGAGTGAGTGGAAGTGAGATCCTATTATTAAGAAAACAGAGGAACTTTTTGTGGAAATGAATTGCATGAGAGGGGTAAGAATGGAATCTCATGGGATTCAGGACAGTTAGGTGAGGAAATATTTGTCTGAAATGTATGTATGACTTTTTAACCATAAATATTATATTATAAAGTTTATGTGTTATGTAAAATTAAAAAAAATTACATTATCTTGAATTACTCATTTGTACCCTTATTAACCATGATTAAAAAATTAAAAAGGAACTATTTTTACTAAAATATTAACAAGGTACCTACTAGAAAATTAAAACATTATAAATATAAATTTGGACTCCATTATTTTATAATTCAATTTATAAATATGAATATTTTACTTTTAAATTAGAATATATGATATATAAGAAGAACTATATATATAAAATTTATTCATATATGTAGTTTTTTTCATATTTAAAATAAATTAAAAATTAAAAGAGTTTAAATATATAATTTTTATATTTTATAACATAAAATTAGATTCATTAATTCTTGGGGATAAATTTAATTTATTTAGATACATATTACATAAAATTTGGAAAAATAATTCTATGGAATAATTATTTTACCATTACCATAGTAATTAAATTTATACATCAAAACTTATTTTTAGGCTTAAAAATAAAATTTACCTTATTAAATATTTTGAACTTTATAAATTATAATATTCAAATAAATTTATTTTATTCATTTTCATAAAGTGATATAAATGTATCATCATGTAAGAATGCATAACACTTGAAATCAATATTATAAAAATTATATGTTAATAGCATAAAATTAATTCTTCACATTCTTAGTAAAAACAATTTTTAGTATTTAACATATTTTTTTGTTTATATTACCAATAAATTTAATTAAAATAATTATTCACCCATAATGTTAAAAAGTAAGCTGAATTTCATTAACTATTCCATCCGGCTGTCCATCCGCGACTCTTACCAAAAAATCATGCAAAATTCTAGGTGGATTGTCAGTGCTGATTCTAACATTAACTTTTGGTGTGACAAATGGTGTGTTAGTCCTATGATTTCTTTATTACTCCCTAGTAATCCTCCTAAAGTTACTAATCAATCTATAAAAGAGGACTTACAATATCCTGATTGTGATCTCCCTAATTGTATTTTTCAAACTATTGAGAATTATACCTTCTCTTCTATTGGTGACTTCCTTATTTGGGAACCTTATTCTAATGGTATTCTAGATTCTAAAAGCTTTTATAATCATAATTTCTCTGATCATGAATCTAATTTATCCTGGGTGAATAAATTTAACAAACCGTAGATTAAACCTACCAGGCTTACTCTTATTTGGCGCATTGCGCACAATTGATTACCTTTGGAAACTAATCTGCAAGACTTTGGCATTTCCCATTGTTCTAAGTGTCGATTGTGTAATCAACATAGGGAAGATGCTAATCATATTTTTCTTTCTTGTGCGATGGCCTCTTCCCTGTGGAATTACATCTTTGATCTTTTAAATTGCAAAAAGCTCATTAATGACTCAATTATTTTGTTTCTAAATAATTGCACTAGACATGAAGCTTCACTACAGGTCAAAAATCTGTTTCTTGTGGCAGTGGAAGAGCTCCTGTTTGAACTCTAGTATGTTAGAAATGATCTCTTTCACAATAATCATTCTCTCAATATTAATGCAGGAAATTCCTGAATTCTTCTTGAGATTCATGAAGCAGCTTCAATTCAAAAGGACTGTTGCAACAACTCGGTTGGTGATTTTATGATCCTCTATCATCTCAATGTACTTGGAATTTTCCCAAACCTAAACGCCATTTTTAAGTGTTATGGAAAACACCAATGCCATGTTGGATCAAAGTGAATGTTGATGGCGCTTCCAAAGGCAATCCTGGCCCTGCCAGTTATGGTGCTATCTTCAGGGACTCAACTGGTCAATGTTAGGGATGTTTCTTTTTTGGTTGTGGTCAATCTTCTTCTCTGGAGGCTGAAATGCTTGGTGTCATTCATGCTGTTGAATTTGCTCTTCAGAGAGGTTGGAGAATGTTATGGATTGAAAGTGATTCAACCACTATTATTCATGCCATCTGGAATGGCAACATCCACCTAGCCTGGTCTCTCACTGCGAGATGGATGAACTGCCTTAATTTGCTCCATGGGATTGATTACATAGCTACTCATGCCTACGGTGAATCCAATGTCATTGCTGATGCTCTAGCCAACAAAGGAGTCCATCAAAGCATGACTTGGATGGATGTTGTCCCTTTTGACATCTTATATATTTTTGATAGATACTGTAGAAAAATCCCTTCCTTTCGCATTTTGTAATCTATTTCTGCTTATCAATAAATTATACTTTGGTCTTTGACAAAAGCATCACCTTTAAAAAAATAATGTTAAAAAAATACATTTACCAAGAAAAATGAATTTTTAGGGATTTTTTTCATAAAATGACTATATTTATTATTTTGATATAATTAAGGAATTTAATCAATGAATTAGTATTTCAAATAATAATTATATTTATTTATATTAATACTTCATAATGTTTTAACCTCTATTTATACCAACCAACTTAAATACCACATTTTAATAGTTATATTTTTGAGTTGTAATCTAATATCAATAAAATACATCATGGTCTGTTTATGTTTGGTATTTTCTGTAAAGTAAACTATTTTACATAGTATTGATATGAAAGAAAATTTATATAAAAATTTTAGGGAGTCATCTTCCCCCCCAAAAAAATTAAATTCTCAAAATTTTAATTATTACCCACTAATAAAAATAGACAAGGTTATCCTTAACATAGATGCGACTAAATATATGAATTGTAATGAGATATCAAAATCATTATATTTGTAAAGACTAAAAACATTTTATCACAAATATGATTAGTTAAGTGATCCTATAGACAAACCATTCTCAGATCTATTTTATGATCCAGATCCTAGACAAATACGTGAACCAAAATTGTTATGATAACATTTAATCAGATTAAATTATAATATTAATATCAAATATCAATCTTAATAATTAATTACTTATGGAACCATTATTTCAATATATGAAACTTCTGGTTCAGATATGATATAATTTTATCAACCTATAACTCGATCACTTTATCATAAAATGGCCGTGGTCATATTTCTATTTAGATAACTATCCTAAATATATTCAAATACCTCAAAATTGTTGGTTATGATCATGTTAATTAATAAAAGAAAATTCAGGGGGAGTATCAAACCAGGTGTATAGTTTGGCCTCTTTCTTATGTACCAAATGAATACTAAGTTAATACCCGAATGTACCTTTTCATAGTTTTAACCCTAGATGCATCTGTGATTGAGCCAACATCAAATGTTTTATATAAAAATAGGGATTCTATTTATAAAAATCCACTCACACTATAAAGAGCCCCAATTTTTGTATGTTTTCATATATTTAGGATTATACCTTAGGGTTTTAACTAGTTTTCTATTGTCATAATCCCCAAAAATAACAAAAAAAATTAAAATCATCACGGATACCAACAAAGATTCTCATGATCTACACTCCTAGAACTAGTGATAAAAAAAATTTAAATTAAAAATGGTTTATATACCAAGTTATTGGAACCAATATAATCATATATAAATTTTTTTATGTTAATATTGATATCACATATTAATCCAATAATATCATAACCTAATGTATTTTTTCTCTGGAGAATATCTACATAATAATATTATTGTGATCATTTCTCTATAATGACACCATACTAGATCCCCTTCTAGATATTTATTGGGATATACTCATCTTTGTAACACGGGGAAAGGAATAAATAAGAAAGGGTGAGCTCAACATCTTAGAAAGGGAATGAATTATTAAATAGTAATCAATTGTTAGATAATAATCATGTGAGAAACATAATCATCTGATAATGTCAATTTTAAATAACATAGAATTGTAATAAAATTCAATAAAGAAAAATATAATGATACGTAATATCAAATTCTCAAACATATACCGTTTAATAAGAGTTTGTAATTTTGAGAAAATATTTACAATATATGAATCGTAACATAAGTTTGTAACATAGATATGTGTCATAATCATAAATGGATAAAAAAAATTGTGAAAACCGATTTGGACATTAATGTCCCTAAAATATCATATGAATGAAGAAACATATATTTATGTCCACAAAAAACACATGTGAACAAAACAATCTGAAATCATTTCCAAATAAAAAAAATAAGAAATAATATATTTGAAATTATTTCCTCAATTTTTTTGAAAAAATAAAACTCTAATCAAGTCCCCATAAATAATTATGAACAAAACTATTTACAATGATGTCCATAATGAAAAATTATGGGAAAATATATCTTCCATCATGTCCACACAAAAAACCTGTGAAAACAATTATCTTTAATAATTTACAGACAATAAATTTGTTATCAATTGTTTCGAAAAACATTTCATTGAAAAAAGATTTTGAACAAAAATATTAGAAATCCTGTAGACGCAATACACTTTTGAAAAAATATAACAGCAATCATGTTGAAAAGACACCATTTGAACAATTCTATCGTCAATCATTCCCACACAAAAAATAATTTTATTATGATATATAAAACATTAACCAAGGAATATGAGTGATATATAGGACCCTAACCATTATATATTGATAAAAAGAATACATTGTTTTCATAAAAAAATGAATCACATATCATATCATTAAGACCCATGGGAGGAAAATGAGTTTCGTAACATTTATAAATAGTATCAAATGAAATGAATCTAAGAGTTTGATCGATTGATACCTAAAATTCAATTACTTGAAAGGAGTATTTATTATAGTATTTAGGGGAGATTCATGAAAAATTAATTTAAAGGAGATATAAATTTTTTATATAGGTGAAGATGAACCAAAATCATGAAATGATATTTCATAAATTTTTTTTAATTTTGTTGTAAAAATATGTAGTTATGACTCACCTTCATAAATTTTTTTCAATAATTTTTCATAAAAACAATATTAATTTACCACTTTAATTGAAACATAAATAATGTATCCTTGATAAGGGAAAAAAATTTGTTGTTATGAAATTTGAATAGAAGATAAAATATTTGATTGTGTTTGGAAAATGATTTTATGGTATTTTAAAATATGTTGACTGAATCCTAGTGTAATATTAATTAGTTATTTTAAATTTATATTCCATTTAATTTCAATTTTTTTTTTTGGGGGATTCCCATGATTTTGGGGGGGAAATGACGAGTCTTCATGATTTGGGCCAAACAGTGAGCCCATTTCCAAATTTAAAAACTAATTTTGTTTCTTTGATAAAATTTTCATTTTTTTATATTTGGATCCCATTTAAATTCTTAAATGGCCTCCCATTACCTATTAACACCACCATTGCAATTTGGAAGCTTTAGGAATCCATAATAAAGGTGGATTTGAGTTTTTATTTAAGGAATTGGGGCTGCCCGAAATCCCATTTCCAGGTTTAAAAAAATTGATTAATCAATAAATTATTAAATTTTAAGGATTTTTCAGTGATTAAATGTTTCACCCAAGAACACTTAACCCAGACACAACCCCCTCCTCTTTCTACCCACTTTGGAGGTCATTTCCATCTCGATTTAGTATTGAACATCATAGGGTTTCTCAAATCGACCAGATTTGAAGAGGTAACTTATTTACTTCTTAACTCTCTCAATTATTACTCTTTTTACACCATTAATGTTCCTAATTCTCCCTTTCCTAATCCTCCTCGAAGCAGAAATCCTTGGTATCCCTTCAGGTCACTCAAAACGACTTTGGAACCCCATTTGAATGGGGATTTCCTGGAGGAACTTCAACGAATCTCAAGTAAGTGTCTCTCCTCCTTAGTTCCTCCCCATTCCATGCAGTTTCATTCAATTTAGTTGAAGTTAAAAATGACCATGGGGTATGGATTAGAACCTAGGGTTTATACTTTAGTTTTATTGGTCAATTCTTGTGGTTCTATGTTTGATATATGTCCCTCATGGTGCGACAGTGGTGTGACTAGATTTTCTCAAGGTGATTCAAGGGTTTCCTTTGATTTGTTAGGTGCTTCCAATATTTATGAAATCATTATGAATTATAATGATGTATTAATCAAATTATCTGCTTTAACTAGTTTTATTATTGATTAGAAAATTAGTTTTAGGGGTATATTTATTTCAATTAAATTTTAAATGCCAATTTGGTGTGAAATTGGGGGTTTTCCAAAGAAAAGTTTTATTGGTTTATTTTGGGCTACCCTATAAATAATTAGTTGTTTTTATTGAACTGTAATAGTGCTGAAAACACTATTTAGAATGTTTATACCCCTTTTTGTTGATGCAATAAATGGGTTTAATGGTGTTTTTAATGAAACTTATGTTTTTGTGACACTTTTGTGTGAAAATGGAGGTTTTACAATGTTATCACTTCTTGTTTAACATGGGGCTACCCTAAAATTGATTTGTTGTTTTCAATTAAATTTATTGGGCTGCCTTTACTGTTTTGGTAACTTAGAAGTGTTCCCAGTGTGTACAAGTTGTGTTCTTAAGGTGTTTTGTGTGAAAAACAATGCATAATTTTGAGAAATTATTTCATTAAAAATAAAAGTGTTTGTTGTGTGTTTTAAGTGGTATAAAATGTGATAGAAACTATAATGGGTGTATGTGACCAGTAGTGATATTTTACATGAAAATTGATATGTTTTTCATGCTAAAATTGTTTGGCCACAAAGGGGGATGCCCAGGTACCTATGTGGGGAGGATATATACCAGTACAACTAGTGGACCAAATGGGTTATTTTCTCGTCTCACCTAGAATTTTGATAAATACAACTCTAAATTAACTATTTGGATGATTATTGGGGACCAATAGGTTATGGTTATGTTTTCTTCTAGTGGATCGTGCATGAGAATAGATTTTACTATGGTTACTTTACACCGAGGTATTAGGTACATGGGGCCCGAGACTATCTAGTGCCTAGGGGTGTTCCTGATTTTGTTCCTCATTGTATTTGTGGTATTTTACCTTGTCTTGGGGTGTTTTTGGAAGTAATTTACAACATATAACATGTATATTTAAATGTTTTAACATTTGAAAAAATTTATTTAGAAAACATTTTTCAATTTAAAGTTGCATTTCTTGGAAGTTATCACTGCTTTCTTTGTATATTAAAACATCTTGAATTTTCACATTATATTGCTGATTTTTTGAGTCATTGGGTGGTATACTATTGGGCTTAGGATCACACCCTACATAAACCCCTTGGGTGAATGTTGACATTATTATTCTTTAATCAGGTAATGTGAAGGCAATGAGTGAAAGCAGATCAAGGTGTTTGTTCTCATCCTTGGTGCGGAGTTATAGAGACAACTTGTGGGTGATGGCCTAATGTCATGTAGAGTACTTGGGTCTAATTTTATGTTGTTTAATTGAGTATTTGGACCTTTTTAGTGCATTTTGACTTATTTATTCAGTTCGGGATTTTTTTATTAACCATGTTTGGTATGAATTTTTCAAATCCAGGTTATCAATTTTTTTTTGATGTTTTATGTATTCATATTCAGATAAATCATTCCCAAACCAAGATAAATGATACCCTGGAACTAGTTAAATCCCATGGGGATATGGAACTACCTTTGGGACTTGTCACCAGCTGTTTTTTGGGGCTGATATTGGTGGCGGCCAGATTCGGTTCATGACAAAATTGTATCTGAGACATGTTCGCTCTATTTGTGTCATGTTATTTGGGGAACTGTAGAGATAGTATAGAGTTAAGTCTGTTTAGATATTTAATTATGGATATGAGTAAAACCGCTAATCACCACACCTCATTATGGTATTTAAGTCACTAGGGGAAGTCGATACTTTTTTGATTCCTCTGTTTCTCCTGGTTTGATGGTGATTAGGGGAAATGAAAAGAGAGTTGGGTTAATAATATCAGTAAGCTCACAGGGACTGTAAGGCCACATGTGGATAGGGATATTTCCCTATAACACTCTCTATGATGGTGAATTTAATATATTATGGCCACCAACCCTATGACTTAGTCACCCTCTGAAGCTAGTTTCTCATTGCATTGTCTTATGTCCTTTAGTTTTTAAATCTTGGATGTTATTTTTTAAGAAGCGTATGTTTTCTTTTTGAAATGATTTTTTAATAAATATTCAAGGGTTTTAATTGTAAAATGGTGGAAATGTATTTTTTAGAATTTGTTTGAAATGGAAAATTGTCTTTTTAATCCTATTTTTAAAGAAGAAGATTGTGTTAATGTTGGTTTTGAAAAAGTGTTTCCAATATTGTTTTCTAAACTGTTGAGAGGTGTTTTAATGGGATGAGATGTTTTGAAATTAATTTTTATGACATGAAAGTGAGATTTGAAATAAATTATTGTTCCTCTATGAAAATTTTGGTAAGCTTTAATTTGGATTTGATTTCGTGGTTAGCTGTTTAGAGAAAAAGGAGGTATTGGTTGACTGTTTTGGTTTTGAAAAGTGGAAAGGATTTTTATTTTAATGTTTGGTATTTCTATGATTGACCACATGCATGGGGTTATATGGGATGATGGATGGTTGATTGAATGGCTGGATAAGTTTTGGGATGGATATGAGGAGGGTGCCTGGTGTGGCATAGAAACATGCATGTGTGAGGCCCATGGGGTGCCATTGGTGAATACGCTAACCGCTAAACCATTAATTTTCAAAAAGATGATTTTAAAGGAAGAACTTGATATCTTGATGACTAGTTTGGGATGGTGTGTATTATGTGTTTTTGAAAACGTTGATGATGTGGGATGTTTTGAGTACTAGAACCCCTCCCGTTTGATCTGTGTTTTGGGTTTGTGTTAGGTCGGTAAGCTACATTGAAGGGCTGGTTAGTGGTATTTTCTGAGAAATGTTTTTGGATGCCTTTATGGTGGTTAAAATCATGTGTTTGGATCTGGATTGTGGTATATCATGACCAATGGACCATATTGGTTGGTTCCTTGGGTTCAATCGTCGAATAAGTTATGCCCCATTAAGGGTTAGTGAACAATTGAAGTGAAACACGAATTGTTTTTCCAGTTGAAGACCCTCTAGTTGATCATTATATGGAATATTTTTCTCAATCTTTGTAGATTGATCCAACAACCATTCCGTTATTGTTTTTTTTATCCTCTTGTAGAGGGAGAGTGACCGTGGAAGTTTGAAAGAGATCTTAGGTTGTTAATTTTTCTGATTTTCTAAAGGTGGGAGTGGTCTGGGGTTGTTAGAATGGATGAGTATTTGGATTGTGTCTAAGAGGTCCTCTCAGTTTTTTGTAGTCTCTTTGATTAAATAGTTCAAGTTAAACTAAAAGTGTGGGAATTATTGTCCCAAGAATATATTGTGGACACTTTCTAAAATTTTGTGTTGTTTGGCGATGTTGTATAGGGTCCTTCTCCATGCATTGTTTATATCAATCACAATGGTCTTTTTCGGTGATGCCTTGTGGGGTCATGTGCTAGATTTACTGTAATAGTGAATGTTTTGAAATCCTCTAAGAGTCTCTATTTAGATGTGAGAATTTATCCCTTGTATAAACATCAAAATCTACCATTTTAGGGGTAGGTGAGTATAGGTGTTGTTTAATTCTATTGTTTCCCACCTGAAGAAACAAGGTGTGATGTGTGTGCATCTTCAAAGCCCTTGTTTTAGTGAGATATCGGGTTAGGGTAAAGTGATTTTGGAATGTGTTATTTCATGGAAATCTTATCAGGGATTGTGGTGTAGTTTTTGTGGCACCGAAAGAAGAATTCTCATTCAGGGGGTTTCCAAAGCATGACTGCGAGGTTGAAGATGCTTCTATTATTTGAGCTCCAGCCATAGGTCTTGGTGAGAAGATGGATTGTAGTCAGGGGAGATCCCTGGGTCATTTAAACCCTTATACAAAGACATATCCTTAGTATGAAAGTTATTAAGGGTTTAAACCTATGGTGTCATTGTCATTATATTGTTGTTCCCGTTTGGTGGAAATGGGTGGAGGGCCTTGTACCGATGTCAACTACCAATGTTATCCCCCCCTTTGGATTGCATGAAGTATTTAGAGAATGGTTGAAAATTTTCCTAGAAAGACCGAAAACATAGTTTGTTCACGATTAGTAGTGATCGTGTTCCAAGAATCCATGCGGAAAGAATGATCTCTACAGTTATTGCACGGTTTCCCAAACTGTGCAGACTAACCATGCACCCTTCCCAAATATTAAATTTTTTTGGTCTTTCTGTGTCGGCCCATGATGGTCAGTTAAGATAGTTGGTTCTTATGTTTGGGAGACCCACTATGATTCTCATGTATGTTACTTCATAAATTTTGAATGGAAGTCTACCATTTTTATCTGGGAGTCCGTTCAGCCCTAACCTTGTTAGTGTCCTGATTCTGTCTGGGAAAAAATATAGGTTTTCTCTTATGGTGTGGAGGCTATTTTTGTCCCCCCCGTACAAATAACTCAGATTTATCCACAGTTTTGGCTTGGTGGTAGGTAGTATCGTTCGAAGCTATTTGGATACCAAAATCATCCTTGAGTAAACGTTTGGATTAGAGAGTGCCCAATGATTTAGATAATGTAAGGTAAGTATAACATTTTTCTAAGTTGTTGTTCATTTGGGTCAATTTCTTTAGTCTTGTTCAGATAGTGTTTGAGGAGTTTTTTTTGATAAAGTATGAATGTGATTGAAAATTTTAAGAAAGGGGTGTACGTTTTGGTTGTGAGAGTAATCTTTCCTTAATTGATCACATGAGGTGTTTTAGCCTTTGGGGGAGAAGCCTGGAAAAGATGTACATCATTGTTTATTAGTTGAGTTTGGTTATTTTATTTGGATTTGTTGTGGATTTTCAGGGATGGAATGTTTTCATGTTTGTGAGAAATGTAACATCCATGACTTCTTTTATATTTATTTTTCATTAATTTCAATTCATGCTTTGTTTTGGGGGTTTCCCAAGATTCTTTTGAGGAAATGACGAGTTTTCATGATTTGTGCCAAACCGTGATCCCATTTGCAGTTTTGAAAACCAATTTTGATTCATTAATAATTTTTTAATTTTTTGATATTTTACACCCATTTCAATTCCTAAATGGCCTCCAAATACCAATTAACACCACCATTTCAATTTGGACCCTTTAGGAATCCATAAAATGTTAGGGTGGTATGTAATATGATATTCTCCTAAGATACCAACTGTAGGATCGAAATGATAATATAGATGCTCAATATACAAGAGTGGGGGTGAATTATACACTTCAAAAAATTCCTTTAGATCATTTAAAGATGAAGAGAAACCTTTCAATTGTTTAACAAGTCTAAAAAAGGTAAATTCACAAAACCACTATGTTCTACAAACATGATTGATTCCAGAAATGTGATTCTGAGAATGTAATTATGAAAAATTAGTTCTAGAAATGAAACAAAACAAAATTTTACAACGATAAATATTCAACCTTAAAGCATATATAATCTCACTAAATCAGAATATACAAGTATAATAATGTATACGAATGTTATAATTTCATCAATAACCAAAATATAGTGGAAAACATGAAACAATACATATAACAAGTAGTAAATCTTTTAACCCAAAGAGAAGGGTATCCAACAACCTTGGATAAGGTCCCTTGATTTATTCTTTCAAGAAATTATTTCTTACCCAAACCAGTGTAAGCCCTCGATATGAAGATTGGAATCTGTCTTGCTATCCCTGCAAGCCCTCAAAATTCAAGGTAGTCAACACCTCTATCTTTATATCCTCGGAAGCCCTCGAAGGTACTCAGCAACATTCAGAGTCACCTAAATTAATTCCAAACAAGATGTTCAGTACGCAGAAATCATGAAAATCTCTCTCTCTAGAAACATTTTTAGCAGCATGTAATCTCTAGATTGATCATCATGTTGTGTGATCTTTCAAATTAGCTCCTATTTATAGGCATGGATTCAATGGTCAGTTCCCTCCTCCAACAATCATAATTATCCATGAATTTCAGAGGGACCTGTACACATGTCACTCAAACAATGATTAGTTAGTAACTAAATGCACATAATAGTTTTATAACCAAAACATGAGTATGCAAAAATATGGTTGCTTAACGAAATTCCTTTTTTCGGAATGTAAGGAAAAATGAAAGTTCAGAGTCTAACCAAAAACACATTTGGTGTCTATAACACATAGATATTTAGATTCAGTATTCAATGGAATTCAGAACCTGAATTTTATAGAATTATAGAGTCTGAATTTCAAGAAAATTCTAAGTTTGAATTTAGTAGAATTTTGAGTAAGAATTCATAAGAATTCAAAGTCTGAACTTAGACAGTTCAGAGATGTAATTTTGGAGAATTGGGAGTCCGATCAGAGAATGGTCAGAGTCTAAATTCAGGAGAATTCAGAGTCTGAACATAGAAAGTTCAGAATCTGAATTCAGAGAACTCGGAGTCTGAAAAAATAATGTTTAGAGTCTGAATTCAGAAAACTGAGAGTATGAACTCAGAATGTTCGGAATCTGAATTCAGAGAACATGGAGTCTGAACTCAGAAACTTTGGAGTCTAAATTCAGAGAACTCTGAGTCTAAACTAAGAAATTTTAGAACATGAATTCAGAGATTTCGGAACCCGAATCCAGATCCTAAAAACATAATTCTTTATATCTAAGTATATATATGATTCCAAGGTTTTGGATACGAACCTGAATTTTATACATAGAAAAAATATAAAAAATGAAAAACATGGTAAGGATAAATTTCCTTGGGAGAGGAATATTTCCTTATGAATGTAAAGCATTGGGTAAATGAAATTTTCCTTAAGATAAGGTGTTTTTGATTTCTAAAACAAGAAGGAATGGAAAATTCATAAAGAAAAACTTATTTACTCAACAATCTTCCCCTTTTTCGAAAGCACAAACATTCTTACAAAAAAGAATATAATGACTTTGAAAATATTTTTTTGTACTTTGAAAGTAAAAATTATCTCCATTAATACATGGGAAAAGATGAATATGACTAACTCCTCCTTAGGCATTGGACAAACTAAGTATCTGATTATAGATTTCTGGAATGTGACATAGCATTTTATTGCATACATAAATCATCTTTGATAAGAACTACCCCTTAGATGAACTCCCACTCACTTAAGAAAATTTGTTCTTTTCTTAGTATTATTTTTTCCTTTCTCTCACTTTTTGATTTCCATTCCCTATATTTATTTTTGAAAATCAAAAAGTGAAGAGCAACCAAAAATTTTCATTAGGATTGTAAAAAATTATATAAGGATGAAAAACAACAAAAGATTGGAATTGAACAATTTTATCCTTCTTTTTCCTTTAGCATCAACTTCTTCAAAAATGTTTTGAGCATCTTGATCTCCTTGTGATCTGCCTTTTCTCACTTGAGAATCTGATCCTGATTCATAGTTTTCTTCTCTAAGGCTTTGATGTTTTTCTTTTTGAGCCTTAAGAACCTCTGTCTGAGCCTTGAAGGCTTATTCCTACTTAGAAAGCTTCTCTTCTATCTCAATCCTGAGATCCCTTTATCTTTTCTAACTCTGAGCAACTGAATACAACTTCCCATTTAAATCTTTCACTTCTTGAATCCGAGAATTCTGTTCCAGAGTAAGATTCTTCTCAAAACTATTTGTGAGATCCTTGATCATCACATATTCAATGTCAAAGGCATACTTGAAACTATCTTAGAACACATAATGAACTCTCATTTCATCTATAGTTTTCTTGGACCAACATGCCATTTTCTTGCAGGATTTTTGTGGGCTTCATAGATTTTGAATTTTTTTTTGAAATCTGCTTCATGCTTGACACACTTTTCCATCACCATGGACACTGAATCCGATTTTTGTTGTAGTGTGTGTTGAAGCATTTGGCATCTAGAGTCTATACTGAGAAATATTGGAATAGTCCCAAAAATATTCTTCAAAGACTGGACTATGAAATCATGTCCAAGGGATGATGATTTTGATTCTGAAATTTCGCTGGGTGAGGTTTATTTTTCTAACTTAGCAACTTTCCTCTTTGAAGAACCACCGACTTCTTTTTTTAACCATATCTTTGGTAGCTGTATCAACAACCACCTTTTTTCCCTTATCAATATTCAGAATGGATTCTTCATTAGGGGATTCATATTCATTATCAGATGGTTCAATTTTTTTTCTTCCTCCATATCTTCCTTCTCAGTTCCATCCTTAGCATCTTCTGGATGAATGAAATCATGATTATAACTTTCTTCTTTAGATATATTATTCACTTATTCTTAAAAATTGTCTTCTTCACATTTCTCATCTTTCCAAGGGGTAGAAATCTTTGAAGACTCTACTTCAAATGTTCGGATTGAAAGCTTCTCAGATGGACATTCCTTCTCATGAAATTATTCTACATACTTAATGAGATCTTCAGTATCACCAATACCTTATTCATCCACTTCTTATTCCTCCACTACATTTTCATGGACTTTTTCTGGAGTCACAAATTTCATTCCCAGAGTATCTGGTAATGCTTCTATAATGAAGGATAGTGGTAAGAAAATATTTTCGGAGGCATTCTCAACATCTTTCAGAAGAGATTGCACAATCTATGCTTCCTCTCTTTAAATTTCTCTTCAAGCTCTTCAGCTACCTTTTCCTTCAATGATTTTTCCTGAGCAGGGTCCAGGACAAACATAGGCTCCCCATTTTTCTAATTTTTCTTATCTTCATTCCACTTTTCTAAAACCTCATCAGGATAAGCTTTTTGTTTCTATGGCTTTGGTGGTTCAGATTGAGTTTCCTTTTCTATTTGGGTTTTTTTCCTTCTCTTCTACTTCCTTTACCTTCCACTTCATTCCACCATTTTTAGAGGTTTCAGTCACCCCCTATTTCTTTGAAAGAGCTTCAAATTCCTCTTTAAGAAAATAATTGAATTATTTGGATTCTTTGGAAAACCCAACTTTCATCCCTCTCACGGTGCCATCACTTAGTAACATGACATTACATTTTCCTGACATAGATTTGTAAGGAATTTTGAATGATTCTAAACACCGAACAATAATCATTGACAGAATGGCTGGATACATAATAAACCGAGCCATTAGATTTCTATTCTTTCTGTTCTCAATCGTAACCAAGATATGCTTAACCAATTTTATCTTTCTTAAGATTACCAAGAAATCTAGAATGTTGATGTCACACTTCATTAATGTATTCTTATCCCCTTTTCTCAGAATAATGAATCCTTGAACCCATAATTAGAGAATCTGAAAATTTGAAGAAAGGTGAACAATATTCAGAGTCATTACATCTGAAAGGCCGAGGAACACCATAGCCTTCACCTTAACAAAGCTTCCTTGAACATCAGATGGCTTATAAGAATAGAACTCTACCTCACCCTCATAAGGAAGTCCAATAAAACTAGTTGTCTTGTTGTATGAAAAGAGAATATTTCTTCCCATATCTCTTGAAATAGAATTTATCTTTTTCTTTCTTCCTTGAAAAAACATGTTGACTCATATAATTCAAACAACTCCGGATATACCAGATCATGTGCTCCTAGTTTTGATATGCAAACACTCTCTCATCCATTCATCATGATGTTCTTTGAGATGATAGAATCATACATAGTAAGGAAATTTGGATGTACCAACCATTCTCGATAAATATTCCATTCTGAAATTGGCTTGATAGTTGACATGTATTTCTTGGAAGATTGTTCAACAGACATTCAGAGTTGATAAAACCATGAAAATCTGGAATATGATTATGTATGAGGGCAGGGCATCAGTACACGAAAGCATCGAGGTCGATGTGGGAAAACCATCTGGGTACTTTATATAGGAGTTTGCGGTGACGATTTAGATTCTATAATCAATCAATAGTTGAGAAAACTTGTGATCAGATCTTACGGTTGAGATGATAGCCGAATGGAAAATTTGATAGAATTCGATCTTTTGAGGTTTTTTAATAAAATCATTTGGATTTAAGAAAGAGTGAATATGAAAATTTAAAAATAGATGAAAATACCAACAAGAAAAAGATGATTACGAAATCTTAATATAGGAATCATACATTCCAGATTGCTAGGATGATTATTCGTGTAGAGGATAATTCTTCTTGATGAACTTTAGAATCCAAAAATTTTGATTAGGAAAATTTTATGGATGAAAATCTTCGTTACGAAAATCATTATTTCAATAATTTTGAAAAACCCCCATTATGAAAATTTTATGTTAAAAAATCTTCATTACAAAAATTTTAAGTACTAAAGACTTCATTATATAAATTTGAGTACAAAAATATTCATAAATAAAATTTTATGTTCTAAAAACTTCATTCTGAAAATTTTAAGTACTAAAATATTCATTATGAAAATTTGAGTACAAAAATAATTATTACAAATATTTTGACTGCGAATAAATTTTAGACTACGAAAAATTTTAGACTAAGAAAAAAAGTTAGACTAAAAAAATTTTACCCTAGGATTTTTTTTGGAAATCTAACAAACATACGTACTAACCCAATGAAAAGGAGTTTATTAGTGTAAGAATATTGGTTTCAAAGGGAAGTTAACAAGGATGATTACCCTATGATTATCATTATTAAATTCTGTTTAATTTATTCAAATCTATCACAGGGTAATTATTTTGTGAAAATATCAGCAAGATTGGTGGTCTAGTAGGATTAAGATTGTCAGTCAAACCGACATTCATTCCTACCATCATAAAAAAATATATTTCCACCCAAAAATGTCATTAATAAAAGTTTGTAAACAAAGATAACAATATACTAAGAAAGAAAATATAGAACAATGAAAAACTTGAGCAAGAAAACTTATATAAAAATATAAGTATTTCAAAGACCTCCTCTAATACCAATTGTTAGGTTGGTATGTAGTATGATATTCTCCTAAGATACCAATTGTAGTGTCAAAATGATGAGGTAGATGCCCAATACACAAGAGGGGGGGGGATTGTACACTTTAAAAAATTCCGTTGGAACTTTTTAAGATGAAGAGAAACCATTCAATTATTTAACTTGGTTAAAAATGATAAATTCACAAAACCTCTAAGTTCTACAAACTTTCTGGATTTCGAAAATTTGATTCCGAGAATGTTATTCTGAAAAAGTAGTTCCGGAAATGAAAATTAACAAAATATTACAAAGATAAATATTATACTATAAAGGATATAGAATCTCACTAAATCAGAGTATACAAGTATAAGAAAGTTATACATTCCACAACAACCAAAATACAACTAAAATCTTGAAACAATACAAGTAACACATAGTGAATCTTTTAACCCAAAGTGAAGGGTATCCAACAACCTTGGATAAAGGTCCCTTGATTTATACTTCAAAGAATGTTTGTCTTACCCACACCAGGGTAAGCCCTCAATACGAAGATCAGAATCTATCTTTATATCCCAACAAGTCCTCGAACTTCAAGGTAGTCGACACCTCTGTCTTCTTATCCCCAGAAGCTCTATAATGTACTCAGAAACATTCAGAGTCGCACGAAGAAATTTTGAACTAGAATTTAGTACGCACAAAGCATGAAAGTCTCTCTCTCTAGAAATCACTTTAGAAGAATTTAATATATATATTTATCAACTTGTTGTGAGTTCTTTCAAATGAGCTCCTATTTATAGGCACAACTTCAACGATCAGCTCCCTCCTCCAATGGTCATATTTTTCTTTGAATTTCGGAGCGACCTGTACACATGTAACTCAAACAATGTTCAGTTAGTAACTGAATGAATGAAATAGTTTTATAACAAAAACATGAGGAAGAATAAAATATGGTTGCTTAACCAAATTCATTTTTTGGTATGCAAGGAAAAATGAAAGTTCAAATTCTAACTAAAAACACATTCATTATCTATAACACATAGATATTCAGATTATGTATTCAATGGAATTTGGAACCTGAATTCAATAGACTACTGGAGTCTGATATTAGAATGTTCAGAGTCCGAATTTAGGATAATTCGTAGTCTGAATTTAGAATGTTCGAAGTCTAAATTCTGAATAATTCAGAGTATGAATATAGAATGTTCGGAGTCTGAATTCACACAACTCAGAGTCTGAACTCAAAAAGATCAGAGTCTGAATTGAAAAAACTCAGAGTCTAAACTCAGAAATTTCGTAGTCCGAATTCAGAGAACTCGGAAACCGAACATAGAAAGTTAGGAGTCTGAATTTAGAGATATTGGAGTCTGAACTCCAAAAGTTCGGAACTGGATTTCAATGAATTTAGAACCTGAATCCAGATCTTGAAAATATATTTCATTATATCTATGTTTATATAATATTCTGAGGTTTTGGATATGAAACCAAATTTTATACTTAGACAAAATACGAACAATGAAAAACTTAGTAAGGGTAAATTTCCGTGGGGAAGGAAAATTTCCTTATTAAAGTAAAACATAGGGTAAATGAAATTTTCCTTAAGATAAGGTGTTTGTGATTTTCGAAACAAGAAGGAATGGAAAATTCATAAGGAATCCTTATTGACTCAACATAATAATTGTGAATATGAGTTTTTTAAGGAATTGGGCCAGCGTGAAATCCTTTTTCCATTTAAAAATGTTTAATCAATAACATATTCGATTTTAAGGATTTTTTGGTGATTCCAAGTGTCACCCTAGACCACACAACCCAGCTATGCGCCCCTCATCTTCCCCCTCTTTGGAGGACGTTTCCATCTCGATTTAGTACAGAACATCATAGGGTTTCTCAAATCGACCAGATTTGAAGAGGTAACTTATTTCATTATTAACTCAACCAATTCATACTCTTTATCCTCCATTCGAATTCCTAATTTGACCCTTCCTCATCCTACTCGAACCTAAAACCCATGGAAGTCCTTTAAGTTATCAAAGCCTCTTTGGAACCCCATTTGAAGGGGGATTTGGTGGAGGAACTTCAATGAATCTCATGTTTGTGTCTCTCTACCTTAGTTCCTCCCCTTTTAATGAAGTTTCATGTAATATACTTGAGTGAATAATGACCACAAGGTAGGGTTTCGAACCTAGGGTTTTACCTTGGGAATTATTGGTCAATTATTGTGGTCGAGGTCCAATATATGTCCCTAATGGTGCGATGATGGTGCGACATGATTTTCACACGACAATTCAAGGGTTTACATTGATTTGTTAGACGATTCCAATATTTTTTCTATCATTGTGTATTACCATGTTGTATTTATCATATATTCTGTTTTATCTCCGTTTATGATTACTGCAAAAAATAGTATTAGTGGTGTTTTTATTTCTATTGAATTTTAAATGCCAATTTGGTGTGAAATTGGGGGTTTCGAAAGACATGTTTTTTTAGTTTATTTGGGGCTTCTCTATAAATACTTAGTTGTTTTTATTGAACTTTAATACGGCCGAAAATACTGTTTATAATGTTTATCCCCTTTTTTTATTTCGGAAAAAATGTATTTTAATGGTGTTTGTAATGAAAGTGTTGTTTTGGTGACACTTTTGTTTGAAAATATAGGTTTCATAAAGTTAGCACATCTTGTTTTACATGGGGATACCCTAAAATTGATTTTTTTTTCATTGAAATTTATTGGTAATACTTTAATGTTTTGGTAACTTACAAGTTGGCACATATTGTTCAAGTGGGGTTCTTATGGGTTTTCTGTGAAAAACAGTGTGGGATATTGAGAAATAGTTTCAGTAAAATTAAAAGTGTTCATTGTGTGTTTTAATTGGTATAAAATATGATAACTACTAAACCGGGTGTGTGTGATCATCGGTGGTATTTTATAGGAAAATGGATATGTGTGGCATGCTTAAATTGTTTGAGTAGAAAGGGGAATCTTAGGTACCTAGGTAGGGAAGATGTGTACTAGTATGTCTAGTGGACTGAATGGGTTTTGTCCCTATTTCACCTAGCATTTGGATAATGACAACTCTAAATAAGCTATGTGGATTATGATCGAGGACCACCAGGTTATGGGTATGTTCCCTACTAGTGGATCGTGCATGAGAATGATTTTTACTATGGTTACTTTGCACCAAGGTATGAGGTACATGGGGCTTGAGACTATCTAGTGCCTAGGGGTGTTCTCGATTTTGTTTGTCATTGTATTTCTGATATTTTCCCATATAATGGGGTGCTATTGAAAGTAATTTATATTATTTAACATGTCTATTTAAATGTGTTAACATTCTCAAATTTTTATCTTGAAAGCTGTTTTCAATTGAATGGTGCATTTCTTGGAAGTTATCACTCATTTTCTTTGCGTATTAAAATTTATTGTTTTTTCAAATGGTATAGTTTGATCTTTAGAATCATTAGGTGGTATTTTATTGGGATTAAGATCACACCATAATTATACCCCTTGGGTGTCAGTAGACTTTATTATGCTTGACTCAGGTAAAGGAAAGGCTATGAGTGATGGTGGTTCAAGGTGTTAGTTCTCATCCTTTGTTTGTAGTTGTGGAGACGACTTGTGGGTGATGTCCCCATGTCATATGGTGTCTATGGGTCTATTTGGATGTTTTTTCTCTGTTTCTTTGGACCTTTTGTAGTGAATTTTAAATTATGTATTCTGTTATATATTTTTTATAAAACTCGGTTGGTTTTAATTTTTCAGATTCATCTTATCAAATGTTTTTGATGTTTTATGTATACATATTCGGCTAAATCGTTCGCAAACCTAGATAAATGATACTCGGGCACTTGTGCCAGCCCATGGGGATAGGGAACGCCCTTCAGGCGTTATCATGGTCTATGTTTGGTGCCAGTATTGGTGGAGACCAAATTCGGTTTGTGAAACCCAGATCATAAAAGGGATAAAAATATCTTTTTAAATGATGTAATGAGAAATAAGGAGAGCACATGAGATAATCCATATTTTGGATTCAAAATAAAAAAGGTAATCAATTTTTGGAAATAAATAATATAAATGGAGGAAAAAATGATCAAAATAGAATGAAAATTATTCTTAATAAGAAATAATTCTTATGGAGACATAAGTCCATATATGAAGATGAAATAAGTTAAAAACCCTCGAAAAGGTTCTCATGAAAAATCAATTTTAATCCCTAGAATATTTTTCTTTTAAAAGTGAGTATAATTTATAGTTATGAGATGGGCAGGGTCTTATATATCCTATCAATTCTTTGATAACATTTCTATCTCTTGATTATAAATGGTTAAATTGGGGATTATTAGAAGACATAGGGAATATGTGTTGTATTCCCATTCTTAATAGTATATGGGTGGTATGTAAAAGCTCAATGTTTCGAAGGTTATAATTGTAAGACCAAGGGTAAATATGTGGTAATCCAAATCTAAATAGTACATTTGTTGTAAGACCATTTCCTAGAGTATATTGGTTGTATTCAAAAAACTGATAAGTTTCAAAGATGGTTATACAATGCTTACTAAAGTTATTTATGGATTGAGATTTATTATAAAACAACAATAATGTTATGATTACATATTACTATTATTATGATACATTTTATGCCACGTTACTATGTAATTTTCCATGGAACATGATTATTATATCATGTTTATACATTATTTTACCATCTTATGTGTTTTATAATATGAGATTACTATTCTTTTTAGTATATGGATAATTCTTATTAGTTGACAATTTTTATAAGATATTTATATCATTCTCATGTTTCCAATATGGTTATAGTATGACACTTTTCATGAACTATTAATTTTTTTTACCCAAATAAGAATTTAAGCTCACCCCTTCTAATGTTTTCCAATCCCCATGTTATGAATATGATTATAACCCTATATATTCATTTAAGAGGATCCAATAGGGTGTTCTTGTTGATAAATTTTCACATGTTTCTTAAAATATGTTGTTTGCATATTTAATCCCAAAACCCAATAAATTGAATGGTTATGGATATTATGATATTATTTATGAGATGTAATAATTAAATTATAAAAATTCTGTAAAACAATGAACGTGATTTTATTAGGGGAATAGGGTGTGTTGGTCTGGGGATGCGAAATTGGGCACCGCAGACCTTCACTTCATGGTTTTATGCTGAAAACAAAATATTTAAAAACAATGTTTGATAAAAATAGTGATTAATGAAGATAATCATTTATATATATATATAATTAATACTACATAACATAATAATACAACCAAATCTCTAGAAGTACAAGTTTTAATATATTTAGATATTTAAAATATAAAATCATATCATAAAACACTTGTGTACATTTCTCTATAATTGCACCATATTAGATTACCTTGTTCACATCTGATAGGTTATATTCAAATTCATATTATAGGTAATGGGAAAAATATGAAAGTGGTGATCTTGAAATCATGGTATGGGAAAAGATTATCCATGAGTTATCAAAAGGGATAGATCATAAACATATTAAAAATATGATAATGGGAGAAAAATCATATCACAAACATATTAACCAATAATAGTTCCCCTTATTATAGAAGTCTATGTAATATAAAATGTTCAAATATATATCATTGAATATGAATGCATAAATATAAGACAATAATCACATTACATGGATCATAACGTTTTCATAAAGAATAAAAATGAGTTATAAGTACAATAATTGGAAATTTTAACATTATGGATGCATTCTAACAGGAACCATGCCAGATATAACATGAGGCATCATGGGATAACCATCCATGTATATTATTTGGATTTTGATTACAAACTATATACCCTTTGTCATGGGATTATAAACCATGTACCTTGTGGCTTAGGATTACCAATTGTGTACCCTTGGGATTGGTCACTCCACCCATTTAAATATGGGCTTGGGATAACCTCCCATATTCCATTGGTATTTATCTTCACAATTTAACATCTTTTTGATCCCATGAAATGATAATTTTATCAATGCATTATAGGGATATATAGGATCCCATATATCTCATAATGATAAATTATATGCATGTGTGCTTAAAAAAATCTGTCATATATTACATCATGTAGAACCCATAGAAAAATGGGTTTCTTAATATTTCCTGATGGTATCATATTAAATGACATTTGGATTTATATTACATGATACCCAAAATTCAATTGTTCTAATGAATTATATCACATGGTAATTTAGAGGGTGATTAATGAAAAATTAAACCAACTCACATAAATATTTTTACGAAAGAGTAAAATGGATGTGAAATCGTGCAAATATATTTTAGAAAACTCTTACAACATTATCAAAAAAAGTATTGTTATGATTTATATTTACATTTTTCTTTCAATAAGGTGATATGATTTTTTTTAAAAAGTAAATGGGAAAAAATATCAATAATTATCCATTGAAAAAATATGTTTTTTTGAAGATATTATTTGTTGAAAATAAAAAAACCTATACATGAAAAAATAGATAATATTTTAAATTTCTTCTATTAATACCCAAACCAAAAAAATTAATAATTTTTATTATTGAAAAGTGGAAAATAAAAATATGAACACTGTAATTGATAAGAATAATTTTTAATTAAAATTAATAATGGATTTTTTTTCAAAGTGTCAATGTGGATATGGAAGAAACACACTATTTTAATAGTATTATAATTATTCATAATAATGTTGATCCTTTATGTAAAATAAAATCCTTAAGTATGATGATTGAAATTAAAAAATACAATTTCCCTTGAGAGAAATATAACATTTAATTTAATAATATATTAGTTTATAAGAAAAAAATTTATAATCAATTATTTGAATAGGAAATATTTTCACTCAAAGAATGAACTGATGAGTTAACAAAATCTTTTTTGACATATGTGACACTTGAATTGGAAACCAGTTGAAAAAAGTGCACTTGTTATTTTTTTTAAATTCATTGAATTTCATAAAGTTATGATAAAATGTTATATAAGTGATTTACATAATCACATAATATAATGATATTAGAGATTCATAAATATGTCTCAAATAAATAAAAGTTAAATGATGAAACCTTATGTGTATTTGAGACTCCCCAAATCAGCACACCTGGGTCCAGTTCTAAAAATAAAATCATTATAAACAATATTTAATATCCAATGAGATATCCTACGATAAAATTTCAGATTTATTTTTCTTCGTTAAAAAATTATATACTTATAATTTCTCATAATCATGAGAACCTTCTAGTTTATTGTCTTTAGAGACAATATTCATATTGTACTTATTTAAAAACAATTTTGAAATTTTCTCCAAATTGTAACCATACTTGATCCCCTTTGTGGTACCATTATCAACGAGATTACCATATTTATTTTGTTAAATTAACATAAATATGAAATAGTATATTGAATATATGTATGTTATTATATTATCATTTTTAATAATAATTTAATAAATTGATTGATGAAATAAAACAAAAACACAAGTTTAAGAATTCTACCACTTCCTCAGAGATCTGGTTTAGGTTTATAACTAAAGCCTTCAGAAGAGTATTTTCATATAAAATTATTGCCTTAAGGAAGAGATTCTGGATGAAGGAATGGAATTGGGTAGGGAATGTCTGAACCAAAGGATTTTGGATGTGTGAAGGGGAGACCAGATAGTATGGACTTTTATAAGTTGGTGAGGGACACACGTGAATTTTTTGAAAAGAATAATGACTAAGCACATGTTTTGAATGAAAAATGGATCAACAATGGGAAATTATTAATATATATAGATTATAAGGTATTAATATGGTTAGAAAAAAATTCAATAATTTTATAGGCCATTTTATACCTTACCCCTTTAGTTTAACCCCTCTGTAAACATATTATAACCATAACTATGATTATTCATTATCACTAGTTTCATTTTTAATTATTATAAACTTTTTTGTTCTTATTATTGAAGATTAATTTATTATAATCCCAAATATGGAATCCTTTTTTCTAAATTCCATTCATATAAGAGAAAAATTTTAATTTAATATTAATCCCGTAAATGTGATGAGAATGTGGCTTTCCAATAAGTAAATGTTAAAATGTTTAAAATCATTCCATAACATAATTTAATAAGAAATTGATTAATATGAAATAAATTACATTAATAAATATCTAATTGAAATAATTTTACTTTTAAAACCATTTCAATATAAAATAATACTTATATATCTCTTAACTAAAACAAAAGTTTTCCAAAAAAACTATTATATTTTTTTATTTAGTGAAAAATTACTAAATTTAGAAAAATCCTGAAAATTAATCATAATATTATTTGGACATTTAGATTTAAAAATTGGATTTTATTTTTTCAAATATGTTTTCTAATATTTTAAAATTTTATTTTATTATTTTTTTCACAATATATAACAAAAATGTTTTTTTAAATAATGTTTTGGAAATATATAATGTCTTTGGTGAAATTTAAGTATATCTTTATAAATATATTTTCTTCATAAATAATAATTATAATGATTCAAAATTTGTTATTCCTATTCATTTCTCCATTTTTAACAACAAGGTTATTATGGATGTGTCTAAATAATAACATTAATAATATATTGCGCTTTGGTAGAAATTGATGTTTATTGTAAGAAAGACAATCAATTAAATCTAATTTATTCAGAAAGTTATTTCATACAAATTCATGGTTTTACATTATACCCCACATAAAATGAATTTCAGCCTCAAAATTCCATCAATTTTTCATAAAAAAAGAGGATAGTTCTACCTCATTATATCGTTAGGTTCCCAGATAATGGTGTCAAATGGGTGGTTTCTCCACATAACATTGGCCAGCTAATCGATCATGTTTCATATAAAACTATATCTATAATCGACAATATTTCCCAATTTTTCCATGTAATAAATATCTTACTCAAACTATATGACTTATAAGTACAATACATTTGAAGGGTCAGGTTTTTAGTTATTGAAGAGAGATTAATGGAACACATCACGGGCTTGAGAGAGGTTTAGATGAAGTGACAACTAATAGGCTACCATAATGATACTATCAATAATTTCAAAGGGACTGATATAAATCAGGATTAGATTGAACTCTTTTCCAAATTTGATTAACTTCTTCCATGGATAAATTATTAAAAATACCTTATCCCAAAATTAAAAGTAAAAATCACATCAATGATTATAAGAATAACATTTATGTTAAAGGTTTTCCTCCCTTATTTCTTATTGAAAGAATCTAACCATATTTTCTATTTCATAAAATATCTCAGGCCGTAATAGATTTATTTTTATAGCTTCATTCCATCACATTAGCTCTCTATACTTCTTTATGTAGAAGTATTCATAGGGAAGCATTTGAATACTCATTTGAAAGCTATTTTTGTATGAAAACTTAATTAGATGAAGGGGTTGATCATAAAAACCATTTAAACTGAGATAACATGACCTGAAAATGTCTTCTGGGGTTTGAATTTTCTACTAAGATTTTCATTCCATCAAATGATGAAATAATGTACCAAAATTAAATTTTGTATCAATATCTTGCGGAAGGATTCCCTAGAACATTCATGTTAACCTCATATCCTAATCAGACACAATAGAATGTGGTACTCCATGCAACCTTACCAAATCTTTAATGTATTTCCTATAAAGATGATCCAAAGAAAAAAAATCACTAATAGTGATTATGTTTGATGAATATGTAAGGTGTTCGATTACAATTCTTATACCATTGTTCCATTTATATGTTTTGGATGTCTGATGAGAAAATTCAGGATGATGTTTTCCCATTTCCATTCTTCTATGGTTAATTGAAGTTAAGACACCTTATAATTATTTCTTTATTCTGTTACTTGGTGACATTCCACAAAAATAAAAAATAAAAATTTATATATAACTATTTGTTCTATCACACTCTAAAACCCTATAAATCATCTATACATCTTCCCAATTTTTGGATCAGTAGAGAAAAAAGAACTATGAACATCACCTAACAACTCCTAATTAAAATATATAACAAATTTAACACATGAATGTTTACCAACAATTTAATTTCATTACAGTCAAGGTTAAACTCATTAAATTTTATCACCTTTTTCTATAGGTCTATATTTATGTATGTGCCTCTTTAATCATCACATGGATTGAGGGTTAAAAATTCAATTGAGTTAGATAATAGTTCCCCCTTCCTTTTGTATTTCTAGATCAATCCATTGAAATTATTGAAATATATGATCTTTTTATCCACATAATGGATATACTCGCATGATACCATTGACTCACATTATTAAACACATGGTTCTTATTCCTATGGTGGAAATTTATTAAACATTTATAATATTTTATTGTATCTGAACATTACCTCTGTAACATATTGAAATCATTCTATGTGGATATATACGATAATATTTTTTTCAGTATATATATGACACTTCCCCATGTAAATATAATTCATCCATATTTTTAATTAAAATATTACCATATCTAACTCTACAACACATGTTCGGTAAATTTTCTCATGAAACATAAATTTTCATGAGGAATATGCTTCAACTTGGTCACTATGAAGAATAAATCACCCAAATCCATTCAAATATTCAAAATTAAGTATTAAAAACACTTCTCCGTAATAGGGCAATGAATGTACTGGTGCACTGACAAATCTTCTCTCCACTTCCAAGAATGTTTCCTCAGATTCACCAATTCAGAGGAACACAGATTCCATATGACTTAACATGGTTAGTTTATTAAATAGTCATGTGAAATTCCCCACCAAGGATTTTTGTTCCAATATTAAATAGCCTATATTTTTTATGAATCTATTAGTATAACCTATATTGAGATTATATAACCCATAAATGAAACAACTTTAACCCAAAAATGATAATTTGAAAACTTTTCATATAGTTTCTCTTTACATTGGGTATTTATTAAAATTATAATGTGATATTAATTATCTAAATTTCACATTGAATAAATTTTAATATCACTTATCTAGACTACAAAAAATGATTAATTTAATTTCTAAATAATCTATTCATTAAATCCATGATCATAGAGGGGGAATTATTAAGGAAAATTGTTATCCTTAAATATTAATAGTGTCTATAGATTGGATGTAATGTTGTATTGGGTATATCATATTTATTAACCCTTAATATATGATCTCTATAAGGAAGGTAAATCAAGGAAAAAAATACCTCCACTAAATTGATAATATAGGTAATAAATATGTGGAATATGATACTTTTTCTTGATCATGATCTTGTTCATATCTCAAAAATAAAAAACGAGTCTCATAAATACATCTACCTATTTTAAAAAAATAATTGGTTCACCCCAACATGACCAACACTTCCAAAGTAATCACTTATAGGATTTATTTTAGAGTTTCTTCTTCTATTCGTGTATCTCAATCTGGGCTATTCTATAGGGAGTCATTGAAATAGGTGTGGAATCAGGTATGAGTTCTATTGAGAACTCAACATCATATTTTTGGTATAGATTAGGAAACTCTTATAGAAATACATAAAACAATTCCCATCGATGTTTATTTTTTCCACCACTATCTGAGATAAAAATCCATCTTGAATATGAATAAAAACTTATACAATTTATGTGACTTCCATCAGATGATTATATTTATCATCTCACTGATAGATGATAATAGGTTGGTTTGGAATACCAAATTTTATTTACCTTAATCAAAAAAATAATGTTGGAAATATGTAGATAAATCATATCCATACCTAAGATAACATAAAATTCAAACAGATGAGAAATGAAAATACATTAAAGAAGCACATTCCAAAAACACCAATCAAATTGGAATGAAATATATAATATTCTATCATCAATAAATTATTAGTTTTTAAAAGTATTTCTATACCTAACCAAGTGGGTGTCATCTTTATACCAATTGAAAATTATTTATATATAAAATAATGGGTATAACCATAGTCAAATAAACATTAGATGTTCTACAGTGGATGGTATGTGTACCTTTCACAACATCATTATTTCAATACTCATTAGAAATATTGATCATTTGACATTTTCTGTTTTATCCTTGATTAATTGGTTACTTAAATACATCATCATCAATCAACATTTTATTTTGGAAATAGATATAATAGTTCCCAAACTCCATGAATTTGAAATAGTAAAGTGTGGGTTGTTCATTGAGTGGAGCTTTCTCTCGATTTGAATCATTTTCCAACTTCAACAAATCACATTGGCATTAAATTTTCCAATGGCCTTCCCTTATATGATGAAAATATATACCAGTATCCTTAATATATTTTACTCCATTTCCACTACAACAATTCGAGCGTGAATGAATTATAGTCTTCTTCTATCCACGGTCCTTAGTGTTTCTCTTGAACCCAATATTTATTTTCCTATAAAAATCATGTTGTTAATGGGTAACTCTAATATATATTTCTACCAAGAGAGAACATCAAATTATTTCCTTATTACAACTAATGAACCTTATGGAGAACACCCTTTATGGAATTATTTTAATCTACAAGAGAATTCACCGACCTGATATTCTAGTTTAATTATAATTACTAAAGTGTACAAGAAATTTCTTGTAAAAGTTTTGTCACAAGAAGAAATTGATCCACTATCCTTCTACTTTTTCTGATGGAATTTTTCCACTATTTTCATATAAATAATTCATAGTATGAACTTATTGAAAAATAATATATTAAACTCATACCACTACATTAAATAAATTTTATATTTTTACAAACATTCTTGATGATATTCCACTATTAATCTGCTTATCCTTGTAAAGGATAGACAACCAAAATGAATTTTTCATGTTCTGAGAATTGGAGAATAAAAAATATATTTTCAGGGGTATAGATCCATTTCTCAGCAAAATGTATATTAGTGTAACCACTAAAATATTGGGGAATTTTCCTCACGAAGGACTCAATATAAATTTCTTCCCTCCTATTCTAATTTGGATGATATGAATGATTTATTACTTCGTAATGTTTTGTGAGCATTGAAATGAAAATTTTCATTCCATCTCCTATAAATTTTGGTTTCATAGGAGGAAAATTATGGAAATGTCCATAAAATTCATTAATAAAATGGTTAAATATTTTTCCATCCATCGTTTTATACCACAAAATATAGCATGAGTAATAATAATCATAGTGGGAAAACATATACTCATGAAATATCATTTATATAATGTCGATATAAGAAAAAATATTTCAAATAAATTCTACCTAGGGTTTAATATACATTATTCAATGTTATTATCTTTGTAAATACTCTATGATGGTTCATAAAAAATTTAAATTAACCAACGAATATCTAATGTGTGTATCAATCAGGTGCACGATAAGAATGGTTGTTGTATACCTTGTAATGATCGAGATATGTCGGATCATCCTTTTTAGAGTTATTACACAATGGTGTATCCATGCTAGAACTATGTGCACTTTTAGTATCTAGAAATCGATGTATTTATCGGTAATCCACAAAATATATTCCTTAACAAAATATTTTTATGTTACCCAATACATAGGATTATCCTAAGGGTTCTCACTAAATCTTTATAATCCTAGTTAATAGAAGTTAACTAAACTTATCCTCTAATACTGACTATAAAAACACATTCCTTTCATAAAAATATATTACATATTTTGTATGAAAATTACATTCATTATTAAAATAGATGTCAGTGGATTATAAAGGCATGATGACTTTAAAAACATTGAAACAAAAACAATTGGTTCATAAGAGGTCCAAATCATCTCCCACAAAGTTGATCATTACTAGCACCATTTTTAGATATATCCCATGTAATACCAATCAACATAACCTATAGAATATAAACATAATAAAGGGCGGTCTCAAATGATCATTAAGGTAAAACCAGGGACGTATGTAAACCAAATGTGTACATAATGATATGACAAGAAGAGAATAACAAATGAAAACCATACAATTCACATCAAAGATCAAATTCTTGAGTCATGTAATAATTTTTAGTATTTTGTATCACATGAATCAAATATAAATCAATGAATATTATCCATTAGAGAATAATAATGACATATGGAATGCAATTTTTGAATAAAAATAAATATATAAAATTCATTCCATAATAGTGAAGGATGATTATATAGGCTATAATAATGTAATTGGTTAACTCCCCAACCATCATGGTAGTCAAGGTTATCCCCCAAGATTTTCGTTGTGTAAAATTACCCATAATGAACTCGTTAAATACCCAATACAATCTTATTTATCTCAATTTATTTCATTATTACCATATAAATTGAATGGATATATATGTCATACCTATCACATAATTAAAAGCATACATGTTTGTTCCATAATATTAAAAATATTATTCATATTAAAACCCACCAAATGAAATGGGTTTCATAATAAGTACATCATATCATAACCCATGAAAATGAAATGGGTTTTATATACATTTCGTCATAACTTAATCCCTACAAAATAAATTAATTTCAAAAAATATCTTAATAATAATCAAAAAATCTCTAAAGATCAAAAAATTATGGTATCATTGGATCATATTCTCAGTAAATATTATGTAACATGAAAGGATTCCATTAAACATGGAAAATGATTTTTAATAAAAAATTAAAATATTTGTTTGGGAAAATAATTTTTTTTTTGAAAAAAAATTTTTTTTAAAAAAAATTAACACAATATTGAGGAATATAATTTTTCATTTAAAATAACCTTGAAAAAATTGAGTGGATTTTATTAACTCCATTTAAAACAACTCCCAAGGAAAATGTCCAATTCAATTTTGGAATAATTTTAAACATAAAAAATTCCAAAAATAATTTTACTTTAAAATAACTTCCTAATATTATAAACTAACCTTTAAAACCTTTTGGGGTCAAAATGGGGGAAATTATTTACATGATTAAACAAATATTACATTAAAATTTTTTGTAAAATCCAAACAAAATTTGTTTTGAAAATGACATCTAGATTTAATTGTAATCACTTTTAATAATGTCAAAAATGTGTTAAAATTATTTCGTATATCATTTGGATAACATTAAAATATTTTCAAAACATTTTTATAAAACATGGATATGCAGAAAAAAGGTATTTTTGATCATAGAGACAAATGATATCAATTTACATTAAAAAAATTCTTTTTCAATATTGAGTACATAAAGAGAGAAAATTGAATAGAATAAATATATTCTCATGGGATAAATTAATAGAAATAAAATTCTTGTGTTTCATTAAATATTGATTAAAATATTTCATGAATGGAAGCATAATCATAAAAAATCCTTTACAATGATGGATATTGAAACATAAAACTCTAATCACTTTGATAACATTGAATTCTATGTCCCATGAGAAACAAAATTAATTGACATTTGGAATATCCTGAAAAAAAATAAATTCATGATATTACATGTCATAAGAACATCATATTGACCACCTAAAATAGTACAGCTTCACAAAATAATGTATGTACCAATGTAGAAAAATTGAGAGAAAAATCACTAACATTATGTCTTAAATTCCATCCCACACCTCCTATATAATAAATAATATTTTATTATATATATATATATATTAAAGAAAAATAATTATGTGTATCAAACCATATATGATTAAATTGTGACATTTTATTTCCTGTTTATCAATAATTCATTTTTAAAATTATGTTTTGGGTAATAATTCTTCCTTTTTTATATATGACTTTTTTTACTATTTTTTGGAACTTTTTTTGTTATCAGGGTTCCATAATATATATAATTTTAATCATGATTTAATTATCATATATATTTATTATATATTTATTCGGAGAAACCCATTTATGTTAGATATTTAAAAGGTGTTGCATTATAATGGGAGATGGAAAGTCATTCTGACACGTGAATATTGTTTTCATTTTCTCGATGGATCGAAATAATATAAGGTAAATAATAGAAAAATATTATAGAGTAATTACTATATAATATATATATAATATATTTATAAATTTTATTGTTATTACCTTCCATGAAATGTGTTAGTGAACAAGTGAATCACATATATTCACGAGATTATAGTTCGATGTACACACATGTGATGTCATCGTATCCCCACAAAATGGAAATTATGTAGTAATATGTGAAATTAGGATTCAAAAATCATAGTAACACCGTAGGTATCATATTACAACCCTTTATTTTTTTACACACTTAAACATGTTGTATTACATAAAATCATCACTTTATATAACATAGAAGATTGATATGTCAAGTGTATTTGGGGTTTTGGATCATTAAATAACAACTTAAAATTTAAATACACCATCTTTATTGAAAACATATTTTATATGACCACAACATTCCTTCATAGTTAACATTGCATATGATAACCTGAGGACATACATAAGAAAGGGGTGAGCCATAAAGCCCAATAAAGGAATAAAAATTGAATAACATGGGAAATAAAATACATGGTAGACAATAGGTATGTAAATGGATCCCAAGATAATCATGAACATAAAGGAATGATAAAGCATGTTAACCAAAACATAGAGATGTTCCAACAACACTTAACATGGAATTAGCATGAGCCAAGGCTCGTTGCACCTGGAGGATGATTAAACCCTCATTGTACATAAAGCACGAGTAAACGCTCATTGCACTTGAATTAGCATTAGTCAACACTCATTTCACATGACGTATCTTGATACAATACTTTACCCAATGCATTGGATTGCTATTAGGGTGCACACTTCAAAATCATTTCCTTTCATGCATAAGTGTGTCACATAGATTATACAACATGGATTCATTAACATCATAATTCATTACACAAATAAGAGATTAGTAATACGTAAATGTAAGTCCTCAATCAACATATACATGTGCATAATGGTGAATAACCTTGATAGATGTGTTTTTATGGTATTCACGACACAATGATTTTGGCATGGAAATTTTGGTGTAAATTCGATAGCATAACGACTTCAAATAGAAATTTATAAAAACAATTAGGATATTGAAAGGGATATCAAATCATTTATACATTAAATGGAAAATAAAGGGATCATGAGACATAATATACCAACATATGGAATGAAATTTAGATGTATAATATAAAAATAATTTCTTTAATTTACATGTGGAAAGAGAAACTCCTTACGGAATTTCGACATTGTAACGGGTGTACATGGAAGGAATTAGTTAGAGTGAAAAGGGGTCTCTCATCTTTAGAACATTAAGATGGAAGTATGGGGGAGGTGAGAAATCATACCCCAAAATTTGTAATTGAAAATAAAAGGGCCTAACAACATAATGAAATTAGGAAGAAAATGGGAAATGAGGAAATCACTTACATGGATGCGTGATCCCAACGGCTTGGGAGAGGCATGAGAGAGGCTTCATTGGAGCTTGAGGAACCTTGAGTGGACTCTAGAGAGAGGAGGGTAGAGTTTGGACAAACTACAAGGGATTTCAGTGAAGATTTAGTGGGATGTTGGGTGTGTTTATACAAGAAAAGGAGTGGGATTTCTCTATTATTTTTGTTTGGGACATCACACATTAAACTAATCAAACCCAAAAACCATCCCATGTTGTTTACCAGGTTTTGGGACATAGGGGATTGGAAATAAAATATTTTATATGGGAAATGGCTGAAATTATTAATATAATAGGGGTTCTTATGTCGATGTGAGTCAGACTCTCAAGGAAATCTATTTTATAAGTTAAAATGTTTTATAAGTCTTGGAGGTTCCACTAAGGCTTTGTAAAATAAATCAAACAAACCTAAAATCACATTATTTATATGGTAAAACATATATTTTCCGAAAATATTGTTTATATTATTTTATTACATCACAAATGGGCGATTATAAAGTCATAAATCACATTATATATTTAAACGGTATTTAATTTTTTCCAAAAATTTGACTATCTTAGAAAATTATGAAAAATTAACCATTAGATAATTGTGACATCCTGATTCAAAAAATAATATTTATTTTATCCAAATAATTTTCTAAATATGTGAATTTTCTATTTTAAAATAAAAAACTGACATTTATAAAAAATTCATGGGCTTTGACAAAAAAAGCATTCACACCTTAATAAAAATTACAATTTTACTCAAAAAAATTATAGTATAATTTATATTTAATAAAAATTAATTTAATAATAATAATAAAGTACAAAAATATTATTTATTTAAAAAATATATTAATTTATCAAAATAGATTTCTGAGTTGAATATTTACTAAAATACTATTTGTGCATTGAAAACTATTTACAATGTTACAACAATAATAAAATGAATGTATATTATTTTCTATATTCAAAAATAATACACATAATCATAGTGATAAGGTCTTGTTACATAACCCCTTTTACCACCTGCATAAGATCGAAGGGTAAGGTGTGTGATGGTGACAAACTTCTTAGGTGGCTCGGATAACAACGTTCGGGTGGTAATCTCTATCAACATTCACTTCTCACATAGGTGGTTCTGTTCAAGCTTAAAATTTTGATGCTCAGATTGAGCTTGTTCAAGAGCTAATCCAAAGGACACCACCTCCTTTAAGAGCTCGGTCAAATGGGCTTCTTACGAGGCAAGTCTACAGAATGAAGCCATCACATCCTTTATATGAGTAAATTAGATTTGTTAAAGCCCTATATTTATACTAATCGTGTGATCACTGTTCAATTTTTATATTAGCAACAGTCAAAATTTATAATTGTATTTTAAAATAAAAAAACATAAAACTAATAATGTTCATATGTTACATAACCATCTTACATAATATGACATTTAATTAGATCAGGAGGAATTTTAATTAATAAAATTTTAGGTTGTTACAATCTTAAACCCATAGAAAATTTCACCCTTGAAATTTCCTTTTCGCACATTAAAGCAGATTCAAGTAACTCTGCTTCAACACTTACCTTGATTACCACGTTGCCTCTTCAAACTTTTAGTTGTGCAACAACACCTTGATGAGGGGCATTGTATTATTTCGTAGAACATTTTCTCAATGGTCTAAATCTAAACTTGTTGATCCTTATAAGAAATATTATCCTCTAACCATACAACATTTGAAGAGAGTACACATGAAGGGTTTGGTATGTCCTTTCTTAAGAGGGATACATGAAATAAATTGGGTACTTTCACCAAGGTCGGTGGAAGTGCTAGTCGATAGGCCACTATAAAGACCCAAAAAATCACATGTAATTTTTTTTCAATTATATGGAATTGCTTTGAGTCCGAAGTATCTGACGGAACGTGATTCCCAAGCCAGAGTGCATGAAATGTTTTTCTAAAGTTTCTAAGTGTGTTCATTGATCTTTTGAGTATGTTTTGGTAACTTTTGAACCGGTGCTCGGAATTGAAATCTGAGGGCACCATTGAACTCGCAACATCAGTGATTGTTTAGTGAGACTTTCACTGTAGCTGCGTTCTACCAAGAATGGAAGTTGTATTCCCAACTTTTCGTGGGAGAATGGAGAGGAAATAAAATTAAACAAGTTTTATTTTATTTCAAATCACATAGTGGGGACCGCCCAATTTTGAAACACCTCATTTAATGAGGTGTAACTCATGGAAATCCCAATTAATGAGCCAAATTTAATTGGTTGATTAACTAATTATAATGTAGGATATTCCTCTTGCATGGAGGATTTTTCTTCTCTATGAGTTTGGGGATTTGGTGGAATACAGAACTCCAATGAGGATCTCTTCTTCCCCAACGTTCTATCCTCCAACGAAGAACCTTTGGTTGAGGAAAAAAACCGTCACCCATGAAGAACGACGACGATGCCATCTTCCATCATCAATGAATAAAAAATGATGTAGGGGTCGTTTTGATTGATTTAGATCATTGTTCTTCATCGTTATTGAGTTTAGATAATAGTGGTTTGCTATCACCCAAACATGGAGGGCATGGGCCGAAGAGACACGGCCTGACAACCCTCCATTGGTTCTCGTTCTTTGATGGTAGGGGCGACACAACGGTGCTGCCGTAGGAACGGGCCTTGGACGATGGTCCGCGGTGGTACACGCGGCGACCGGAAAAAAGTCGGCCTAGGAAGAAGTCGGTGGCGGAAGGGCTATCGGGCTGCTAGAGGGGCGCGACACACTCGTGTCATGCGGAGAACCTGGCCGTGGCCAGCGCAGGCCGCGATAGAGCAGGGTGGCCAGACGGCCGCCGGAGGGGCGCGGTGCCGCCGTGCTGTGTGGGTAGAAGGGATGTGGAGGTCGGATGGTTGGGCATGGCGCCGTCGCGCCACGCAAAGTTGCGACAAGGCGGGCTACAACGGACGGATATGGACGATCAGCTCTGCCGGCCATCCGGCAGGGAGTGCACCTGGTGGGACCCTTGGGGTCCCATGACAAACGAACCAGTGCCATGTGACGGTTCCATTACAGGGAGTCATTTTGGAGCTTACCCACCCCCTTCGCTCGGTCAGGGCGGGCCCTGTAGGGCCCGACCACCCGCTGGCTTCAGCAGGCGGAGCACCTCCCAGCAACATGGGCCACACCACCTGCGGGAGGGGCTGCTGCGCGGGCCGGGTTGTCGCCTTGGGCAGGCCCACCATGCCGGCCTGGGCGGGGCCACTACGTTGGGTCGGGCCACCGCTGATGGGCCAGGCCACCGCCACTGGGCCGGCTCGGTTCCGGCGGGCCGAGTCGGACCCGCGGACCGGGTCGGATCGTAGTATGGATCCAGACCCAGGTCAGGTCAACCTGAACCGGGGCGGGTCGGCCCAAACCGGGTCTGGTTGGTTTGGGGCCAGTAGGGCCGCCCTAGACCCGGACCCAGTTCTAACCCATTTAACATTTTTTCCCATATCATGGGCTACGAGTGTCTGATTGACGAACTATCTGCACTGACATGAACCTTGGAATAAAAAAAATTATTTTGGAATACCGAACTGGAGGTTTGGATGTAGTTGGGGTATGGGAGGGTTGGATTGAACAAAAATCCAACCAGGCCCTCGGAGAGGAAACACGAATAACTCACAGAACAGTCGTCCGATTGACGTGCCATCTATCGCATTGGGTTCCATACGATGAGATGGAACTATGGGATACATAAAATCTTGAATTCGTGTTAGTAGATGTGTTGAAACTTGTCTTGAGGAGCGGACCCTCCCGGAATCAAGAGTGGTATGTACGGGGACCATGTGGCTGGCTGTTTTGAGATGATTCGGTATCCTACGTGGGTTAGACAGTGACGACTAGTGTTCCAAGATCCTATGTGGGTTCAACAGTGACGACCACTATTTTTGGGATCCTACGTGGGTTCGACAATGACGACTACTGTTCCAGGATCCTATGTGGGTTCGACATCGATGATTACTCTTCCAGGATCCTATGTGGGTTCAACAAAGGTGATGATTCAGTGGCAACATATAATCATTTCTACCCCTCTGCATGAGTTTTATACATGTGTGATCTCAGTCTTGACTATGTGATGTTATCATCAAGATGATTTTCTTTCTTCCATTGTGGAACGAAATGTGCTTGAGCTCAAGAGTTGGAGCCGGTTGTGATTGGTAACTTAGGATTATGTATGGGCAGATACCTACGTGAGATGTTTGTTACTCCGTGTTTGTAGTTTATCCTTGGTGGATTCTGGGAGACCATGGGGGGTCTTAGGGTATCTACTATGTATCGTTATACTCAACCCTGCACGAGCTACGCCCACACCATGTTGTGTTCTGTGTAGACGACGGTCAGCAATGATCTGGGTTGAGGGAGACAGACGGGAAGATGCTCAGATCTGGACTAGATGGGACGTACCTCAGGGATGAGTTGTTCGAAATCTGTACCTACCCTTAAGGTAGGATTCCCTGGTGGACGATCTAGGAGATGTTTTCCCTTTTTACTTGTACTTGTACTTCAGTTGGGTTTGTATACTAGCGCATTTACTTTCAACACTCTTCCTATACCAGTATTTTTTTACTACTGCTTATTTTTCAGTCTGTGTGTGTTACAGTTTTAAAGACAATGCTTTCCAATTTAGGGTTATGACTTTTGGTGCTATTCACCTGGCCCTGGCTTATGGATGGCTGGCTTGGGGTAGTGACAACACGGGCCCTGAGGACGGGTCGTGAAAAATTGGTATCAGAGGAGTTGGTTCTACCGTAGAACTTGGGCTATGATTCTTTTAATAGAAATACTGTTAAGTGTTCTAGGTGTGGTTATCAGTTTAGGTAAATCAATATTGGTGTGGAGGCTGACGTATCCATAAACTGTGACTCTTACTTCTGATCTCCGAGTTTTTGCACGAAAACACTGACTGCGTGTGTGATTCATTTTAAAGGTTTTCTTCATGATTACATTGAGTCAGCTCACCAGGAATATCTTTTTGACAACATCACACCTGTTTCGTTTTAGGATGGCCCAACATTGGTATCTAGATATGGTTTTTGATTTTGTATGAGATTTTAGCCCACCGAGCAATGAGGCCCCGATGTAGGGGCCTATTTCAGCGGAGGCTACAGAGGTACCACTACCCGTTGAGCCACCGATGCCACCAGCTCCAGCAGTAGAGAGTGCATGCCATCTAAGCACATTGCACAAGTACCAGTGACAGATGCCGCCTAGGTTCAGGGGAGAGAGGGACCCACATGCAGGTGAGGATTGGATGGAGGCTATTGTGAGATTTTTCAGATTAGTAAGCACATCCGTCTACCATATGGTTATCCTTTCAATGAGTCTCCTGTAGGTAGCAGTAGGAAGATGGTGGAGCATGATGCACCAGGTGAATGACGATGTATCAATTCCTTGGGAATACTTCAAGAACCTCTTCCAGTCAGAGTTTGTTCGAGCCACCCTTTGTGCGGTGCAGATTCAGGAGTTGCTTCATCTATAGTAAGGAATCATGATGGTGGCATAGTACTAAGTGAGGTTCACCGACCTCTCATGATACTCCACATATATGTTGTGGGACCCATTCTTCAGGGCAAGAACCTTGGAGTAGGGACTAAGGAGTGAGATCAGGGCTTCGATGATTTCCCTCAGCATCTCGACACAGGCGGGGGTACTGGAGCAAGCCCTTCTTTTGGAGAGTTTTCTTGCCGAGTAGTCATCAACAATGAGACCCACAACTAGGCGACAAGTAGTGGAGTCTTCTACATCCGGCAGTAGATAGATGTTGCAGAGGTCCATGCGGACTAGGCCATCAGGTGGGCGACCCCAGGATATAGGTTCGGTTGTGCGAGGAGCACGAGACATAGACATACTTACAAGGAGCAGAAAACACTATGCATGTGGCGGGCATGGTCACATTGCTTGTGACTGCCCGACCCTCCATGAAGATGAGCAGCAGATAGTAGAGGGACCTCCCAGGCAGAGGTAGTGGTTTGACTGTGGTGGTCCACCGGGAGTAGGTAGACATGGAAGAGGAGCTGGTCGACCAGTAGGTGGTGTATGATGTTTTGAGGTCCTACCAACACCACCACCAGGAGGTCCACCCCGACTACAGGGAGCTGGCGGACATGAGAGGGATTTAATCCAGGAAGTCAAGGCTAACAACGAAGACACACCAGAGAATATTTGAGGTACTATCTGTGTATACTCGACCCTTGATGAAGTACTTAGAGTCACATGTGCGAGTCATTATTTTATTTCTGCTACCCTCGTGCAGAGCTCGGAGATTCCAGTGGAGCCATTGGATCGATCATTATAGCTAGATACTCTTACGAGAGATTATTCGACGATTACACTCTATTTCCAGCAGTGTGATCTCACTCTAAGAGGCAAGAGCATTGGATGGAATCTTCTAGTAGCATCGTCAAGGCCTTACGACATCATCTTGGGTATGGACTGGTTATCCAAAGTTCATGCTTAGATTGACTGCATTAGGTGGAAAGTGCAGTGTGTCCATGAGGATGGGATGAGGTTTACCTTCACCAGTGAGAAGGGATCCTTTTTAGTGTAGGATGGATGTACCCAGAAGAGGGGGCAGATTATCACACATCAATTGGATAGCCTCATTCTCAGAGCGGTTGATGTGCAGAGTCAGAGTTTTCCTATAGTGGTGGATCAGTACATGGATATCTTCCCTAATGACGTTCTAGGACTATCAACTCAAAGAGAGGTAGACTTTTAGTTCGAATTTTAACCTAGGACGACACCTATATCCACACCAGCATATTGGATGGTTCCCACGGAGCTTTGTGTGCTACGGGTATAACTGGAGGACTTGCAGGGGAAGGGATACACCCCACCTAGTGTTTCACCCTGGGCATCCCCGATTTTGTTTTCCAGGAAGGTGGATGGGAGCTTGTGACTGTATGTTGATTATCAGCACCTGAACCAGGTGACTGTGAAGAACAAGTACCCACTCTAGAGGATTGACGACCTCTTTGATCAGCTGAAGGGAGCGCGTTTGTTCTCGAAGATAGATCTTCGATCGGGCTATCATCAGCTCAGAGTACGAGATGATGACGTGCAGAATACGACCATCAGATGCCGGTATGGAATCGACGAGTTCATGGTTATGCCATTCATCATAACCAACACACTAGATGTGTTCATGGGACTCATGAACAGGATCTTCCAGCCATACCTTTATCGACTTGTGGTATTCTTCATTGATGAAAATATGATATACTCAACTACCGAGGAGGAGCACACCTACTAGTTACGGGTAGTAATGGACACACTCTGAGAGCACCAGCATTATGGTAAGCTCTCAAAGTTCCAGTTCTGGATCTGAGAGGTACACTTTATGGGACATGTCATATTAGAAGCTGGAGTTGTAGTGGATGCAGCATAGATCGAAGCTAAACTTGCTTGTGTTCCAACTAAGAGTGTGACGAAGGTATGGAGTTTTTTGGGTATGGCATGGTACTATTAGAGATTTTTTCCAAAATTCTTCAGAGTTGTAGCACCAATTTTAGCATGGGAAAAGATGGTTCAGCCCTTCGTGTGGTCAAAGAGATGCCAACAGAGTTTCTAGGAGCTGAGGCAGAGGCTGACTAGTGCGCCCATCTTTAGGATACTAGAAGAGGGCATTGGGTACGTAGTCTTTTGTGATGCATCAAGGACCGGGCTCAGATGCGTCCTGATGCAGTAGCGAGCAGTTATAACATATGGTTATCATCAACTGAGAAAACATGAGAAGAACTATGCCACAGATGACCTGGAGTTAGAAGTAGTGGTCTTCGCCTTGAAGATGTGGTGGCGCGTTCTGATGGGAGAGCATTTTATAGTCTAATCTGTCCACAAGAGTCTCAGGTACCTATTCTCACAGAAGGATATTAACATGAGACAGTGGTGTTGGAAAGAATTCCTCCAGGACTATGACTTCAAGATAGTCTATAATCTTTGGAAGGGGAATGTCGTAGTAGATGCTCTCACCAAGAGATCAGGCTTTCAGCTGCAGGGAGAGGTGACAGAGCAGCTATCCACATTGCAGATATCCTTTGTGGACTAAGATGGAGCAGCCATTCTGTAGTCTCATACAGTTATACCTCCTCTTCATCAGATAGTCAGAGAGGTGCAACATGGGGATATTGACTACGAGGATCAACGTGCACAGATATCCACAGGGTTGGCACCTGATGGATTTTCTGAAGGTGGGGAGCACATCATTTTCTTTAGCGGACATACCATGGTACCAATGTTGCTTCGAGAATAAGTGTTGAGTGAGTTTTACATGTCACCTCTAGCAGTATATCCAGGAGTGGCAATGATGTACCAGGACCTCCGACGACAACAATGGTGGCCAGGTATGAAGAAGTTCGTATCAGAATTTGTCTCATGATGCCTCACTTGTCTACAAGTGAATGTGGAGCACCAGGTTCCAGCAAGTTTAGTTCATCCCTTAAATTTCCCAGAGTGGAAGTGGGATAGGATATCCATGGATTTCGTGACGAGACATCCATATACATCCAAAGGCCACGACTCAATCAGGGTGATTGTCGAAAGAATCACAAAGTCGGCCCACTACCTACCTATCAGAGAAGGGTTCAGTAGGGAACTTGGGACACCTCTTCATATTGGAGATCATACGACTTCATGGTGTGTCATCGATGATCGCCTCTGATCGAGATGCTCGTTTCACTTCTCATCCATGGAAGGGGTTGTAATATTATTTCAAGACGCAGCTTCGCTTGAGCACCACCTTCCATCCTCATATGGATGGCCAGACTAAGAGGACTATTCAAACTCTCGAGGACATGCTCCGTCCATGCGTCCTCGTCTTCGTTCGTAGTAGGGAGGATCACTCACCCTTGGTAGAGTTTCCATACAACAACCACTACCACTCCACCATTATGATGAAACCTTTCAAGGTAATGTAAGTCCAGCCTTGAAGATCTACGTTGTGCTAGACTGACCCAGGGGAGTCAGCACTCATGGGACCAGATATGGTGTAGACTATGACAGAGAAGGTGCAGATCATCGAGGAGTGGATGAAGACTACACAGAGTAGGAAGATTTCCTATGATGATAGGAGATGAAGACCTCTGGAATTCGAGGATGGTGACCACATCTTCCTAAGAGTCTCATCCCAATGAGGTTTGAGGAGATTTGTCCGGGGTGACAAGTTATCTCTAAGGTTCATCTGACCCTTCTAGGTCCTTAGAAGAGTAGGTGATGTAGCTTCTCTCTTGGCTCTTCCACCTCAGTTGAACTGGGTGCACTGAATTTTTCACGTGTCACAGCTGAGGAGATACATGAATGATCCAACTCACATCATAGACTAGGGCGATATAGACATCGACAATGGGGAAACTTTTTCGGATGTTCCTGTGGATATTGAGGATTGACATGAGAGATTACTTCATGGGCGATCGATACCGGTTGTGCGTGTACGGTGGAAACCCGATAACCTCTAAGAGAGTACATGGGAGCAGGAGGTTTAGATTCGTTCTCAGTACCCCCACTTGTTTGCCTAGTTTTTGAGTTTTTGCTTTTGGGGACACAAATCCCTAAGGTGGGGATAATATAAAGACCTGAAAAATCCCATGTTATTTTTTTAAAATTATATGGAATTGTTCTGAGTCTGCAGTATCTGACGACCCATGATTCCGAGGGATGGAGTGCCTGGAATGTTTTTCCGATGTTTCTAAGTGTTTTTAGTGAGATTTTGAGTGGGTTTTTGTAACTTTTGAACGGGTGCTCAGAATTGAAATCTGAGGGCACAGTTGAACTCGCAACTTTGGTGATTTCATAGTGAGACCTTCCCTACATATTTATTCTACTGAGAATGGAAGTGGAATTCCCAAATATTCGTGGGACAATGGAGAGGAAATAAAATTAAACAAGTTTTATTTTATTTCCAATCTCTTTGTGGGGACCACCAAATTTTGAAACACCTCTTTTAATGAGGTGTAACTCATGGAACTCCCAATTAATGGGCCATCATTAATTAGTTGATCAACTCATTTTAATGTAGGATCTTTCCCTTGCATGAAGGATTGTTTTTCCCTCTGAGGTTGGGAATTTGGTGGAATACAGAACTCCAACGAGGATCCCTTCTTCCTCAAAGTTCTCTCCTCCAATGAAGAACCTTAGGTCATTGAACGAAATTGTCACCCACTATGAATGACGATGATGCCATCTTCCATCATCACCGAACGACAAACGAGGTAGGGGTCGTTTTTATTGAGTTCGATCTTTGTTCTTCATCGTTCTTGAGATTCGATAATAGTAGTTTGAAATCAATCTAACGCAGAGGGTGCAGGCCAAACAATCATGGCCCAACAATCCTCTGCTGGTTCTCGTTCATTGATGGTGGTGGCGGCACAATTGCACCGCTAGAGGAACGGGAAGCGGCCGAAGGGCCATGGCGGTACACGTGAAGACCAGCAATGAGCTGATTGCGGAAGAATCTAGTGGCGCATGGGCCATCGGGCTGTTGCCAGCGTGGGCCGCGATAGTGCAAGGAGGCCGGATGGCCGCCGGGGGGATGTGGCGCCATCGCGCCATGCGGTGGGAAGGGCGGCGGCCAAGAGGTCCATGACCATGAAGGTCGCAGAAGTCTGATGTAGGGGCATGAAATTGTCATGCCGCCCAAAGCCACGTCCAGGAGGGCCGCAGAAGATGGACAAGGACGACCGACAGTGTCGGCCGTCCGACTGGGAGCGCACCAGGAGGGACCCTGGGGGTCCCACGACAAATGAACCAGTGCCACACACCAGTTCCGTTACAGGGAGATGGGGGGCATTGCCCCCCCCCATCGCTCGGTCATGGAATACCCCGCATGGCATAACCCCCCATTGGCTTCGTCTGGCGGACCACCTCCAAGGCATGTGGGCCGCGCCACCTGCAGTCCTATCCGCTACGCGGGCTGGGACATCGCGCTGGGTCGGGCCGCCGCGATGGGCCAGGCTACCGCCGCTAGTTCAGGCTAGTTCTGGCGGGTTGGATCAGACCCGCAGACCAGGTCGGACCCCGATCCGGATCCAGACCCAGTTCGGGTTGACCCGAACTTGGTCGTGTCGGCCCAAACTTGGTCGGGTTGGGTCGGTCCGGCTGGGCCGGACTGGTCCCTGACCCAGTTCTGACCCATTTATCCCTTTTTCCCATATATTGGGCTACATGTGTCCAATTGACGATCCATCTGTGCCAACGAGAATCTTGGAATGAGGCAGTTCTTTTGGTACACCCCAATTGATGTTTGGACGTAGTTGTGGTATGGAAGGGTTGTATTGAACCAAAATCCAACCAGGCCCTCGGAGCGGAAACCGAAATAACTCACAGATTGGGCGACCGATTGATGCACCTTCTATCACGTTGGGTTCCTTATGATGAGACAGAACTAAGGGATACATAAACTCAGGATTTTGTGGTAGTTGACATATCGACACATGGCTTGGGGAGAGATCCATCCCTGATTCAAGCATGCTATGTACGGGGACCCTATGGTAGGAAGTTTTGAGATGATTCGGGATCCTACGTGGGTTCGACATCGACAAATACTATTATGGGATCCGTCGTGGGTTTGATAGTGACGATTACTATTCCGGGATCCTACGTGGGTTCGACAGTGATGACTACTGTTCCCAGATCCTACATGGGTTCGACAGTAATGATAACTGTTTCAGGATCCTACGTGGGTTCGACAGAGGAGATTATTCAGTGACTACATCAAATCATCTCTACCCCTCTACATGAGTGGTATACATGTGTGAGAAGAGTCTTTACTATCTGATGTTGTCATTAAGATGATTTTCCTTCTTCCTTTGTGGAACAGAATGTGCTTGAGATCAAGAGTTAGATCCGGTTATGATTGGTAACTTAGGTATATGTATGGGCATATACCTAAGTAGATATGGTTGTTACTCTGTGTTTGTATCCTACTATTGTGGTTTATCCTTGGTGGATTCTGGGAGACCTTTGGGGGTCTCAAGGTCTCTACTGAGTATCATTATACTCACCCCTGCACGGGCTAAGCCCGGACCTTGTTGTGTTCTATGCAGACGACGGTCCGCAGTGATCGAGGATGAGGGAGACAGACAACAAGCTTCTCAGATCTGGACTAGATGGGACATGACTCAAGGACAAGTTGTTCGAGATATGTACATACCCTTCAGGTAGGATTCCCCGGTGGATGATCCAGGAGTTGTTTTCCCTTTTTACATGTACTTGTCCTTCAGTTGGGTTTGTATACTGGCCCATATACTTTTAGCGCTCTTCCTATACTAGTATTTGTTTTTACTATTTCATGTGTTTTAGACTATGTGTGTTACAGGTTTAAAGGCAATGAATTCCCTTTTAGGGATACACCTTTTGGTGCTAGTCTCCAGCCCATGGACTATGGAATGCGGGCTTGGGGTAGTCACGACACGAGCCCTGAGGACGGGTCGTGAGAGCCACAACGCTTGCACGAACAAGAATCTCTAAGGGGGTGATGTAACTTGGACATAACATCCCTTTATTTGCAAACCTCATGACCTTCCTCCCCATATATATGCGTAGAAAAACCATGTCTCCAAATTTTAACTCATGGTCCTATCGACCATTATCTACATTACTCTTCTACAGAATTTGGGCAGCCTTGATATGTTGCTTAATGTTTTTCACCTTCTCCATCATTTCTTTGACCATTTCATGTCCTAGTTATTTATGATCACTGACTTCATCCCAACACGTTGGTGTTTTACACCTTTTCCCATAAAGGGCTTCATATGGTGACATTCAGATACTCGAGTGGAAAATTTTATTTTAGGGGAATTAATGTTGTGTGAGATGTTGGTCCCATCCTCCTTTGATGATCATAGAACATTAAATTAATATATCTTCCAATGCAAGAATAATTAGATAAAAATGGCCCTCATATTGAGGATGATGGACCATACTGAAGTTCTGTTTATGGAACAAAGCATGTTAGAGACTTTTACAGAACATCAAGGTGAATCAAGGATCATGATTGTATTCAATAGATAGTGGTACTCCATGCCAGCTTACCACTTCATTGAAGTAAATCTAGTCATGTTGATCCAATGAAAATCCCTCTAGATTTTCTATAAAGTGGGATGTCTTCATAAAATGATCCACAGTGATTCATATAGCATTGTTTCATATGGTTTTCCTCAGAATTCCAGTGACAAATTCCATGGTAATTTGATCCCACTTCCATGTTGGTATGGGTAGTGGTTGCATTATGTCCTTATAATTCTTCCTCACAACCATCACCTGCTAACATACCAGGCACTTTGATGTATATTAAGCAATCGAACTTTTCATATTGTCCCATCAAAAATTTTCTCGAAGGTCTCGATACATCATTGTGCTCCCCAGGTGAATAGAGAAGGTTGAGCTATGTGAGTCATTCATAAGTTCCTTATTTATATATGTATTGGATGGTACAAATAATAGTTACACAAATATCACAATTCCATCATTTTCAACCACACACATAGAGAATTTACAATTTCTAATAGATTCCACCCTTTTCAAATTTTCCACATCCTTTTGTTGACCATCCTTTATTTTCTCAGGGAGGTAAAGGTGAGAAATCATTTGAGAAAGGATTGATGGTGTTCCCCCCTTAATGATTCCCATTTCCATCCTCTATAAATCTAATAATATTGGATCCTTTTCAACTCTCATCATTGATAATGTTGCAGGATCCTTTATACTTAGGCATCTGCAATATTTTCTGCCTTACCAGGATGTTAGTGGATCACACAGTCAAAATCCATGATGAGTTGTTTCCATCTTTGTTGGCGCATATTAATCAATTGTTGTGTTAATATATATTTTAGGCTCTTTTGATCAGTATATATCTCACACATCACCCCATAGAGATAATTCCGCCCGATTTTCAATGCAAAGATCATTACCGCCAAATCCAGTTCATGCGGGGGATAGTTTTTCTCATGGATTTTAATCTTCCTTGAGGTTTAGGCTATAACTTTATCACTCTGCATCAAAACACTACCAATAAACATCTTCGAAGAATCACTGAATACCAAAAAGGTTTCTCCACTTCTGGGTAAAGTGAGTATGGGCACAATGATAAGCCACCTTTTTAACTCCTTGAATCCCTGTTTGCATTTATCACTCCCAGCAAACATTACTCCATTCCGAGTTATCTAGTTAAAATGGTTGAATAAACATGGAAATTTCTCACTAATCGGAAATAATATCTAGCTAAACCCAAGTATCTAAAGATATCTATTAACGATGTTGGACTCTACTATCCCTCAATTGAGGTTTTCATTGAGGGATCCACAAATATTCCATTGATTGAGATGATATGACCCAATAATGAGACCTCTTTCAACCATAAATCGCACTTTATGTACTTTTTATAGAGATTCTCCTTCTAGAAGGTCTCTAGTACATTTCTTAGTTTCTCCTCATGAATCTCCCTGGTTTTGGATTATATTAGAATATCATCTATTAAGACTACCAAAAATTCATTGAGGTAATTTCTAATGACTCTATTAATTATGTCCACGAATATTTATGGAACATTAGTTAGTCCTAAAGGCATTACTATGAATTCATAGTGCTTGTACCTTGTACGAAAAGAATCCTTTGGGACATCTTCATTATTCACCCTTACTTGATAATATCATGACTGTAAATCTATAATAGAGAAGTATTCTTCTCCTCACAGCTGATCGAACAAGTCATTAATTCATGGAAGAGGATACTTGTTCTTTATTATTATTTTGTTAAGGTCATGATAATCGATGCAAATCCACATTTACCCATCCTTCTTCTTGACTAATTGGACTGGAGAACCCCCTGGTGAAGCACTTGGGCATATAAACCCTTTATTCAGATTCTCATGTAGTTGTTTCTTCTACTCCTCACACTCCACAATAGCCATTCTATACGGAGTAATGGATATTGGAAACTCCCCTGGTATATGGTAAATTGAGAATTCAACATCTCTTCTAGGAGGAAGACCAGGTTGTTCCTCGGGAAACACTTCAGTGAATTCCATCACAATAGGCATGTCTTCAATGATGATTTCTTCTATGGACTCAATCATCTAAGCCAGATACACATGCTCATAGGGTAGTAATATCCATTCTTGAGATGATAGTTCTAAAGATGATTCATCTTCCTCCTTGAACATGTATATAATCGGTGTTCGATTCTCCATATGGAGAGTGATTTTCCTCTAATGAAAATCTATTTTGGATCTATATAAGGAAAGACAATTGATGTCGAGAATTGCCAAAAATTCCACCAGAGGGAGCATGAATAGGTTCTCGATTTATGGGATGCAATGATTTCCCCATTTACCGTATTCACCGAAATATTTACTCCAATGATTTGTAGTGGTGTTGGGATTGTTCAACTAAACATCTGGGATATAAAAGAATGTGTAGAAACAGAATCAAAAAGTATGTTCGCTATTATTTAATGAATAACTAGCGTACCTATCACCACTTCATTATCAGGGTTCAATTCGGTAGTAGTGATGGAAAAAGCTCACCCTTGCCTCCTTGGAGGTTGTTGGTTGCCTCAAAAAACCCTTGGCTTAGGGAAATGATTTGCAAGGTTCCTTGGTTCTTTGTAGATGAAGAAATTAACAATATGTTGATAGTAGAATAAATAATTCCACTCCTCTGTCATATAGAATCATTTTTCTTTATTGGTAGTCAGTAGCTTGCTTCCCTTCTCTTCCACACCTAATGCATTTCCTTGTCCCCTTTAGTCAATTTCGAGGGTGCTTCTTTCAGCACCTTTGGAATGTGGGGTGATGGATTTTCATAGGACCATTGGATTTATCCATCAGAAAGACAAAATTGATGTCCAACATATACTTCTTATCCCCAGGATACCCCTAAGATTATCCGATCTCTATTTCGACCTTGAGAGAACATCAACCAATTTCCTCATAGCATTCAAAGTCACGGATTGTCAGGGCTTTCTGCATGCTTGGTTTTAGCCCCCAAAGAAGTTGTCAAAAGTGAATTCAGGGTCAATCAAAATGCTGGAGGCGAATCGTTCAAGCCGTGCATTGTTTTCCTTATATGATCTGATGGAATCATCATCTTTTTCACTTTAGGGAAAGGAAGTCCCTTTCTATCAGTAGTCCGAGGGTGTGTGGAAAATATTTATCAAAAACATCATTTGGAAATTCATCCATTCTAACTCCTCGATCTCCTCCTCATGTTTTTTATTTTTGACCAATTTCCACCACTGATCAACTTCACCCTCTATATGATAAGCATCTAGGAGAACCTTCTCTTTTTTGGAACGTTGTAGGATGGAGAAGATATTTTCAATGGAGTTGATCTATTGATCAACAATTGAGGGATCAAATGATCCATTAAATGTAAGGATCCTTTTTCTCAGGAATCTCTCAATAACGACTTGTTCTTTATTAGGGGTGGTTGAATGTTCCTCTTGACCCATGTTTCTCTTCAAATAATGATTTAACTAAGAGAGAAACATGAAAAATTCATGATTCCCGCTCTAATCAGATTGAGCATCTCATTAGAGCAGTCATCACATTGGTCTTCACATAGGTTGTTAGCCTAAGTCCTGCTGTTACCAGCCATTGGCTATAATAAAAGAAAATTTAGGGGTAACTAATAAAGGGTTAACCAAAGAAAAAATAGATTACATATAAATTAATTTTATTTCTATAAATTAAGAATCAATAGCCTTTAATATAAGTTATCCTTGAATTACTTTCTATGATATATTATTATTGGATTTTTTCAATTCCCTTAAAAATGGTCCATACTATGCTTGTGAATTTACCAATGCATATCACCCGAGAGTGTCGTAACCAAGAGTTTAGAAAGGCCCATTTTCCTGTACCGGGATACCCTGGGTAAAGCCTGAAACACCGTGTTAGAGTTTTCACTCCTAGCTACATCTGTCCCAGAGCTACCTCTAACTTCTCATATGTAGACATGGATGTATTTTCTTGATAAACCACTTACTCAATACTAAAAAAAAATTAGGGATGTTTTTATTATACATATTCTTATCCCTAAGGCTTTCACTAGGGTTTTCTAATACTAATCCCAAAAATTACTAAACCTCCCTCTGATACCCACTATAACAAACCATACTTTTCGTTACACACATAAACATGATTTATTACATGAAGCCACTTAAATGGTGGCATGGTGGTCAAGGATAGTGGTACAACAACACAATTATTTGGGAGGTTTAGAGTTCGAATCCTGCGAGTTCGATTTCGGGAAGAGCCTCTCCCTAGGGGTCCACCCATCATTCCAGGTCACTCAGTCTCAACTGGGCGAGAAAAATGAGGTGTGGCCCAATGTGCTGATAGATTGATTTAGCGAACCATCTCCTATCAGGTTGTCACCCTCTGACATAATCTACTATCTCGGCAGGAAACAAGTCCTTCCCCAGCTAGGGCTCTATCTTAGGGTAGTGACCTCTTCATGGTGGATGGGGGTTACCATGTGTGGAGGGTTCGAAAAATCCACACATGGGATTTCCCTTTAAAAATATAATTTATTACATAAAATATTCTCTTGATACAACATAGGATATCCAGAGGTCTAGTTTTTTGGGTCATATTATCATTACATAAAAACATAAAATTTATGAACTCAGATCTTCGTTTCAGGTTTGTTTTTCATTTTTCTAGAGTTTTTTTAGAAAAGAGTAGTTTCTGGAAAATTTCGAAGTACACACCGTGTACATTATCAGTACACACCGTGTACTACCATGTCGCGCCAGGCCGTGTGCTGGAAATGTCAAGGCCATACGCACGGTGTGTAGGGGTGAAGTGGAGGCCGCTTAAAGCGGAGTGTGAAAAAATGGAGTACACGCCGTGTACCCTAGAAGTACACACTGTGTATTTTATTTTTTTATTAAACGCACAGGGGTCGTGCCTGACAGATAGAACACCTATTGTCTAGGTTTCATTCGTCCGAAAGAAGTCTTATGGCTGCAGATCTTCTCCGCGCTCCCGTGCCCCTGTCTGTTCTCTGAATCGACCACCGTCGATTTCATTGGAACCACAGTGGTAATATATCTCTTCTCCTAGAGCATTGTTTCCAATCCCACCTCTTTCTAATGATATCATTGGTTGAGAATTTTTGATTTTTTCTCCGATCCTCAACATTTTAATAAGAATAATTCATTGTGGTTCACTTAAATCGATCTCCTAGAACCGAGGTAGGTGGTTTGTGCCTTTATGTAGGATGTCTATGAATATTTTGTGCAAATTCCACCAATACCGTTGAACGGGGTATTGTGTGTTTCCTATTTTCCCATGTTTTTTTACTTATTTTCATGATTTATTGAGTAGAGGTAATTGCTTGTGAATAGGGTAGTTTTTACTATACTCTGGATGTTTTTCCATGCTTGTTTTTCTTATTATGCATTTTTCAGTTGTCATTCCTAGTTGTAGGATAGTAAAACTGTTGTACTGTTACGCTGTTATGCCTTAGAATTATAGCCAAGTAGTTATTGAGGTTTAATTGGGCTGATACGTGTGCTATGCATGTTGTTTTACACAGGGCTATGAGAACCTAGTGTAGTGGACCATAGAGGGAATGAATGTAAGGGCTTCTCCAGAGTGTCTTTAATTTATGATGTGAGACCACTTGGGGGATTGACGTTGAGTGCATCCTTAGAGAGTCTATAGTCCCTCGACACGGGCCACAGGTGGAATTAAATGTTGAGTGATTATCCAGAGAGCCTTTAGTACGATATGAGACTATAGGGGGAATTGACAGTGAGTGCTTCCCTAGAGAGTCTATTCTATAGGTGAACCAGAGGGGCGAGCCTGTGTGTGCTTCCCAGAGGGTTTTAGTTCTAGTAGGTTGAACCATAAGGGTTAGGCTGTGAGAACTATTCTGGGGGTTACATGTTGTTCTTCTTGTTGATTGGATGTTACTTGTGTACTTTATATGTTAGAAAATGTGGATTGTTACTGCTGTGTATTATCATGTTTAGTACTTAGTATTCACTGATTACTGTACATTACCTGCCACATATTCACTGACTGTTAGGCACAGATCTTTGGGTGGTTTCTTAATGGGACTTTTTCTCACACCCTGTTTGGGTCATGATTTTGGGCACAAATAGATTATGTTGTTGCGGGTATAGATAAGGGAAATACCCCTTCAACTTCAGGTACAAGACTTTCTGTGGAGCTGGAGAGAATGGGACTAAGCTGTGGCATGTGATGCTGAGGAGTTACAAGTCTTCTTCTGCACTTTGGTTTAGTATTGTATTCATCATTGTGACATGTCTGGCTACTTTCCAAGACATATGTATCATGCATCATTCTATATACATGTGTGTGTGCTCCAGTTGTTATCGTTTACTCTTTTTAGGGATGGATGTGGTTTCTGCTGCTATCTATTTTTTTTCATCCACTGTGTACTCTGCCAATGAGGGCATATTTTCCCCACTATCACACCCAAGGCCCTCGCTGCTAGTCTGCATCCTCTGGTGTTTTGGGAAATGTGCTTGAGGCCATGTGACCAACCAGGTACGAGGTTCCTTTCGGTGGCTTCCAGAACAGAGAGGTTACAAAGTTGTTTCAAAGGAGTTATTTTCTCTTGATTTACAATTTGGATCCTTTAGCTTGGGTTAGGATGGATTTGGTACTTGGTATGAAGCTATGCTCGGGAGTAGCTAACCCGTGTACAGGGAAAATCCATACTACCTCGTTAATTGCAGTTTTCTGGTTTTTGAGATTTATGGTTGATATGATTTCACCTTGATTGATTCACATGCCTTGTGTTGTTATTTTTTTTGATATTGTGGTTTTATTTCTATCTCAACCCGATGAGATGAGGGTATTCCATCTCATGCATCATATAGGCACTTGTTAGAAATCACGTGCCATGCATTCTTGCCATGCCATCTAGGGTGCATTAGAGATTGCATGTTGTTGTGATAGACTTTTTGTAGATTATGCATGCTGTTGTGATATATGCTTTTATAGAATCTCTATTGTTCGATAGAGGACTATTTGTATTGTACATTTCTTAAATGGATGCCAAATTTTGGTTCATGAGGTGTTATGGGCCCTCATGAATCGGAAATTGGGGAATTATTGACCTGTTTTCCTTATATATGATTGTATTGGATGACAATATTTGATTTTTGGTTAGTATGGGCCCTCACAAATCGGAATTTGGCACCTTCATGCTCGTTTTTCAGTGTTTTCTGGGCTTCAGTGCAGTTTTAGAGCTACTTCCCAGAAAAACCCAGAATACACGGCGTGTACTTTTTATATACACGCCGTGTAGTTTTAAACCATGTCACTGATGGTGTGAGTAGAAAAAAGGGTTGTGAAGAATCACTGGGAACACACAGTGTACGGAAGGTACACGCAGTGTTGTAGAAATCTGTGTACCCGACCGTGTCACTAACAACACGGGCCAGGGAAGCTCGAGTAGAACACACCATGTTGGTAAAGAACACGCCGTGTAGTCTTGTTCTAGGTACTCGGTCGTGTCACGAACTACATGGGTCGGTGTAATCTTCTTCTATACACGCCGTGTTTGTTCGGAACAAGCCGTGTAAGGGTCATTCGTGTACTTGGCCATGTCTCCAACAACACGGATCAGAAATGTCTTCAAGTACACACCGTGTATGTTCGGAACACGACTTGTAGTCTCACCCGTGTAGCGAGCTGTGTAACTAACAACACGGGTCATGAAACCTTGTTTACTACATGCCGTGTCCACCAAGAACACACCATGTAGTCTCAGTTAAAAAGACCATGTGGGTTAGCCATGCAAGGAGACACGGGTAGGGGAAACGAGTTATGTACACAACGTGTAGAGTTTATACATTCCATGTAGTCACATTTTGTAAAACATGAGTGTTTCCTTCTCCAGTTTCCATTTTGTACACCTTTGTTATCTATCCTTGTTTTCCTGATACAAGGTGTGATTTTGATCTTTCAGAGCTATGCCTATAAGACTTCCCCCGGTTGTACGTCAGTTGTCAAGCGGTGATCAGACACCAGATATAGCTTATTAGGGACTTCCGATCCTCCAGTCGGGCCAGCCTTGGCATCCCCTGTCATACCAGTAGCAGGCGCTGATGTGCAGTTCAGGGAAATAATTATGAGGATGATGCAGAACATTTAGAGAGAACCTCCTCCTTCCACGTCTATGGCAGACTTGAGTCGGGTTTTCTAGTAGCATCATCCTCCTACATTCTCAGAGGAAGGAGGACCATAGGCTACAGAGTCATGGATGGAAGCCATGCTGACTATTAGGAATTTTTCCAGTTTCCATGCCTAGTTGTAGGATAGTAGAACTGTTGTACTATTATGATGTTGAGCCTTAGAATGATAGCCATGTAGTTATTGAGGTTTACTTGGGCCGACACGCGTGCTATGCACACAATTTTACACAGGATTATAGGAACCTAGTGTAGTGGACCATAGGGGGAATGGAATTAAGGGCTTCTCCAGAGTGTCTTTAATTTACGATGAGAGACCACAAGGGGTATTGACATTGGGTGCATCCTCAAAGAGTATTTAGTTCCTCGACGTAGGCCATAGGGGGAATTGGATGTTGAGTGCTTCCCCAGAGAGCCTTTAGTATGATACGAGACTATAGGGGGATTTGAAGGTGAGTGCTTCCTCAGAGAGTCTATTCTATAGCTGAACCAGAGGGGCGAGACTATGTTTCCTTCCTATAGGGTTTCTAGTGATTGTAGGTTGATTCATAAGGGTTAGACTGTGAGAACTAACCAAGGGGTAACCTATAGTTCTTCTTGTTGATTGGATGTTACTTGTGTACTTTATATGTTAGAAACTGTGGATTGTTTCTGCTGTGTATTGTCCTATTTACTTCATACTGTTCACTGCTTACTGTATATTACTTGCCAAATATTCACTGACTATTAGGAACAAATATTTGGGTGGTTGCCTACTGGGACATTATCTCACACAGTGCATGGGTCATGCTTTTGGGCCCAAACAGATTATGTTGTTGCAGGTATAGATAAGGGAAATCACCCTTCTACTTCAGGTACTTGACTTGTTGTGGAGCTGCAGAGCATGGGACCAAGCTATGTCTTGCGATGCTGAGGAGTTACTTGTTTTCATTTGCACATTGGTTTAGTATTGTATTCATCATTTTGACATGTTTGGCTACTTTCCTAGACGTATGTATCATGCATCATTTTATATACATGTGTGTGTGCTCTAGTTGTTATCATTCACTCTTGTATGGATGGTTATGGTTTCTGCTGCTATCTATTTATTTTTCTTCTACTGTGTACTCTGATAATGAGGGAATAGTTTCCCCACTATCACATCCAAGGCCCTCGTTGCTAGTCGGTAGGCTCTGGAATTTGGGGAAATGCACTTGAGGCCATGTGACCAACCGGGTATGGGGAACCTCTGGGTGGCTTTTAGAACAGAGACGTTACATAAAACCTGAAATACAACATCTTTATTGAAAACATCCTTTACATGACCACAACATTTCTTCAAACATAACATTGCATTGGATAACCATACGACATACATATGAAAGGGGTGAGATATAAAGCCCATTAAGGGAATAAACAAGTAATATCATGACGAATACAATACAATTTTTACAATAGACATGTTAATGGAGCTCAATAGAAACATCAACAAAATGGCCTGATAAATCATGATAATCATAACATGGAGATGTGGTAACAACACTTAACATGGAATTAGCATGAGCCAAGGCACATTAAACCTGGAGCATGAGTAAACCCTCATTTCATATGAAACATGAGTAAATTGTTGTTGAATTTGAATTATCATGATTCAACACCTATTGAACATGACGTATCATGATAGAATACTTTACCCAATGCATTGGAGCTCTATTTGGTTTCACCCTTCATAATCATTTCATTCCATGTATATGTGTGGCACATAGATCGTACAAGATGGTTTCATTAACATCATAATTAATTACAAAAATAAGAGATATTGAATAAATAAATGTATGTCCTCAATCTACATGTACATGTGTATAAGGGTAAATACCCTTGATAGAGTAGTGGGTATGGTATTCACTACACAATGATTTTTCATTGGAATGTTTGGTGTAATTTCGGCAGCATAACGACGTCAAATAGAAATTTGAAAAATGGGTTGATGAGAGTGAAAGAGTTCTCACATCTTTCATAAATTAAATGAACAGTAATTGGGTCATGGTACATAATAAAAAACATATGTAATGGGATTTAGATGCATAATATAAATCAATTTCATGAATGTAAATGACGAGAGGAAAATTTATTACAGAAATTATCCATGGTAATGGGTGTACATGGGAGGCATTAATGAGTTGAAAAAGGGATATAGAAGCATTAAAACATTAAGAGGGATGTTGTGGGGAGGTGATAAATCATAACCCTAGATTTTCAATTGAAAATAAAAGGGAATAAAAACATAATGAAAAAATGTGAAAGGATGAAATCCTTTACATGGAAGCCTGATCCCAAAGGCTTGTGAGAGGGTTGATAGAGGCTTCTTTGGAGCTTGGGGAACCTTGGGGGGATTATAGAGAGAGGAGGGTGGAGGTTGGATGAACTTCAAGGGCTTTTAGTGAAGAGAAAGTGGGGTCATGGGTGGGTTTATATAGGAAAAGATAGGGAATTATTTATTATTTAGGTTTGGGACACCACATATTAAACTAATCAAAACCACAAACCATCCAATTGTTTTTTATCATGATTTTTTCCAAATGGGAGTGGAAGAAAATATTTTATAAGGCCAATGGAAGAAATTCTTAAAATAATAGGGTTTCTTTTGTGGAGGTGAGTTACACACTCAAGTATATCAATTTAAAAAGATAAAATGTTTTATAAGTCATGGAGGGTCCACTAAGGCTTTGAAAAATAAATCATACAAACCTAGAATCAAATTATTTTAATGTTAAAATATATATTGGCTAAACATAATGTTTATAGTATTTTATTACATCACTATTGGGTAATTATGTTGTCATAAATCAAATTATATATTTAAATGTTATTTAATTTTCCCCCCCAAATTTGTCTGTCTCTTAAATTATGAAAAATCACCGTTGAATAATTACAATGTCCTGATTGGAAAATTAATATTTATTTTATCCAAATTTTTTATAAATATGTGAGTTTTCAATTTTAAAATAAAAACCGACATTTTTCAAAAATTCAAGGGTTTTGAAAAAAAACATCTTTCAAACCATAATATAAATTACAATTGTATTCTTAAAAATTATACAATCATTTATCCATAATGAAAAGTAATTTAATAATAATTTTTTTATTAAAATATTATTTAATTAAAAACTACATTAATTTATAAATATCTATTTCATAAATTAATATTAACAAAAAATACTATTTGTTTTTTAAAAACTATTTACAATGAAAAAAAAAGAATGTATATTCTTTATTATGTACAAAAATAATGCACATAATCATAGTTCTAACATCTTGTTACATAAACACTTATAACACCAGTATAAGAACAAAGGATACAGTGTGAAATGGTGACAAACTCATGGGGTGGCTTGGATTACATCGCTCGAGTGGTAATCTCTATCAACTTCCACTTCTCCCATAGGTGGTTCCATTCATGATTAACATGTTGAAGCTAGGATTGGTATTGGTGAAGAGCGAATCCCAATGAGAACACCACCTTTTTGATATCTAACAAATGTGATTCGTACGGGGCAAGTCTACTTGATGAGACCATTGCTTCCTTTTTCTGAGTAAATTGGATTTGTTAAAGCCCTATATTAATTCTAATCATCTGATCCCTATTCAACAGTTATATTACTAACGATCACAATTCTTAATGGTATTTTATTGTCCGAAAACATAAAACCAAGGAAGTGAATACATTATATAACCATCTTACAGAATAATAAATTAAATAAGATCAAGACTAATTTTCATTAATAAAAGTCTGGGTTGAAACATATCATATATAAATAATAAATAAAAATTAATATATTCCATTTGTAGGTGGTTGTGGGAAATGAATAACATCGGTTAGTGAGGTGAGAGACTACCATACAAATTATTTATGGTTACATATAACATTTGGGGGAAGAAGGGAAATGTGTTGGTCTTTTCATTAACATAATAAATATTAATTATATCAATTAAAATAACATTGTTATATTATCATGGTTTAATAATATTTTAAGTATGTGGAAGAATAAATTAAACAATAGATTCATGTTTAATAATTTTAATTTTTTTTTCAGATATCCTTTTTATTTTTAAATGTAAATCCTTCATAAGAAAGATTTAAAATGAAAATAAGTCCTTAAAGATTATAATAAGGAATTATTTAATGTAATTGGTTTGTTAAAGTCTTAATTAAAGGGGATTTGAAGTGTGAATAGGATATTAGAGGGGGTATCCTTTTGTAAGTATATGAGAGGACACACATGAAATTTTGGCAAAATTAAATCTTACCCACATTTTTCAAATTTTAAAAGGATAACATGTGGTAATTGACAAATGTAAGATGTTATAAGGAATATATTTGTCAAGAAAATGGGGATTGAATGATTTTTTAGATTATTTTTACCTCTTTTCATTTCTATTAAACCCCCAGTAAATGCATTTTCACCTTAACCACAATAATTTATTTTAACATTTTTTACTATTAAATCTAGTAAAAATTATCTCTAATTTGTATGATGATAAAAATTATTATGATTAAAAATATAGTATCCATTTTTTTCAAATTCCATTCATGTAATTCGGAAAACGTATTTTTAAATTAGACTCGCATATGAGAGAAGAAAATAGTTTTCTTAAGAGAATGTTTACAAATGGTTAAAATGTTTTCATATTACTGTTCAATATGAAATTTCTTCTAATGAGCAAAATTGTATTAATAAATATATTATGGAAATAATTTTACTATTAGAACCATTTTATGAAAAATTTAATCTTATTATTATTTTAAATTAAAGGAAAATTTAAAAAAACATTTATTTATCACCCTTTATTGGAAATTTAATCTTTTTGAAAAATACCTATAATTAACATGATCTAATTTAGAAAATTATAATTTTAAAAAAAATTTATTTTTCAAAAAATATTTCCAAATTTCAAAAAAAATTATTATTTATTCCAAAAATTAAATAATAACTTTCTCACATGAATTTATAAAAACAATAATGTATACCAATCTTTTTTCATATGGAATGTAACGCTGTAGTTTTTATTTTCCAATTTTATTTTCTTTATATTTTTATATTTTTATTTTCCATATTGTTTCATGTGTTTCTTATCGATTGTTTTATTTTATGTCTATTTTTCTTTGTTACACAGTTTGTGTTCATGGTTAAGGGGAAACTATAGAGTATCCTGATTCTTAGTCCACTTTTAGTTCATTATAATAATGAAAAAATGGTTTCATGGATAATTCATGATTTGATCCAATCTACAGAGATCCTTGGGGTAGCTATATATATCATAGGGTGTCCCTAGATGAGGGTGCCAGACTTTGAACATAGTTAGTACAAACCATATTGGAATTGTGTGCATTGATCATCAAATTTTAAAAGAAATGAATCACACTATTCGAATAATATTTCATATAATGGTGTGTTGAAACCATCAGGTATCATATGAGTCCAGTAATGGACACACATTTGGTGCATGGTTTCTGAAACCTTGTATAATACACAATTTCATTAAAATTATCTAATTACCATTTAACCCCATATGTTTTTTCACACCAAACAACCCTATTCCTCCCATATTGTTTCATGAAACTCAAGGGAGGCTCATTCCTCCTTCCAAATGCATATACCCCTCTTCATATGGGAGAATAATATTGTTTTATCATTTTTTGGGGATATCACTCTTGGTATTTCCCTCATCTCTTATCACTCTTCATTATTTATCCATTTTCTTTTATGTATCCTTTATCCCTTAGTTCCTTTGGTATAGAGTTATTTTTTACATTATATTTAATTGTGGGTTTTTCCTTTTTATGGTTTTTTGTGGGTGTCTTTTATTCTTTGTTTATTTTTAGAGTTATCATGGGTTTCTGTTGTGGAAGAACAGTGAGTTTGAGGTAGTTTTTCCATTTCATTTGGCCTTTTAAATTTTATTTAATTGAATTTATTGATGTTATAACCCTATTTTGATACTAAATAGTGAGGTATAATTATTTTTACAAGTTTTATGAAATAAAGTGGATTTATATTGTCATTGACTTGTATAAAATTTTTTATTTGAGCTTCAAACACTCGGTGTTTGAAAAAATTCTGGTTAGATTTTAAAATAGTGTTTTGATTTCGAAATAGTGATCCATTTTTTTAAAATGGATTTAAAAAGTGGTATTTTGTTTTATAAGTAGTGTGTTTGATTCTTATCAAATGGTTTGTTACTCAAATAATGGATGAGGCCTAGTTGGATCCTATAAAAATGGGGTTTGTTGCAGAAATTCACTTTTGATGTTGCACTTTCTTTATTAGGTGATAATAGGAATTTGGGGTCCTTGGTATATGAAATCCCTCATATGTTTATGATTCAAAGAAATATAATATCCATTGAAGTTATTTAGGGGTGATGTTTTGTTATGGGGAACATGTGATAGTTTATTCTTATTATTTGTTGACAAGTGTTTTTTTATTTTCCTAGATCACCCATACTTTAGATAGAAATTGGTAACCTAGAATAGCTAGAACATAATATGAGAACATATTTTACTGAAATTTAGGATTATGATCTAGCTAGTGGCCCTTCATATGAATTTTCTCTTCTATGGTTTTATTCTTCTCGGTTAGGCCAAATGGGGTTCAACCGAGTATGAGGGATGTTGATTGCATCAATGTTGCCAATATGATGGATTAGGGATAGTTGGTTATAGAGTATTACTTATGGCCCAAGGTACTCCATTATTTCCCTAAAAATTATTTATTTATCATGTATAAATTTGGGGCATCAGCTAACTTGATTGAATGTGATCAATCTTCTATTTCCCCAATTCTATGACTATTTCTTCCACTCCTTTTGATGGTGTGTATTTTTAGTAAAAATGATTTTTGGGACTCTTGGTAGTATTTATAAATAAATTTCTGAAAAAAAAACGATTCATAGTTTCTCCCCTTTTCAATATTTCAATTCCCATTTATTCCTTTAAAATTATAAAGCTAATTTACCTTGGAAAAGGAAACCAGTTTTGAATAATGGGAGAAAAAAATATGTTTTTTTATAAAAATTTATGAAAAAACTATGCTTATAAATATTTTATTTCAATGTAATGATAATTTAATCATTTATTTAAAAGAAATTAATGGTTCTTTGGTTCATTTGGGCACACCTACTGATTTTTAAAAATCATGTCCGTAATTTCTTTCTAGATTATAGTCTCAAGTATAGGTTCGGGCATGGTTTTGACCTCTAAAGAGTGATGTTAGGTTATGGGATCAAAGAGTTACCCCTAAGGTCATGTGTATGTTTAGTGGTCGTTAGTTTCTATATTGCTTTTTATCCACTATGTGTTTTGTTGTTCGACTTTTTTTTCATTTATTTACCATGGGATAGTAATTTACTTTCCATTGCCTCTTTTTATTTTTATTGAAAAAAATAATTTCTACTATCCCAAATTGATTCCCATGGTTCCTGGTACCACCCCAAGATGGTCCAGATCGTGCCTCATTGATGTTGTGGGATTACATAGGAAATCAGTTTAGGGTCGACCGAGGTTGGTTCAAGAAAAAATTGTATTTGATATTTGGTAGTTTTAAGGACCTAACATCTAGATAAGACTTTTTATTTAGGATGGTATTGTAGAAGGTGTTGGACTATTTTATTATGGGGTGAAGGTATGATTTATTTTTGGGAAACACTTTCCATACCAAACCTTGGGTTTCTATGGGAAGTTGAGTTTTTTTATTTTGTTTCTTTTAGTTTTTAGAGTCATCCATGAATGAAATGAGAGTTGGGTATAGTTTTATAGTGAGATAGTAGGTCCTAATAATCCATGTGCAGTTAATGGATAACATCCTGAAAGGATTTATTTAATGGAATCATGATTTTTATATGGAAACCATCCATATATCAAACTAATCCATCAACACTGGTTCCTGCCATGAGCATATATTGGGACCCCCTAGTTTTAAAATTATTTTGAAACAACTATTTTAAATTATGGGAGAAAATATTTTCTATAGTGTTGTTTTTGTTCTCAGAAATTGTTAGGGAATTTTTAGATTTATTTAATGGAATTATTGGGGCAATATTTTTTAGATAAAATAACCATTGACATAATGGTTTTTTTGTTTAATAATTGTTTACAATTCATTCTAAAATAGGGTTTTTGGTAGTATGTGTGCTGGTTTCATTTTATGTTTGATGTATAATTTTCATGAATTTTGATGGTGGTTAGTTTTTAATGGGTATTTCATTATTGTTATTTAGTGTACACCCCACTAAATAAATGATGGATATTTATTGTGAAAGTACGAGAGGTTCACCATTAGAAGACCCTCTAGTTGATCAACCAATATCTTTACCCTATAGTTTCGAAAGATAAACCCCCTATCATTTATGGATAAGAAGATTCCTAAGAATAAGAGAAATGGATGGAAAAAATATAAATGATCATCAGTTTCTTTAAGTTTCCAGAGTCTCTAAAGCTGAATATTACTACCTTTATGTTTGAAGGTCTGAGTTAGAAGTGCTAGAAGTCATTAATTCAAACTAGGCATCAGTAAGACATATCAAAGGAATTATTCACATCTTTGTTCATCTGAAAATAATTATTAGAGGATATGAAGGTTTAAAGGGCGATTAATATATTGTTCATTTATTAAGGTAATGGATTTATGTTTGAAATAATCCATGATTTTTTGGATCGAGTTACCTGTCTTCTGGAATTTTTCAATGATAATTTTCTAAAAGCCCAATGTTTTGATTTCGAAATTCCACCTAATCATTTGTCAAGGGTGTTAGAATTTTTTCTAAACTCTTTTGTCTATGTGGTGAGGCAAGATGTTCAGGTTGAAGCCATTTTAGTAGGAGTCCAATAGGTATCCAGTACTTTTTGGTCTTTGTAAGTAGTTAAAGGAATTCCAGTAAGGATTTAAAAAGTTTCCTTAGCTAAGTATACTAGTGGTGGAATTAATATTCCATCTGATCATTATTAATCTCCAACTAGGAATAGGGACTTGGGGGTTCACAAATGTTGAAATAAGGGTCACAATATGATTTATTCTACATGCACACCAAGGACCCATCATGCATTTGGTCATTTAGGCCATATCTGAAAATTCTACAATGGTGTTTCCCAATATAATAGTGGATCCAGATCCACTCCTTCAAAGAAGTGAATAATTCAATTAGTTCATCGTGGTTCTAGTACCTATTCAATTTTAAGGTTATGGTATAAATGTTTCTTCATTGTAATGGATGCGACTTATGGTGTTGTATTTTTTTGAATGTAAAAAGATATATTTTTTCATTTTAGAATCCCTATTTAACTATAATTTTCATTTGAGGAATTTCAGATCTCATCATCTTGGTGTGTAGCATGTATCATTATGTTTCATGTTTATTGGGTTATTTAAGAATATGGTGGATGGTTTTTCCAGTATGGACATTTTGTGTTGACAAGTGGCGTTGGTTGAGCATCCAGTTTGAATTCTAAAATGGTGTGGTGTCCACCATGTGCTACCGTGTGGAATAATGTAAGCCCTTGATTTTATATAGTTTTTCCTTATATTCCCCATTAGAGGGTGTCTGGTAGTTATTCCCTTTCTCCATAGGTGAAATAACCATGAATTTCCTTTATCCTTTCATAATAATTGGGTTTATGAAGGAGTCCCAATGGTTGGGTAAATAACTAATTGTCTACCATATGGTTTGGGGGTATACTGTGTACTTTGAGAATGGTTTGAGTTCAATGGATCACTTCAGGTTCCGAGTGTAAATCTTTTGGTGGTGGTTGTGTTGTTCATTAGTTTTTGAGTAAAACCATGCTAGAGTATAGACCTTCTATTTTAACCCAATCAAATAGAAGCATTGAGGATTTCATGAGGAATAAATCATAATAGTGGGGGGGGGGGGAATTTCACACCCTTGTTTTAATTTTCCTCATTAACTTTGGTTTGTCTATTTTTATTTTCATATTCCCTTGAGTTTTGTGCGTTCAGGAAAAAATTTGAGTATTTTAATTTTTTATTCTATTTTATAGTTAGTGTACATGTTTAAGGGGGATATATGTGGCCTCAAGATGATGAGTCAGTTTTTTTAATTTTTTTATGCTATTTCAAGTTTAGGGTTGTTAGGTTGTGAACAGTTTTGTCCAAACCACCATACTTTTTGGGGAAACTATAGTGGTATTATAGTTTACATGGAACTAGGCACATGACCTAAGAATTATTATTCCAAATAGTTAATGAATCATAAACATGGTCTCACATCCTTGGATAGAACCAAACCTCACAATTGGTGCATGGATTCCCAAACAATGTGGCTAAACCATGTATAGAACCTAATTTCATTAAAATTATAAAATTACCATTCTACCCCTCACAGGTTTTGACTGTAAAACAAAATTATCTTCCCCTATTGGATCATGAGACTCATGACATGATCATCCCTTATTCTCCTTGCTTAAAATCCTCTTTATAGAGAAGAATCAAGTTGTTTCTATACGATTTTGGGTTGATTTATAATGGTATTTCCTTCAACTATTCTTCTACTTCCATCTTCCATTATCTCTTGAGTTCTCTTTCTACACTGGTTCCTTTGGACTAGTGTTATTATACACATAATTACTATTTAAAATTTTTGTGTTGATACGGATCCTTTATATAATTCTTTCTTCCTTGGATCTTTATGGAGGTGTTATGAGTTTCTATTAATGAAGCCCTATGGGTTTGATAATGGTTTCCCATTGCGTTTGGCTATTAAATTTAATGAAAATGAATTTCATTAGGTTATCATGTTGTTTTAATGATAAATAATAATGTATACTTCTTATTATAATTATTTTATATGAAATAATGCAGATTTTGTTGGGTATTTGGTTGTATGAAGTAGTTTATTTAACGTTTCCACATTAGGTGAATGAAAAAACCTGGTTGGATTTTTTAACAGCGTTTCGATTTCCAAATGTTGATTTATGATTTTCAAAATTGATTTATAGATGTTTATTTCGTTTTATAAGTGTTTTTTTGGCTTTTTTGGAATTTTTTTGTCACTCAATGAAGGTTTGTGGAATGATTAGAACCATTAAAAATGAATTTTCTTAGTAAACAACCATTTGGATGTACCACGTTTATTTTTGGGTGAAAATGGTAATAAGTGGTCCTTGGAATGGTACTTCACCCATGTGATGATGGTTTTAAGGGAAAGGGATATCCATTCAGGTGATTCAAGGGTTATTCTTTGTTATTTCTTGCACATGGTGGTTTAATCATATTATTTAACTATGGTCGATATTTTTGATTTTATCGACTCACCCCCACTATAGATATGAAATGGGAACCATAAATAGATTAATGATTTTATGAAAATGTTTGAAACACTTGTTTTGGATTAAACTAATATCATTGGAACTTAGCATATGTTTTTACTTCATTGGGATTAAACCCCTCAGTTAATCCATGTAGTGTTTTTAAAATCATGATAGATATTTATTATATTAGGTGTGCTGAAATGATGGACCATGGATAATGTGTTCTATATTAGTCATTGTTATCCAAGAAACTCCTATGTTTCCTTGGCCATTATTTATCTATGAAAGATAAATTAGTTTCGTCAACAGATTTGATTACATGTGTGATGTCTTCTATTTTCCTCATTGTGTGACTATTTTTTCTGGTCCCTTTGGTGGTGGGAATTTTTTATAGGATATATTTTTCATTTTTCTAGTCATTTTCCTAAAGATTAATTTTGGAAAATATTAATTTATGATTTTAAAAAAATTCCCAATTTTAATTCCCCTATTTTCATTAAAAATTATTAATATTATTTTATTTGAAAAAAGGAACATATTTTAAATAATGAATTCAATGGACTATTATTTCTGTTAAATGTAAATTTTTAAAAAACAATGTTTATATATTTCATTTAAAAGTAATTGGAAATGTGTCTTTTAATTAAGGGAAATGAATTGAGTTTAGTTTCATCTTGGAACCCCTATTCTGTTTTAATTTACATGAATATACATTATCTATTGTTTTTAGTATTAGGTGTAGGATAAAACAATATTTTGAGCACTGATGAGTGATCTTATGTTTTGGGATCTAAGAGTGACCCTCTATATCTCATGACGATATAGTATTCATCAGTTTTGGTTTGGTTTTATTTCCAATTTGGATTAAGTTGTTCCATTTTATTCCTCTAATATACCTTAGGCTAAACATTAAATTAATTATATTTTTTTATTGGGAAAAATCATATCCACTATCCCTAATTGATGAACATAGTTATTTTTGACAACATAAAAAATCAAGAATATGCATCAAGGATATTAAGGGTTGGGTCAGGCAACTGGTTCAGGATACACTCAGGTTGGATCATGAAATTGAATAATGATCCAAAATGGGTCATTTCCAAACCTTATTGGTTATAGGTTGTAATATAGAAATAAAATGGGGTTTTTAGGAAACAGAATGTGATTTTAACCTTTTTAATTTTTGTTCAACCATTGATTAACTAGTTTTTACCTTAACCATAATAGTTAATTTGTTTTGTTTTTACTATTCATCATTGAAAAAATATGTCTACATTAATTTATAATATTAAATATATTTATTCCAAAAATGGTATCCATTTTTCCAAATTACATTCTCATTAGTGTCAAAATTTAATTTAAAATTGAACCAATAGATATAATGCGAAAGCAGTTTTCAGATGAGAAAATTTTCAAATGTATAAAATTTTTTATATCAAAAATCAACATGAAATTTATTCCAACCAAAAAAATTGAATTAATAACTATATAATTGATCTAAATTTACTTATAAATTAAACATAAATAAAATTATACATATAAATACATTAAATAAAAAGACAGTTTTCTTTAAGAACTCTTAATTTTCAGTTTTGATTCAAAGATTAATATTTTTTGAAAAATCCCAAAAATTCACTCAATGATAATTTTAAAATTTCGATTTTAAAAACTTTGTTTTTTTGGTAAAAAATTTCAAAAACTTTTTTTATTTTTTTTTATTTTTTCACAAAACCGAAAAAGAAAACATTTTTTTGAGAAAATGGTATTTTAGAAATATATATAGCCAATATGAAAAATTAAATACATTTTATCAATATGATTTCATTGTATAAAACAATTATAATTTCTATTTAGAATGTGTTTATTCTTATTAATAAACAAATTTTTAATGGATATGTCATAAAAACAATATTAAATAATTATATAAATAGTTTATTTTTTGTTTTTTAGAACTCGATGTTTCATGTATTGAAAGCTATAAAGAAATTAAATTTATTCAATAAGAAAATTCATAAATATTTTTGTGATACATTCCACCGCCCTTAAAATAAAATTTCCCCAGAAAACCCATCACTATAATTTAAAAAATCCAGTTAATTGAACCTTATTACATTTTTAGGTTCCCAGGTAGCTTCCTCAAATTGGAATTTTTTTCCACAAAACAATGACCAGGTGAGTGACCTTGTTTTATAGGAATTTCTACTTATGATCTAGAATCATTTATAGTTTTTCTTATATAAAATAGCTTGATACTGTGATATGAGATCGGTGTTTAGTTCATGTGAATGGTCATGTATGTGATTCCTTAGGAAGATACATAGAAGACCTCATGGGCTTGAGAGATCATTGGTGTTTGTTCCAAATAATAGGCCACCATCCCAATATGATCAGTGGTTTCAAAGGGAAAAACAATAACAAGGGGAAATTTATATTTCTTCTAGAGTATCTTAATTTTTTCCATTGAGAAATTCTCAAAATCACCATGTCACAATCCTAAAAATTCAAATCACGTTGATGATTAACAATATTTTTTTTGATGATGTTCTTCCCTTATGTAATATTTAATGTTTATGAACTTATTTTCAATTTATTCATCTAAATTAGTTCAAAATAGGTTTATGTTTCAAAATTTATTCTTGCATGTTGTATCTCTACACTAATATTTCTATACGTATTCATAAGGATCTATCTTAATACTCAGTTGAAGGTTATTGTTGAATGAAAACTCTATTAGAAGAATGTGTTTATCCCAACAAAATTTGAAATCTAGAGAATAATATCTAAATATTAAATCAAGGTTTTCATTTTTTCTATAATATAGAATATCTCTTTGAAGATGATATGTGGTGATGATACTCAAATATGTATCAAGGGAATGATTAAGACTTCACCAGAACATCGATCTATACCTCAGATCCTGACCAGACAAAGTGGAATGTTGTACTAAATGCAACATTATAACCCAAATAATGTTTTCCCCATTATATGTTATAGGGAGTCTGATGACAAAATCCATTGTGATGTTTTCCCAGTTCAATTATTTTTTGGGTAATTAGTGTAAAACCACCATGAAATTTGTCTAATACCCAGGAAGAGATGATATAATAAGAATCGAGTTAAAAAATATATGACATTGCTCACATAAAAATTCTAGATCATATTCGGACTGTATCCTATCAGTTGGCACTTCAACCAAACCTCTCTCATGTATACGTTGTGTTATATGTATATCTCCTGAGGAAGTACATTCCTAACGCATAACAAGTAATGAACTAGTAATAAAATAGTTGTAATAATTTCATTCTTGTTAGGAATGACCAATGAATATTATTTATCATATAGAGAACGTTTTATAAAACAAGACTACTCACCTAGTCAATGTTTTGTGGGGAAACCCCCTAGATTAAGGATACTATGTTGGGAAATGTAAGGTAGAAGTATCCCCAATTTTTTTTACCAAAGTGAATAAATTTCATCTTAAAAATTAATATTAATGGGGTTATAAGTGAACAACCTAATATTTTGTGAAATATATATTTTTTGAATAAATATAATTTATTCAATAGCTAGCGCTACACGAAACCCTATGTTCTAACATACCACAATATAATACTAATATTAATATTTAAACACATCCATTATTGTGTCATCATTCATATTGGTTGAATTAATAGGACTAAATTAACTTATGTATTATCTATAATGGTTTATATAAACAAAACAAATGTATAAAAAGTATATAATTTAAAGTAAAGACATTATATGCCTCCAAAATACTATTTTCACAACAAAATATAATAATATTTTTGACCAAATAATAAAATATTTTTTTGAAAGCATTCAAATGTTTATTTGAAAAAATAAATATCATTTTTTACATATAGATTTAAATATTATCTTAGGTTTAATTTTTGGGATATTTTTGAAAAGTGTAAATTTTTAATGAATAGTGAAATGTATTGGTTTTTATTGAAAACTAAATTTTCATTTAAGGTGTGTAAATGGTTAGTTTATTAAAATTGTTATAAAAGTAAAAATAGTTCAAAAATATAAATATTAATCCATTTTAGGTAATTTGAATCAATTTCAATTTCAATTTAAATCTAATAACAAAAAAAATTTGATCATTTTCTCTTTGGAAAACCAACTTCACATCACATCTTTTGGTTAAATTTTAAATAAAAATTTGACACATATATGAATTGAAATTTTCAAAATGGAATCAATGTTTTTAATTTGAATATATTATACTATTTAATAAGGTCAACATTTTTTTATTGTAATGAATACTAAAAATTAAATAATTTAATACTATAGTAAGGGTTAAGATGGGTTTTCATTGGGGATAAAATGACCAATAAAAATTTCCATAACGTATTTTATGTACACCTAATAACCTGTATGTTTCTGTAATGGACCATTTTAGAGAAGCTTGGATTTTAAAATCATGGGTACACAATTATTTTTTCAATAATTACAATTGTTCCACTCACCTGAGTAATAAAAGATAACCCCACTTCTCTCATATTAAAACATCCAAAACCATTTGTTTCTAAAAATGCCACCAAAAAATTCATTCATAATTCCCTACCCACATCTTATTTTCCTTGGTGAGATCTTAAATCCAATATAGGAAGGATTAGTTATAATCCTAAAAAAGGCTATATAAAGAAGAGGTAAAATTCTTAAAATTGTCTTCGTTATTTTATTTCATCCTCAACATCCATAAAATATTATTAAAACAAGATAATATAATAAAAAATATTTATATAATATTATAATATATTATTATGTTAAGTAAATAAACTTCATATTTATCCTCCTCCCTCAAATGGGAAGTGACACCATTGATCATGTGTCTGGCAGACAACCCCCTCACAGACTAATTATATTTGATTTCCATCACCACATTTCACAGATAGATAAAGTTATGTAATTAATTTTTATATGAGATATTTATGATATTATAATATTTTTATAATTTTAATATCACATATTAATTATTACCTTTGAACCTATTAGAAAACAATAACATCACTCTTGGGTACGGTGGACCACCGCTTAACAAATCAAAGTGATGTGTTTTTTTGTCAATTCCGTTTCATCTAGATGGTAATAAGTATAGATTAAAATAATATATATGATATATTTAACATCATTATAATTATTTAACACTTATATCACATATAAATTTTAATTTTAATTCTATGAGAGATACAATTATATTGTTTGTGTGTACGAAAGGCTAGCACTTTACAGAGATATGTAATATGTTTTTCAGTAACACATTGTATGGAAATTAATTAGTGTTAATTTAATTATTATATTTTACAGATATGAAAAATACTTACTTTTAATGTTAATATATTATTTACATTGTATTTTTTCCTTCATTGAGAAAATGTTATCAGTGTTCATATATACGTATGACCTACCATCTTCCTAAACAGTGTCTTTCATTTTTTTATAACTAACATTTAAGGGTTAATATAAATAAATATATAAATAATTTATATTATATTTATATCATTTTTTAAAAAGTGTGATTACGGAACAATTATCAATGTAAAAGGACCAAAAATACATTACAGAAACAGACGTGAAAAATGAAACAATAACTACCTAAAACATAATTTTAACAAGCAATGTTTGATAATTGGGTGACAAGGAAATATCTAAATCAAATATTGCATGATAAATATTATTATGGTTATATAATAGGAGTATAATAAAAATATAAATATTATAAATGAGATTTTAATGTGTATTATGGAACTCAATATATAAGCTATGGGATTTTTATCTCATATTTATTTTTTATGAGTTAATGGTCATATTACCCATGATTTTATTTTATGTAGACTCTATAATTCCGCTAAATTAAATTTATTATTAATAACCTAACATTTATGGGGATTTACGCATTCATTTTACAATATCTCTTTCATATTGTTTTTGGTTATAATTTTACCAATGTTATAAGTGTTTTTTTTCCAATTTTTATTGTTGGGATATATTTATGTTATGCACCTATCTTATTTTAAGAGGTGTATATAAAACCAAATTGAAAAGTTTTATCTTGAATTCATTAGTATCATTATACTATATGTTTCCTTTAATGTTGTTATTTATTTTTTCTTACAATTCAATGATACCAATTTTGTAATAGTTTTATGTTACAATATCATCTTCTATCAGGATTGTATTCTGATTATGATTCCAATGATGAAATTTTATAAATAGCCTCTCATGAAACTCATGTGTTTTATTAAACATTTATTTTGTCATGGAAATAATATTTTCCCTTCATTTATCTCTCTTCAAGTACATAGGACTTCAAATGAACATTTTTGAATAAAACTAACATTACTTCTCCATTCAGTTGGAACCCCATTTTTTCACATAAATCCATGATTTTTTAAAATGTTTTGTTTTTTTTCATCCCAAAAAGGATTTATTTAAAAAATTGATCCATATATAACATTATAAATTTTTTTGTAAAATTAATATTAATGTTTTTTCAAACAAGGACTTTTTAGGTATTAAAAAAATGTGAAAGGAATATTTGGCTTAATGTGTGTAAAATTTTCAGGAATCGATCCAAGGAATACTGATTAGATTTCGGTGAGAGTGGGAGTTTTCCTTTTTGAATAATTTATATTGAAACATCATCATGTAAATAACCCTTTTGATTAATCACATTGTATTAACAACGCTAGTAATGATCATTCAAAGACATGGTGAAAGTATTTTACGAAGGGGCATGTTACTAGAAAGTGAATGAAATAGAGAGTGGATCTTCCATTTTGAATCAATGAGGTATTTCACTTATGTATGCCCTTGATTGTTCAGTGTATAATTTTATGGAAATCAATAGACCACATATCATAAAAAAATTAGGGGATGATGTTAGTTTTTGTGTTTCTTGATATGGGTGCACTCCAAAAAAGGCTAGATCAATATATGTTCTCAATACTTAGACACATTTTATAGGAGGAATGAAACAATCCCTAGTCCAATGATGATTTTAAATCTAGAATACCACATTTCATGAATATCATGAAATGGAGGATGATTCTGATAGGAATAGGATAGTATAATGAAATCCTTGATCAATAAGTAGATTTCAATAGAAAATAGAGATTATAAACCTTAATCTAAAACAAGGAAGATTGTGTGTCTATGAATGGGATTCTCAGTTTAACCCCTTAAATATTCGAATTTCAAATAATTATTTGTGTGCTAGAATGCATCAGATTCCATGGGTATTTTTCAACCCTAATATCCCCAATTATTTAGCTGCATGTATTGGAACCCCATTAAAAGTTTATCAGCATACTATCAATAGAGACCAAAACACTACACACAGGTTTTCATCGACCTCAATTGGGAGACACCTCCATAAAAAAATATTAATCTAATTACAAACGACCATAATCTAGAAGCCATTTTGAATTTGAGAATATTCTTACGTAATAATAATTTAGTAAAATGGTAGATCATTATATAAATAAATATAGGGTACTGTATAATTAGGTCAATACAAGTCATATTCCCATCGAATTGAAAGATGTATGAAAGGGAAAGAAGAATAAATTAGAAGAGAATATAAGAGATAAAATTTCTGGTAAAGGAAATGTTGTGAAATGGGATAAACCTAGGATAATTTGTACCTCATGGGAAGAACTAGTTGAAGAAGAATAATATAATCGGAATATTCATCATTCATCTGAAACCCTTGATGTTATATGTTTTCACAAGGAATTTAAGAAGTAATTCACATAATCATAGGAAGTTTGAGACAATTTTTCTAATCATTACTTAGAAATATTTATCCGTGTTTGCTCTCTATATTCTGAGGAGTTTTTTCTTGAATTATATTTCATTTAATTTTTATTCAACCATTTAGTTTGATCACATATCCCTAGTCACTCATGTAGATGGGATACAACATTGTCTTGTAGTATGGAAAAAAATATGTGGAACTCCAAAAACCATGATGGAATACATCCCTATCAGTGGACTTATATAAGATCAATGCATGGATTTATAATATATAAATCCTGATGTTGTCAATAATGATGCACAATCTCCATGACGTTCCAAGAAGGCTGGGATAACCAGAACATTATAAATAAGGAAGTTAAAAGAGGTGAAATTGAAGGGGGAATCCACCCCAATGATTGGTTAAAATGAAGACTCTATTCTAGAACATATAGCGACTAGCCAAAAATGAAACTATGTGTTAACTAATGCCCCTTATAGGTATTCAGAAGACCAACCTAATTGGGATGTCCCAGCAAAAACAAATCTATCTAGAAAAGTCACCCCTCTTGATTTAGTGGATACTCTTTATTGGGTTAAAAATAAGGAATTCACTAATACTAAAAGGTTATGAATTTTCGATAATTATAATGTTCAAAATACTTCTATTGTTTATGTAGAGGAAAACATATTTACTTATAGCATATTAATATCTGGAAGAAAATTTTCCAACCAAGTTCTTTCTTCATCCAATAATTATATTGATAGGCGAGCCTTATAGAAGAAAAGAAGATATCTCTCTAGCATAATCAATGACTCTGTATCATTATTGGAAATTTCAACTCAATACAAAGTAAATGTGTTAATCTTATACTTTTTTAAAATTCATTTCCCACCATGTACATCTGATATTATGTTAAGTAGTCAAACATAAATGAGGCAATCCTTCTTGGATCTAGATTTACTTTCTATTAAATGAACTAAAATAGTATAAAGGCCAAAATAATTGACATATCCTTAATGAATGAATACTCCATTTGAAAATGGATATCCATATCATGTTTCACCTTAGAATGACACTATTATGACCACCACCCAATCGTAGTTACCTCACTAAATAAATAATGGAGTTGTCATCTCCCTTTTAGGTTGAATAATTCTGGGACAACTCACCTGGAACGCAAAAAAAATTCATGATATGTGGGAAAAGAATGATTGAAAAGACAATAATCTAGTAATTATCTCCAAACATAATATTCTAAATGTTTATACAGAATAATGGAGAATGAATATCTTCATCTTTATGGATGATGATATTGATTCTCTTGACTGTTCTCTTAATATTCAAAAAAGACTCCTTCACTAATATTTACTTCTCCCATAACCTTCAACATGGAGAATGACCATTTCCAAGCACCAAAATTTGGTCAAATTATTGGATTACAATCTTAAGGATATGTTCAAAACTAGGTCTCCCACCGATAGATATAGAAACAAAATATTCTTCAATTCTCTATAGAGGGATCAAAGAGAAAATTGCCCGCTTTATCCTCTTATTGATGAAATCTATCTTCTAGATGATAGTCACAGTATTTATAATCATGTTTTATCCATTTATATCATTTCATTCAATTTATAAGAATAAAATGTATGATTATGGGAATTAATAATTCCAAAACTTATCATTGCGGATCACAACATGACGATTACCTCAATTCCTTTTGATATTAAAATCAAGGAATCTATATTAAGACTCCATAAAATGATTTCCCTAGAACTGATGGATTCAGCATCAATTTATTCAATGTCACTTGAGGTTTTCAACTACGATGTTTTTCATGTTGGTTAAATAACTTTTCAAGGGTGGTTCTCTCACACACGTTGTCATTGGATAATTCATTTTCATAATTCGAAAATTAAAAAATTACATTGAAATCAGTAAATTTTGACCAATTTAACTTATGAACAACATACACAAAATCATGAAAAAATTTATTCCAATACACTTTCCAAAATCACAGATAAAATTAGATCTTTGAAACAATTCAGGTTCATCAAGGGTAGAAGTATTCAATATTTCCTTTTAACTGCCACCAAATGTGTGAACATATTCAGAAATACCACCAGGGGAGGTCGAATTAATTTAATAATGATATCAAAAAGATACTTTGACATAATTGATTGTGGATTTATTAGTAATGTTTAATTATTCTATTCTTTACAAATAGATTCATTTATTGGTTAAATGATAATCTTGGATATGCTCTTACCTCAATCTAGACAAATAGATCTCTGGAGGGTTACATTATCTTCTCTAGAGAGGTTGAGCTAGGGGACCTTCTATCATCCATTATCATAAAAATTATAAATGGTTATCTTAAGAAGCTACTTCATCATATGGTTGAACAAGTTTATCTTAAGAGTATCAAGGATTCAAGAGGTATCCCTACTCCTTCTCATGTCATTTTATCTGGTGAAATTATTTCACTAATCAGGGCAACAGAAAAAACAATAAACACCAAAAATGAACTTATGCATTATAAAAGATTGTCATTCTAAAAATAAGTTGTATCAAGTCATTCATATATTTTCTTTAGAAAATATCGACCACCAGGAGAAAGATCTTGATTAGTGACTTGGTCATCATAGAGGGAACTCTACCATTAATTTATATATGGTATCCTATGTTTTGTGGAAGGAATTTTGTTTGCCGCATCACTCATATTTTGAGTTAGATTAGAAGAATCATGGTCTAATGTAATGGTAAATCTATCTAAATGGAAGGAAGAACTTGTCTTGTCTATAATGTGGTGCTATCTAATTTTTTTTATAGTTTATAAAACTTAGGACTCATTAATTAAAATTATCAGTGCCACTATGAAGAAAATTCTTTGTTATGGTATCATTATTGAATTAAATTTCATTACAGTACATTCGAAGAAATGCTATAGGACTTCTGACTTTAGAGGCTGGGCATAAAAAACGATAGGCTTTTTAATAGTCCCTTAAATCCCAATTCATATGGAGACTTTTTAATAGCAAACGTAATTCCATGGGATTCCTGAAATCTAGATTTCAGGAAATATTGAATGTTATAAATTAAAATTACATAGAATCATTCAAACATTTCATGTTTGAAAGATGTTTTTTTTCATAAATGTATATGAGTTATCACTAGTTAGTCTATTACAATTCTACATTCAAATATTTTAATGTTAAATAGACTAGAATAAATTTAATAAATAGGATCTACTCCTCTAATCAAGCCACAGACCTCAATATCACAATAAGGGGTCAAATGTAAAGCCTTGATTTTCTATTTGATTAAATTAGACCGGTTTTCTCAAATTATGACTATATTAATTAGGAGGATATTCTCATTTAGTAGCCAAAATTGGAAGTAATTAATGATTCTAAGTCATTTCATAATCATGAGATGTAGGGTTCCCCAAATGGATTGGATATTTCAATACCATATGGATATTTCCTTCTAAATTTAAACTATTATAGAGGTTGACTTTCTCCAACGTTCTTGTGGATTTCAACCATAAAAATATAAGAATATCATTCTATTCAAGATTTGTTTTTCCCAACCATCATAGAGAATATTTTTAAAACCTCTTCTTATGCTGTAAAACATCCTCCTACCTTTGGATGGTAGTGTTGGAGATATTTGGATTCAACCACCGCATGATGTTATAATTAAGGCATTCCTAAATGATTCCCTCAATATATCAATATCTAAAAAAATATGAATTCTTTCTAGGGTTACCTATGTAGAACTCCTACATGACATATAGTGATGAAGAAATAATATCATTCATCATAAAACCTCATTCAATTTTTAGATAACCTTTATCAATATCATCATTGTTGTATATTATAAAAACCAATTTTAAATTCGATTTTGTAGCCACTCAGTTCACCATTTCACATTGCTAAAATGTATAAATACTCTAGGTAACATCGATACTCCAATTAGCTCACGTGAATCATTTTGGATCATACTATTTGTAGGATGGTTTAAATGAAAATCAAACAGTGATTCTGGGGGGCATCCTAGAATATTACAATTTGGTGCCATCTTTAGTGATAAAAATGGTGATGTTAATGATTTACTTCATGTACCATGTCCTTTTTCTAAATCATTGAATGAATAAATTCTTAGCCTAGCTAGTTCTATTCACATGGAAAGGCAATGGAACTAAATAATATTTGTTTTCAATGTTACTCCACCATAATTGTGCTGGCCATTGGACTCAGGAACATCCCTCAGTCATGCATTTTGATGGATATATGGCCTAACTTCCTTGAAAATCATGCCATGAAGAATTTTATTATCAAAAATGATTTTTGTGAAGCCAAATGTCTTTTTGATGGACCTAGAATCAATGGAGTGTTTGATGATGACTCTATATTCTTAACACTCTCCCTCTCGATTTAATGCCTCTTCTAAAATGATAATAATGTAAGGTTCCAACATTTACACTATTGTAATTATCATTTTATGTCGCGAGACCCTGTCACTGGAAGGTTGCTCAATTTTTAAACAAAATTGGATGTGATTTTTTTCTTCATATTGTTTTAATAAGAAACCACATTTCTTTATCCAAATAAGACCCATTTTATGTTTATAGAAAATATGAAAGGAATATATGATTTTTATTATGTATGTAATAAATGGTATTTTCCACCACTATGATTGATAAATGATTTAAATATTCCATTATATATTTCCAATGTTATTTTAAATGATAATTATTTTTATTTTTTTATGAATATTTATTTTTAAAAAGATATTTTAAATGTGAAAAGGGTATTCTCCTCATGAAATGTTACAAGAGATGTTTTAATATAATTTTACACACAAGATGACATTATTTGATGTTACATATTCTTTTCTATGGATGTGATCCTAGGATACCATTCTTATTATTTCTCTAAATTTGTTAACTTTATGGTTATGAGATTTTAATGAAACCCATTTCTTTTCCATGGGTTACACTAAGTAAAAATTCTAATGAAGGCCACTTATTTTATTCATGGATTATTCTATAATGTAATTCTTATAAAAACCATTTATGTTACTTAGAAATGATATGATTTATGTTTTATGATCTTGTGAAACATATTTTATTTTATTTTTTTCATTTTATGAGAGGTGATGTATATATATCCCTCCAATTAATTGGGTATATATTGAAATGTCATTAGATAAATAGGATTTGAATGGGGGTTGAACACATTTTAGCATGGTGATTTTTCTACTATTATATCCTTGGGAGTGAACCTTGACTACTATGATGTTTTTAGAGTAATCACATTCCAGTTATATATCCTTGGCAATGATCATTGGAAAATTTTAAATGATTTTGTATGCTTATATTTATCCATAATTCTATGTATTATGTTAACATTATTCTATCATGTCTAATGTTATTTAATTTCATTATGATTCATGTTTTATGAAAAACTAATATTTATTACACGACTCAATATTTTGATCTTTGATATACAGGTTATGGTTTCACGTGTAATGCTCAATTTTTCAATCCATTATTCTCACATTATGTTTATATATTTTCATTATTTATCCACACTAAGAATATAATGTTACCCTTTATAATGTTTATTTTATCCCATTTACGATGATAGGTGTAATGTTATATATAACTACGAAGGGATCTCATTATGATGATCTATGTGGGATTCAACAAGGACCTATTATGAATTGGTTGTTTATTCATTCATGTTTCCAACATCATCATACATTTAGAATGATTAGGTGTGTATTTTTGAAATGTAATTAATATTCACCTAAAACATGTAATTTAAATGTATGAAAATATTGGGTTATTATATTCAGGTACCATGCATGATTATAAGAACAAACCATTCGTGGGAGAATATACAGAGAACGTGATCCACATAGAAGGGGGATCCATGGTGATTGACACGTAGATGTATGAGTAACCATGAGTATGACTTGAATGGTGGATCAACCATGAGTGTAAGGATATATTGTGACTGTATCTAAATAATACACATGCCGTCTACGATTAAAAGGATTTACCCTAAATTTGGCATACCATATGCGTTTCTATGATTCTATATGCATGATGGATGAGTGATATAGAGATACAATGGGTAGTTATGGTTTTCATTTTTAAATACAAGGGAAAAAATGTGTGATCAAAAATAGGATTCACTACATTATTGAATACATTTTCATGTATTGAAAATAGAGGAGATGCAGGTACACATTTAACTCGTTATAGATTTTTATTGTTAGTGCTTACAACGAGAAAATAATGGTATGTAAAAAATTTAAATCATGTATGGAAAATATGTATTAATTATAGAAGGCCAAAAAAATTAAGAATATATACATATTGGGTATAGTTATAAGGAATTACATGCATTCAATGATTGGAATGATCATTCAAATGGCCAACATGAACATAAAAAGAAACTATGTGAGAATAATTCACAAACTAGTTGTGGAAGTAAGTAAATAGGAGAATAATTCATGGGTATATTTTTAGATGCGTAAAGGATATTCAAAATAATTATTACAATCATTATAGTTGATGATGTGTATACCATTTATAATTTTATATGAATAGAATTATTTTTATATCATGATCCAATTTTGAAGAGAGTTTACAAGATCAAAACTCATGCTATCATATCTATGTGCTAATAAATTGTTGATGGAGATAATGAGCTTTATGAATCTATAAAAATGGTTTTATATATTTAAATTAGTAAGATATTTTTAATTTAAATACGATGGAAAAATTGAAATGATAATACCATGATAGTTACAGATTGTTCATCCAGTTATAGATAATATATAAAAATAATTTTTATGAGAATAATATGAGGTTGAGTATTATGGATATAGGTGATGGACATGTGAAATGATCTCGGGGGACTTGAATTACCTTAAGAATTTGTAAAATAAATCATGCATTTACATGGTATTATAAATACTAAAGTGAATAATGAATATTGGAAACGATAAATTATGTTATAGTTATTATTATTATCACACACACACATATATACATTATATTTTGTACAAGTTCAATTGTTCTAATGTTTTGATTGAAAAATTTATGATAATATTCCTTGGAATCGAAGTAGAAAAGAGATACTCAACTCCTAATATTCCTATGAATCGTAGTGATTCTATGATTCAATAAAATATCTAGTCCATTATGTCATTCACTAATTAAAGGAGATGATGTATAAGAGGGAATATAAGAAGAAATATCTATTCATAATTTCATTATCATGAGAAATAGAATAATAATTGGTAGATTTTGCAATGATGTTCAATAGAGGAAGAAGGATTTGTTCAGTTTTGTTTCAATAGATAAAAAACAGAATTTAAATTAGTGAAATAGGTGATGAAGATAATAAAGAAGATTTTGTTTACTACAATACATATAGGAAAATAAGAATCAGATATTTTTTCATTCTTTTATCCATGAAATAATATAAGATGACAGAGGATATTAAAAAACTACACTACAATAGTCACCAGAAGTCATATCCAGTGGATAACATTTTAGATGATTCAAATTAGTTGATGGAGTTAATGAGTGTCTATATATTAAATATATAGAACTAGTTTGAGTTTTATTTGGACTAAGTGATTATCAACCCATGGATTCATGGCTTTTTTATGTCCCCTCATAACATATAGGGAACTACACTTCACCATAATATTGCTTCCAATATAAAAAATTATAATTGGAAAGTCATTATAGTGTGTAATTATTATATTGGTCATTAACATAAACAACAAGAACTATATGGTAATGTTATGTATTTAACCATGTGAAAAAATCATGTTCCATCCTTTACTTACATTAATAAACTTGTATAAAAAAGGGAAGAAAGAAAAATATTACCAGTTTCATAATAGTTCTATGAGGAAAATGGAAAAATTTTATCAATTGGATTGAAAAGTCCCCAACACTGATTAATCCCCCTATAAATGTTGGGAATATCCTAATGTGGCCAAAAAAAATTTCTTTAGGGGATGGATTACCACATTTGGGTTCCAAAAATTTATGTTTTGATATTTTTTGAAGATTTGATTTTTATTTCCTAAATTCATAATGGACTATCGTTTTATTAAATATGTATCTATTTTAGTTCAGAATAATATTACAAAAAAATACAATGATAATCATTAAAATGAATGATAAAATAATGTTTACTAAGTTTTCACTCTTGTGAAACGAAAAATAATGATATGTAAAACCATGTTGTAATAATACATAATGCATATCTAGATTGGAAGAACAATACCAGGTAGTTTAGCCTCCCATTAAGAGTTTGGAATGTTTTTTTACATCAATTGGATCAAGAAATTGAAGTGATGTGGTGGTATGTCTCAATTTATGTAAAAACTATGCTTAAGAATATATATAAGCTATAGTGGGAGTGATAACATGTTGATTGATTTTTCAATTTATGTATTGAAGGATATGATTCCAGTTTTAAAAAATAATTAGTTTATATTATATATGGGATATTTGAAATAATACATCATGAGATCACTCGGATTTTGGAAGACACAGAAATATTTAATAAGGCCCTAAAGGATAAAATTATTTCATATGAAAATATCTCTATGAATGTTATAAATAAGGGAGAAAAAAAGTGATCCTTGAAGAAAAGTGTACCAATATTGATAATAAATGATCAATATAATCTAAAAAAATGTTTTACCAAATAAATATTTACAAGAAAATTTTTATTAAAATGATGAAAATAAGAAAAATGAATTGATATAAAAAATACACAATTAGAGATTCAATATAAGAAGATTAAGGATCTTGAAATTCTTTAAAAAAAATAAATTTAATGAAGATGAAGGTTGAAGTATGAAGAATGTGTGGGAAGATATGTTGATGTGGATTGAATAACTAAACAACACCCACAATATGAAGTTATTAGAATTGAAAATTAAACAAGACAATAATGAAAAGTCACATATATAATCTTGAGCTAAGTAGGATAATGTATACCATACCATAATATATTTTATGGAGGATTATACAATCAAAATACCTCTATTGTATGTTAATGAAACCATTAAATTACCTGATTATTATTCTAATGTCTCCTTAATGATATATGTACCATCCATGTCAGATTCCAATGTTTGTGAAAAATATATACTTAAAAATTATGTAGTATTAAATTAATTTTTTTTATAATTGTGGATGGATAAATGTGAAGGGAAATATAAAACAATGAAAATGGTGGATAAAAGAAGATGTTTGTATGAAGGTTCCCAAATAAGATCCAAAACAGTGGAAAAGATGATTGTGAAATGTCATACTTGTAAATCGTAAAATCAAGTTGTACAAGAAAAAGGAACAAGATTTATGGGTCAGTGTTAGAGGATTAATTAATTACTACATTATGAATTAGATTTTTGACATACTACTAAAAAATATAACTCAAAATATATGACCATATAAAATGGGATAATCATAGGGACAAATATGAAACATCCTCATGTTAAGAAAAATTATTATACATCATTCATTTTTTAAATTCTTGAACATATTTGTGATGTAATAAATAATAGTGTAACTTTCTTATAAAAAATGTATAAAATAAAAGTATTAAGAAAAAACATAGAATTTATTATTTAACTAAGATAGAACATTATGATGAAAAAATAATAATGTCTTAATAAAAACTTCTCCCAAGAGTATATAGAAGTAAATGATGCCATACTTGGACACCAACAAAAAGGAGGATGGTGTTCAAGATAAGCATAATAAGTCCTATAGGTGTGATATATCTAAAAAAGAATAATTTTGTAATAGTAACCATTACATAACCATTTGTATCACCCATTAATTCTATGAATATTATTTTTTAAATAAATATAATATTGGAAAAAAATTGGAAGGTGAAAGATTGAAGAACCCTAAAAATGGATACTTATAAAGGGGAGGAGAACAATCCATGTGAAGATCCATAATTTAAAAATAGGTTAACAAAAAATGATAACACTTTTGATAAATATAAACTATGAGTTAGGATATATATGGATAGACACACTCCATGATATTTAGTTCCCATGATTCCAACTAATAATGAGTTACTAATGAATATAAACGTTTCATCATGTGATATTAGTGTCGTAAACACTCCTAAAAGTAGAAATTTCCCACAATATGAAATTGAAGGTGTGTTTATATCCATGGTTCCAAGTAAAAGATCAAATATAAAGAATAGATTTATAATTTTAAAGGATTAATATAATGTGTCAAATTGGATGGGAAAGTTCTCTAAAGAAAACTTTTCACATTGAGGGTTAGAAGACATTTGTTATTTTCATAAATTTTGTCTGTTTTATTTATGGTTATTATAGAGGGAATTGATTGTGATGCATGTTGAGAGTGGTGGTTTCTGAGAAATACAGACTATATTACCTTGATAGTTAGAAATTGAAGTTTCCATCTTTTATTAATCCTTCATGTAAAAGTATATATGAAATTATTATGAATAACTCATCCATGATGATGCTGAAGAGAATGATTTTATTACTAGATAGAAAACTGATGATTTTATGGGTGTGGAAAACTATATCTCCTTAATTAATCAAATGACAACAATGTTTTATGGTGGGGATTGGATGACAATGGAAAAGTTTTATTGTTGTTAGATGGTCTTTGACGGTCCCTAGTGGTTCCAGTCTCTTCCTCATCATCACTATCTCACTCGGTTCTCTGCTCTTGATCTAGATTCCACCATTCTATTCGAGGTGGAGATGTGTGGTGGACTTCAATGGTCTTTGGGTTGTGATTCTGAATAGGTGACATCGAGAGGTGGGCAGTGATGATGATTCGACCGTCGGCGACATGGTTTTGTTTGACTCCGGAGAGATGGCGACGGTGGTTGGCATTGATTCCATTGAAGCTAGTGAGGTGATGATGATGGTGAGGATTTTGATAGTGGTGAGGTGTTCTAGGGTTATTTTCTCGAGTGGAGGGTGATGGTTTAAGTGCCATGGTTCTTGGATGGTCTTTGACCCGTGGGTCGAGGTGATGGATTATAGTTGTTTTGGTTTTTGAATTTTTAATTTTGAACTATGGTCTTCGAAAGTGGTTGTAATAGTCTCCTAGTGGGAGTGTATGATGTGGGATCCTGTGGTTGATTTTTGTTCACACTTTAACTTAATAGTGTCATTTGAAAAATACAAAAATATTGAGTTAGAGGTTATTTTACAATTTTATGAATTTTATCTCCTTTGGATCAAATAAATTAAATCCTATATTGATGAAGTTTTTAATGGTCAATAAAGATGGGATAAAGGAAGCTGGTCATTAATTTTTGGCATATAAACTAATATCTTCTAAAATAAGTATTGAACTAAGTATATTAAATAAAATTTCCATCCTATGACTGGATAAGGAAATGGTTAAATATCATGTGCGTTAGGATATCTGAAACACACATGTTAATGATTATAATGTCCAAGTGAAGAAAATGGAGTGTATAGTGTATCAATTATCCCTACATAGGTAGTTATGAGAGAATATCCTTCATTGGTCATAGAGAGAAGTAACACAATCACCACTATGAAGGGTATGGAGGAGCCATAAATGGAGGAAGTTTGAAGTGGACACAAATTATTTGAAATGACCATTTAAATATAGAATCTAAATTATTATGTCGAGATATGTTAATGGGAAGCTCTAATACATGACTCACAATTTAGAGCACTATTCACGCTATATATAATCATAAACGAATGAATTGTTTCATTTAATTTAACCAATCATTAAAATTTGATTTATTCCGAAATCAACTCTTACCATCATCTGAATAATGATTTAATTCATGTAGATAATCGATATATAGTCAGAATATATTCAGTGACTTGTGATGAGCATCGATATTATATCATTATAGAATTGAGGACCATCACAGATCCTCTCAGAGTATAAGAAGAAAAATTATATGTGTAAAGATGGATCTATTTTGATCTGTATTGAAGGGAGTGATATTGTGAGTGTTTCATTGATGGAAGAGTTACCATGAGTGTCAAAAATAAGGAGGATATTCCCTGAGTGTAAGGATCAATCATTATTCTATATGGAGAACATGTGGACCTTCATTGAGTAGAAGGATAAACCATACATTTCAATTATCATATGAGTTTACATGATATGAAATTCCTAATGAATGATTAATATATAGCTATAGTGATTAGCACTAGTTATTGTGAGTTAATATGAGTGATTAAAAGTGGTATCAACCTTATGAGGTAAGACTTTACCAAATGAATTTTCATTCAATGAAAACTGATGAGATGATGGTGCATGTTGAATTCATTATAGATGTTCATTAGTCATGATTTCATTGAGAATATATACACACTCCCATAATAAACATCAAAATTATTAGATATAGATAAAATAATATTTAGTGACCCGGAATTTACAGGTAAATAATGTTTTTAATTAAATGTCAATTTTATGATTCTGCGAAAATTGACGGCATGTGATTCTGAGGCCCTGAGTGCCCGGAATGAATTTTTGACATTTTTTCAGATACGTTCAGTAAATGTGTGAGTGGGTTATTGTAACCTTTGACCAGTGCTCGGAATTGAAATATGAGGACACCGTTGAACTCACATCTCCAGTATTCACAAAAGGAGACTTTCACCTCGACGACAGTTGGTTAAGGGTGAAAGTTAGTTTTTGTGTTTTTTGTGAAATAATAAAATAAAATAAAAACGTTTAACATTTTATTTTTTGAAACCTCCCATGTGGATGTTATATAGGTGGGGACCACCAAATCTAAAACCTCCCACATGGGTTATGGTGGTGGGGACCACCCGACCCTAAACCCCCAATTTGAATTCCTAAAGATCGGGACCACCTGAACCCTCATAATGGGAGAAACCCTAAAACACCCTCTTAAATGTGTGGAAGACTCTTGAACTTCCCCCACATTAACTATGCCACCCCCTTTGATTAATTATACCAACTCATCAATTAATTAATTTAGCCAATTTGAAATTATGTCAACAAACTAAATAGATATCATATTATATTATGTTGGGTATTTCATTTTTGGTGGGGATTTGGGGAAAGTATTTGGAAAAGGAGAATGGGAGCTATTTTGGGAGGATTACACTTCTCTAACGAAGAACTTCTTCCACAAAGAATGCTTCTCCAAACGAAGAATGCTGACATTCTCCAACATCTTCAACTCCTTCCTCATGAAATCCTCCAATAGTGGAAATCTTAAAGAATGAAGAACCACCTCCATTGAAGAGCATTTATCTGATGAAAAATCTATGGATTAGAGGTGTGTGGCGGGCATGACGAACATTGAAATCATTGACTTCTCTCTCACAAAAAACAACAGACCTTTGAGGTAGGGGTTAAATTATGTGTGATCATCGATTCCCGTGTTCATCCCTTCTAAACAATGAACATGAATGAACTCACTAACTAGTTGATCCGTAGATAATTTATTTTTTGTGGGATTGGGAATACTTATTGCAGGTTGTTGTAGGGTTGTTGTTTTTAATACCTTCCTTACATGTTCTTGATGTTCTTCATGATTAAATATTTGTGAACAACTTGCTACCGCTATAACGTGGAGGGTGCGGGCCAAATGAACATGGCTTGACCTCTCCCCAAACCATTATGTTTTTTCATGAAATCCTTGCAATAGAGGAAGATGAAAACTAGAGACTGGTCCCGCAACAAAGGAAACGACACAACCGCGCCACCCGACAGAATAGAATCGCGGCCTGTGTCGCAGTGGAAAAGGGAGGATGGCCGGCCGAGCCTTCAAGAATCTGTACCACAATCTAGGAAAATGCTCCACAAAAACCACTCTAAATCTCGTTCCCTATCATAAACCATCCTTAAAATCAACACCCAAGGCAACAACAATACTAGACCTGCACACAACGGGTGAAGATCTAGAAAACTGAGGGAGAGGGAGATGTAGATCTAGTGGAAACCACGAAGAACCACGAGAGGAGAATTTCCTAAAAAGAAACACTTTCAATACACCAAGAAACCCCCCAATTTTCCTCTAAAACACGCTATGGAGCTCCTCTAATCCCTAAAAACCGGAACTCCCATCTGTGCCATGATTGAGAGGAAGAATGGGGAAAAATGGGAAATCCCGAGTGGCCCAAGACTTAGAAACCCAAACATTAAGTGGCCGCATGGTTACCCCACATGATTTGGAAAACCGTGTGCCAACCGTTCCGTTGCCAATGTCTCACCCAGGGACATCACATGGCTTGCCCGCATGGTCTGAAAAACTGTGTGATGCCCATGTAGAGCCAACTGTCATGGATAATAACTTATAGACTCGGCCCTCGAGATTAAAAGGCTAATAACAAACAGAATGAGCATCCAATTGATACACTGTTTATTGTGTTGAGACCCCTATGACGTGGTAGACCTTTGGGATACTTCTTTGAGGGAATTCATGGCAGTTGGATTATCAACTAGTGGCATGAGGAGCAGACCCTCCTCGAGACAAGCGATCATAGTGTGGGAACATTGTAGCTGGTTTTGATGACGTACTGGAGATGTACTAGGATCCTATGTGGGTCTGACAATGTACTGGAGATGTAATAGGATCCTGTGTGGGTCTCATGGCGTACAAGAGATGTACTAGGATCCTGTGTGGGTGTGATGATGTACAAAAGATGTACTAGGAGCCTAGGTGGGTCTGACGACATACTGGAGATGTACAAGGTATCTATGTGGGCCTCATGACATACTGGAGATATACAAGGATCCTCTATGGGTATGACGACATACTAGAGATATTCTAGGACTCTGTGTGGTTATGAAAACGTACTGGGCATGTACAAGGATCATATGTGCGTCTGAGGACATACTAGAGATGTACTAGGATCTTGTCTGGGTCTGACGTATTACTAGAGATGTACTAGGATCCTTTGTGGGTATGACGATGTACTGGAGATGTACTAGGATCCCTTGTAGGTCTGATGACATACTGACGATGTAATATAATCATGTGTGGGTCTGACGAACTACTACATTCCTTTGTGGGTCTTCCTCTTAACAGAGTAAGATGAATTAGTAGTTACATCTAATCATCTCTATTGCTATACTTAAGTTATACCTGGTGTGAGCTGAGTTCTTACATGTGTGGTACTTTCCATCGTGGTAATACCTTGGTTGTATTCTTCTGTGTGGTACTTACCTTCATGGTGTTGCTTCCTTTGTGGGATAGTTGAGCTTTGGGCTTTTGGGTTGGACCGTTGTTTCCTCTTGATTGAGATGTGTATACATGATAACTTTGGTATATGTATGGGAATATACCTAAGTAGGGTTTTATGTGGACTTCATGCATTGTGGCTCATCATTTGTGGATTTTGTGAGACCTTGAGGGTCTCGGGGTCCCTACTATGTATCATTATACTGACCCTATGATGGGTTATGCCCGCACCTTGTTGTGTTTGGTGTAGATGACAAACATCACTGATCGAGGTTGAGGGTACCAAGACTAGATGAGGTGCGGAGGTGTACCATATGGTGTGTTGGTATGTAGGGGAGACGGGAAGATGTGGAGTGATTAGGAGGAGATATGTACCTACCCTTCAGGTAAGAACCTTGGAGGATGACCCAGAATCTGCTTTCCTTTTTCTTTAGTTGTATTGTTTTTCAATTGTACATGTACCTTTACAGTTGGGCTTGTATTCCGACCCCTTTTTACATTAAACACCCATTTTCATATACAGTTAACTTGTGTTTGTATCTTGTTGTATTCTTGGTTAAGTGTTTTTATAGGTTATAAATTCAATTCATTCCCATTTTTAGGGAATATGCCTTTCAGTGCTAGTCTCCATCCCCTTGTCTGTGGAAGGTGGACTGGAGGTAGTCACGGCATGGGCCCCGGGGGACGGGTTGTCACAAATTGGTATCAAAGTGGTTGTTTCTACAGTAGAACATAAGACTCTTATATTTTAATGGAAATACTGTGAAGTGTAGTGAGTATGTTTATCAGATTAGGGAATCCAGTTTTGGTGCGGTGGCCGACGTATCCATACACTAGGACCCTGACTTCTGATTTCCGACCTAGTGCACGAAAACACATATTGTGTGTGTGTTTTCAAGAGTTTTCTTTGTGATATCTTTGAGTCAGCTCACCAGGTATAAATTATTGACCATGGCACACCTGTTTATTTTCAGGATGCTCCACGCAGATATCCTTCTAGGGTTTTAGATATAGTACGCACTAATAGCCCACCAAGCAATGAGGCCTCGGTGCAGGGCCATCTCCTAGAAGAGGCACCAGCGGAGGCACTAGAGGTACGATTACTTGTTGTGCCACCGATGCCTCCAGAACCAATGGAAGAGGGTGTACACTGCTCGAGTTCATGGAAAATGTTCCAGTGCCCAAGGCCACCAAGGTTCAGGGGAGAGACAGACCCACAGGCGGGTGAGGATTGGCTAGAGGTTGTAGTGAGAGTCTTCCGACTAGAAGGGACACCAACTGATCTCATGGTGATCTTTTCCGATATTCTTCTACATGTAGATATTGGGAGATGGTGGAGCTTGATGATCCAGGTTCACGACTTGGTGACACTTCTCTTGACAGACATCGAGAGCCTGTTTCGGGTAATTTTTGTCCCAGTGACTCTTCGCACAGTGTGCATACATGAGATTCTTCATCTACAGTAGAACTTCATGACTATGGATCAGTACCTCTCAAGGTTCACCGACCACTCGAACAACTAAACTAATACGGTAAAAGACCCATTCTTTACGGCCTGGACCTTCCAGTAGGGACTCCAGCAGGAGATCAGGGCTTTGATGATCTCAGTCATCATTCCGACGCATGCAGGAGTTTAAGAGAGAGCCCTCTTAGTGGAGAGTTTTCTTGATGAGCTATCACGAGCAGCGAGACCCTCCACCAGTCATCACACAGCAGAGTCTAATGCAGATGGAAGCAGACAAATGTCACAGAGGTCTAATAGGACCAGACATACAGGTGGATGACCACATGATTCCGGATCGGTTGTGTGGGGCACTAGAGAGAGAGCTCGTCATGTGAGGAACAAGCAGTGTTTCACATGTGGTGGGCTGGGTCACATGGCTTGGGACAATCCGACCCTCCGTACAGATGGTCAACAGAAGGTCAAGGGACCACCCAGGCAAAGATAGAGGTTTGACCAAGGAGGTGAATAGGGAGCATGTAAACATGGTAGAGGAGACGGTCGTCCAAACGGTGGTGGGAGGAAATTCGAGATTTTACCTCCACCACCACCAGGAGGTCCACCCACACTGTAGAGTGTACATGGAAAGGGGAGAGATCAGCGCCAGGAAGTTGAGGCCAACGATAATGGAACTTTGGAGATGATACGAGGTACGATCTGTGTCTATTCCACCATAGCAGCAGTACTTATAGACACATGTTCCAGCCATTCTTTTATCGCCACTGCCCTCATTCGGAGCTCAGAGATTCTGATTGAGTGGCTGGCTCAATCCTTATGGCTAGATACTCTTATAGGAAAGGATTCAATGATTAAAAACTAGTTCCGGTAGTGTTATCTTACCCTCGAAGGTGAGAGTTTTGGTTGGGATCTCGTATTAGTGGCATCGAGGCCTTACGACGTCATCTTGGGTATGGAATGGTTATCTTAGAATCGATGCTCAGATTGACTGTATGAGGCCCAAAGAGTGGTGTTTCCACATGGATGGGACCTTGTTTCCCATCAACGGCGAGAAGGGAGAATTTTCAGTTCAGGATGGACTTACACGAAGGAGGGTGCAGCTGATCACTCATTAGTTGGCTAGCCTTATCCTTGGAGCTATTGATTTATAGAGTCTGAGAAATCCTGTAGTGGTGGAATAGTACGCCAATGTCTTCCCTGATGAAGTTCTGAGTCTACCTCCTTGTAGAGAGGTGGACTTTTACATTGACTTGTACCTCGGGACAACACCGATAACTACACCAACGTATCAGATTTCTCCCGCTGAGCTTTGTGAGCTGTAGATATAGCTGGAGGACTTACAAGGGAAGGGGATCATACGGCCCAGTGTTTCTCCTTTGACAGCCCTAATTTTGATTTCCAAGTAGTTGGATGAGAGTTTGAGACATTATGTTGATTATCGATGCCTAAACCAGGTGACTATGAAGAACATGTACCCACTCATGAGGATTGATGACCTCTTTTATCAGATGAAGGGAGCATAGTGGTTCTCAATGATAGATCTCCAATGATGCTATCACCATCTTAGAGTACGATATGAAGATGTACATAAGATGACTTTCAGATGCTGGTATGGACATTATGTGTTTTTGGTCATGCCATTCGGCATGACCAATGCTCCAGTAGTGTTCATGAGACTCATGAACAGAATTTTCCAGCCATACCTTGATCACTTTATAGTAGTCTTCATCAGTGACATTCTGATCTACTCAGATACTAAGGAGGATAATGCCTATCATTTGCATATAGTTCTGGACACACTCTAAGAGAAGCATCTTTAAGTTATGCTCTCTAGGTGCTAGTTCTGGATCCGAGAGGTTCACTTTTTGGGACATGTTATCTCGGAGTCTGGATTTTTCTGTGGATCGAGCGAAGATTGAGGTTGTACATTCATGGGAGCCACCCAAGAGTTTGACATAGGATCTATGTTTCTTGGGTTTGGCTGGATACTACCAGAGAATTGTGCTAGATTTATATAGATTTTCATCACATTTTCAGTGTTGAAAAAGAATGGTAAATCCTTTGTGTGGTTGGAGAAATGCTAGGAGAGTTTACAGGTTCTGAGGCAGAGGCTGATTAGTGCCCCCAACTTGAGGCTTCCAGAGGAGGGTGTTAGGTATGTAGTCTACTGTGAAACATCATGGACCAGAATCAAATGTTTCCTGATGCAGGAGCGAGAAGTGATTGCATATGGTTCAAAATATCTGAGACAACATGAGCAGAACAACCCCACCCATGTCCTAGAGTTAACAGCAGGAGTATTCTCCTTGAAAATGTGGTGACATTACTCTATGGGTGATCATTTTATAGTTTTCTCAGACCACAAGAGTCTCAGGTATATGTTCTCATAGACAAACCAGAACCTGATATAGTGAAGTTCACTTGAGTTCCTCAAGGAAAATGACTTCAGATAGTCTATACATCTAGGAATGGAAACGTTGTAGCAGATGCACTCAGTAGAAGAACTAGTCTACAACAGCTAGGTGAGGCGACAAAGCAGTTGGCCACTTTTCTGATATCCTTCGTGGATCGAGATGGATAAGATTTCATTTTGTCTCTTACAGTCACTCCCCCACTCCTTCATCGATTTAGGGAGGCGCAGCATGGGAACACTGACTGTGAGGCTCAATGTGCTTAGATATCCACAGAATAGGCACCTTATGGATTTTCTAAAGTTAGAGAGCACGTCATCCTCTTAAGAGGTTGTACCATGGTACCATTTTCACTTAGGGAGGATGTTTTGAGGGAGTTCTACACATCCCCTCCAGCGGTACATCCAAGAGGGGAGAAGATGTACCAAGATCTCCAACAACAGCACTAGTGGCCTGGAATGAAGAAAGCAGTTGAAAAATTTGTCTCAAGATGCCTCACTTGTCAGTAAGTGAAGGTGGGGCATCAGGTACCAGCATTCTTGGTTCAGCCTTTAGAGGTCCTAGAGTGGAAGTGGGATGGGATATCCATGGACTTCGTGATAGGAATTCCACGTACATCTAGGGGTCATGATTCTATCTTGGTGATCTCCCACTGACTCACTAAGTCGGACCACTTCCTACCGACCAGAGAGTAGGGTTCAGTAGAGATCATGGGACACCTCTATTTTCTGTAGAATGTGTGGCTCCATGTTGGACCCTCAACTATTGTATCCATTAATGATGCATGTTTTACTTCCCATCTATGGAAGAGGTTGTAGGAGGCTTTCAAGATGCAGCTTCGTTTGAGTACTACCTCCCATCCTTAGAGAGATGGTCAGATTAAGTGGACCATTCAGACCCTCGAGGACATGCTACGGGCTTACATCTTCGACTTCGGTCACAGGTGGGAGGAACCCTTTCCTTGGGTGGAGATTTCATACAACAACAGCTATCACTCCACCATTGGGATGTCACCTTTTGAGGCGTTGTACAGTAGAACATGCATATCACCTTTGTGCTGGACTCACCCAGGGGAGTCTTCACTCATGGGACCAAAGATGGTATGAGATACCACAGAGAAGGTTCAGATCATCTAGGTGTAGATGAAGACTGCACAAAATAAGCAGAACTATTATATAGATATAAGACAGAGACCTGTTGCGTTTGAGGATGGTGATCATGTCTTTCTATGGGTCTCACCTCGATGAGTTTTGCAGAGATTTGGATGGGGTGGAAAATTATCTCCGAGGTTCATTGGACCCTTCTAGGTCCTCAGTAGAGTTTGCAAGATGGCTTAACACCTTGCTCTTCCACCTCAGTTGCACCAGGTGCACAACATCTTCCACGTATCCTAGCTGAGGAGATACGTGCACAACCCTTCTCACATCATTGACCACAACTAGTTGGACATCGATGATGGGGAGACTTTTATGGAGGCTCCAGTAGAGATTGAGGATCGATAGGAGTGAGTCCTTCTTGTGTAGTTGATACCTATGGTGCACGTTCGCTGGCAGCACAAGAACCTCCCAGAGGGAGCATGGGAGCAGGAGGCTCATATTCGTTCTCATTACCACAACTATTTTTCCTAGTGTTGTGATCTATCTTTTGGGGATGCAAAGCATTGAGGTGGGGAGACTGTAATGACCCAGAATTTCCATGTAATTTTTTAATTAAATCAGAATTTTATGAGTCCCTGAAAATTGATGGCGCATGATTCTAAGGCCCAAAGTGACTGGAATGAATTTATGTACTTTTTTTCTGGTACATTCAGTAAAATGCGAGTGGGTTTTTTTTAACTTTGGAACTGGTGATCAAAATTGAAATCCTAGGACACCTTTGAACTCGCAGTGCCGATATTCGCTTAAAGAGACTTTCACCTCAATGGAACTTAGTCGATGGTGAAAGATAGTTTTTGTGTTTTTCATGAAAGTATAAAATAAAATAATAATGATTAACATTTTTATTTGTTGAAACCTCTCATGTGGATGTTATAAAGTTGGGGACCACCTAAACTAAAACCTCCCTCATGGGTTATGGTGGTGGGGACCACCCAATCCTAACCCCCCCCCAATTTGAATTCATAAACATGGGGACCACCCGAACCCTCATAATGGGAGAAACACTTAAACACTCTCTTAAATTCGGAGAAGCCTCTTGAACTTCCCCCCTTTAATTGTGCCTCTCCCTATGATTAATTATACTAAATCAACAATTAATTATTTAATCCAATTGGAAATTATTCCAACAAACTAAATAGATAAAATATTCTATCATGTTGGCTATTTCATTTTTGTTTAGGATTGGGGGAAAGAATTTGGAAAAGGAGAAGGGGGAGATTTTGGGAGGATTAATCTTCTCCAACAAAGAACTTCTTACATGAAGAACACTTCTCCAAATGAATTACTCCGGCGTTCTACAACATCTTCGACTCCATCCTCGTGACATCATTCAATGGTGTACGTCTTCAAAAATGAAGAAACACCACCATCGAAGAGTGTTTATATGAAGAACGAGCTTGGGATCAGAGGCGTGTGGCGTGTGTGACGAACGTCAATATCTTCAACTTCTCTCTCACAACACAACAACAAACCATCAAGGTAGGGGTTTAATTATGCGTGATCATCGAATCCCATGTTCATACATTCTAGACAAAGAATGTGGATCAACTCACTAACTAGTTGATATGTGGATAATTTCTTTAGGATGGATTAGGAAAAATTATTACAGGTGGTTTTAGGGTAGTTGTTTTAAATACCTTCCTTACTCGTTCTTGATGTTCTTCATGATTCAATATTTGCGAAACACTTTCTACCGCTCTAACGCGGAGGGTGTGGGACAAACGAACATATCCTAACCTCCCCTCAAACCCTTGTATTTTTTGATGAGATCCTTGTGATGGAGGAAGACAAAAACCAAAGTACGGTAGCATGATGAAGGAGATGGCGCAACAGTGATGCCTGACAGAAGAGAACCGCGGCTTATGTCGTTGTGGCGAAGGGAGGATAGCCGGCTGAACTGAAAAGCAACCACACCCCAATATGGGAAAATGCTCCCCAAAAACTACTCTAATTCTCCTTACCAATCATTAACAAGACATAAAATCAACACCCAATAAAACAACAACCCTAGACCTACACACAACGGGTCATGATCTTGAAAACCGAGGGATAGGGAAATGTAGATCTAGAGGAATCCACAAAGAAGCACGAGAGGACACTTTCCTGAGAAGAACCACTTTAAATCCACCAAGAAACACTTTAGATCTTCCTCCAAAATGAGCTAAAGAGATCCCCCAAACTCTAAAAACTTGAACTCCCACATGAGCTATGAGTTGGAGGAAGAATGGGGAAAAATGGGAAATCCTTATTGGCCCGAGATATAAAACCCCAAACATTTCGTGGCAACACGGTTACCCCCACAATGTTTAGAAAACCATTCTACAACTATGCAGTTTAAATTTACTCACCCAGGGACATCACATGGATTTCCCGCACAGTCTGACAAACAGTGCACTGCCCGTGCGGAGCCCACTATCAAGGCTAATAACTTACATACCGGGCCCTAGAGACAAAAAGTGAAATAACATACAAACCAAGATTCCAATTGACGCACCGTCTGTTTCATTGAGTCCCATATAATATTTCGGAACTTTGGGATACATATTCATGGGACTTCATGGTAGTTTGAGTATCTACTAGGAGCTGGAGGAGAGGACCCTCCCAGAGACAAGAGAGCTCAGTGCGGGAACCATGTTGCTGGTTGTGACGAAGTATAGGAGATGTACTAAGATCCTATGTGGGATTGAGGATGTCCTAGAGATGTACTAAGATCTTGCGTGGGTCTGAAAATGTACTGGATATGTACTAGGATCATGTGTTGGTCTAAAGACGTAATGGATATGTACTAGGATCCTGTGTGGATCTGACGACATACTGGAGATGTACTAGGATCATGTCTGGGTCTGATGTCGTACTGGAGATGTACTAGGATCATGTGTGGATCTTATGACATATTGGAGATGTACTAGGATTCTGTGTGGGTCTGACTACCTACTAATGATGTACTAGGATCCTTTGTGGATCTGACGACATGCTGGAGATGTACTAGGATCCTATGTGGGTCTAACGATATACTGGAGATGTACAAGGATCTTATGTGGGTCTAACGATATACTTATGATGTAATAGGATATTGTGTGGGTATGAAGATATACTACAATCATTTTTGGTTCTACCTCTTAATAGGGTAAGATGAATTAGTAGTTACATCTAATCATCTCTACTACTGTACATAAGTTGTACCTGGTGTGAGCGGAGTTCATACCTGTGTGGTACATTCCTTCGTGGTAATACCATGGTGGTATTATTATATGTGGCATAAATTTGTGGTACATAACTTAGTTGTATTCCTTCCTTTGTGGAATAGTTGATCTTTGGGCTTTTGGGTTGGACCCTGTGTTTCCTCTTGACTGAGATGGGTATACTTGATAACTTAGGTATAGGTATGGGAATATACCTAAGTAGGGGTATCAGTTTACTTCATGCTTTTTGGTTAATCCTTTGTGGAATTTGTGAGACCTTGAGGGTCTTGGGGTCCCAACTGAGTATAGTTATACCAACCCCTACATAGGCTCTGCCCACACATTGTTGTGTTTGGTGCAGATGACATACATCGCTGATCGAGGCTGAGGGTACCAGGACTGGACAGGGATCATTGGTGGACCATAGGGAGTGTCGGTACACAGTGGAGATAGAAAGATGTGGAGTGCTGAGGAGGCGATCTGTACCTACCCTTCAAGTAGGAACCTCGGAGGACGACCCAATAGCTACATTCCTTTTTCTTCAGTTGTACTGTTTTTCAGTTGTACTTTTACCTATTCTGTTGGTCTAGTATTCTGGACCCTTTTTACTTTCAGCAAACTATTTTCTATACATTTGAATTGTGTTTGTATCTTGACGTGTGCTTGGTTTCATGTGTTTACAAATAATAAAGGCAATGACTTCCCAGTTTTAGGGAATACGCCTTTAAGTGCTAGTCGCCAGCCCCTGGCCAATGGAAGGAGGTCTAGGGGTAGTCATGACACCGGCCCCGGGGGATAAGTCATGACATAAAGAAGGTTGATTCATATTTTTAATATATAAACATTGAGTAAAGGGGTGTTTAATTCCATTTATATGGTGTGTAAAAAACTCATTCATACTTACAAACAGTATCACATAGATAAAACACTTATGAATAATTCAAGTGGTAGTTAAGGAATGAAATAAATGGTATTCAGGTTAACATTTATGTTAATAACTATGTGATTGGTATTTAGAATTTTTAATATACTAATTCCAGTTGTTACTTCCTAAACCAAGGTTTAATAACATAAATATAGTGATTTTTATATAATTTTTTGGTAATTAATTATGAATAGGGATTTTCAGTGAAGATATATTTAAGATAAAAAAATGTGGATGAATATCTATTTTAGAGTGTATTGAATTTGGTGATTTAAAAATTTATATATCTATTGAAATGAGTTTGGTTGTATCAATTAATTTGGTATTTTGAATTTAAACAGGTTAGAAATACGGAATGGATAATTTCATGATATTTACTTTATGTTTATATAGTTATAAATAATATTAATATATGATTTTTGTATGAGAAGAATAAGAGGCCAAGATATTTGTAACTAGTTGATGGAAAATGATGAAGATATATGAATATTTGAATAACCATAATAATTTTAAATTAAAATATAATATTTTTGTGGTTTTATAAAGAAAAGAATAAATAAGATATATACGAGAAGTTAACTGATGATAATGTTTTTATTGTTTTTACATGTATATAGAAGGTTTTCAAAGATGACTTGATTTCATGATCCGATATAGAAATAGAAAATGAATAAAAAAATTTTATGTTATTCACGAAGTACAAGGAGATCCAATTCATGTCAATCATATAAAACAAAATGTGTTAAATAATAGAGATGCGATCCAATACAATCTATGTTGCAATAAATAACAGTGAATAAGAAGAACTGAGAAAAAGAGAATTGGGTCATGTAAATCATCGTTTTCATAAGAAGAAGAAGAAGATTTTTTTATAATGTACATGAAGTTTAAAATTGGATGAAGGCTCTATGAATTTTACTTAATTTATAGATAAAGAGGGGTCTTTAAAAGAGTGAAATAGTAGGAGATTGTGGAGATGTTTGTTTTTTTACTTATGTTTATAAATCCGAATACTAAAATGAGTTTCTTGTATATTACTATGAATGAAATAATAATAGAAGATGGTGGAGAAGAAAAAAGAACAAATACAATACTAAATATATTTCAATACTAGTGGAGGACATTCTTGATATTTTAAATAAATTTAAGTAGTTTGATAGTATCCACACATGTAGTATAATAAACCCACAAGAGAAGTATTTAGACCAGGTTCTCACCAGTCTAAGAATAGGGGATTAGATTATGTATCCATCCTAATGTGTTGGAAACAAAACATTGATTAATTGTTTTTTAGTAAGAACCACAAAAATTGGTATCTAATTATTCTTTATAATCTATCCAGTGGTCATACCCATAAAAAATAATGACTTGAGACACTTATTGAGTACTGAAACATGTAAAAACATTATATTCCATCCTTGAAAAAATTTGTTATACTTTTATATGAATGGGAACAAAGAATAGGATAACAATTTTAATGTTATGTCTAAGAGGAAAATTGATAATTTTTATATATTTCACTAAAAAGTCTTTTAAATTTATTCACCTATTCTCAGTGTTGAGAATATCCAAAGGTGTTCTTAATAAACAACCCATAACTCCTCAATGATTTCATCCAACCATTTTAGAAAAACACTCTTCTATTATTTAATATAAATATAAATATTAATTATTAGTAACGATAAAAACTTGTTATACCACTTTGAAATATTTTTAAATCATGTCATAAACAATAGGAATCTGATGTAAAAAAATTAAGTTATTGGTCCATTCATCATCTAAGTCAATTTATTAAAATTTGTCTTGTATCTAGAAAAAAACACATACCAAAATTCCTAACTTATAGACATCATGGAATGTCCTAATAGATCCCTAAGACTAATTTTATTTGAAATGATCACCTATATGTGTTATTGGATATTTTTAAATTTCATTTTAAAAACCAAAACATCCATTGTGATGGCCATAACAAAAAACAGCAACACAGTAAGTTCCATTCATGTTTTGGGTTAAATATTTCTCAATGGTGAAAATAAAATTCAAAACACCTAGCATTGTGACATGGTGACAAACCATTGCCTATTTTCTGTAAATAAATCAATTTCCCTATTATGGTCCTCTATAGTTTCTATTTTTACTAGTATCTCGACAATACCCATTTTGGGTTTCATGTTTCGCACAAGTTACATAAAAATGTGATAGGATCCACCCCATGACATTTTATCTCCATCTACAATTTTTACATTTTATATTTTCCATTTTAAACAATCTTCATCCACAACCACCAAATCACCCATTTTGTAATTTTTCATTTAACATAACTTCTCAAGAAATCCAAAACAGAAACCACATAATGTTTCCTTCCCAGATGGCTATTTTCAACAAGGTCAACATAAAACACCATGGGAAATATCCTAACCATCTAATTTCTATGATATCTAGTTTCTAATATGGCCTAAAATATATTGTCTTGGTAATTGGGTTAGATTTTTTTCACTCTTATGCAATTTCATTATTGGAGATCCATTTATGTATCATATTTTAATAATTTTTCCTTTTGTGAGGACATATCCTACTAAGAAACAACATTTTTTATAGAATGAATCCAATAAAAAACCTATAAGCATGTCCTTTTCAATATTTAATATTCATTGAAAACTATTTTTTAATAATTCCAACTCAAAACATTCGGGATCAAATAATATCACCATTTGTGTTTGATAAAAATTTCACAGAAACAAACACATTAATAACATATTAATGAAATTTACTTCAAAAAATGAATCTATACATCATCAATGATACAATTTAAGATCACATGTAATAATAATAGTGTGGGAAAAAGAGTGATATGAAATACTCATTAGGATTACACTTCACGACTCATGTTTCTATAAACATTAAACTACAGAAACCTCAATGTTTCCAGTCAAACACAGTCCCCGTTGGTTAGATTCCCCACCATAATTGACACATATCATTAACTAAATTTATAAAAAAAAATTTAAAAATCTAAATAATAATTACGTGTATTTTCATAAGATGTTTCAAGATTTATGAGAACAAAATAGGGAGAGAAATCCATATTTTCATCAAAGTGAAACATTTACAACGGGACTGGGTTCTTTGTTCCAAGTAAATCTAAATAGATAGATTTGGATATCATTTAAAATGAAACTAATGACTTTTGAAATCCCCCTTGGCTAAAACCATTACCATGATATCAGAAAATTGATCCTAAGTAGAAACATACTCCATATTTATAAAAAAAATTACTCCCTTCTCATTGAAGAATTGATATTTAATATAAATTTTTTTGTAAATGAATGTTGAGTTGTAATTTTTCTGGTGTTTCTAACACTATAGTTTTCACACGTAATATTTTTTAGAGGAATCACATCAATTCCAATTTATTGAATACGTCTTTCAACCATATCAATTTAGTACCATCTTGATATGGGAAAACATATTTGTCTTATTGAGTTCTAAAGGATATGAAATACTTATATTTTTCATCTCTATGAAATGAAAGAGCTACCTATGTGGAACACACCCACATAACTTGATTTTTAATTATAAACCAAAGTAAAATAATTATTATTCATATATCCCTATAATTTCCACTATGAATTTATACAATAATATTTACCCAAATCCACTATTTTTTTATATAATGTAGTATCCACATCATATAATTAATATAAAATTATTCTACGAATAGTTTAGAAGAATGAACTTGATATGAATAAAACAAAATATATAGTTGAGTGGATATAAAATAAATAAAACTTTCAATAATATTCATATATATACTCTCAACAACCTGCATACCTTCATTGTATATTGAAAATTTAATTCTTGTCTCTACTAAAGTAGCTATATATTTGGAACCATCTATTGGAAACATATTCACAACAACTATGGAATATTCAGTTTTGGACATAAACTTTTCATCCATTACATGAACCTACTAAACTAGAAGAAATGTAAATTCACTAGTAAATGACATATCAAAATTATACCCCGTATGTTCTGAAAACTAAATTCATTTAGTCTCATCAAAGGCTCAATAGATGAGTTCATAAATTTATATGTGCACAACCATCCATTTTATATTTCACTTTATTAATGTATAGGTTTTGATCAACCCTTACAATATGATAATTAATATGATGATATTATTGATACAGATTTGATTACATGGAAATTTGGGTTTGTTTTATCCCATAAAATTATTTCTTCAGAGATAAAACATTTCACTCATGATCAATCCTTCTTTTTGATTAGTGAATATTTACTCTTTAGGAACACCTTTCTAGAAAAAAATTTGTTCAAATATTTTTTATTCATGACCATTCAGGAACATATCTTGATAATTGATATTCATGATTCTATAAATTTTTAATAATTTACCCATAAAATTATGAAAATAATAATCTGTTATAAATTATTAGTGTTTTTTTGGATGTTCTCATCATTTACTTCCTCCATTTAGAGTAACATGTGTTTCATCACATTGATCCCATGATGCACAATATGATGTTTTATTCCCAAAGATACAACACCAATATAAATAAATAATAAAATAATAAAATAATAATCGAAATTTCATTGAATGCATTTTGTGGTGAGGCTCTCTGAAAAACAATCTTCCAATTAATCACATATTTTCAATATAACCCAATTTTCCAATTCAATAACACCTAATTTTCTTGTCACACATCATTCCTTTATTACGAAATTTGGAGCCTTTTGTGCATCTCCTGAGTCCAAATTCCTCTAGGGAGTTGATTCTTATGGTCTTGCATAATAATTATTATATTATCCTTTTAGTCATGATTCTCGGTATATTACCTACTGTTTTAATGTTTTTAACCTATAGGATTGCAATACATTCATCATAAATCACAACTGTGACATTAATAATTTTAATTGTGGATAATTTCATTGTGAAAAAAGTTTCCATGAAACAAGTACTTAGTATTATTTAATCCTTATACTTTTAACATAAATCCATCAATTTTTCTTTCAGATATTCATTGATTTTGACCATTTCATTCACTGTATTTATTATTCCATCTATGATTTGAGTATGTTCTTCTACATTGAACATAATCTCCACTTCCTTTTTTATTTTTCATGAAATAAAAAATTTTAGTCTTCAATTTTTTTCTTTTTATTCCGTATTATCATCTTATTATTATTTATATACATCATTGAGTCTTGATTAACTGAATTTTCCATGTATTCCTTATCCCATTATTTTTAATGTTCTTCAATGGATTCCACATGATCAATATATATATAAAATATACTCCTAAATTAATTATTTTTAGCATCAATATTATTAGTTTCTATTCTATCAAAAGAAATTACTAATCAATTATCATTGATGTCCATATAATCCTAAAACTCTTCGACTTCTAACTCGTCGAATCTTTCATCTATATTAGATATCACATTTTTCACATTGCGAATTTTTTATTGAGTTTTATCCTATTTTTTCATGTTTAAATGGTTTTTCATATAACATTTATCCTTATTATCTTGAATATTTTTAAATCACTTAATAATAATATTTACTACCCTAACAAATTGGAATAAAGAACATAGATGATTTCAATTGAATGTTCAATTTATCTTATTAAGGATATTGGAATGATCTAACATCACCATCATGGACTAATCCTTTTCTAGATATTCATTAATTAATGTTTCATAATTTACTTGAATTAGACCTCATATGAATTATACTAATTGAAGTGCCATGATTACTGTGAAATTACTGAGAGGTGGAGGGGGTGAATTAATCACCCCTTTAAACATTTTACAAATTTATTCATTTAAAATAAACCTATATGGCTTGATAAAGCATCTATCCCCTCTTCTTTTGTCTCTGAGTCATAAATCGAATAATGTTGTAAATTTAGAGGCATTGATCTTAAGGATTTATAGGGTTCAGAACAAAGAACTAATGTTTTCTGTTTTAGTTATTCTCCCCAACAGAGATTCTTCACTATAATAAAATTAACAATTACAATGGTTGATACAGAGTTACACTATATCTCCCATGAGTCCCATAAGAGGTTATTTATACTACATCTCACTATGTTACCAAAATATCACTGGCCTGCTCTAGAGTCTCACTAAATACTTCTTCTATTGAATCACATTGGATCCTTTTGATACCGAATAATAAGAGATTCTATGTCCTTTATTTGAATATTTTTTTCACTATTGGTTGATCGGATTTTATTCCCTCATGAGCATGATGAATCACACTTTACAGTGTACGTGTTCAACAATCAGCAACATCCTATGGTAAGGTCTGTTGGCCTTGATCAATTACTCTGATCACTTGTATTGATCAATTTCTTTAGTGAAACAATTCTCAAGAAATTGATACTTATTCTTATAAAGACCCTACCTCGTATACATATGTGAAGTTGGTGAACACAATATCCACAAGAAGAGTAAAATTCATGAACGATCTTGCACAATATCAACTCTGTCAATCTTCATGAATTCTCAAGCACTATCATCTCGAATATAAGATATTCTGTAAATTTTATGTGGCTTCAGTCTCAATAAAAATTTACTTCATTCATGGGTTTCATGGAAGCCAAAACATAGTTTCTTGTTTTTATCAATGAATTATCACATTTTCATGTGATTATGCATGATTTCATGCATGTAAAATCTATTTCTAGTAATCTTGAGCACAAACTGTTCACTTTTATGAATAGTTTATGTTCAATGTGTGGGTTTCATGATTTTTCACATGCACATTCCACTTGGTTTCTTCATTATATTTATGAACACACAAATATTTCATCATGTGGGAAAGTTTAAATTCATATATCATTTGTTTAACTTTTATGAAACATTAATTACATCCCATTCCTTTTATAGTTTCTAATTATTTAATGCTTCCTTCTTGTTTTATTTTCATTCACACAATGTAAATGGTCTCAACTAATGAACGTGGTTGCATGTTTACCATGCATGAAACCTACACAATTATTTACAAGCACCTGAGGCCTTCTTTTTCTTCTGGTCAATCACATGAGTGTATCCATGTACACACTTCCCATAGGTCACAAGCTTCATCTGTCCTCCATTTACCTATCTCTTATTTACTTTTCACTTGGTTCATATGTGTTTAATTTTTGAGGGCATGGGTATATGTAATCCCCAGATTCATGAAAAGATATCCTTCACTTTGGTGCAAGAATGAATGTCTGAAAGAATTCTCCTCCATCAAGAGACCCTCCTGTAAACATTAGGGTCCTTTATTATACTAAAGTAGAGTGTTCGCCTTTGTGATGGACGTGGGGTTCATTGTTATTTTTCCATTAAAGAGGTGAAAGGATCAGATGTGTTCTACACACAATAGATGTTTGGTTCTTCCCAACTACAACAAGGGTGAAATATCACTAGTTTTGTACTTAGGAGTTCTTCTTAACATAACATACTGAATGATTGGGTAAACCTATCATGAGTCTATGAATATCTTTCTCATAGAGGGGTTGGTCATCCCATTTTCATGAAGATTCTCTAAGAGTTATTAGCGCTTGATAAAGGCATGCAGGTTCCCCACATCATATAACCTCAATGGTTTGAAGATATCTAGTTTCCCTTTGGGAAATAGTAGCCCGAAGATGCTATGTTTTTTGAAAACAATATCTCTCCGGAACAACGGAGCAACATCGTTCTTCGTATCGAGACCTCTCCATTTATAGGTTGGTATTAGAGTGTTGTACCGTGTTCAAATACAATAAAAAAATTCTTTAAAATTAATCATTTGAATGTATGAGAACTTAATATTTTTTTTCTTCAAACATGGACGAGACATTCTAATAAAGAACATATATTTTATTTTGATCGCAGGCTTCTTTTTTATGATTTATATAGAGACCCTGCCTTTTCGTACATTACTATTACGTCATTTTAACGGTAAACAACATAATAGTATTACACATAGAGGATCCAAAGGTTTAGTGTCTTGGGAAAACTAGTACCATTCATAACTTTTACAATATCAAGCATAAACATTTATTTAATTTATTCTTCTCTTGATTCTTATTGGAACTTGTCCTCTCCTTATTATATGTAGCCACATGACGATATAAATCGAAAGGGGTTTGCGAAAATCCCAGTCAATGGATAGATAAGAAGAATATTGCATATGGGGAGCATAATCATGAAATAGCTAAAGAAATCATGAACATGATAGGATGCCTAAATATAAGATTTGAAAAGTGGCAATCCATAAAAAATGAAACTTCATGCCTTAGTGATTAACTTCCACACATACTTGTGAACCAATCCAGAATCTTGTTCACACATCATTTCAAATTTTCTCATGAGATTCATCACTTTACCCAATGAATTGGAGCACTGTATAATTCCTAGCGCACCTGTCACTTTGAAACATTCATATTGTGCAATATAATTCTGGGCGCACCCATCACCTCATAATATTATCATTATCATGCATTACACATAGAAAATGTATCAATAATGAACATAACTAAACCATGGTAAGTAATGGGTTTCATATCATATGAATATATTCATAAGCTTTGGGTTCCTAAAATATAGAGGGAACAACATACTTGATACAAGAATCATCACAATGAATGAGAGGTAAAAGTTGTGTTCTTAAAAGAAGAGTTCTTTTTTGGAAAAATATTTGATTGACATAAACATCATTATAAAAAATGTTTATCCAAGAAACTTTAAGATAATTTTGAACAAGTTATTTTTAATAAGTTACCATACCAACTTGGAGTGAAAGAGGGAGAACCCGAAGAATGAAAATTATGTTCGAGATTTTCCCCTTACCTTGTATCCAAATGGTTCCTTCTCTTTAATGTCCCTAATAATGAAATTATATTAATTAATTAGAAATCCAGAACCTTGTGTACATTAATATGGTTCATTATGGTTTAATTAAGTGATTTAATGTGCCTTTGGATGAGTTATAGAGTTCAAAAACAATGTACGGTTGTGTTTGTTTTTATAGTTTTCATGAGTGGTTCACTTGTATTCTTAAATTGATGTTCGGGTAGAACATGGGTAAACATCCAGAACTGAAATAACATGTTATTAATTATATTACATGATATTTAATGATCATATAATGAATCATGTTATATCCATGTGGATGAATCATTAGATAATAATTAAATGATGATTATTTGGGTTAATTTGGGCGGTTTTTCAATCACAAAGAACTTGTTTAAATTTATCACTTAGTAATATGGCCATAAGTTATTTCAAGAACTTAAAATAGGAAATAATACCTATAATAAATTATGTTTCAACCATAAAAATGGTTTCATGACCATATCTGAAGGTAGAAATGGAAAAAGAAAGCATGTCTTTCTTGAAGGTGATAAATTAACACCTCACGAACAACGTTGTCTTTAATAAAATAAAAGGAAGAGGGAAAGGGGGTTGGATAATATAATACCAAATTAGCATCATAAAATTCCATTATATGTATAATAACGGAGTAACAACACCATTTGGATGAATATTGGTGTGGAGAGGTCAAGAAATGAACTTGAACAAGAAAGGAAATTAAAGGTGAAGAGAGAGAGAAATTAACTCTTAAATCCTCCTCTTGAGATTCTCCTTAAAGAAGCTAGGATTGGACTTTTGATGAGACAAGAACCTCTTGAACGTGGGAGAGGGGCTAGGGATGATGTTTTGGGAGAGTTTAGTGAAGTCTTGTATCTTGAGAGGTGTGAGGAAATGAGGGTGTGAAGGGTGGTTTTTATAGTGGCGGAGAGAGGGGTTTCCTTAATTTAAAATTCATTAGTTTATTAATTTCCCCTAAGACAAGGAATAGTGAGTCTTGAATGACCATGAATAGTAATTTTATCATGTGATCCAGAAACAAGTGGGATTACACTATCAGAACATCACAGATGACTCTATAATTAGCTTATTTAGCTTATTTTTGTAAATTACGGTATTTTACTATTTATCAAAATTCATGTATTTCCGAAAAATCCCAAAAATTAACACCAACCATTTATCGATGTGTAGAATCCAAAAATGAATTAAATATTTCAAAAATAATTTTCTTAATATGATTAATTTAATATTTAATTAAAATCATGGTTTATTACTGAAAAACAGTTTTAAAACATTCATTTACTTATTCTAAAATATAGGTACATCATACCAATACTTGAATATTATTTTTATACTATGATAGGAAAGGTTACTATTAATTAGTGTATATCACTATTCATAAGGGCATGTTACTATTCATAAGGGTAGGTTACTATATACAAAAAAATTATTTTTGTTTTATTAGTCTCTAAAAAAAATCTTGAACACAACTGTATATGTCAGATTTTGAAATTTCCAAACATAGAAGTGAAAAACTTGTGTTTAAAGGTCACTTAGCACTTAGTAGCTCATTGTGTTGTGTTTTCATGTGATTTTATAACATAATTATAAGAAGTTAATTTCCATTTAATAACATTGTATCGTTACATTCTTCACCCCTTAGGAAATATCACCCCCGAAATTTCACTTTACAAAAACAGGTGAGGGTGTTTCTCCTTCATTACCTCTTTGGGTTCCCAAGTTTCTTACTCAATCCTATGGTTCCTCCACAAAAATTTGATAAGATGGGCTGAATTTTTGTGTAGAACCTTATCCCTCTGATCTAGATTCTTTACTGTCTGCTCCTCATAGGAAAGATCATCTTCCAACTGCACCACCTTTGAGTTTAGTACATGTGAGGGGTCTGGTATGTACTTCCTCAGTAGTGATACAAGAATCACATCATGAACTTGAGCCATATTTTCAATGTAAGTGGAAGACGATTGGCCATAGCACCTATGTGGTCAAGGATCTCAAAGGGGCCAATATACACTGGGCTTATCTTTCCTTTATTCATGAATCACATGACTCAATTCCAGGAAGATATTCGAAGGATGATTTTATCTCTAATGTGGAACTCCAAGTCCCTTCGATGGTTGTTAGCATAGATCTTTTTCAGACTTTGAGCTTCTTTGATGTGTTTTTGGATGAGTTGAACCTTCTCTTTCAACTCTTTAACAAGATCAGGTCCAATTAGCTTTCTTTCTCCAACTTAATCCCAACAGGTCGGAGTTCTAAATCACTTTCCATACAGAGCTTCATATGGAGGCATCTGAATACTCTGGTGGAAGCTATTGTTGTATGATATCTCAACCGTTGGGAGATGATCATCCAAACTACCTTTGAATTCAAGAGAGAAGGCTCTTAGTATCTCCTCAAGCATCTGAATAGTGCATTAAGATTGGCCATCAGTTTGGGGGTGAATGGCCATGCTGAAATTTAATTCAGCACTCAAAGCATGTTGAAGGATCCTCTAGAATTTAGATGTGATCCTTGGATAACGGTCAGATAAATTTGATAATGGAACACCGTGTAGTCTCACAACATCCTTCACATATATCTTTTCATGTTTTTCAAGCAAGAGATCTTCCGAAATAGTGATAAAATGGGCAGTCTTGGTGAGTCAGTCTACCACAACCCCTATCGAATTATTTCCTTTTGATGTCTTCGGGAGACCTGTGAAAAAGTCCATAGTAACATTTTCCCATTTTCTCATTGTTATAGGAAATGGCTGCATCATACCTTTGGACTTTTATTGCTCATATTTAACTTGCTGACATACCAATCACCTTGATATATATTCCGCAATCTCATTCTTCATGTTATCCCACCAGAATTGCCCTCGGAGATCACGATATATCATGGTACTCCAAGGATGGATACAAAAAGTTGAGCTATGTGTTCATTATCCAATATCTCCTTCTTTATCCTGGGTGATGAATGTACACAAAGCCACATTCCAAACCGAATCACACCATCATCATCGATATAGAACTCTTGCAGCTTTCCTTCCTTTACCTTATTCATCCTCATTTGTATCTCCACATCATACCTTTATGATTGCTTAATCTTCTCCTCTATGGATGGTTACACAATCATTTTGGAAAGGTAGGATGTATCCCATGCACTTATGATTTCAAAATCCATTATTTTCATATCCATGAAGATAGGGTCGTTCTCAATCCGCATCACAGATAGAGTAGCAGGTTATTTTCTACTTAGATCATCAGCTACCTTGTTCGCCTTTCCAGGATGATAGTGAATAGAGAAATCTTAATTCTTGATTAACTCTAACCATCTCAGTTGATGCATGTTGATATTCTATTGCGTGAATATATACTTTAGGCTATTGTGGTTGGTGTATACGTCACACCTCACTCCATAAAGGTAGTGACGCCATATTTTCAAGGCAAAAAACACGGCTGCCAGCTCTTGATCATGTGTCGGTTAGTTTTTCTCATGGATATTCAACTGTCGTGAGGCATATGATATCACAATTTCATTGTTCATGAGTACAAAACCCAAGCCATTATTTGAAGAATCACTTAATATCACAAAAATTCCTCTACATTTCGGTAGTGTGAGTACAAGTGCAGTGATATGCCTTCTCATTAGCTCCTTGAAACTTCCCTCACATTCTTCCATCCAGACATACTTTACCCCTTTCCTTGTTAACATATTTAGCGGGCTTGACAATCGTGAGAAGTTCCTCACAAAACGTCGATAGTACCCAACTAATCAAAGAAAACTATGGATTTCTTTGACACTAGAGGTCCTAGGCCATTCCTCATTCACCTATGTCATTGAAGGATCCCCAAGAATTTCCATCACTTTTGATCACATGTCCCAAGAACGTGACTTGTTTGATCCAAAAGTCACACATGCTGAACTTGGCGTACAACTTCTCCTTTCTCAATGTCGCCAACACAAGTCTTAGATGTTCTTCATGCTCCTCCTTGATCTTGGAGTAGATGAGAATATCATCAATTAAAACTACCTTGAATTTGTCGAGGTAATGTCTAAAGACTCTATTCATCAAATCCATGAAGATATCAGTTGAATTAGTAAGTCCAAAGGGCATCACAAAAAACTCATAGTGCCCATACTTTTTTCAGAAGGCAGTCTTCTAAATATCTTCCTTCTTCACCTCCACCTGATGATATCCAGAATAATGATTAACTTTTGAGAAGTATTGAGCTCCTCTTAACTGGTCGAACAAGTCATCAATCCTTGGGAGAGGATACTTGTTCTTTATGGTGATCTTGTTGAGTTCCTGATAATCGATACACAACAGCATTGTTTCATCCTTATTATTCACAAATAGCACTAGTGCACCCCATTACAATGCACTAGGTCATATGAACCCTTTGTCTAGATTCTCTTGCAGCTGCTTCTTCAACTCCTCCAGTCCGATAGGAGCCATCCTATAGAGACACTTCGAGATAAGAGTAGCTCTGAGTATGAGTTCAATTGATAACTCTACCTCATGATCTGGGTGAATTCTGGGTAACTCCTCGTGAAATACATCACTGTATTCCCTCACGATGGGAATTTCCTCAAGGATGACACTTTCCTTCGACTCCACCAATTTGGAGAGGTATGATTCTTCATAGAGAATCAATCCCACACTATGGAATGATTTTTCAAAGGAGATTCATGATCTTCCTTGAATTTGAAGAGAATCATGGGATGGTTTGGAATATGAAAAGATAATTCCTTTCTCGACAGTTGATATGTGCTCTATATAACGAGATCCAATCCATTCCCATTATATGGTCAAGTTCCACCAAAGGATGTATTAGAAGATTAGCTGGAAGAATCCCCCCCCCCACCCGCCAACAGGAGAAGAGTCAAACACTTGGTTTTCAATGATTAAACCACTTGGTGTTTTTACAGATCTCATTACTTCAAGGTTTCGGTGCTTCGATTATATAGTTTTAGCAATATTGCAAGATATAAAGGAATGCATAGAACCAGAATCAAATAAGACTTTTTACATTCTTGGGTGAATACGAAGTGTACCCTGTACCACATCATTATCATGCTCCACCTCCGTAGTAGTTTTGTCATAATCCATCCCTTGTTCCATTGGATTTGGTGGTTGCTGAATTTGATTACCCTCGAGAACTCGAGGTTTAGTGCACTAACATGCATAGTGCCCAAGCTGCCTGTAGCTGTAGCATTGAACCATGAGTGGTTCTCTCCTTTCATCGGCTACATTTTCCATCCTTTTTGTGTCTTTTCGACACTCTTTTTCATGGTGTCCTTCTTTCCCACACTTGAAACACTTCCCTGCCCCATTGATGTAGTTCCCATGGTGTAACTTCCCACATTTTTGGCATGTGGGTCGTTTAGTTTTCTTCCCACCTTTGTCATTAGATCCTCCAGCATGAAACTCCATCTTTTATTTCTTATCACCATATCCATGGGACCATTCTCCAAACTCCATCTCCACTTTGAGAGCACACCGAACAATATCTTCATAACTCCCAAAGTCTCTAATTGCAAGGTCCTTTCGAAGGCGTGGTTTTAATCCACTAAAGAATATATCAATTTTGATATCATTATTGAGAAAACAACCCAAAGCATACCATGCAATCCTTGTTAAATTCTCTTCATAGGTTTTTACTGATTCTCCTTAATTTTCTTCAGCTCTATGAATTCTCTCTCCATCATCGTGAGAAGTGTTGGTGGGAAGTACATATTAAGAAACATTATCTTCATGTCTTCCCATTCCATCTCTTCAATTTCCTACCTTGGTTTGGTGTTCTTAATCAAAGCCCACCATTGATCTGATTCCCTATCTAGATGATAAAGGGAAAGAGTCACCTTATTTGTATCAGAACACTGATTCACATAAAAGATCTTCTCCATGGAGTTGACCCACTGTTACACATCAAGTGGATCATAAAATCCATTAAACGTCGGTGGTCATTGCCGCATAAAACATTTGATATCCAGTTGCTCCCACTTTGGTGACAGATGATGTTCCCCATTATTATGGTTATTGTTCCTATCCTGAGATAATTGGGTAAGTATCACCATGATGTTTTTAACTCCACCTCCCAAGTCATTGGGGATTTTGTTCCGGAAATCGTTGCATTGGCCCTCACACGGGTTGTTGGCCTGATTTCTCCTTGTTCCCACAATTGTCTAAAATAGAAAAGTTTATAACAAAATATAAGTAAACATGTCGTGAATAAAATATTCGTTTAAACAATTTGTACCAAAAACATAGCATATAAGATACCTATGTATGTATTCTTGTGTGCATATTTGTACTTAGTCTCATGCTAGAGGTTTTATGAAGGGTTCACTAATCCTAATTCTCAAATTAACTAAACCGTTCCTCTGATACCAATAATAGCAACCCTGCCTTTTATTACATCACTATTACATCATTTTAAAGGTATAAATAATAATATTATTACCCATATAGGATCCAAAGGTTTATTGTCTTGGGAAAACTAGGACCATTCTTAACTTTTACAACATCAAGGAGAAACATTTATTTAATTTCCCCTTCTCTAGCTTCTTATTGGCAGTAGTTCTCTCCTTATTACATGTAGCCACCTAAGGATATACATCAAATCGGGTGATATAAAAGCCTAGTAATAGGATAGATAATAATAATATTGCATGGGGTTAGAATAATCATTACATAGGTAAAGAAATCATGAACATGAGAGGAAACATAAATATATGATTTGAGAAGTGGCAATGCATAAAAAATGAAACATCATGACTTAGTGGTTAACTACCACATATAAATGTGAACCAAGCTAGAATATTGTTCACACATCCTTTCAAATTTACTCATGAGATTCATCACATTACCCAATTCATTGGAGTACTGTATAATTCTGGGTGCACCTGTCACTTTGAAACATTCATATTGAGCTATATAATTTTCGGCGCACCCGTCACCTCTTAATAGTATTATTATCATGAATTACACATTGAAAATATATCAATAATAAACATAACTAACCAATGTTAAGGAATGGTTTTCATCTCATAATAATACATTCATAAGCTTTGGGTTACCAAAATAAAGTGGAAACAATATACTTGATACAAGATCCATCAACCATGAATGAGAGGTAAAAGATGAGTTCTTAAATGGAGAGTTCTTTTCGAAAACATTTGGATTGAAATAATATTCATTAGAAAAAAACTATATCCCAGAAAAGTTTAGATAATGTTGAAAAAATTATTTTTTTTGAAGTGACCATACCAAATTGGAGTGAAAGAGGGATAACCCGAAGAAAAAAAATTGGGTTCTAGAGTATCCCCTTACCATTTATATGAATGCTTCCTTCTCTTTAATATACAATATAAATAAATTATAGTCATTAATGAGAAACCAAGAACCTTGTTTACATTAATATGGTTCATTATAGTGTCATTATGTGACTTTATGTTCCTTTGGATGGGTTATAGAGTTTAAAAACATTGTTCGGGAGAGTTTGTTTTTATGGTTTTCTGGAGTGGTTCACTTGTGTTCTTAAATTGAAGATAGGGTATAACACAGGTAAACATACAGAATAGATATTACATTTTATTAATGATATTACAGGATAATTAATAATCTTATAATTAATCATATTATATCCATTTTTATGAATCATTAGATGAGAATTAAATGATGATTATTTGGGTTAATTTGGGTGGTTTTCCGATCACAATGAACTTATTATAATTTATCACTTAGTAATATGGTGATAGTTATTTCTTGAAGTTTAAATTGGAGTTAATACATATACTAAATTCTGGTTCAACCATAAAAATGGTTTCATGACTAGAAATGAAGGTAGAAATGGAAGAATAAATCATGTCGTTCTTGAAGGTGATAAATTAACACCCAACGAACAATGTTCTCTATAATAAAATAAAAGGAAGAGGGAAAGGGGGTTGGATGATATAATATCCCATTATCATCATAAAATTATGGTATATGTATAATACTTGAGTAAAAATACCATTTGGTTGATGATAGGTGGGGAGAGATCAAGAAATGAACTTGAACTTGAAAGGAAAATACAGGAGAAGCGGGAGAGAAATTACCTCTGATATCCTCCTCTTGAGATTCTCCTTATGGAAGCTGAGCATGGATTTTTTATGAGACCAGATGCTCTTGAATGTGGGAGAGGGTATAGGGATGATGTTTGGACAGAGTTTAGAGAAGGCTTGGAGCTTGATAGGTGTGAGGAAATGAGGGTGTGAAGGGTGATTTTTATAGTGGAGGGGAGAGGGGTTTCCTTAATATAAAATTCATTAGTTTTTTAATTTCCCCTAAGACAAGGAATAATGAGTCTTGAATGACCCATAATAGTAATTTTATCATGTGATACCAAACCGAGTAGGCTTACATCAGTATAACATTACACATGACTCTGTAATTAGATTATTTAAATTATTTTTGTAAATTACAGTATTTTACTATTCATAAAAAATTCATGTATTTCAGAAAAATACAAAAAATTACCCCAACCATTTCTCGACATGGAGAATCCAAAAAAAGAAGTCCATTTTTCAAAAACAATTTTCTAAATATTATTAATTTAATATTTAATTGAAATCATGGATTATTACTAAAAATAGTTTTAAAACATTCATTTACTTATTCTAAAATATAGGTACATCATACTTTCACTTGAATATTATTTTTATACTATCATAGTTGTGGTTACTATTCATTTGGGTATATCACTATTCATAAGGGTATTTTACTATTCATAAGGGTATGTTACTATTCAAAAAAATATTTTGTTTTATTAGACTTAAAAAAACATCTTGAACACAACTATGTATGTCAGATTTTCAAAATTCCAAACACAAAAGTGACAAACTTGTGTTTAAAGGTGACATAACACTTAGTAGTTCATTATGTTTTTTTTTAAATGTTATTTTATAACATAATTATAATATGGGAAGTTCCATTTAAAAACATTGGGTCGTTACAGTGTAGTCCTCACATGCATGAATTTATGAAAGCGTGCATGTATTAAATTTTAAATCCATGCTCCAATCCAAGTGTACTTTGAAACTCTATTTTACTTTGGGTGAGCCTTCTTCATTGAGATATAGCATGAATTCAAGATGAAGATTTTATACATGGTCCTGGTATGTTCTAGTTATGCTCATTAGATGCCCGTGATCGGCTATGGTGGTCCAGACGTGCTTCTGCGTCAGCTTTGGCGAGTAATAGATGCACCAGCGATGATGGAGGTTGAAGATGATGCCACTAGAGTATTCAAATGTAGTTGGAGGATCGAACAACTCACGTTCAAATGTGTGTGACATGGGTTGGATGATTTTCCATGATTAGATCCATCTTCCGTAGGTGATTAGATAGTCAATCAAGATGTGAGATTAGATGAACGATGTGGATTGATTCCAAATTTATTAAAATATTTCCCCACATTGAATCTACAATTTGGGGAAGCAATAATATAATTATCAATCCACACCATTCACTGGCCAGATTACTCCTCCCTCTGTGGTACCTCCTCATGCCATGTTTTTCTGTTGGTGCGCTCTGCACCCAAACAATGCATGGGATTCAGCCCACCTGTGCATTATGATTACCTGAATCCGGATGCTACATAACGGGTGCCAGAAGCCCAGTGGGCCACATGGCCTAAATCAAAAATTCATGAATGCCAGAGGATGCAGAATAGCTGCAAGGGCCTAGGGTGTGTCCATGGGAAGACTACTCCCCCATTAGGATAATGTAGCATAACAGAAGGGATATAAATGAATAGTAAAAAATGGAAGCTATATGAATAAATAGCAGAAGGAAGATGATGTAATAGATGAAAAAGAATAACAATAAATGTATCAACTGGAACAATGATGATGTAATATCATTTCATAATAATGATGGAGAACATTAATAAAATACAATAGGCATAACATGTTCCATAAGGTAATAGAAAAAAAAGTATATTCCAAGCATCCTGAGATCCTATGCTGTCATCTGAAATCAAGCTCCATCCTATCAGAAAACAATCAGGTATTGGAAGTTGCATGATTCCCTTTGTCAATACCCTCAACCTTGTAATCTATTTTGGGTACCAAACGACGCCCGAAGAGGGTGTGAGATAAATCATAGTGGGCCACCACCAATGGTGTCTATAACATCTATCCCGTGTAATGGAGCACAACAGTGTTCAAGGATATATAAAAGTAAATAATGTTTAAAAAAATAACTAAATAACCATGTACTTGCTTCAGCCATCAGCTGGTGTCTGAATGTGTAACTAGTTCATTAATTAATCAATTAACATTTAATGTTAATAGCCCACGTGAGGCATATCCAATACTGATATCACATCGTGATAATATATGTAGTGAAGTTCCCAAGATGTACCAATGAAACCAAAAAATGATATAAAGGGAGGGAGTTCCATTGTAAAATCCAATGGAACGTAAAGTCCTAGAATTCTAATCCAGTATTATCTGAGTCGAGCTAAGGGGTTAGAGTGTAATCCAAGGAGCATTATCCAAGTAATTCCACAATAATGTTCCTACAATGTCCAAGGTGATCGACCAAGGTAAAAGGGGGTTAAGGAAAGATATGTCCCTATGGGTTTTCACCATGGCGCCTACTAGTCAATGTTGAATCCAAGGAGTGTATCTGTGGTATCCTATAATAATGAATGGGAACCAATAGTATTATACCAGTCATCCAAGTAATAGATAAGAACTGGAGTCTATGTGGGTATCAACCTATGAAAATTGTATCCTTGAATCGGAACGGGGTTCCCAAGACCCAAGGAATTATCCTCTCAGAATCCAAGGAGATATCAAGTCAGTCCCTTAATATTTGATATTGTAATCTTGTAATAATTCATTTTGTTCATGTATTTCCTTCTATTAGTGTATATCAGTCATGTAGAGTATAAATCATTTGTCCAAACCATGTCTTCCCTTATTGTGGATTGGCCCAGTAGCGTTTCGTCCATTTAATCAAGTATTATATAGCCATGAAGGCATAATCAATTATTTAGGTTCACACCACTAACTTCCATCAACATGGAAAGGGGTGCTATAGACACGTAACCATTATTCAATCTCTTTTAATAAGGCCATGTTATATACATATTATATTTGTCATTTCAACTCTCATATTTCTCATTTAGTAAAAAGAATTATGCACTTACCTTAGGCGAGTCAATTCGTGAACATACATGGGACATTCCATTATTAAAATCATAGTAATAACATTCCATTTATGATAAGAGACTCACTTTATAATGGTATTTTAAAGGAACACCTGAACGGTGGATCAAACGTGTCAAAACTCTTAAAACACAATTAAGGCTTAACCATTGACATGAGGTGGATTGAGTTGTGGGTGAAACCACTAAAAATAATTCACATAATTGAAAAGATCACAACCATACGATACTATCATGTATAATTATGGATTGTTAATTTATGAAACAGTTTCCCAAGAAACTTGTGGGAACCACACGAATATTTCAAAATCAATGAACATTAGTGATGAGCTATAGACCACCACCTTAGGGTTTTAAGAGCCTTATCCTCTAGTATCGGCCCATGATTTTCCTCAGATCAGAGTATATCTATGAAATGGTGAAAAATTCTCACGTGGCGATAACTAGGTCGAGATTGAATGAGAAAAGGATTGGCTAATGATAACTTGATTACTTACCATTGCACATCGAATGCAATGAATAAAAGCTCGATCGGATTCCAGACAAGTGTGATCTCTTGATTCCATGTTTGGATCTTCAAAATGCTCCAAAATGAGATAGAATAAGGTCAATCCCACATAAAATCGTATTAGGAAGGAAGGGGAAGGATTTACAGATCACTAAGGGTATTTTAGTCATTTTAAACATGTTTTTAGCCTGCACACGGTTTGTCCGCACAGTTTTTCAAACTATGTGACAACCCTGCGAGATGGTTAGGCTCGATCCTGCAAAAAGGGGTGTTTTCATAGATTGGGGGAACGACTATGCGCAATCCATGCGAGGTGCCACTTTTCAAAAAAAAAACAATCTCTACGGTTAGGAAGACCGTGCTCTAAGCATGCACAAATCTTGCAACATGGCCGATTTTCCCAAAAAGTGGTGATCCGATCTCCAAACAATCCACAGACACCATCTAATCCTTTTTTCACGTGTTAGGAATCTATATATGGTGCAATGTAAAGATTTGAACCAAAAATTAAATGATCCATACCTAAGTGAAAAAATGAGTTCATACAATCTTCACCCCTTAAAATAGCTCACCCTCCAAGTTCCACTTCTAAGGGTATGGAAATACCATCTGAGAACAACTATGGACATTGAGTATGAACATTGGCCTCCCTCTCCCAAGTCTCATCTTGTACTCGGACGTGCTATAAAATCACCTGTATAATAGGGGAAGACTTGCCTCGTAGAACCTTTGTGCTTCAGTCAATGATACGTTCAAGATACACCTAAAAGGTAGAATCTAAATCTAAGTCAACTTCCTTATGGTCAATGGTATCATATGGGTCATCATGATATTGGTGAATATATGAGACATGGAAGAAGTCGTTCAGGGCACAGTGACTCTAAGGTAGTAGCAACTAATAAGCAACCAGCCTGACTCTTTCTAGAATCTAAAATGGACTGATGTAATTAGTTGATAGATTAAAAAAAATTCAGTAACCTTCTATGCCCGTGTATGGGTGATACCCGAAGAAATGTTTTTCCCAAACCTGAACTAAAGAGGTCATTGAAGGTGACTAGAATAAGATTTATCTATATACTAAATAGTTTTCATACACTTTCTGATTAGCTGGACTGGTTCTGAAGTCTCTTGAATGAGACGAGGACATCGTAGGGCTGCCTAACCTACCCCTAGCCAACACAAAGGTGAATAGCATGGCCTACCATATAATGCCACTAATGGAGCCATCTAGATCATCACATGAAAACTATTGTTATAAGAGAAATTTATGAGAGATATATGGTTCCCCAATGAACCACCGAAATAAAGTATGCATGGTCGGCTCATATCCTCTAAAACCTGTATTGTCCATTTTTATTTCCCATCAGTCTGTTGGTGAAACGCTATGCTTAGAATCACATGAGTTCCCATAGCTTTCTATAATCTCATCATGAATCATGAAGTTAAAGGAGCATCCCTAAATGAAACGATAGTACATGGAACAATTTGTAGTCGTGCGATCTCACAGACATATAGTCTTCTCAGTTCATCAACTGATAAAGTCTCTTGAATAGGAATGAATTTGAACGATTTTTTTAGTCGGTCAATGACTACCTATATAAAATTGATACCCTTTGGAGACCTAGGTATTCCAAATACAAAATCTATAGCGACATCTTCCCATTTCCATTTTGGGACTGGAAGTGGATGTAACAAGCCTATAGGTCTCTGGTACTCTACATTTTCCTGCTGATAGGTAGAATATATGTTGATGGATCCTACAAACTAGTGTTTCATTCCAGACCACCAATACTGGCATCACTTATCTCGATAAATCACTATTATTCCTTGATAAACTTCCCACTGGGAAGCATGGGACACTTTCATTAACTCCTCTCTCACATCTTCATGAACCCAGATACTCCCACATAGAGGCAGGACTTCATCTGTATACACAGACCAAACCAAATATGGGTTATCTCCTGATGTACTCTCTTGGAGAACCAAACCGTCGGGATCTGAAAACTACCTACTCTTCACCTTCTCAAGGAGGGAAGAGGTAACTGTTAAGGCTGATAGGTAAGACCACTCATTAATATCATAAAACTCTAGATAATGTTTATAAAAGAGGGTCATTAATTTCCATTCATCACTGGATACCAGTATGGCCGACATTTTATTTTTCCAACTCAGTGCATCTGTAACCACATTGCCTTTTCCAGGCATGTAGTCAAGCTCCAAATCCATGGATTGACGATGTTAGTCACACCTTCACTGTTGGAGGTTTACGTTACAATATGAAAAGATATAATTGAGGCTATTGTGATCTATATAAACCACAAAGTGCTCACCCAATAGATAGTGTCTCCAACAATGTAATGCACATACAATTGTTGCTCGCTCGAGGTCATGTGTCTAGTAATTTCTCTTGTGAGGCCTCAACAATAGAGATCCATACACAAAAATATTTTCTTTCTATTGTAACACTTATCCTTGTCCAATTCCTGATGCATCGCATAAGACGATATAACCTTTTCTATGTTTTGGATGAATCCAAATAGGTGTCGATTCAACCATCCCTTCAAGGTTCTAAAAGGATTTCTCACATTATTTCGACTACATGAACATAACTCCATTTTTTGTATGACTAGTAAGAAGTGAAGAATGACATGAGACATCCGGTATGAAACACCTATAATATGCAGCCATCCCCATGAAACTCTTGATATCAAAAATGTTATTGGTATTCACTATGGAATCTACAACACTACCCTTTTAGGGTCAATAGATACTCCTGATTCTGAAATATTATGACCCAAGAAGTGGAATCTATCAATCCAGAATTCAAATTTAGTAATTGTGGAATAAATATGATTCTCTATCACTGTTCTTATAATGATATCACGATGTTTGGCATGGTCATTATGAGTGTGTGAATACACCAAGATTTCTTCCACAAAGACCACAACAAAAGAGTTTAAATAGCAATGAAAAGCACTATTCATAAATTCCATTAAAATGGTAGGTGCATTCGAATGACCAAACAATATGACCAGATACTCATAAAGACCATACCTATGGAAATATTTACGAGGTGTGTCTGAATGTCTGACTTTCCCATGATGATAACCTGATCTTTGGTCAATCTTAGAGAACACCTTTTCTCCTTAAAGCTAGTCATAGAGATCATATATTCGAGGAAGTGGATACCAGTTCTTTATCATAAGCTAGTTAAGCCTTATTTAAACCATTCACAAATGGAGAGTCACATCCACCATATTAGTAAAATTCATGGGTGAACCCCATGAATTTGTATTATGCCATATAAAGCCTTTGGCCTCTAAGACCTCCATCTACTGCTTCAGCTCCTTAGTCTCAGTAGGTACCATCCTGTTGGGAGTAATGGATGCTAGATCTACTCATATACAATAACAATTGTAAAATCTACCACTATCTTAGGAGGTAATACAGAAAATTCATCCAGAAAAAATCCTTTAAAATGATCAAATTCTAGAGGGAAATCAGTATGAATAAAATCCTGATCCTCTATGAAATGATTTTCAATCTGGCTGGTCAGTCCCCCAAAACTATGATGCTTCAGTCCCGCTCTACTAGCCTGAACATCCCACATTCCATTCAAAGGATAACTATATCCTTATGGTGATGTAAAAGAAACCCTTCGATGATAATAGTCTACAAAGGAATGATTGTGGACCAAACAGTCCATCTCAATAATGACATCGAATTCAGTAATATAGAGAAAAAAAAGATTCCAGAGGAATGGGTAAACGCCTACCTCAAAGTGATGTTCCTTGAACTGGAGTATGTCCCCCCGTCCTTATTCCAAAATGTGTATTGAGGGTTATTACACCATAGTGGTACTGTAAATCTATTCTGAGACATTCAATAGTAGGGAATTAAATAAAAGAGATTGAAGAACCTTTATCAAACAATGAAGAGAAAATAGAAGAGGCTACAAGAATTGTACCTCGTACTGGAGATGTTCCCACAACATGATCCTTAGGTTTCACCTATAATGCATGCATCTATCCTGATTCATGACCCTATGCAATAGATGGACTACCATGATCTTGACTACTCTGTTGGCGTTGTTAGTGATCAAGGATCGAACTACCATGGCCAGAACCTCCTCCTCGATCAGACCTACCTACAATACTCGCACCTAACGCAGTGCAAAAGAACATTCTCCTAAAGGTGGGGTTGAAGCAGATCCATTTCCACTCGAAGCTGGTGGAAAGGTCATGAAAAAGAACTGAATATGACCCATACAACAACAATACCAACACTCTATAGGGTATCTTTCAGACTGGGGATTCATATACCATTGTTTTCCAAAATGGTGACGCACTAAAGATCTATAAAACTAGATACTTTGGATACCACTACCCCAATGCTAAACATCAAGGGAACATTTCCTGCCACCACAAGAACTACTAGCCTCACATGCCAGTGATCCTTTAAACCCAGTACTCGCTTCATCCATCAAATTACGATCAATTATAAGGGCATGATAAACAATTTTAGTGAATTTTGGAAGATGAAAGACATTCACCAGAGTTCGGTTGGCGTAATAAAGCCCTTCCTCAAAACATCTACCACACAAAATCTCATCACCGATTAGAAGCAGTTGAATGTGATGTAAATTAGTGAAACATGATTAATATTACATAAATGACATTAAACCCTACTCGATATGAATTTAATCTCTAGCTCTATCAGCTCTCAAGTATTGAGGAATGAAATGATCATTAAAATAATTCTGGAAGTCAACCCATAACATGCCCTGATGTTGTCTGGCATGTGTAATGACATCCCACCAAAGCTTGGCCGAATCCTGTATCATGTATGTTGCAATCATGACTCTCCACTCTAGAGGCATTTCCTTATGCTCAAAGTTATAAATCATGTCCTCTAGCAATGTCTCAGTTTCCTGAGATCCACCATCCCCTGATAAAGTAGAAGGATGATGCTACTGAAACTCGCGGGTTAGATAAACCATACTAGATGAAACCCATGGAGCAGCAATCATGGACTTCATCATACATAAGAAAGTATAATGGACAGGATAATCAAGGCTTGGATTAGGTACAATAGTCGTTGAATCATGTCTTACTCCTGGAAGTAGTATTAGCGGCTCAGGGCCCACCATGTCTGGATCAGTGTGGTCACCACACTCCTAGAAAACGACATGAGGACGTCGTGGCGGTATTGGTCTACCAATTCCTAGAAAACACCTTAGAAAAAGCATAGAATCTAGTATATAGAATCACTAATATAAGGAAAATGTAATAAAAATCACAACCAAAGGCATACTACCCAAACTACCCACTTAGACGGTGAGGTATAGGTAAGTGCTCAAGTAAAAGTTTCATGTCATTTAACCGTTAATTCTATAGTTCTCTCATTTACCTTTCATAAACATGATTGGTTTGGATACAGATGTGCAACCAATCCATTATTGATCTTACGACTCACATTATAATGGATAGTCATTTCTAATAAATTAGTGTCGATACACCTATCACAAAAAACGACACCCATTTTCTATTAACATAATGTCTTGACATAGTAAATTACTCATTCTAAACCATGAGGTCCCATACTCCTCATGAATTAAGACAGTAGATCACTCTATCAGATCCAATTTAATATAAGTACAATAAACTATAACTACATCATCCAACAATCTTAGGTATATCAAGAAATTCAAGGTAGTAAAATGCACCTATATGGCCGGGCAATATGCATGACATGTGAAATCTAGATGCCTATGATGATTCTTGTAGAAATAATCCATGCCATCATATCATCGGGAAAAATATGAAATCTATTACCAAAGAGTAATAACCAAAAAAACCACACAACACGTGAGTCACCTGACGTTGAAATAATATCAACTCTTATAGGCAAAATAGAATAACTAATGCATTATGGGTAATAAGGATTTTTCCCAAAAATGGGTTTACAACACCCAAGCATGGATTATGACCAATTACCAAGTGTTCCTATTCTCTAATATATTTTCTCCAAATATCCAGGAAATAATAGAAACCACCTCTGAAACCAAATTGTGAAGACCCAAACCTAGATGCCACTTAACGGGTGCCCCGAGCACAGTTGGCCACATGGACTAAAGTGCATCTTCCTGTACACCAGAGGCTACCGAGTAGTAGAGAGGGCCTAGGGTGTGTCCGTGGGAAGACAATTACCTCATAATAAGAGTTTATAATAGTGGAAAGGATATAAATGAATAGTAAATAGTTCAATAAATATTATTAAATAGTAGAAGCAAACTAAGGCAATGTATAAACAAGAATAACAATAACTATATCAACTAGAAATGTGATGATGTAATGTCATGCCTCTACAATGATGGAAGGAAATCATACAAGACAATAGGAATAACATGTTCGATAAGGTAAAATAAAAAAAGGCTACTCAAAGCATCCCAAGATCCAACTCGGTCATCTACTATCAAGCTCCACCCTATCAGTACCCAATCTTGTATTGGAATCTGCCTGCTTCCCTTTGTCAATACCTACAACCATGTAATCTACACTAGGTATAAAAAATCACATTGAGAGGGTAAGTGATAAATCTCAATGGGCCATCACATACGGTGTTTGTAACATCTATCCCATGTAATGGAATATATCAGTGTGCATGAATATATATAATGTAAAGAATTCATTACAAAATAACTAAATAACCAAGTACCTACTACAACCCTCAACTGGTGTCTGAACATGAAACTAGTTAATTAATTAATCAATTAACATTTATTGTTAATTGGTAATGTGAGGCATAACCAACACTGACATCACCTCCTGATAGTTTAAGTAGTGAAGGTCCCAAGATGTAACAAGGAAACTAAAAAATGATATCTTGTGAGGGAGTTCCAGGGTAAAAACCAAGGCAACGTAAACTCACTAGAAGATAACCCAGTTTAATGAGAGTCTAGATAAGGAGTAAAACTGAAATACAAAGAGCGTAATCCTAGTAATTCCTCAATAAGGCTCATACTGAGTCTAATGTGATCGACCTAGGTAACAAGGATAATAAAAGACATGGCCCTATGGAATTTCACTATGGAACCTACTAGCCAATTCTGGATCAGAGGTGTGTAATCGTGGTATCCTATAATAATGATAGGGACCAAAGAGTAGTATACCAGGGATCCAATGAAAATATAAGAACTAATGTCTAGATGGGTATCAACCTAGGAAAACTGTATCCTTGAATCAGAATGGGTTTCTGAAGTCCCAAGGTATTCTCATATTAGAATACAAGGTGATATCTAGTCACCCAATTCTTATTTGAAATTATAATCATGTAATAATTCATTTGGTTCATGTATTTCCTTCCATTAGCATAGATAGTTCATGTAGATTTGAAACCATTCGTCCAAGCCCTGTCTTCCATTAGTGTGGATAGGCCAAGTGGCGTTGAAACCGTTTAATCAAGTTTGATTTAGCCATTAAGGCTTACACAATTATTTAGGATCACTCCTCTACCTTCTATAAACATGGAAATTGGTGATACGGACATGTATCCTTTAATAAATCTCTTTTAATAAGTCCATGTTATATACTCAGTATAATTGTCATTTCACATTTCATATTTCACATTTAATAAACATTTGTATGATCTTTCCTTAGGTGGGTCAAGTGGTGAGCATACATGGTACATTCCATTATGAAAATATCACTAATAAAAATATTTTTATGATAAAAGACTCACCTTTATAATTGTAAATTAAAGGCACATAGGAACGGTGGCTCAAACGTGTCAAAATACAAAAACCCCCATTAAGGAAAAACCTTTGATATGAGGTTGATTGAGTTGTGGCTGAAACCACTAACAACTGATCCCATAATTGGAAAGAGCATATACATACAATTATAACATGTATAATCATTTTATGTTAATTGAAGAATCATTTTCCAACAAAGCTTGTGTTCCCCACAAAAATATTCCAAAATCAATGAACTTCGGGGATGAGTTATATACCACCAACCTTAGGGTTGCACTAGCCGCCCCCTATGGTATCAGCCCTTGATTTTACTCATACTGGATTATATTTAAGAAAAGTTGAAAAATTATCAAATGGAGATAACTAGGTTGAGAGTGAATTATAAGAAGAACAACTAAGGTGAACTTGAGTACATACCACTGCACGTCCAACATGATAAACAAAAGCACAATCAGATGCGGGACAAATGAGATCTCTTGATTCCAATTTTGGTTCTTCAAAATGCTCCAAAATGAGAGTGAATTAGGTCAGTATCACATAAACCAAGATTAGGGAAGAAGGGGAAGGTTTAATAGAAAATTAATGGTGTTTTAGTTATTTTAAACATGTTTTTAGCATGCACACGGTATGTCCACATGATTTGTCAAACCATGCCCAAAATGTGCAAGATGGTTATGCTAAAACCTAGGAAAAAGGGGAGTTCACATGATTTGGATTCACAGCTATGTGAATTCCGTGCATTGTTCCACTATTCGGTAAAATACAATTCGAACGGTTAGGCAAACTGTGTTCTAACCATGCGTAAACAGTGAATCTTGGCCTGTTTTCCCCAAAAAGTGGTGTTTGGAGCTCCCAGCAAGCCCCAAACACCATCATAACATTTCAAACTCATTATGGATCCATATTGGGTCCATATTAATGTTTTAGACAAAAAATTAAATGATACTTACCTATGTGAAAAACAGGGTTATTGCAATCATGGGATTTAACTCATGTGATTCTTCGAGCATATACAATCCCCTTTCGCTGGTGAGCTGGCCTCTATGGTGGAATGTTGACCACTGTGGTCCCTCATGATCCTTGGGATGATTCCTTCTAGGTGGATCGATGGATATCTTATTTTTTATGTAATACCACAAAAATTTATCAATGTATAATATTCTAGGCCACTTAGTAGTTGCAGCATGCATGTACACCTCTCTTCAACATCCAATCCCATGAACATTTATTTCTCTTTTCATCTTCTTCACATTTTATTTGGATAATGAATCCCAATGAGAATTAATAATCCTCAAATGAATGGCACTTCACATTTCTTTATTTTTTTAAATAACGTGTCACCTTTGACACTAGTTCTTAGAACATAATTCTAGTTCAACAATCATTTTATTTTTTACAGATAATTTCCATAAATTACATCAAATGTAATTTATTGAGTCCATAATGATTCTAAAAGTAACATTATCTTTGAAAAAACATCATCATATCGATAGAAGTGAGAAATTAACATCTCATTGATCACCATTGTCAACCAACAATTATTGACAGTACTTGTCAACTGATACAATGTATAATAAAAGTGGGATTTTCACTGAGTCAATAACAACTCTTTACTCACCACCACGTGAATAATTCTTTTAACATACACATATTGAAACAATATTTAAAAAATTTCACACTATTCCAAAAAATCCCCCCCCCCCTTTGTATTTTGTTTTCAACATATCATAGTAACACAATTTGTAAGAATCAATATATCTCCCATTATTTTCTCTGCCGAATTAGAATCCAAATGTTAAGGTTTAGTGGGGACTGTTCAAAAAAAATTTCTGCACCATTTATAGAACATCATCTTTAATATTTATGATATTGGGATTATTTCACATGGTTGACATAGCAAATAGCCATAAGTTAATAAACTCTTTGTCAACTTGGGTTATCCCAATGTAGAAAAAAAGAGAGATATGACCATGATTTTCATTGTTGTCTATAAACAACCATGTTTGTGAAAGTATACAAAAAAATATTCAGTTATTATACAAGGGGATGGAAATAATTAGATTTATCAATTAAATTCTAAATCGTTCATATACTACACAAAAAATATTAAAAATTTCAAATTCAATGATAAATCTCCCCCTTCATCCTATCTTGTAATCAATCAAGCTCTCGCCCTGAATTAACATGATAAATACAATTAATTACATGTGAAGAAAGTGTGATTGGAATACCTCAACTTTCAACTTCTAGAGATGAAATGAATTTCAAGATGTTTAATGAAATAATCCTAAATATCAACTCCTTCATAATTTCTACCCCTCAAGGGGTGATATCTTATTGATTTAACTGGGTGGAAAATATCATTAGATAATATTCAAGATATCATTTTGATAAATTGTCACTATGGAAGATTCCATGTATTTATCAAAGAATGTGAATAATAAGTAGAAATTGTTTTTCTCCACTTTTTCCATTCAATTATCATCTTCAGAATGACCTTCACATTCCATTACCTATATTTTATGAACATATATATAACAAATTTATAAAGGAATAATATGGAAGGCATGTGAGCTTCTTAATAGGAGAAATGGGTCTGGGAATTTCCTCTCCACTGAAAAAATTAATACCTTGTAGTGTTAATGTGCCTAGTACACTTCATTCTAATTTATCCTTTCGATTTTAAATTTTGATCCTTTATTTTCATCATTTTCCCTTTTCTTCCATTTACCATTAACATGTGTGTATTATTTATCCTCACTTCTTCCAAAATTGATGTCACTGAAACTTGTGCGTGTTAATCAGTTTTTTACATCTCCACTTCAGCAGGTAAAATAATTATATAATTATCTTCATTATTTCAATCTTTCCTACACCGTCCACATAATACTTGTGATACACTTGAGTTGAGATGTGTTGAAAATCTATCTTGAAATTTGGATTTTTCTTCATTTAGAATAATATGTAATCCCATTTCCTTAGATTTATCTTGTACTTTATCTTCAACTTTTTTACAATTCCTTAGAAACGTAAAATAGATAAGGCCAGATAACTAAACACTCCTTCACATTTTCTAGTTTGGAGCTACCACATGGAATCGTCAGTGATTTTATGTTACCCTTCATAGGAATCTTATCAAAATATTCTTCAGGAATGTCTTCAATTTACCATATCTTATTTTGGATTGATTCACCATTTAATTTGTACTTTCCTCCATTAATTTACATGGTTTGATGGTAGTGATCCATTGAATGGCCTATATTTCCGCTGTAAAAGTTTCTTTTCTTGATTGGAATGACATTATTTGAATCCATAATAAACTTCTTATAGGGAATAGTTTCTTTCAATGTTTCCCTGACTTCATTGTTACACATATTCCCAATGGAATACATTTCAACTATGGTTCTTTTCTTCTAAATTTATTGTGTCCTGTTCTTCTAATCAATATATGCATCCTGAAAGGTTTGAATAAACTAGAACTCATCATAACTGTGACCACGTCTGTTGCAATTATCACAAAAGTCTTCAATATTTTTTAATTTATTCTTTATAGGAAGATTCTTTTTCAATTGTGTATTATAAATTTTCTTTGCAGGATGCTTCATTTATTTACATCTACATTCAATGAATGTAGGACTTCCTTAATTTTCATATGCTGACACATTATTAGAAAAACTAATTTCGTGATACCCAAACTTCAAAAAAAACCAGCAGTATCCAATACGCCTCTTTCTTTTTCATGTAATATCAGTCTAGCAAGATTCTGTGCATTTTTTATTATGGAATTGTCATTATTTCAATAGATCATAAATTTTGTAATTAATATACATAATCATGCCAGTATCCACTCATGATGTTTTGATGGATTTATCAGCATTTTTATCAATCCAAATCTTCCCAGATTTTAGATTTGAACCTATACTTGTAGAAGAAATTGCATTAGTAGAAATATAAATAACTGGGTTATTGGATAACTTTTTCTTGGAGGATGTTCCCATTGAATTAGAATATAATCTAATACTCTTTATGTAGTAATTTTACTAAATAATGTCTTGAGTGGAATCATCTCTTCGTTCACTTATTTGGGAAGTTCCTTCTTGTGGAGATTTCTCATTCGTCATTTTCACCTACATTTATAAAACACTTTATGTTGAGAGAGTTCTTCTCATCCTCAGCAGATCTCATCATATTTTACCAATTCTCCATCTCCATTACCAATTGTTTACCATGGAAATTTCTTAATTCTTTCAAATAAATTTCATGCTCCTTTACCTTGTTCCGTTTTTATTCGAGTCGAACAAATTTGCCACCCATATAAATGTTGTGAAAATTTTCAAATGCAAGGAATGCTTCTAAAAATAATATCTGAAAAAATTCATTCTGATAAACACTTCATAAAATTTATTAAGAAAATAAGTAAATAATCCATTTAAAAGAGAAATTGTTTCTTCCAATGAATTCAAATTTTTTGTGAGGTTATTGAAAATACCAACCCTTTTAACCAATTCCTCTTACATGGAATCAGATTCTTCTTCCAGTTGTAATTTTTCATCATTATGAATGTTGATACTTGTTGAATTATGACATTCCACTTATCTAGGCTTATTATTTACATGTTATTTTAGTTTAGAATGAATATCACTAATTGATCTATCATCATCACTTCTTGACCATGCTTTATTATAGGAGACATAATAATAAAAATAATTATACAATGAATTACATTCTATTTTACCTTTAGTAGCAGGTGTCTCTACATTAGAAGTATGATTCTTCTTCAACTTCCTTCCCCGTTTATTATTCATATTCTCCTATGTCTTGGAATGAATATCTATTTGAGGTTTCTCCCTCCTTTCTAATAATATAACGTAGATAATGACTTCCTTGGATATTTACAGGTAACCTAGGTTCTGATTCCAATTGGAGTTCCCAGATCAATGTGAAATCACATAGAGGTGTAGTGGTTAATCAGTTATCCATTTAATATTTTTTCAAATTTATTCATTTCAATTAATCCTCTATTTTTTGTAAAATCCTCGATCCATTATTTGGGTGTATCTCAACCTTACCTCAAATGATGCTATAAATTCAAAGGCACTGAACATTAGGATTTACATGGTTCATTAGAAAGACCTAATCCTTGCTGTGTTGGTTATTTTCCCCCACAAAAACAGTCCAGTATAATCAAATTTACAATTAAAATAGTCAATAAAAATTCACACTATATCTCCCCTAAGTTGAATATGAGATTATTTATACAATATCTCTCTATGTTACCAAAATCTCACTTGCCTACTCCAAACTCCAACTGACGACTTCTTCTCCTGAATCACAGAATATCGGTCTTCCCTGATATCATATGATTGGCCACCTCCTTTCATTGACTCTTTGATTCACTTTATATTGATATGATGGTCTTACCTCATGATATTACTGAATCACACGTACCCATTTTCCTGTTCAGTAATCTTTAACTGCCTTTGGTATGGTCAGTTGACCTTGCTCATTAATTTTGATAACTTGTATTGATCATTTTCCTCTGTGAAACTATGCTCAGACAATTCGTCCTTATTATGATGAAGAACCAACTGCACATAAATGTATGAATATGGTGAAAAAAATATCCTCGATAACATTAATATACAATAATGATATTTCAAAATATCCACCATATCAATCTTCTTAAATTCTCATGAACTATCATCTCAGATATAAGATCAGCTATTAATTATGACCGGATTTCAGTCTCAATGAAAATCCTCTTCATTCATGGGTTTCATGGAATCCGAAACCAATTTCCACAGGTATCTCCAAGACTTATCACATTTTCATGTGATTATACATGATTGTATAAATTTATAATGGGTTTCATGTAATCCCTAACACACACTATTCATATAAATCAATTTTTTTGGTTCAATGTGTGTGTGTCATGCTTTTGCACATACACTGTCTATATGGTTTATTATTGCTCAATATACACAAAAAGATCATAATTCAAATACACATGTATAAATTCATATATCCTTGGTTTATTTTTTTATGCGACCTGAAGTACATCCCTATAATCTTTTTAAACCAACTATTTATTAAAAAATTATTTCTTGTTTTCTTTTCAAGATTGAAATGTAGATGGTCTCAACTCATGCACAAGGATGCATGTTCATAATTCATGAACCCTCTACAATTATTTAATAACCAAAGAGATCTGAGGTTTCATCATTTTAAGCACATGACTGTATGAATATACCCACTTCCCTTTAGTCACATGCTTCCTCATGCCTCTACATCCATATCCCTACATTTCATTTCACTTGGTTTGGATGAGTTTAATTCCCGAGTGTTTGGATATATGTACTAACCACCATTATGAAAACATATCCTTCACATTTGTCCAAAAATACACATTTACATTCATTATTCTCCTTCCAGATAATATCCTATAAAAGTGGGGTTCTTGAACAAACAATAAGAGAGTGTTTACGTTTGTGAGGGCTTTGGGGTTCACAGTTCTTTCTTCATGGAAGAGGTGTATATCTCAGGTGTCTTCTACACACAAGAGAAGCATGGTTCTTTGGAATGTATAATAAGGGTGTGATTGAACCTATTTTGTACCTATGGGTTCTTCTACATGAAACACCACAAGGGTTTGGGTAAACCTATCGCGCATATGTTATTTTCCTTCACACAGAGGGTACGGTCTTCCATACTTCTTGAGGATGCTTCAAGAGTGAATAACACTTGTTGAAGGCCTGCAAATTATTCTCTTCATGAAGCCTCGATGTCTTATAGATATTTTATTTCCTTTTGGGAAATAATAGCACTAAGATGATCTATTTTTGAAAACAAGTTCTCTTATGAATAAGGGAGAAACAATGTTCTTCATATCGGGACCTCTCAATATACAGGCAGGGATTAGAGTGTTTCTCCCTATTCAATTCCCATGTCATACTTTATTGAAATAACACCATTGAATGGTTGAGAACATCGACCTAGAAATAATTAAATGTAGATGATATATTCCAATAAAACTAGGATATTTTATTTTGATCGAAAACTTTTTCTTTTGTTGTATTCCTCATATTCATGTTTTCATGAACAAATGTATGTATTATATTTTAAATCCACTCTTGAATCCATGTGGCATCAAAAACTCCATTTTCCATCAGCGAAGCCTTATTCCTTGAGATATTGTATGAATGTGTGTTGATGATTGCATGCATTTTCTCATTATGATCAATAGAAGTTCATTATATTATCAGGATCTTCCATGGTGGTCTAGACATGGTATTTCATCAGATTCGGTGAGTAATAGTGACTTCGGATAGCGTCAGAGGTTGAAGATGACGACGTTATTGTCTTAAAAGGTCACAGGAGCATCAAATGACTCGCGTTCAAATGTGTGCGATGTGGGATGGATGAGAGGAAACAATTAAATCCATCTAAAATGTGTGAGAGGATGGTCGAGCGAGATATTGTATTAGATGGACGGACGAGATGACATCCATATTTTTCAAAATATTGTCCCTCATCAAAAATATAGAAAGCTGTCGTTTATGTATCATCCCGCTCCATGAACTGGCTAGATTACTCTTCCCTCCATAGTAATGCCCCGTAAAATGTTCTTCTGTGGGCACAATCTGTGCCCAAACATTGCATGGGCTACGGACCACCTAGGCATGAGATTGAGCTTGTGTACTCTTTAGGGATTGGACATTCCCATCCCCCTCATGGACCAACCTCCCTGCTGCATAGATAACCCATGTGGTCCCACATGCACCTTGAGATGAGGTAGGCTAGATGGCTTGTGGGATGGGCCAATTGTTTTAAATAATCCCATAAAAAATTCTTCTATGTGAAAAATGCATGGCCACATAGTTGTAGAAACATGTATGGCCACCTCTCTTCAAATTCTATTCCCATGAATTTTTTTTCTATTTTCCTCTTGTTCATTTTTTTGTACATGAATCTCGAAGCAAATAAATCATCATCAAATGAATGATAATTCCACTTTTGTCTTTGTTGTAAACAATTTGTATCCTTTGACACAAGTTCATTTAACATTATTCAAGTTCTAAAACATCTGATTTTGAGTGGAGAATGTTCATTCTTGACCTCCAATGTCATTTCGTGAGTCCATAATGATTATCCAAGTAACATTATCTTTTAAAAAACTTCACCATATTGTTAAAAATTAGATATTACCATCTCATTGGTCGACATTGTCAACCAACCATTAATACCAGTACTTGAAAACGAATATAATGCATAACGAATTCATGCTTTTCACTGAGTCAATAACAATTCTTTACTTGCCACCACATGAATCATAATTTTACCATACACATATAGAGTCATTATTGACAAAAAAATTAACAACTATAGCCAATAATTTTCCCAGGTATCATTGTAATTTTTTATCATTTGATATAATAAAAGTGTATTGGGAAGGCTATCCTGAGATACTTCTTTTGGATCCTTGTATTCATGTGCGAAAAAAATTGTACTGAATCATAGAGGTAGTATCATCATGATTATTTTAATTATCATGAAGTATTTAATATTTTATCAAATAACACACATGTTTTATTGAAGTTAATTTAGGTGATTAAAGAACACGATAATAGTTTTCACCAAACATCATCAATACTTCACATTTTATCCACATAATAGGGAACTTTATATCTCAAAAATTGAAATCACATTCATAAATATTCATGATATTTTCCCGCCTTTAATGTGAGGTTTTGTGGGAAATTACCATGGAAATATATGGTTTTCCAAGGACCCCAGCTATGGAATCAATTTCATTTCCATCTACATCCAAATACTTGTGAAATCATTATAAAGGAACCTTAATTTCGATGTTCTTCATTAGTCCATAAATGGTTGCTATGAAAACATCAATCCCCAAAGACCTGATGTAGTTGTTCGTCTGGTACATCCCTTAAAAAATTATTTCCTTCAATAATTAGCATTCCACTATGATATTAAACCTCCACTTCATCCATGAATTTTAGATATAAAATTTTTCAACAAAAACATTCATTGATACCCGTTATTGGCCCCCTATCACAGATATTACCCTATGTGGAAGGGGTGAATAAGAGTAAACTGAATTTAAAACATTTCTTTTGAATTTAATGTTATTATATCAATGTGAGAAACACTTATATCTCTCCCTTAATTTATCATTATAAGTAATAAAAGTGGAAACAAGAACATATATAACATTACTTGGTTCACCCAAAAAATGATAGTCCATGGAGAATGGAAATATCATGTTTCAATTCACCTAAAACACAATAACAAATAAATTACTTTTGGTTTACAAAATATATTTGTATATTTTACCCTCCATGCTCAATATAATAACAATTGGTAAATAATAAATACCTCCCATTATAAGGAATAACTCATTACTCGTTGAACTTTTTATTCTTCATGATATATGAATGTAAACAAACACCGGGTGTATTGTTTCACTTATTAATAATCCAATGATTTTCTAGTGAGATCAAGATATTGGAATAACATTATTATTCATCACTTTTTAATTTTCCATCCATTCTTTAAATTTCCAAATAAATTTGTATTATATGATTATTTTTTTATAATCTCATTATCTATTATAGAATTTTGGATCATGTGTGAATTAAATATGCACCTATCACAACATAATAGTTCTTTCGAAACCACCCATAAGTCCTCCATTACTTCTTATAACCTCTACATGTTCTTCATTAAACCAATTTAACCCATTTATTGTGTGAATTTAGTTATCATTTAATCCTACATCCTAAAAAATATAATATCACATAGAAATATTCTTGAGATATGGTCTAAAATATAGACACATGATATTGGTACATTAAAATCGTGGTAAATTCATTAGAATATATAAATTATTCAACTATATCAACTAAAAAACCAAAACTTTCTTTCACAACTTCACACATGTGCACTGAAAAATCAACAAGGTGACAAATAGGTTGTGGTTCTCTCTATATAGTAATTTTGGGTATCTTAAAAATAAAACTCCATGCCTAATGTAATAGACTTCTAATTTCAATGATCTTTATATTTTTCCACTACCACCTATACATTGTGGTGATCAATGATTTGAACATTTCCATATTCTTTGTATTTTCCTTCCATGAGATGTACTTATAGATGACTTTCTAGACTTAATTCATTTTTTAGTAACCCATATAACAACTTAATTTTTCTAAAATATTAATTCAATATAAAAACCTTAAAAAAATATAGATGGTTGTCTTCAATATTAATTTATAGGTTTTTTTCAACAAATAAATCTCTTACCATTAGGGCTAAATAAAACATAGAGACATCTCTTATGTTATACTCATCATTAAAATTTAGGGAAAGGAAAAAATAAAAAAGTAGTGAAATAAAATGATCTATAAGGGAAAACACATCAATCATTCATCTAAAGGGTTATATCATAAGAACCTATGAAACATGGGCATTATATAAATATTTTATTAAAAATAATAAATAATAAGAAAACATTTCTATATAATAGAAGGAAATGTAATATAAACTGATGAAAAATATACACCAACATGAGAGTGTGGAAACGTGAGAAAATTATCACCATCCATGGATAATAAAATACAAATAAAACATAAAAATTTAGAATAAGAATAATAATAAGTAATAATAACATTATAAACATGTTTAAATGAAAACTGATCCACATATAACATCAATATGAATAAGCTAATCATCTGTGGGCCTTACCGGACTTGGTCTTACCACACATGTTCCCTTAGTATTGGTATTACCACACATGTATCATTAGTCATGGTATTAACATATGTATTTATTTTTGGTTTTGGATCACCTACTAGGTACCCTTGGTTATGGGATTACAACCCATGTACCATTGAGCATTGGATAACATCCCACATATTCTTAGTGTAAGGATATCCCCTCATATAACATTTTATGCTCCTGAGATATAGACTATACCAATGAATTAGTGGGTGATATAGGTCCCCATGAATCTCATAATGATAAAACATATTCCCGTGTTTATAGACTTGTAATTCAAATTTCATAGCAGGAAGAACCTAAGGATATAAATTGGGTTTAATAAAATTTCAAAATAATATCACATGAAATTTCTTCAAGAGTTAGATTAGTTTATACCCAAAACAAAATCATGAAAAAAAGTATTTCACAATGGAAATTTGGTGGTTAATTATAAATAATAACTCTTAAAGAGATATATATTTTGGATATAATTAGGAAAATGGAATCAAAATCGTGAAAATAGATTTAAAAAAAAATTCATTCTTTATTATATGAAGATTAAGTTATCAGTCACCTTCAATTTTTTTTCAAGAGTGTAACGTGATATTTTAGAATAATATATTAAATTAAAAAAAATTAATGTATAGAAGAAAAATAAATAATTATTTTACTAAGTTTATGGTGTGTGGAAGATAAAAAATGTTATCGTAAAAATTAAACAACTGTTTTATTAAAAAAACCTTTATTGAAATCCATATAATTTAAAATTTTAATAAAAATTCCTTTCATAAAATTTATAAACAATAAAAAATATCTTTATAAATAATACATGTTAATATTTTAAAATAATAATGGGGAACAATGGGATGAAGAAAAAAAATATACATGATAAATAATGTTTTTTTGAAAGTATGTGAATTATTCTAAACAAACTTTTACTTTTAGAGGAATGAAATTCATCGAGCAGAAATCTTGGATATAAAAATTTAAATTTACCAAGAGTGAAAGATAAATTATCACATAATAAAATATTTTTTTGGAATAATGAAAACATAGAATAATGGTGTTCAAGGGTGAAAATTATATCTCAACTAATGAATGTTTGAGGTATCGAAATTCTTTATGACAATGGTTTTTATTGAATTGAATGTAAATGAAAGATATAAATTTATTTGTTTTTTTAAATCCCATCAATTTAATTAAATAATTATGAAAACAATTTTATGGAACTACATACACCACATAATATAAAATAATTAGTTAATTCAAAATATTACTCAAAGAATGAAATGTGAGATGATAATCCCTTTTGAGTTGGATTAATTTTTAATTGAAAGTTCATGAGGGAGATAACATGAAATAGAACATTAAAGACAATGGATTTAAAGATAAAAAAGATACAATATATCAAATAACTATTATATACATAATATAATATAAATTGGTCAACAATATTAAACACATTTCAATGAAATAATTTTTTTGATCAGAAATCAGTACCCTAACTATTGGTTTCAATTAATGATAGAATAATAAGAAGTCCATGATTTGTTTATTTAATTTCAACAATACCTTTTTTTAGCACAGAATTTGAATAAATTTATATCATTAAAACATAAAAAATGATCAAAAATATAATTTTAATAATTATTTATAATGATATATTGTCATTTTATGAATATTTTAGTTATGATTTGGGATGATGAAATCAATCACAATCTTGTTTTGTGAAATTTACTCATATAATAATATTAATTTATAATGTTTGTTAATATTAAATAAAAAATTTAAAAACCATATAAATGAAATATATTACTTATTATTATTATATAACTTTATAAAATATATTTTTATAATCTTTTATATAAGGTCATTGATGAAAACAACATGTCATTTCTGGATGTGGTAGTCTACATATACATTGGGTGATGTTTTCATTTTTTTCAATGGATGGAAAGAAATAAGGTCCATAATTATTTTGATTTTGAGATTTATAATTGATATATATATATACCATATTTATTTATTCCAAACATTCTTATTAAAATCCATGTATGGTGGTTGTAAAAGATGAGACATGTTTTCTATAGAGGTAGTAGTCTACATGTATGCATGAGTGACATTTTATTTTTTCTGGTGAATAAGACAGAACTAAGATATATAATCTTCCATAATTCAATAATATAAATTAAATAGTTAATATAATATTTACTAATCAGATAAATTATTATAACCATCCATGTGAGGTGGTGATGAAAAAAATATACCTTTTATACGGGCTGTAGTCAACACATATGCAACGAGCTGTACATTGATTATTTAAATTATTATGAAGATGTTAGAAAATTATAATTTCATAATCATTTCTAGATTTAATTATAATTATGATACTAATTTAATAATTTTTCTATTCTGGGAAAAGATATTTGAGATGTAGAAGAATAAATAAGGAAGCATAAAAGAAAGAGTGAATATGATTTTTTACCTTACACTTCTGGAAAACTCATGGACCCAAATTATAGTAGTCTGTTAATTAGTCCATCACATTTATGAATAGGAATATATCATTGTGAATTGTTTTGGTAATAATTTTGTTGAGCTAAAAATAATATGGTGTATTGATAATAGGGGTTGGGGTGTGGAACCTTAATAAGTGAGAGGGGTGAATCTTTTGATGTGACCAAAAAATTAATGATAATGACATGTCATTTTGAAGGAATATGGATAAAAAATGTAAAATAAAGGATATATGGAAATATTTTTTGATAAATAACTCATTAAAAAATAAGGGATATGTTTTGAGATATTTTAATCTATTTTCCCTAGATTTATTTTTTTCTTATTTTATTTTTACTGCGATATATTATTTTTTAGCACGACAACTTATATGAGGAATAAAAATAATTTTATACAAAAATATAATACCTATATAATTATTAATATAGTTAAAACCAATTTTTAAAATTCCATTTCAAGATTTGGTAAAAATTTATTTCAAAAAAAGTACACATAAAACACCAAAAACAATTTTTAGAAAAAATTACCTTTAAAACAAAGAAATGAATTTAAATAAAAATAATTTATAGATCTGATTATCATTAGATTTATTTTTTTATGGATACAAAAGGATAGTTATATTAATTTAAAACCAATCCAAATCTGAATGTAACCCTATAATTAAAAATTAAATAACGAGACAAAAAATTATTCTTTTATTAGAATAAAACATCAATTAGGCTCTAAATTATAACACATATGTTCATAAATTTCAAATAATGTTTATTAATTCATTTTTTATTAATAAATATATATTTTTTCTTTAAAAAAAGTTTCTAAATATTTATATGCATTTGTTTCATGATGATATCATAAATATAATATTATTTTTTCAACTAAAATTTTCAATGTTCTTACAAATATAAATATTTTTAGAAAAACCCCAAAAAATCACCGTAAGATAATTTTGACATTATGAATCTAAAAAATAAAATTTATTTAATCCAATTTAAATTATGAAACTCATTATTTTATATTTTAATGTATATAAAAAATGTAATGACAAACTAATTTTATAGAAGAGTGTCCTTTTAAACTTTATATTCTCAATATCTTATTTCATTTCAAATAATAAAAAATCAATTATAATATATTATACAATACATTTAAATGTTGTATATTATCATAATAATATTCTAAAAGGGATCAATTTACTTTTTTAATATAAAATATAATATAATTTAAAAAATATTTCTTTTAAAAACAATCCATTTAAAAATTTAATAATATTAATTATTTAACATTTAAATAAATGCTTTTTTAAATCGAATTACTACTGTTTATTTATTATAGGTTTTATTATTATTATAATTTTCCAAAAAAAATTCATCAAATATCTTTTGAATAATTTTACTTTGGTTTCACATGTGGGAAAATTTATTCCATATAGTATTTATATAATGAATAACACTTACTATAGTGTTGGGCTATTGCATTTTTACATAAATAAAATTTACCCATTTAATTTTAATTATCATTCACCAATGAAAATTTCTAAGGGAATATATAATATAGAAAATAATAAACAAATAATTTCTAACATTTTATAGTTTGTATGACTATAGAACTCATATTTTCCATTGTAATAGGGAATATATTGACACTCCCAACCATTTTCGTCAAATATGTATCCTTAACCATTTATAAGTATTATGAGTATATAGAAACATAATTTTTAAAACTTCATTATCATGATATGTTTTCTATTTTAATAATAGAATTAAAATGGTTATGAAAATCTCCTATATAATCAGTGAAAATAACCATATCAATACCAAAACTAATTCCGAGTAGTCATCCCAATGAAAACTCAATTTCAACATGTGATACTTTTAGTTAAATTATTATATGATTGTATCTACATATAACTAATTTATTTTAACCGAGTTTGTCTATGGTAATATTCCTATTAGGTTATCTATCCATCTTAGTATATCTTACATTCCCAAATTTCATTTTATTCATTCAGAAAGGTACATAAGGATAATATAAATATTTAAATTGTACCCCATGGGATTTATATACTAGGTGTACAGTTATGAAAGCCAAATTCACATAGAGTGATGATTGGGTTATTCTCTAAAAAACCATTTTAGGGTTATTACCCCTAGTTTCATCTATATTATATCAACTATTTACTTTTTTGGTATAAATATTTGTATTCCATTTCTCATGAGAAATGCACTATATAATGTCTTAATAAAATAGTATTTTATCTGATACTTATAGTTATCCATGTAGTTTTCGCTGATGTTCTCTTATCGTAGTACCCCAAAATAACTAAACCAATCCCTCAAAATAACTAAACCCTTCATTGGTACCAACTAATACAACAAAAAAAACACTCCCGGCTTCGATTCTAAAAATATATTATGTGTAACATGTAGTTGATTACCACTGATGTAGAAGGAGATTAACATTCATATATTTCACAGTAATATAAAATATAATTATAATATCACCCAATGAAAATATGATTTTGGTTTAGGGTATTTGAATATTAGTTACATAATCAAATTATTTTATAGCACTTGTGTACATTTATCTATATTCACGCCATAATAGATACCCTTATAAACATATCATAGGTAGTACGATTATTCAGAAATTTTGGAAGAGAAAACATAAGAACGTTATGAGCTCAAATTATTAGTAATGGAAAGACTTATAAAAGATGAAACAAAAGGGTTATTTAATAATCATAAGAGAAACATGATCATTGAAGATATATCTTATTAACATGAACATGGAATAAAAAGAATTTTTCATATAATACAAGGAAATTTAATATCAAATTATATATATATACCATTTAATAAATATGTTGCTGAATATTAAATTAATTAGACATTATAGAGTACATCATAGACATAAATCATCGAAATGTGGCATAAGAATAAGCATAGTCATTATCAACCTTACAAAAGTTTTCAAATAGACACCAATCTATATATAACATTGGTAGACATGGGTTAATAACTAGCATACCTTATTTTTTTGGGATAACCTCCCATATATGTTTGGGACTGGAATTAAAAACAATGTACCATTTTTCTTGGTATTAACACATGTGTACCCTTAGTCTTTAGATGACCATCCATGCGCCCTTGTGATTTTTTTACCACTCATGTAACCATAGGATTGTGATAACATCTTGGGAAACCTTGGTCATAGGATATACTCTTGAGTACCCTTCTGATTTCAGGATCAATAAACATCACAAATGCATTGGAATCGTATATTGCACAACACAACTCATAATTATAGATAATACATATGTGTGGGACATAAAATTAATCACATATCATATCATAAAAATACAGGGGAATGAAAATGTGTTACATAAAATTAAAAAATGGTGTCACCTAAAAAGACTTCATGTAATAGATTAGATGATACCAAAAATTAAACCATGAAAAAAGGATATTTCGCAAGGGAATTTAGTGGGTGATTGTTGTAATATCATTGTAAAGGATATATATATATTTTATAGATAGAAAAAAATGGAATATATATTATGAAATGTGATTTAACAAAATCAATTTTACAATGTAAAATAGAAGAATTTACAATTCACCATCAAAATATAATTTTTCAAAAACTAACATGAAATTTTTTAATGAAACATTTAAATAAATACCAATAATAGAGACATAAAAAATTCATAATGTATTTTTAGTAGAAATGTGGTGTTATGATTATTTATAAATAGAATAGGGGTTCATGAAATATAATGATAATATATGTGGAAGTAAAAGAGCTCAAAGAGGACCATAAAGTTACTCACAAATAACTATTATTGGTAGGATTGGCTAGATAATTAACTAAACTCCCAAAGTAGTTCCTATAATTTTATTCTGAATTGATTATGAAAGAAAAGGTTTATTACTAATTTATTGTGACCCAAAAATTTTATACACACAGATTTATATATCACTAATTAATAGATGAATATTCATTACTTAACGTAATGATATACGCTACAATAATATAGTTCTGGTGACTTTAGAATCTAGGATACATAAACAACTAGTTCATATGTGAACTACATCATCTCACACTATGTTATTCATAACTATAACTATTATTCTACATATCATACATAATACCCTTATTCATAACATTTGGAATGGAAAGCAAAGAAATAGGTGAACTCAAATGCTTATTTAGTCTAAAAGAGTGATCAATGAACATAACATGAGCATAAGGGTATCATAACATTGGAATAATAATTTAAAACAAGACCATACATATCATAGATCATAAATTCATATCATCGAATAAATATTATTAGTTCATAAGACATGAATCATATATTAATCGAATAACTTGAGGGATAAGAAAATAACATTGGAATATGACATTGATCTACCGAATACAAAAAGGAATAGAAAAATGTATATCATGGCTTCCCACCAAGACATTCATAACATGTTATGCTTTGGATAACCACCTATGTACCTAAATAAATCATAGTATAACCTCTCATGTACATCCTTTGTGGATTGTGATAACACCTTGTGCACCCACTTTATGGATGGGATAACATACCATGTAACCATTGACATTAAAGAACATTAATCATTACCCAATTAATTGGAGTGAAATATAGGCCCCACAAATCACATAATACATAAATATATTTGTGAAACAAGACCATAAAACATTCATCATATCATCACTTCATTACCTATGTAAGGGAAAAATGTATCACAAAATTTTAATCAATTTTTCAGAGCATAACACATGAAAATAAATGGGCTTCATAAAAATTTCATCATCATAAAAATAAAACTCCTAGAGAAAGAATAAGTATCATATATTTATTCATATCCACTATAATGTTTAAGTAATGTAAAAATATTCTATCTTAGATGGAAGGTTATTTTTAAATATCACGTAGGACATTTCTTTAAGAAAATAACCTTTTATCTTTGAAAAAACAGATTTGAAATATTAAAAATTTCCACATATTAAAAAAATTATTTTTTAAAATATCTATGAAATGTTTTAATATATTTTTTAAATAATTTTGTGGAAAAGATGTCATAAATTACCATGAATTCAGTACACATGAGGTTAATGATTCTTTTTAAAATATTCAATAAAAATATAATTGAGTCATGTTCAAAAAATGTTAACAATAATCATATTAATCCATATTTTAAAAATTAAAACATGTACAAAAATTACACAAATAATCAGTTTATAACGTTAATAATTTATTAGAATACTTTTGAAAAAATATGGACACGGAAAAAATGTATTTTAGATTGACGAGGGAAATTAAGTCGATTTTTCATAAAAAACACTTTTAGACTCTTGAGTACATAAAACGTAGAAAATTAAAAAGGAAGAATTTATTCCTAAACAATTACTATAGGAAAAGAAAATCCATGATTTTATTTTGAGATACATCATAATATTTCATCATCAAAAAACACAATCATAAAAAATCTCGATAAAATTAAGGTTATAACAAAAAACATTTAAAAAATTGTTAACTTTTCTATCATAAGACCCATATATTTTATTACCTTAGTTTGAAATTTATATATCATAATTTTTTTGACAATAAAAATAAAATAAATTAATGGTTTGTATAAACAACATACAAATTAAACAAGTTGTTATTATAGAATGTGTCCCATGAAAGTAAAAGTGAAACAAAGATCCTTTAACTTTAGTATATACATTGTTTTTACATGGTAAAACCTAAGTTATAGTAATTATTGGTTAATTTTATATATATTATAGAACCATAATAATATATATCATACAATATATTATTTACTTACAACCCTTTATAACCTGTTTATTAACTATTATCTTTCAAAATCACATTTCGGGTAATAACTACTTTGTTTTTATGTATGTTTTGGTTTGGTATTTTAATTTATTTAAAATTTATCATATTTACTTCAACAGTAAAATGTTAAAAAGGATATAAATGTAGCATAAATTCATCATAAATTTATTTACAATAATTTATTAATGTTGTGGATATAAAAGGTATTACAACACTCATTGAGGTAGTAGGTTGTACGTATGAATAAGTGTTGTTTCCATTTTCTTGGTGGAAAGAAAGAAATAAAGTTAGAATCTAAATTTCCTTCAATGAATCAGTTTAATATATTATATTTTCATTAAATATATCTTTATTACCTTTATTTTCAAAAATAAAATTAGAAACTTATCTCATCAATCCATGGAGGTGGTAGTTGACACATATACAGAAGTGGTGTTATCGTTTTCCAATGGATTAAAATGTAAGAGGTTTTATCTGATATAATAATTATAGATGTATAATTATTCCATAAATTATCATATTTATGTGAAAAATAATTCACTATATCAAGCTGTGATTGGTGGTTATTGAAAACAAATTACATTGGTTCTTGAGGTTTCAATACGCTATACACATGATTAAAGTGTTTGTTTTTCATTTTATGGAAGAGGATATGCATACGTGTTATGCCATTAACATAAAAAATATCATTATATTGGTCATAATTATGTCTTTATATGATAACAGTTGATTAATATTTCATGTAGGTGGATGAATAAATAATATAATAATATACAGTTAAGAATAATATCTCTCCTTCAGAAAACATCTATTGGTTTCCAAACATATCCTTCATAGGAGGGTTTCTAAATCAAAACAAGGATTATAAAATTGCATAAGGGAATTGAGTAATATATTTTGGCTATTATTGTCCAATCTAATAGTCATTGGGAGTGTTATGACGAGAGGATAAGGGGTTCCCTTTTATAAGTTGGGGAGAGGACACAATTGAATTTTTTTAAAAGAAAAAGTTATACTGATCTTTTAAAAATTTGAAAAGATCCCAAATGGATCATTAACCAAACATAGAATTTATAACAAAAAAATATGCATATAAAATATTAATTATGCATGTTTTTATGTCATTTTAACCCTAATATTTTTAGTTTAATCCCTAGTAAACTATTTTGATCCATAATAATGATAATTAATTTTTACTAATTTTACTATTTATTATGTCCAAAGATTATGGTGAGATTATTATATAATATTTATTTTTATTATTATAATTTTAACACCTACTTTTAAAAATTAAAATATTAAAAATGGAAAATTGTAATTTAAAATTAACTTTACTTATGTGATTATGGAAAATCAAATTTTTATTGAGAAGAACATTTATGGAATATTTTAAAAACATCAGTAGGGAGAAATAGTGGATCATTAAAAATAGAACAAAAATAAATAATTATTAAATAAATTAATGATATTATTAGGACCAGCCTTTCTATATAATCCCCATTGTCAATTTTTTATCATAGTATTAGGGTCTTCCATGATAATATTTTCAAAATGTAGAGAAAAATCATCCCATGACAAAATGTATTCCTCTATGTTAATCTTATTTATATTGAATCCTAATGCTACATTGTTATCCAGTTTTTTTTCCATACCATTTGATTATCATTGATTTCATCATGGATAATTCTTTCATTGATACTGTTTACCTCCTTTATTATATCATTTATATGAAAAGATCCTTCAATGGTTTCTTCTTCGAAGTGGAGAGTGAGATTTAGGAATTGTTCGCGTTCTACTTCCATGATTTTAGACTCTCCCTTTGAGTATTTTATTGTCTATGTCTCTTTATTTTAAACCATATAATCCTAATACTTTATAAAGTAATTATCCTCCTAGGGATTTTTGTTCTTCTCATGATACTTCCCTAGAATATTCACCCTGCATTTCTATGGTTTATTATCCCCACATTTCATTGTTAACCTTGACTTAATTGTTTTGGGAAAGTGATAATAATCCTTACACCCAAGTTTTTTTCTTCCATAAAGCACCACATGACTACCTAAATCATAAGTTCCATTCTTCCAATTATTACGTGGGATATAAATATCACATTCATGTATTAGATCATCACATTCAATAGAGATATGAATGGGTGTATCATTTCCAATCATATGGAAATCCTACTAATCATCCGGTAAAGAAACTGTTCCCTGAACACCAGCCTCTAAACCATATGAATCCTTGGAACCACTAATTTTCCTTTTCCACTTTTAGATAATCATCTTCCATCCTTCCTCAAGATAAATATAAATATCTGGTTTAACTAAGGCCTTGAATCAAGTCTATAGTTGGCATAATCCTGGGGAGATACATTGATTTGAAGACTCATTTATTGGCGCCATGAAACCAGCCATGCAAATTTGGTGTTGACCTAAAACAAGAGAGTCACACTGATCAAAGGACTCTGACATTGGAGTGGTTCTATCAACTACTTGTTTCACACCTTGCCCCACTTGTGAAGAGGAAGGTGGGATTGGACAATGCTTATGATATCCACACCCCCGGTAGGTACAATATAAGAGTATGAAGGGATCTTTATAGATGAATTGTTATTAATTTGATTATCCATAGAAATATTCTATATGGACATTGCCAAATCAGGCTTAAAATTATAAGGATTATTAAGCTCATTTGAAATAAAACCAGTTGAACAATACATTTCCAAAGGAGTAACATTGGGAATATCATGACCCACAATTCCTAGAGATTTATTCCCAGAGGGTAATAAGCTGGTTTTGACCACATATGATGAGATTATATGTGAGTAATGATAATTCTATTGGATATGTCCCATGTTGTGGAATGATAAATAGAAATCAAACTACTTCTCAAATGCTAGTGGTTGATGGAGTATGAGTTCATTATCATCCAAGAATCAAAATTATTCTACAAGAGGCATGAAACTTCAACTACCACACAAATATGTGGTTCAATGGGATGGAACAAGGACCATAAACGTTCATCAGATTTCAAAAATCTCCTTACAAGGTTATATAACATCTGAATAATTTACGAATTTTTAAAAGGGAGAGGAAGACCCAAAAAGCACACCAAGATCGCGGTGATGGGGGAATTTTACATCCAATTGTATTCATTGCTCCATCAGAGGAGAAGGAAACCAACCCCTTTTTATGAACAATGTACCTTGGACCACGCCACTGTAAAATCATCCGTTTTGGTAAACTGAAGTTGAAAGTTGTGTGGATCCCGAAGTCCGACGATGACATGATATGTAGGTGCCATGATCCGCTAAAGAAATGATCAAACCTATCCAATGAATGATGTAATTGAATATAATGGGAAATCAAAGACAAACCATGGAGGGATGTCACCTCCATGACCTCATGTAATGATATGTGATGCGAAGTGACCCCTCAGAGGAGGGCTGACATTTAGGATGACGGTGAATGCAAGGAATGTTGGGGAGGATGGATGGGTTAGTGAAAGGTGTGAAGGTCCTCCGATCCATATTACAATAACAAAGAAGATGGAAATGTGGATGATCCATTACCGTTTCCCAAGGGGGTACACTGCCTACTAGGGTTCACAATTGGACATCTTCATGAAATGGTTTTTAAAAGAAAAATGTTTTTGAAGTATAAAATATTTTTTATATCAAAATAAAAATATAAAATTGATTAAAATGACCTGAATTGATATAATAATAAAATAAATTCACTAATGTTACATTCAAACCCATTTTAAAATTAATTAATAGTTATAAAATATTTAAACAAAAATGAATTTTTTAATAAAATCATTATTTTCACTATTAAATAAAAAATTAATCATATTAAAAATTTCTAAAAATTTCAATATTGGATATTATTGATATGTTCATTTCAAAAACGAAGTTCACTTTTTTCAAACTAAATTACAAAAGTGAAAAAATCAATTTTATTATTTTTTTTACATAACTCAAAAAAGATCATTTTGTGATGGAAATATATTTTCAAAGTATATAAATACATAACAAAAAATGAATCAAATATTTAAAAATATATTTTCATTATCTAAAAAATCATATGAAATTATAAAAATGGGTCTATCCTAATCATACCATAGTATTTAATGGTTAGGTTATAATTTTCAGGATTCAATTATAATATTTTATTTGTGTATTATGGTTCATTAAGACTTATTAATGCACGTAACTCATGATTTCGAATAAATTAATTTCATTTGAAAAACGTATTTCATAAAATCATAGGTTATTAAATCCTATCCCCATAAAATCATATTTACCCACAAAATTATATCAATTTTATGAAGAAAACTAAGGAAACTTCATTATCATCATATCATCAGGTTCCCATGTAGATTCTATAAATTAGTGGTCTCAAGAAAAATATTTTACCATGTGAGTGGTATTGTTTCACTAAATAGACTATCTATGTTCCAAAATATCCAGATGTTTTTTATCCATAGGAATTAACATCATGTAGTGGTATGAATTCTTTGGTCATTACATGTGAAGGGCTAGGTATGGAATTCCTCCAAAGCGAAACATAGAACAAATAATGAACATTATAGAGGATTGGGGGAAGAAATAATAGATAAGAAATGATTACCGAATTGATCATGAATCCTGAAATAGAAAATATACCTAGGTATTATTTTTTCTTTATTTATTAATATCATAACCTTATTCCATAAATAAATTAATAGGAAAACCATCTCACTAACATCAAAATGCAGATCATGCCAATGATTGTCATCATAACTTTTCTATCAACTATGTACAATCTTAATATACTATTAAAGGGATCTAACTTTTTCTACCATTTAATCATCCTGCTTTGGTCTATTAAACCTTATTTCTATAACTTTATCCAATTTTTTATGATTTCTAGTATACTTTTTATTGGGGGACTGATAAGGATCCATATGAAATATTGAAAAAAAAATCCAAAATAAAAACTTCACTAGAGGAATGAGCTCATCCCATCCACTATTAAAATCTACAGAACAAGATCTCTATATATACTATAGGGTCTGAATAGTTATATTTTACCAAATCTATTTTTATGGATGATAAACTGTGAAAAAACATAGCTCTGTAATTAGGTCCTTTCAAATACATAGCCAGGAGTCCTAGGTCACCCATGGATTCTAACATAACAAAATTGAATGTGGTACACAATATAAACTTATCACTTTTTAATGTATATTCAATAATTATGATCATTGTAAAAATATTCTAGATAGTGGTGAAGTGTGATAACATCATTTGATGATCAGCTACAACAAAATTAGAATTGTTCCATTTAGATTTTTTGCGGATATCGGGGAAAAATACATGGTTTTGTTTTCCCACTTCCATTTTGGTAAGGAAAATTTTCGTAACATACACTTATAATTTTATCCCTCAACCTAATCTTTATGAATATACAATCATCGATATACAAACTCTAAAATATCAATCCTCATTAAATCCTATCAGAAATATTCATTCTGATATCTATAAATTTTTATAATTGATAATTTTATGATCAATGCATATATATATATATATCTAAAAATTATTTATAATGATAATGCCTCCAAATCATTAATTAAAAAATGATAGAAACTAACTCCAAATGACGAGTTTTGTAATTTTGACCCTAAACCATTAATTGATGTGCGACATAAGATATAAACATGTCATTCTACTTTATAAAAAATTCCAGTCCCTTAATTGGTGCATCAATATAAGTAATATACCTTTATCCACTATAGGTTAATGTAAGTTCAGGTGCATTGACTAAACAACAATTCAGTTCCTTGGATAATTCTTCACATTCGTTTTTCCAAAGGAATGTAGGTGACTTTCAATTAATCATGGAATAAGGACTGGATAGTAATGAAAAATCTCATCAAGGACTCTATAATATCTTGAAAAACTATGAAAGCTATGGATATTTTCCACCATGGTTGGTTTTGGAAAACATTAAATATCATCCATCTTTGTTGGATCCGATAATATACCTCAATTGAGATTATATTACCAATAAATGAGATTTTATAGAAAAAATTAATAGTTAGTTATTTTTTCATACTGATTATCCTTCCTTAGGGTCATCATAAAAATTCTGAAATGAAATTCATGATCATACTTTTTCTTTGAATATATAAGAAAATAATATTTAAAGACTACCACAAACTGCTCGAGGTAACATATAAGGACTCTATTCATTGAATCAATGACGATAAAAAGAAAATTAGAAAGACCAAATGGAATCACTATATATTAATATTGTCAATACTTTATATATAATTATTTATAGGGTATATCCTCCTACATGAAATTCAATTGATGATATCCAGATGGATGTTCAATCATGGAAATATATTTTTCTCCATAAAGTTGATCAAACAAGTAATCAATATAAATTATTTGATAGTATTTCATAATTATAATCTCATTGAGTTTCATATAATGAATACATAGTCACATGGATCCATATTTTTTTCATAAAAAACTACTAATCGACCCCATTGAGGAACACTTGGTTAAATAAATCCCTGACAAATATTATCCTCGAGTTTATTCTTCAATTCCTATATCATAATCAATTCTATTCAATAGGGATTCATTGAAAATAGTGAGGAACCATATACGATATATATGGAGAACCCAAATTTAAAATTTATTTTAAAAATATGAATCTCTTATGGAATGACATAAACTAGCTCCTCTATAATATTCATATCATTGACGTTGAGGATCTCCCTAACTATTTAAAAAAACAACCCATTTGAAAAGGAAATACGACAATATAATGGATTATATTTACAATTGAAATCAATATTTATAATCACACTAATAGACTACCCTGTTTTTTTAGAAAAAATCATATATGAGTTTCCTTCCTCATAAATTAATGTTCTATTTGTATAGCTAAATTCAATTTAGGAAGAAATTTACAATAAATTCAACTATAGGGGAATAATAATACTTTCAAGAAGCACATTCGCAAAATCTACAACTGGAGAAGAATCATAGACTATATGTAAGATTATCATTCTATTTTGGGTTTTCACTATTAATTTAATATTTGGTCATTGCAGTGGAATTTTTAATCCTTGAAAAAATATTTTTGATATAAAAAATTGGTTTATATAGAAACAAATTAGACATTAAAATCTCTAATTTGGATGGTAATTGTACCTTTCAACACATCCTTATTCTACTCCTATTCAGAAATGCGGATCTCAAGATATTTCACATTGTCTCTCATCTTAATATGTTGCTGATATTGATCACTATCTCTAGACTTTATATTTGATCGCTAGTTTCAATAATTACCATACTCCATTAATTTTAAATAACAGATTGTGGGAGGTGTATTTTTTTGAGCTTTATATACATATACTTTATTAGATAACTTACTCCCATCACATCATCATTCAACAACTTCAATATGTTCCTTTCAATACATAAAATATTTATTAGTCCCCTTAATAAAATATCAACCATTATTCCTACCACACATCAACCATGATTGAAGGATAATCTTCTTCTCCCCATGGTTTTATAATTTTCCATTGAAATCAATGTTTCATATATTATCACAGCCATGATATTGATGGCTTACCCAAATATACATTTCCACAATGATAGCACATTGAATTATTTATTAATTGATTCTAACATCCCTTATGGATTATTCATTTCATATACCTAGGTTTTAGGGAATGAGGATCAATTAAACTTAATTTCTTGTTGGGAGATAATTCCATAAGCATATCTCACAAGTCTTTTACAATATGACTCGTAAGTACTAATGAATTCATCATCCTTCTATATTAAATCATGTAAATCGATCCCTATTTTCATATGAAGAAAATAATTAATGTTTGTATTAAAAAATATGTTCTTAAACTCATTCCACCCCAGAGGGAACATTTCTCCTTTTTTCCCCTGAATTCATAAAAATAGTCTACCATTGATCCGCTTAATCATCTAAATAATAGAAAAAAAGTTTAATTTTTTCATGCTCCAAAAACCATTGAATAGAGAATATCATTTGAATGATATTGATTCATTTATCAACAACTATTGTATTTGGTTAAACATTAAGAGTTGGTGGAAATATCCTCATGAAAGACTAAAAACTCATTATTTGCTCCTTTTATTATTTACATATTGAACATGATTCATAGCTTGAGAATGTTGTTTTGACTATAGAAATGATATTTTTCATTCCAAATCCCATAATTTTTTCTTTCTCAAGAATAAAACCATTTCTTTTTTCCATCATATTAGGAATTTACACAATTACTTTGGGTTCCATCTATTTAATAAAACAAAAATAGTAGCTACATAATTAATAATCATAGTGTGAAACCGCATAATCATGAAAAAAACATATATGGTGTTGAAATCCTGACACCATATTTTCTATCTATGATAACATACACTTAAACTAGTAAATTTATAGTTATAATTCAAATACTTCATGATGGTTCGTAATGAGTTTTTGAATTTCCAAAACATAAGACATTGTAATATCAAACAATGTGTATAGAATGGATCATTTTTATGAACATGGCGATGATTGATTCAAAGAATAATTGAAAAAATTCAGAGAAATTACCCCTAGGTACAACTGTTCTAGATCCACATCCATTAGTAACAACCAGATAGGGATGTAATTCCTTTGAATGCACTCACTCTTTCATTCAAAAAAATTCATAGATATTTTCCATGAATTAGACTTATCTTATTTTCCTAATCAAATTTCCTCATCCTAGATTCCAAAGGATAAAAAAACATTACATTAACTATTTAAAAATGATTAATAAATATATATCATATCTTTATAAAATTATATTCATTAAATAATATAACGACCGACACTATAAAATTACATTTCAAGTGACTTTAGAAACATGGATACATAAACAACATGTTTGTAGGTTTACTACATCATATATCAATATGTTCTTCATAATTAGTATCCTTATTAGAATTATCATAGAAAACAAATTTCTTCATAACCTGGGGGAAGGAAATATAAGAATTCCTGATCTCATATGATTAGTATACATTAGCAAGGGATATATCAACATAACATGAGAATAAGGGTTTATGAACATGAGAATATAAATTTTAAACCATACCCTTCACATAATAGATCAAAAACCTGTTTCATGGAATTATTCATGGTAGTTCATAAGACATGAATCCAAATTAAATCAAAGAACATGTACTATGACCACATAACATTGGTATAATACATATATTATTGTCTTATAGATAATAATAGAAAATAATTTTTCAATGGTACCCACCAAGGCATTCATAATTTTTCAATCCATGTCTAACCACTACTATAACTTCTTCTATATTGGGATAAACACTAGTCCCACTTTTATGGATTGGGATTACATCCCGTGTACCCTATTTGGGGAATGGGAGAACCTCCCATGCACCCTTTGAGATCTAAAAAAATTAATCATTACCTAATTAATTAGAGGGAGATATTGGACCACTAAACACATAATTTATACACATTTTTTTCATAGGATCAAAAAACATTAATCAAATCATCACATCCTAACCATTGAAAGGAAAATTATTTTCATATAAATTTCATTGATTCTTCATAGAATAACCCATGAAAATAAATGGGTTTTGTAATTTTAAAAAAAAAATACAAATCCATCTAAAGAAATGAAAAGGAGGGTACCATTAGCTCACTTACATAACCAATATTAAGTAAAATGAATGTATTTCACTAGATATGGATAAATATTTGGAAATATCTATTAGAACATTTTTTGGGACAAATTCTTCCCACAATGAGAACAATTATTTCAAATCTAAAAATTTCCCAAATAGTCAAAAAAAATTATTTCAAAATCGCATTGGAAAATTGTAATGTAATATTGAAATCATTTTTTGGACATTATGGGGGGACATATTATTCATTGTGTACATGGTATATTTAATATGCCTTTCACTTTTTTGATAATTAATCAAAAGTGACTTATTTGGAAAATTAACAGAAGATTACTTTTTAACATTTTTACGAGTCAAATATGAAAAACAATTTCCTTATAAAATAATTAGAGAATTGTAAAATCCTAGACCTAGATTCCACTGAATGGTTCCCCAAGCATGGTTAGTCACATGGTCTTAAGTTATTCTCCAAAAATTCTAGAGATGTTCCACTAGATATTGGGGCCTACGGTGTGTTTGTGGGTATACTATGCACTCTTATCAGATTGTAACATAGTTGTATGAATCATTAGGTTCAAATTGAGGAAGAAGTATAGAATTTAAATAAAAGATAAACTATAATAACAGATAAATATTACCATAAGTAATCTCACATAGAATGATGACCACATCATGGGTCTACAAAACATCTAATACTTGAAAACATGGAATGACTACAAAACATGTATCAATGTACCTTATGAAAAAAATTACTATCCCTTGATATTAATATAAATCTCTTCTCGGTCCCATGCTCCCCTACTTAAATTAATGACACAATGTTACGTATCAGAATCTGGGAACTTTCCCCCATCCATACACACATCCAAATTTTATGTTCGAGTACCCAAAGACTGCACACACATGGTGTGAGAAACAATCCTAGTAGGTCCCCACCCATTTTTTCAATAACATGTACTGGTTGTGAAATATAATATAAATAAGGGTTCATGTAAAATAATAGATATGATATTAATACAAGTTCAATTCCCATGTAAACTTAAAGTTGTAATGTGATACAATATAGCCGAACACGACATCCTACAAAACAAGTGTCAATGTCCTATTCAATGGTAGTCATAAGAAAAATGATGTAAAAACCAAGAACAAGATTTATACACCACATATTATATCAGCAAGAACAATAATATATAACATTTATATAATGTCAACCATGACCACACTGTATAACTAAATGATTTGGAACAACCACAATTTACCCTTAAAATCATGAATGTAAGATTTACCATTGTTGGGTTGTGAAATAAGAAATTTCAGATGACCCATGGCCTCATCTGAGGTATATTGGACCATGTTATCCTCATTGATTCCTTGGAACATCTCTAAGGAAACTATGTTATTCCTTAATTGGGATCCATGGAGTATTTAAAGTGACCATGTCCACTTCTATCCCAAACAATCCAGATCAAAGTGGTTTCATTTCCAAAGGCATCCTAAAAAATTATAATCCAAGGTTCCTGAAAGTCCAATTCATTATCTACTAATTCCATCACCCATGTTGTAGCACTCCCATGGAATCATTGAAGTAATCCATAAATCACATCCATTTCCATTTCATAAAACGAGTTTATCTATTCATTTCCATAATTTCTAAATATGACATTCATGAAATTCAATTAAACGACATCTTGTTAAATTAAGGAAATAAAGGAAAATAATATCTCATTCATCCAATTCAATTCCATTTTTTGATAATTGGGATTCCTATAACTAATAAATCTCTAACTCACCAAAGAGTGGTTTTACAAATCATAAAGAATATTATTATAGTAAATGGATGCTTCAATATGTTATTACACCTCATTAAGATATATGATGTTAGAAGATTATGAATGATAGAAGAACATTTGAGACACCTGGAAGATATCATGCATGGATTGGTGCCTCTGAGGCAACATCAACCAATAAGCTACCAGATAGAGTCTCTATATAATCAAAAGTGGCCTGACGTATCTCCGTTAAAGATTTCAAGGTCTTATGATCCAACTATGTCCTAGCCTCAGTGAGATATTTTAATAACTAGATGCCCAAACATGAACTGCAGATGTAATTTGTTGCCATCAACATAAGATTTTTGTTGATACTTTGCTGTAGAAAACCTCTTTCTAATCAACTAGACCTTCTCAGAAGTCTCCTACACTAGACGCAGCCCCAGTAAAGATTCTTCACCTTCATATAACCAATTCATGGGCGATCAGAATGGCATACCATACATAGCCTCATAATGTTCCATCTGTATCATTACCATATATATATTATTATTGCAAACATAAAAAACGGGTATATGCCTCTCCCATGAGCTCCCAAACTCAAATAATCATTCTTTAATCATGTCCCTGAGAACCAAAATTATACACTCTAACTAGCCATCAGTATGAGGGTGGTATGTTGTACTTGGAGAATCCTCTTTATCCCACACCATATGTAAACTCTGCTAGAATGGAGATGTAAACCATGTTTCACTATCTAAAATGAAAATAATGGGTTCACTATGATGTCGTAGTATCCCATAGATATACAACTTATAAATATCATCTACAAAGAATATTCCCTTGATTGACAGGATAAGTGAATCCTTTGTGATCATGTTAAAAATATTCCAAACAGCGCCACTACTTTGGGGAGACCTCGATAACCATGTTATCAAATACCTCATGAATTTTTACTTTTTCCACTTGGGAATAACTAACAACTGTAAGAGTGAAGTTGGTCACCAATTTTCGGCCTTCACATGATGACAGATGGAACACCTAGTTACAAAACTAGGTACCTCATGTTTCATACCCAACCACCAGTTTTGACTACATTTGTCATGATACATCATGGTAATGTGAGGTCAGAACTCCCAAATTAAGGCACGAGACTACTAAATTAACTCCTCGTGTACATCCTACAGAACCCATATGCATCCACTGGTATGTAGGATACCATTCTTATGAAAATTCCAACTAGGAGGTGGGTCATCACCTACAACACTCTCTCATGGGACTAAGACCTCCGAAAATGATAGATTCCTTATCCTCACTCTATCCAGTTGGGTACAAGTCAATGATAAGGATAAAAGAGACATCTTTCCTTGACTATCATGAACATCCAAGTGCATCTCAAAGAACAAATCCATGTGCTAAAAATCGCTTGTGGCCTCCAGAACTACTTGTATTAGAGTCCCCCTTCTCATTGCATCATACTCTGCATTTCCATTACTAAGCATGTGGGTCACTTAGAATTCATAAGACTGTAGGTATTCAACCAACCTGCACAGCCTCAAATTCAGATCACGCTATGTACATATCTACTTGAGGATGTTGTGGACAATGTACACCATAAATGATATCTTAGTAATTAATGTCTCGAACAGTGCAATGCATGAACAACTACAACTAATTCAAGATCATGTGAAGATTATTTCCTCTCATGTGGCCCAAATTCTCAAGACCCGTATGAAACAACTAAATCTCCCAACATCAGTACTTCTCCAATCCTGCTACATGACAAACAATTACACACAATACTACAAAACATTGTTTTTAACAAAATTGGCCTTTATCAGTACTAGATAAAATGAACAAAACATGGTTCACCTTTTCAGTGCTAAATCATTCATTATTAAAGTGTTCCCTTTATCAGTGCTTTATTTTTTGTGCTCATAAAATTTATCCTTTATGATAACTTTATTTTAGCACGGATAAAGGGAACCCATTATCATCACATTATTTTTTGCGTTGATATAGAGTAACATTCATTAGCACTTTAGTTTTAGAACCTATAAATATATCGTTCAATAGCTATTTTTAACTATTGATAAATTTCATAATTAAATGATATAATAAAATAAATAATGAATAAAACTTGTTTATTAAAAATAATTAATTTCTTTTAAAATTATTTAATTATTGACTATGATTTATTAATTGATTATAAAATATAAAAATTATAAAAACTAATTTACAAATGGCGGGTTATAACTCGATTAATGCTAAAAAATATTACAGATAAAATATATTGATATATGTAAAATGAAAATTAATCAAAATCAAAAAGAAAATATATAAATTGGGAAAAATATTAAAAAATTTATTAATTAATAAAATTTTTTATACTCTCAAAAAAAATTTTATATTAAATATATATATATAAGTATATAAATATGAATTATATGATATAGAAAATTATATGCATTACTTCCAATTTTAATATATTTATTGAATATGGTTTTATAATTACAAATTAATATGAATTAAAAATACTGAATAATTTCCAAGAGTAATGGTCATAATTGAATATAATTTTACTATTATATTTTATATAGATCTAATGTGTGTTATATTGACTTAAAAAATACATAATTAATTCATTTTTATACAACACGCATATAGAAACAATTTTTTTTTGGTAATTTCATCAATTTATATTATTTATTTTATACGTATGTATTGAAAATGTTCTAATATTTTTAATATGTATGATTCATTAATTTAATATTCATATATTTTTTTAGTAAATTCTATTTAATTAATAAAACTCATCCATTTTTTCAATCTAGTTAAAGTGTACACATTTTCAACTATTCAATTTCACTCATTTTAAACGTGGACTCCATTAATATTATATATATTCATTAATAATGTTTTAATTTTTTTTAAAATATTTATAAATGAAAATATTAAAAAATGATTATTTCATATTTTAATACATTAATATATTTATAATTATATATAAATATTTATTTAGTTTTAACGGTATATATAATCATAAATTTATAATTATATATATTTAAATAATTTTAATGTTTTAATAACTTTTTAAAAAAATGAATATATTTAATATATTTTTATATATATTATATATATAATTATATAATTATATAATGATATATAATGATATAGGGGAGGGGGATGAGAGAGATGAGAAACTGTGTCTCTGCTTCAATTCCATTTGGGTTCATGGGTTCTATGTTCATAGTGATTTGATCTCTACCAGTTTACCACTGGCCTGGATGTAGTAGATGGTATGGGAACACCATGCACTACTTTCTATACTGGTGTGATTTGAATATTTTCAGTCGTTGTTTCTACTGGAAGCCTGTGGCCTCCTATTGGTGGAACGAACTACTTGATGGAGTTGGGTTAGGGTCGCAGGAGCCCTACTGGTGCGGGTATTGTGAGCATGGCGTGTGGGGGTGGTGCAAGCAATAATGGGGATTCTTTTCTCCCTTGTGAAAATCTGAGGGCTGATATCGTAATTCCAGTAGCGATGGGTGTTGATCATTTTTTACCAGATGAGACTTCATTGGACAATATTCTTATGGAGGCTCCATATGTTGTCATAGATTGCATCAAACAGGTTATATTTGATGCATATAGGGCACTGGATTTAGCATTTACTAGTTTGTCATTTGTCCTTATCAAATGAATATGGAAATTAGTTGATGTATCAAAGGTCATAAAATTTGACTCTCATTCTTTCTCTTTCATAAATTTCTTACCCGTTGGGAGTTTAAATGGAAAGGGAAATGATATTTAGTTCAAATAAAATCCATCTACTGTCTTGGAGTGCTTGATAATTGGTATGTTTTCCCTCATTTCTTGATTTATTTGGCCGAAAGGATCCAATCATATTGGGATTGATGAACTGGTAGAACGTGTGACAAGAATCTGAAGATTTTACTATTCAATGTGCATCCCTTTTGTGCTTGGGTTTTTTAATATGTTGTTACTTTCATAAGAATTGAAGATGATTTCTTGGGGTTGGGTTATATTTCACTCAAACTGAGTGTTATTCACCTCTATGAATGGAACAATATTTTCAATAATTTTGATGTTAGCAGCATTTGTGTCCAACAATTATTCTAGTTCAATGGCTTGAGATGGATTTTATAGAATCCCCAAATATTATATGATATTGCCTTAGTGATAGGAAGGACTATTAGGAAGTAAAAGTAGACTTAATTGGAAAGGTATGGTCATTTATCTCGACTTGTTTAGGATGTTGACTTTTCTATTGATTTTTTCATTCAACAGATGGGATAGAAATCAGTTTGTGTATTGAGTATGAGAATATGACGCATTTTTAATATATTTGAATAATGATTGGTCATGAGGATTCAAAATTTAGGAGTCATTTGGTTTATTCATAGTTCTCTGGTAATATATATGAGAAATTCACATGCTTTAAAAAAATTAGGTGGATAATACATATGGAAATTTTAGAGTAGGTGGAGTTAATCCTACTTATTTTTATACTAGTGGACATGATGACATTCAATCTAGTGTAAAAATTTGTGTTGAACATATTTCGAATGTTTTTGATTCCTCTACTAGGACATAGGGAAAGTGAGGTAATGAGTAATCTTTAGTTGATATCTTTAAAGAATAATAAAACATTGATAAAAATAGTGATTCTCTTCAAGAGCCGGATCTGGTAGTGGGGAAAGTGAATGACCATGAAATTCAAAGGGAAATTGATCAATAGTTCATTGCTGGGAAGGAGGTTTACTCAAGTCACTACAAAGGAAAGAAAAAGGTGGATGTTGACTATATTTCCAAACCTCAAAAAACGTTATTAGGGATCTTGATGGATTCCAAATGGCTCCTTCTCTAAAAACATATGTGTCTATATATTCTCCCCTTGTAAAGGGATGTAAAGCTCATATGGATTCTATATCATTAAAGGAAAATATGGATGGTGAGCATAGGTAATTTCTACCACAAACATAGTTATGTGGGAGGCATACAAGAGGTCATGGTTTTGAATGGGGACATGATGATGCATCACAGGGGTGGACTAATAGAAATTCTATCATGTATCATTATTCATTGGAGTATCCAAGGCTCAGAGAGATGTATACTGCACTCCTAAATCAAAAACACTCTCAGTCAGAGTTGGAGTCAAATGATGATGGTGAAGCCTCTACCTATGGTCACGGGGATGATATTGATCATTTTGATATGTATATTTTTCATTTCATCATTGGTTTGTCCCATTTGTTATTCTTATCCCTTGTAAGATTTATTATTACATTCCTCTTTTTTAATAAATATTTTGGAGCCTGCGGCTTCTACCTGAACCATATTCGATATATATATTGAAATAATTCATATTTTTTTGAAAAAATTTATATATAATTATAAAAAAATAATTATATAATTATACTATATATATTTAAATAAATAATATACTATCTATATTTATATTTATATATATTTACAAAACATATATAGATATATATATATAAATTTTTTTATATTATTTATCTATAATTATAATTATAATTCCATTTTTAATGCTAATAAATGGAATATTTATTGGTATTTTTGTGGGGTGGATAAATATATAGCTTTATGAGTTATAAAAAAGTGATGTTAAAGTCCATCTTTATAACTAGTAAGACATTATCGCTGATAATGATGGAATTTATCAGTACTTTTTTTCACTGAAAAATATTTATCTTTGTCGGTGATAACTAATATAGAACTATAAAATGGAACATGATTAATAATTTTCGTTTGAAATGAAAAAAATAGTGTCACGGTATATTTATATAACCCTAACCAGATACGAACGAATCATTCAGAGGAATCTAACCACTTTTGGTACTCTAACTTGGTGGATAGAATCACAAATCAATTCAAAAATACAAGGGTCAAATAATTTTTGGGTTTAAATCCAACGATTGAATGATTCAATGTTCGAAAAAATCTATGTATTGAATGTTTTCTATGTTTTCTATATCTCTACATATCTCAGAAGATTCAAATCATCAATCCAATGTATCTTTTTTTCTCCTCATCATACTCACTTGTTGATTTCTTGTTTGGGGAGATCTATTCGAATGTTTTATCATCGTTATTTATTTATTGAAAGTATATCCCTGGAGTCAATAATTATAATTAGGGTTGTTTGGTTGAAATGTGATAGGTTTATCATTCCATTCACTCCCCCAACATCACCGCTTGTCTATTATATGCATCTCGTCCACACTAATGACACTTACTCCTTATTCGTGAGATCAATGACTGCTTGGTGTTTTTCACAATTTTCAAATCATAGAAATATCAACCACACTATTCCCTCATTATGTTCATGACTGCCTCCCCTCTCATGTGCTCATTCCTTCCATAAAAGGTGGAAACTACCACCTTTCTACACATAGACAGCACCAAACACAATTTTTCCCCATCTAGACTCAACCATATGGTCTATGGAATGAATGCTAGGTGCATTCACACCTCACCTGTAATATATCAATATATACATACATATATATATATAATGGTAAATTTATAATATAATTATATTTACATACAAACAACATCCCCAACACATGTTTATATATACATTTTTATTTTTGTATGGAAATATATATATATATATATGTGTGTGTGTTATATATATATTATTTATTTACTTATTTATAATTTTTTATTGAATTGATTTAACACATTACATATAAAAATATGTAAAATATTTATATATTTATAGATATACATTTTGAAAAATTAAAATATTTAAATAATTGAAAATAAATATTTATATGATATATCATATATATAAATGAACAAAAAGATTTATAATTTAAAAATAAAAATATATATATACTATATATATATATTATCCATATAAAAATATATATTATTCTTCAAAAATATAAATTATAAAAATATATTATAAAAATATTTTGTACAAATATATTATGAAAATATACTATATAAATATATTAAAAAATTATATTATAAAAATATATATTATAAAAATATGTTATAAAAATATATTACATAAATTTATAAGTACGAAGATACAAATTAAAATATGTTATGAGGATATTTTTTTCAATTCAAAACCATTTTTCTGAGAGTCTGTCATATTCCATTTTACATAAAACCTCTATATCATCCATTATTTCTACTATTTATTTCATTATGACTAAAACATAATATTAAATGCCCAAAATCAGCATAAAAACCATAATAGCACTGAAAATGAAATTTTATTACACATCATACTCTTCTTATACATGAAAATAATTCTTGTTTTCAACCTCTCTAGACATAATTATTGAATCAATTTATCAACTATGAATTTTGAGATGTTGAAAACCATTATCATTATTAGGTATATTCATTTCCTAAAATTTTTATTAATTTCATTATCAATTTATAATTTAAATTATTATTTTCAGATGTTTTCAAATATTTGATATACCATTAATATAAAATGTAATAATTTTCTAGGTTTTTACATCAGTTGTTCCAAAAAATTAAAGGCAGGTCTTCAAATTATATATATATTAGAATAATTACATGAAATTATTTTTATGTATTCACCATTTTGGGTATACATTTATTGGTTCCACCCCTAGGAATCTCTGATTTCCATCTATGTATATGAAATAACTCTTCATTTATAAATTTTTTATCAATACATTTCTATATCTTAGAGTTGATCAAGTAATAGTTTATTATTTGTTTTTATAATATATTAGTATCTTATTAATACATTATTCCCAATATTATATTTTCATATTTAGATTATTTAAGAAAGACATGATGTATCATTTTAATAGAGGAAAGACAATTATTAGTTAGAGGGTTGAAAGTGTTAAATTTCTTATTTCTCCTATAAATATATAACTCATAGAGGCCCTAATGATTAATATATCATAACAATATGTCTTCGCAGAGACCCCTTGAATTAAATTAATGAATTTTTATTTCCCCCAAATTTCACCATTAATAGGCCACTTGTTAATTACTCCTGTGAATGATGTATTTATCACAAATTGGAAGCATTACCCCTATTAGAGAACAAAAGGAAGTACACTTGTCATCGTCATATTCTTTATATCCTGAACTGTTATTATTTCATTTTGTTTCCTTGAGCCTCATCCCCCATATATTTTATATTTCTTTAACTACTCTGACCATTATTCATCAAATGGATGACTACTACTTAGAAGCAACATAGGTGCATGTGCACAAGAGAGGGTGGATGTGTGTCGAATAACTAAATAAAATGATAAATGATCAGGAGATGAGCTGACAAGGATTTCAGTTTTCTACGACATTCACTTTTGAATAAATTTAGAAGATAACACGATCTATAATGATGTAATTATTTTCTTAAATTCATTTAATCTTTTAAATTAACCCATATTGAAATTATTCAAATAATAAAGTATTATATTTTTCTTATAAAAAATATCTATTGCTTTCAGTTTTGGTAATACATATCTTATTTTTATTTATTTATTTATTATACAGAATTAATATTTTATGAAACCAATAGGATTAACATGAATCAAAAAATAGATGCATGTTATTCACTTGTCAATGGTTTATGAATATTGATATGAATTAAAAATGGATGCATGCTTCATGAAAGTGTATTTTATTATTGAAGGGGAAAAAGATGAACCATTCATAATGGAATCTCTAGAAGTTCATTTATTATATGTATCAGATCTAGAAAATAGGAATGGTTGAATTTCATGCTAGAGACCATGAAATATTTTGGGTCCGGAGAAATTTCAATTGAGGATAACCCTTTCACTAGGAGATTCAAATCCATTCATCTTGGTCAAAATGTAGATAATGTATTATAAATTTTAGGGGAACATAATGAGGGGATTTGAATACTTGATAGATGATCCAAATCCTTAAATTCGTTAAAAAAATAAAGAGAGTTATATGGTAAGGTAAATGTGTTTTTTAAAATATGTTTTTTCTTCAAAATATTATACTTCATATACTACAAAAAACCAATCTAAATTTAATTTTTTTCTACAAATGTAGACAATTTCTAATACACATGATGATGTGACAAATCCCTTAAAAAACTAAAAAGAAGGAAACCCTTTGGGAGGATGAAAATGAAATTTTATGTCATACTTTCTCTATATTACTGAAAAATTATATAATGAGATATCGATTTAATTTCACTATTTCCTGTTGATTTTATTTATTTCAGAAGATTTAAATTCACATTTCGTACCTTTCAACACCAAAACATCTACAGATTTCCTCTCCCTGAAATACTTTTCATAATTGTGAAGTTTCTTTTATAAATTTCATTGATATTCCCTCTAATGCCTTTTCATTAAGAGAAATTATGTACATCTTCTCAATCGCAAATATAATCTCGATGTTTTCAAAGAAAAATAATTATCCATAGAATTAATTTATTGTTTCATATATTAGACATTAGGCCTACTATGTAGATAATTATAATAAGTAAATACATCATGAATGCATACAACCAACATGAAATGGTGAGTTCCCTTTACATATTTAATTAATTTAATCATTATTTTATGTATTATTTTATGTTAATTTTCTTATCATTTTTATATAATAATTTTTTAGTTTTTTTAAAAATATATTTTTGGAATTCATAATTTCCTTTCAACTCTCTGTAGAAGAAACAAAAGAGATAATATGTTTCTTTCTTCTGATGTTACCATGATATCCATTTCCATTTCAACTCTTTGTCTAACTACCAACACTAGATATTGACTCAATGTTCTTAGCTAAAAAAACATTCTTGTTGTTGAATTTTAGAAGTGTAATAAATTATCATATTCCCATTGCAGTGACTTCTCATGATATAATGGGCACATGAGGTTCTTCTTCTCTTCATTCTTTCAACAATAAGAAATTTTTTCACCTAAGAACGTGGAGTAATTATTCATTGATTTTAGTTCAAAAAATAATTGAATTGGAAATTATTATAGAATTATTATTTGAAATTTATTTTGATACTTTAGGATGGTTAGGAATATTTTTCACCTCAATAGTTCACATAGTGTGAACACTATGACTCCAAGTATTTCTTTTTTATTTAAAATTGACATTAATATTTGTAAAAAAGACATCTAATGAAGTCAAATCCCTGAAAACATATTCTTATTGGTTAAATATTTTAATAAAATTATTCATTACTTATTGGTGACTTGTTGGAATCATCCACACATAAAAATGATACATAAAGTTCCCAATATGACTCAATGTGCACCTTATCAGTTTAAAATTGAAATTTCATTTCAAAAAGCATGAGACATAAAAACAATTAAAAAAATCATTTTTTCATATTAATTTATGACATAAAATCATAAATAAATTTTGATGTGTATTAATGAATATCTTGTATAAATGATACACGATGTGATATTTATGAGTCAATATGCATGGTTCCAATTTAAAATGACATGTTAGTAAAAAGACATGTGGCACAGTCAAATATGAGAAAAAAAATTCATATTATTTTGATAGTTTATGAAAATTATACCTAATTCATCTAGGACATGTAGGAATCATCCACCACTCAACCCGACACATAGTGTGATAGGTATGACTCTAAGTGATTTTTTTCTTTAAAAGTGACATTAATTTTATTAAAAAGTACAACTTCCATACTCCAAAACCAATAAAACATATTCGGATTGTTTTGATACTCTTGAAAAATTATCTACAGGTCATTTGGGACATGTATGAATCAGTAGAAACACAATCCAATACACTGTGTGATCTATATGAATCTAGGTGTATCTTTTTTTTAAAATCATCATCAATTTTAGTAAAAAGGAAAAATATACTACACTGAACTGATAAAAAAATATTCTTATTGGTTTGATACAATATAGATAATATATATTAGTCATTTTTGAAATGTAGGAATCAATTTCACCACAATCTAATACATGATGTGCCCAGCATGACTCAATCTGTCTATTATCGGTTTAAAATATGTAATTTTCTTCAAAATGTGTCACTCAAAGAAAGCTGAGCAAACAAATTTGGATTTTATTTATAATTTATTAAATATATTAATATAAAAAATTTATGTGTATGAATTTATCTTACCTCAAAGAGATACATGATGTGATCGGTAAGAGTCAAAGTACGTATTTCTAGTTAAAAATGAAATTTTAGTAAAAAAGAGAAGTGACATAATCATAATTGAGAGAAAAAAATTGAATTATTTTGATATATTAATAAATATATAAATATCTACTTTGATTCATGTAAGAATCAACTACACAAAAATCTGATGCATAGTGTTACTGATACTACTCCTTGTGCATCTTTTTATTTTAAACTGGAATCAATTTTAGTAAAAAGTACATCAGGCCAACTCAGAAATAGGGAAAATAGAATTGTTTTTATAAATTAGGTAAAGAATACATAAGCCGTTTTTGATTTGTAAGAATCCACCACACCTCAGTCCAATACACGATGTGCCTGCTATGGATCAATGTGTTATCAGTTTTAAAGTGACATTTTAATTCAAAAACTATTACTCACTGAAAGCTAGAAAAACATGATTTTATTATATTGATAAATTATGAAAATGATTCATATGTTATTTTTGATGTGTAGGAATGAATATCATGTAAAATAGACACACAATGATACAAGTATGAGTTAATGTGCATGTTTCCAGTTTAAAATTCCATTTTATTAAAAAAAGGCATGTGACATACTAAATACACTAAAAAACATTCAAATGGTATTTATATAATATGAAAATAATCCATAAGTCCTATAATAAATTCATGAATCAGCATCTCCTAAATCAAATTCAAGGTATGATTGGTAGGACTTCAATTGTGTCTTTTTATTTAAAATTGACATTAATTTTTCTAAAAAGGACAACTGACATACTCAAAACCACGATAACACATTCAAATAGGTTATATAATTTAATAATATTATTACTAATTCATTTATGAAATATAGGAATAAAACACACCATAATCCTATACACAATATTCTAGGTATGTCTCAGTGTATTTTTTATCAGTTTAAAATCATCTTTTTAGCTCAATTCGTTAGTTAATGAAAACCATCAAAAAATGAAAATATTGTCTCTATAATTTTGGGAAATTACACATATGTAATTTATGATGTGTAGAAACTAGTATCGTATCAATGAATCCCATGAAATTACTAACATGAGTAAAATTATGTGACCCAATTTTAAAGTGAATTTTTTTAAAAAAAGACAAGAGACGTACTCAAATATGAGAAAACATATTTGGAATTTTTGATATATACGAAAACTGATATCTAAGTCATTTGATATCTGTATGAATCAAATTCACCACAATATACTGCAAAATTTGACTGGTAGGTATCTATGTGAATATTTTCATTATATAAATTTCATTTTTGTTTAAAACGGACCTCACATCAAAAAAATTGAGAAAAAAAGACCACATAGTTATCTCATTGTTACATATAATATTAATTAATTAATTCCCATATCATTTTTATCTTAAAATAATTTAATTAATTTTCATTGAGATAATTCTTCATTAGGATTATGGAATGGTGTGATGTGAAAAATCCAAAACAACTCTATCTGATACACAATCTTCTTGTTATGACTAAATGTTTAGATTAAAATTAATACTTTATATTAATTTATTTCATTATATTAGTACTAAAAGAAGAAATTTTTTCTTATACAAGTACATTTTTTTCAATCCAGTCATAGTATCAGAATACAAAAGAACATTTATTTTTATTATTGTATGTAATAATTGTTACTTATGAAATTATATAAACCATGGTTCGACATTTATATAATATAATACGTTTTCCATGTATTTGTGTTGTAAATTATATTTATTTTAGATTCTTTATTGGTACTTGAGTTTTGTGATTTTTTTGTTGTTTTCAGTGATACTGTGTATTGTTACCGCACACTGAACTGGTTGTGCAGTGTGCTGTTACTACACAGTAATGCATTCCCCTATAACATCATTTTTTAATCACAGAAAAAGGAAAAATTTAATAACACTTTTATAAGTGATAATAAATAGAGGACCCCATTATTAGTCATTTTATAGTGTTGATAAAAGACATGGGACTTTAATCTCAATATGGTAGTCAGCACTTCTCTTGTACTGATAAAGGCTATTTTTATCACTATTCAAGTCCAATATTTTTGATGTGTACATAGTGTAGCTCCTTCCCTTCTCTAGAAGAATCATAACTGGTGATGAAGTTAGTATCCCTTTAAAATCCTCGAAGGTTATCTCGATGGTATATTTCCATATAAACTACACACTACTCTTAGTCAAACCCATCAATTGTGTTGTTAAGCGAGGTAAGTCTAGTATGAAATGCCCATAATATCTTGTTAGTCACAAGAGACTCCATATTTCAAGGATGTTCATGGGATACTTACAAGAAACCAAAGCTATCACCTTCATTGAGTCAACTTATAATCATGTATCCATGATTTTATAACCTAGGAATATATTCTCATATATCTATTGTTCTTTTTTTCAAGAGTAGTCCAATATGAAATTCCCATAATACCTGCCTAGTCTGAAGAAACTCCATATTTTTTAAAAGTTTATGGGATACTCACTTGAAACCAAAGCTATCACATTTTTTGAGTCAAATTACAATCATGTATCTAAAATATTATGACCTAGAAAGAAGTGATTAACTTTCTATTGGATCATGTTTTTGGAATTCATACATATCCTAATGGTCCCATCCTACTTTTTCAAGAAAAAGAAGACAGGTGACCCCATAGAGAATTAATTGTCCATCAAAACCCCTTTTCCAAAAAAAAATCCTCCAGCAGTCTTTTAAGTTCATAAAAGATTATCTTATCCATCTTATAAGGAGGAATAAATAATGATGAAGCTCACAGAACTAGCTCGATTTATAAATCCTCCTTCTCTCTCAATAGGGATGCCAAAAAATGTAGCATCGAAAACATCCCTAAAATGATCAACAACTATAGGTAAGTCTTCCCAATATGCTCCATATTAAAATAGATAAGAACTAGAAATCTAGGATACCATTCCACCTAGCCTATGATTTCTTCATCCAGGTGTTCTCGCCTAGAGATCACATTCATCCCATGTGAGTACAAACAACACTCTATGGTTATGTGAATGTCCCCCAATAGTGATATAATTCAACCTAAGATTGATAATCCACTATCTAGTCAATCCCATGTATGACATAAAACCCAGTCATCTCTTGGAAGACTAGATTCCTAATTAAGAGACACCCACCAAACTCAAGTAGGAACTCCCTTCACTTAAAACATCTCCCATTATTATTCCCAAATGATGTGTCATGATTTGTAAGGCACTCATAAAATTGAATCAATGGCACAATGATATCCACAATAGGTAAAGCTATAAAACTATGTGATACATCAGTGTCTATAAGAGAATATACAAGATTTGAGGATACTAAGATCATACCTCTCACTGTAGATGGTCCGACACCCTCCTCCTCAGTGGTAGGCTCTATAGAAATGACCAGGACTAAACTGTATCCCTATAACACAACCTCACTACATTCAGTAAGCCAGATATAAAATATTTGTAGAACAACTTTATGGCTACCTCAGCCATGGAAAACACAACCTTATCCGAAATAATAGGTAATTCTCTTGCTACTATCCTTAAATAGTTATATGCAACCTTCCCCTGAACATGGTGTCAGAACTGACCACCTACAACTCACTATTGGAGGTACATTCTTATAGAAACATTGCACGTGGTACATCATTTTATAAGATCAGTACCTTAATGGGTAACAATCAAACAGATTCCTAACATGTCTCCATATTCCATAGTGATGAAAAAACAACACCACTAGCCCTAGTGGCCAACCTATTTTACACCTCATGGAAACTACAAAAAATCTTTTCTTTCCTCTAAAAGTCAAACCAATAGGTTAAGGGACTACTAAACTATGATCTTCACCACCTTATTACTTCATTTTATTCTCCTTTAATTAGCACCTAATTTTTAATTTTAATAAAAGAGGTCAATATGAATACATTGAACAATGATTGAATGGAATGTTGGATTCCTTACTCAATGTGTCACACCCTTGATAATCAATCATCATAGTATGTGAGTGTCAAATTCTGAATCTCTGTAAAGTGTGTCGAATAAACAATGATTTTCATAGTTCCCTGATCTAGACACATAAAGAAACTCTCCCACTCTAATCTAAAAGCTATGCCATAAAATTATTTATAGAACCTGGTTTAGAAATCAACCCAAAACATATTCCACATCTCGTTAGTCTAGTTTGGAACATCCCACATTCTCTTTTCTACACCTAGAGGCATATAATTAATGTATTTCACAATCCTCTCACGAGGTTTATCTATATAATCGAAGACTTATTGTGTAGTCTCTTTCCATTTCTCAGCAACCTTTGTAACACTATCCTCAAATATCGTGGGAGGGTGATGTTGTTGGAATACATCTGTTGGCTCATACATAGACAAGGTAGGGTACACTTCTCTATGAAAATTTTGTATGATGTGGAATAACTTATCGATGAACTATTCCTCAACACATTCCTTCTTTAAAATTGATGGCTATACAGTTATAACTAAAGGAGGATCCACATATAGATGATGTCCCAATGCATTTCAGTGCATGTTTATCACCACCCAAATAATATACTAAAGGTGGTCATCATAGTGGAAGGTGTTTACAATTCTTACCCAATTCCTTAGAAAATAACAACATCAGCGTTCCCATATAACATCATAGTATATGTCAAACCCATTCTATTAATAGTTCATACCACACAGTGTACACCTAAATCATGGATTGGAAAAAATTAATTGTCAAAAAAGACTTTATATACGCTGCTTATAGCACATTCAAAATCCAGGCCATGCTCAAGTATCTGTTTCATTGTTTTCAATTTCCATTTGAATTCAAATTCATTAAAACATTAAATTAATATTCATTTTAAATGTTTTAAATAAATGGTTCAAAACATCCGATCCATTAAGGTCCCATACTTCCAATGAAATGGAGTATGACATCATTTAATCCACACCATAACATGTTTTATTCCATGGAACTCTCGGTCCATGACTCAATGTTCCATAATTATATTCTAATGGTGTTTGTTGTCTCCTAATTATGGAAACATGGCTTAGGTTACATTAGACACTCTATGTAACAACCATGTTTCTCAATCAACTATACAGATCATTTATCAAATAAATTTGTATAACTATCATTAAACCTATCACAACATCATGAAACTATGAAATTCATACTATATGTCATGGCATAATTCAGGGAATTTGATTCCAATATTGTAGTTAAAATTATGAATAATATGAAATTCCCTCATCTCATCAGGTTTGAATAAATATAGAATTGTCATTGATATTAATAACAATATAAAAATTCATGAGATTCACCAAATGGTGTATTGAAATAAACAAAAATAGATAAAATTTAGAAAACAGAAATTTCTATTAAAGAGAATATAGATTTTTCCTATATGTTAGTTAGCTACTCCCCAACAAATGAAATTAAAAATTTTATATTTCTTCATATCTCCTTTATATTATCTTAGAATAATAAAGTATGAAAAGATAAAAAACTCTTATACCACATTGTAACACCCCACACCTCGATTCTACTAAAAAGTAAAATGAGTACTTTTGATCATGTGGCCTCATATGCATCTCCCCAAATGCTTGAGGATGTCAACTAAAATGAGGGCCTAGGCTATGTCTATGGGGGAAAAATTCCATCAAATCAAAGTGTAACATTGTATTAAAAATCATACAGACCAAATATAATAAGTAGTATTATAGTCTAACACATGATATATAATTGGAATAAAAATACTACAAGTAGTCTAATATGAAATGATGACCAAGTCTTGGGTCTTCAAAACTTCAAAAATAGGTATACATGGCATTAAAAAACTACATGAATAATTGTACTAAAATTACACGAATCACAATCTCATGATATCATCAAGAGACATAGTTTGGTCCCATGCTCCCCTGGTCTTAAGCATGAAAAAATGGAAAGAATCGAACTGTGGGTGTTTTCCCTGTTCCCCACATGCATCTAAATATTCAGTTCAAGTAAAAAATGATGACCCAAACATGGTGTGGGATATAATCCCAGTATGTCCCCACCCATGGTGTCAATAAAAATTTATGGATGTGAAATATAAGATAAAGGAGAGTGTGAGGTATATAATTGTTATGATAGAAATACAAAAAAAATCCAATGGATAAATTAATACTGTAATGAGATATTTCATATCCCATCAAGGATCCTTCCAAACCAAATGTCTACCTCATATAACAAGGTTGAAGTAATTTGAAGTATAAAAACACTATAGTCAAGAAATATAAAAAACATATCGTATCACCAATGGATATCCATATAATAAGAATATCAAATCATTAATGACCATACCATATAACTAGAAGTGTCTAAAAAAATACGACCAAGCGGTATAAACATGTAAATGACATTTACCATATTCTTGACATGAAATCATAAATACGAGATCCTAATGGCTAGATCTATGGTATAGTGGACCCTGGAATACTCAATGAGTCCGAGGAGAATCTCGATTGAATGTTGGTTAGCTGAGAAATGGGATCGAAAGAGAACGTCAACAGACCATGTCCACTGTGAGCCCAATCAGACTAGATCCATGGTGTAGCAGGGCCCCGGGAATCCCAAATATTCAAAATCCAATGAGTATATAAGTCCAGGACATTCTATACCATTTCAATAACCAATGGTCTAGCATACCCATGGAATCCATGAAATGATTCCTCAATAAATTCAATTTCCATTCCATACCATTAGTTTAACAACTAATTTCCACAATTTCTAAATACTCTATACAATCAAATTAATTAAAAAATCTTATTATACATGGAAATGGAGGAAAACCATATCCTATTTAACCAATTCAATTAATTACATTTATTCATTGGGATTCCTTTAACTAGGAATATTCTAAAACAACCCAATAGTTGTATAACAATGTCATAGGAATATGAAATTCACATGACACACCCCATTGGTGACCATTCATAGATAAAAAACCTTCAATGCATAACAAAGGACCTAAAGGGAATCCTTAGAATGTTTGATTTCATTTAATTCAATTATTGAGTTAATATTAGGTGTACCACTAGAAATTTTGATGGATTGAAAAATTGAAACTAGACCTATAAAGTATAAAACCACTCGAGGGGAGTATAGACCACCTACCATAGGTCTTTAGTGAAATTACAGTAATGTATCATCTTCAGAATTGAGTTAGATAAGAAAAAATTGATTAATGGGTGAAGAACATTGAAATATGACAAATTATCTTGCACATAAATAACTATATCGATATAAATAAGAATGAATATGGAAAAAATAGGAATTCTGTAATTAGTGTCATGGATCTAGTAGGGTGAAAAACTCTCTATTCTGAGATCCGATGATGGAACTATAGTAATGTGTTCAATTATTCTTTTAAAGAAGCACTCCACAGTCCAATGATTTCCATTGAATGAAAGAACTAAAGGGTTTATGATTTTATTACAATTTTTAGGAAAAATTATAAATTTTCCTCAAAATGATGGGTGACATTTTTTGGCCACAATATTGGTCAAACTATGGACTAATCATGCACCCTTAACTATAATTAGGGGAACCTGGCACTGTTTTTGTGCATTATTTTCCATGAGATTCAGAAATTGTTTCTCAACACATGGTAAACAACTCTAGAGTCTATCGCACATTTACGTACCATTATCCTTATTAAATTCTCAACCCATTAAACTCCTGGGTCCCTCTTCCCTCCCCCACATGGTTAGTATTAACCTTGCATCCTATTCTGCATTATTTCTACTAACTATGTAACATGTGTGTTTTTTCCTAAAAGGTTGGACTTCAGACTCCAAAAAAGCCCCAGACACCCCTGAATCACTGAATATCATGTTCATACTCACAATAGGCCATACTAAATCATTTCAATAATAAAAAATAAATACCTAATAAAAAATCTAATATAATTCATGAATAGTAAAAACAATCATTAATTTTTTTAATAGACAAAGAAATGGAAGAAAATAGTTATTCAACTAAAGAGGGAAATAAAGTATATTTTTCTTAAAAATCCATTCTATCTATTGAGAACATAAATAGTGAAACATTAAATGTAAAAATTTATTACCTAGAAATATTTAGAGTTTAATTAAAAACAAGGGTTTCCTTACAAACAGTGAAATTCTAATAGAAAAACAATACCAGTTGGGTAAATATGGAATCATGAGCCCTATAAAAGGATGAAAAATAGATGGATTTATATATCACATTATTTTCATGAGAGTAATCATAAAATTTAATCATGGTTAATATATCATTCAAAAAATAAACAAATGATGAATATGTAATATTTCTTACCGAAATAAATGTAACATTAAAATACCCAACTTCATGTTTCAAAACTCAGCATAAAAATTAGAATATCCAATTTATTAAATAAAGGTCAATTATAAATATATTCATGAAAAATTAACATATATATCATAGAATTTATGAGTTACATATGTAATTTTATTTTCCATTTACTAAAAATTCATTGGTAAATCATGCTTCAGTTTCTAACTACATCATTTTTCACATATGTTTTTTGTTTGGTATTTTCGATAAATTTAAATTTATAATAATCACATAATATAAATATTTTTAACCATGAAATATTTCTAATATATGTTAATGTTAAATATTTTTATTTTAATACATTAATTTTAGAGAAAAAAATGAATTACACCATTCCTGGATAAGGTAGGTTGTCAGTACGCATGAACATTGTTTCTATTTTAATGAAAGGAAGAATAAAAAAATCTAAATATTAAATAAGAATTTAATAATAATTTTTATATAATATTTATTATATATATTGGTTAAATATATCTTCATTTCCATCCATGTCTAAATGAAATTAATTACATAGTTTTGCGAGTTTTTATGTCATCATACACATGATCGATTTTTTCATTTCCCATTTGATATAAGAGAATATGGATATATCTAATTACATTAACATAATAAAATTTCATTTTATCATATATAATGATATTATTATATAATATTAGAGGAACAATATTTTAATGAGGTGGATGAAAAATAAAAAACCACATGGTTAAGAACAATACCTCTTTTTCGGACAAAAACCATAGTTTTGTACCAGAAGTCTTCATAGAATGGTTTCATAACCAAAATAAGGCCTAAATGAAATTATTATTGAGTTTTGAAGATCATTGGGCATGTATGTTCTAATCCATAATTCTTTGGTTGTGAAAATAAGAGAAGATAGGTAGTTCATTTATATATGTGCGTGAGACGACACACTTGAAATTATTGAAATGTAAAAAGTTATACCAACATTCTAAAAATTCCACATGGATCCCAAATAGAAAATTATTGAATATTATATGATATAAGAACTAAATATATCCATAAAAGATAATGTGAACAAGTTTTTAGGGAATTTTAACAAATTATTTATTAGAATAACACTTCAATAAACTCATTTTTAACATTAACCATGGCAATTAGTTATAACTATTTTTAATATTCATTATAGATAAAAATTAAATTGAAATTATTATATAATATTGATTGAAATGATTAAAACTATAGAACCAATTTTTTAAAAATCAATTCAAAAAGTGGGGTATGTTAATTTAAATTTAAAACTATTGATGCATTGAAAAAATAGTTTGCAAGGGAAAAAATGTTTCAAAAATATAAAACATTTTAATAAAAAAAATTTCCAAAATTTTTTTCTACTACAATAAATTTTATGAAAAAAATATAAATAATATAATTTTAATTTCAAATACATATTTAAATTTTTTTAATGGTTTATTTTCTATCAATTAGAAGGTTATTTTTAACAAAAATTTGAAATTTACTTATTAATAAATAATTAAACATTTCAAAAAATTATCAAAAATTAAATCTATGAAAATTTGTACATGTTGTTCTAAAAAATGATGTTCATTTTTCAAATAAATTTTATGCAATTTGAAAGAAATTGGTTTTATTCTTTTTCTGTAAAAAATAATGGAAGTTATTTTACATGAAAAATATATTTACAAATCATATAAACAATTAAAAAAAGTTTATTACTAACATAAAAATATAATTTCCTTTTCTAAATACTTCATACTTAATATTCAAGATGCGTTTATCAATTTCATACCAGTAAATTTAATGGCTAGGTTATACTGATCATGTTTAAATAATATTATTTCAAATTTTATATTTTCATTCTTTTGGACTTGGCATTTCATGTTATGAAAGATATTATGGAAAATAACATTATTTCAAGAACAAGAGTACTAAAAATATTTGGGGTTTCCATACTTTCTCAATTTTTTTCTGAATAGATAATATAGGTGAAGAAAATATAATCTTATTTATGATATATTGCAATGAAAATGAAAAGAAATATGTAACCCAAAAAATGTATCACCTAATGAATTTATGGTATGTATGTATTTCAATTTAATCTCTTTAACAACTTAGGCTATATGAAACACCCATCTTAAACAAACAATGAAATACTATTATGTGATAATTATAACATATCCATTAATTTGTATTAAATAAATAGAAATAAATAAATTGTGAAATATATAATTTTAATACTCATTTTTATAGTATTAATTTATTATTTGTGATGAATATTCTTATTTCTAGTAAAGTCATTTTATTAATCAAAATATGTTTTTCTCAGCAAATATTTTCTTGTTATTATGAGTAAATATTATAATAATTTTTAATAAATTATATACATTTTATTATATAATAATAATATAATTTTTGATATAAAAATATTAATATTACATTATTGTGAATTATTTTTAATTTTAAGAGAAGATTCATTTTCCAGTGAATAGTGAAAAATAAAGATTTTTACAAAAATCTCAATTTTGTTATTTGAAAATTCGAATTAGGACTTTAATTTGATATAAATGTTACTTAATTATTCCATGAGTATATATATATTTATTATTTTAATTTAAATGATACATATACCTAATTTTTGTAAAAATATATTTTTGGGCCAAAATATGCATTTTTCAAGAAAACTGGTCTTCTTTGCATTTTTCTAGATTAATTTTTATATTACACACTGAAAAATCATTGTTTTGAATTTTTATAAATCGGGGAGATATAAATATTCTTAATGTCCAAATTTAGTAAATGACTTCCTTTTATTTTTGGATAATATGAATAGAAACCTTTGTATTTGCATAACATTGGAAAGGGTAAATTATGTAATTTAGGAAAAAAATAATCTTATAAAGACTATAAAAGGACCCTAAAAATTTTTTTTTACGATTAAAATTAATTAATAATAAATATAGGTCTTAATATAACATAATTTATGGCCATTTGGATGAGGTTATGATATTTATAATATTTTATTTAACGAAAACTCAAAGAACAACCATTCATATTTTTAATAACTATAATATTTTTAATATAATAATATCCATAATGTATATTAAATTTTAAGTATACCTAATAAATATAAAATAATTATCTATACAATGTATTTTTTTTAATATTTACTAAAAAAGTAATTTCATTAATTGATTATACAATGATTATGTAGTAATTATTCTATTAATTGAAATACCAAATAAATGATATTAGACATATAAAAATAGAAAAAATTTAATAAAATTAATGTCATCCAATAATTGTACATTATAATTTTTCAAATTAGGGATGTAATAAAATATTTTTTTTGGAGTTATCCTATTTTATTAATATTATTAATATTAATTTAATGAATAGTTCATGAAATTGACATGATAAATATTTTATAGTAAATAATATTTTATTAAATGATATTAAATTAATAAAAATATTATATTAATCCACATAATTTTTCATATGTTTATCATTTTATCCACGATCCATTTATGCATTTTTGGTCATTTTATAGAAACTATATTATCCCACAAATAGTATAAGTCAATGTTTTTAGGGTAAGAGATATGGTGGATAAATAAAGGTTAAAAAGAATATATAAGGTTATAACCATGACATGAATTGGTCCAATAGACCTACAATATTAATAATACTATAATATTATCATTTTAGGATCCAATTTTAGTTGTTCAATAGAAATTTTTCTATTAAAAGGACATAGATATTTTGTAAATAAAAAATAACTTCAAAATTTCACTATATATATACTTATATCTTTTCTCTTTTAACATTGAGAAAAAATCAATATATGAATAAACATAAGTTTATATTATTATATTAATTAAATTATCTTCATTATAGATATATTTTAAATTCTTATATATTATATACTTACCTTAAATGCTTGTGCAAAACTAATATAGTATTTATTTGACTAAAAAAACAATACAATTGATTTTAAAATAATAATTTTGATATTATTTGAGTGATTTGATGAATGAAATTAATTTTATAGTTATATATTCTATATTATAGTGGTTTTAAATCATTATATTTGAATTTAACATTTTTTTTGTTTAATTTGAAGTCAATGTAAATGAGTAGTGTGAAAATAGACATTATAGATAATTTTTCAAAATAATATTTTAGTAAAATATTTAAAATTCATAAAAATGTTATCTTCATCCATGTGAATGGGATGTAGATTAAAAATTATATGTTTTCCACTTATGAGTAAATGTTTACATTTTCAGTAACATTTTTGACATATGTTTAAATAATGGTTCTCTTGTTTAAGGTAAAAAATAACTAACCAAGGGGTTATCCAAAATGATAAATTTTATAGTGGCACCAAATAATGTATAAATTATATTTGTTTGTGATATTAAAACCATACAATATCTTATATTCGAATCAACTAACATTTTGAATCTTTTTTATGATGAATTCATTAATTATTGTTTAATATGTTGAGATATTCCAAAAGTGATACTCACATCAATAATAAAATGTAAGCTTCTTCCTAACAGTTTTCATGACCCGTCCAAGTGGGGTCTGCGCCGTGACTCCCCAAGACCTCCTCCAATAGGACAGGGCCTGGTGACTATGACCGAGTAAGTATATCACTTACAGGGTAGGCATTTCCTAAATACATGCACACACACACACATCTCCACGACCACAAATGCGGAATTTTAAAAATACTCCAAGGAAAAAAATGCATGCATACAACTAAACCCATCCAATAAAGTACAACATAATATAATGTTTGGAAAAAAACTAGGCTAGAATATAAACCCACAAAAGGGTCTGAAAACTAAAAAGTAAAACCTATTAGCACAAAGATGTACAAGGATTGGTTTCTGTATCCATAGGAACACCTCGGCCTGTAGGGAACTCAGAAAGCATGGTTTGGTTCTGGTCTATCATCAACTCCATCAAAAGGCCACTCATCTAAACAAGACCAGACATGTGTGTGAAAATACCATGTTGGGGTGAGTATAATAATACTCCACAGAGGAACCCAAATCCCACAGTAAAAACACCAAAAGGAAAGGTACAGTTAGCTCCACAAATTATATTCCTACTGAACATATAACAAGATAAACAAATCCAGATATAAAAAAAACCCAGACCCATAGTCTAGAGTCAAGCCTCACGACAACATACCCACTCTAGGGGTTCAGTTCAATGATTCCATGAAGCACTCATCTGTGAGAAATCAATCAAATAGTGTGATAGATATGATGACGTCTGTCCGATAAGTACTATCTATCAGGAAAATCCATCATAGAGAGATACACTCATTCTAGGAGAACACACTCCTGAGTGGGGAAAGATCACAATACACAGATGATGATAACTGCCCGGGCCTTGAATGATATAGTGACTCATCCAGATTAACCAGAAAATTAGTGGATCAACATCTTGTAGGATTAGTCACATCGATCCCAGACTCTACCTATGGTTGAGAATAGATAGAGGATCTCACCCTAGGCCTCTTAGAGGGATACCTGACTCTATCTCAAAATGTACCCCTAAAGGGATCATAAATCAATGGATTGAAACGATACATGACTTTAGGGGAATGAGAAAAAATGGGAAATAACCCCAAAAAAAACTTGTCCATGGAACGATGGAAAAGGGGATCAAGCCATGTTCCAGGATATACACGGCATGTAGAAGAGTCACACAACATGTCTCTCAACTCTGGGTACTGCTCGTGTAAAATGAACCATAAAATGTGTTCGAGTAACTAGGTTCCACTCCGTGTATGCTGTCCATTTTCTAGTACATGGATTCAATTCGTGTGTGTCATCTCGGGTAACTGGTACATGGGGTGACCCGTTTAATTGGCCTAGTCTAGTCGTGTAGTGGAGTACATGCCATGTACTCCACCCTATGGTAATCTATCAACTGAGATTCATTCTGACCTTTGTGGAAGGACCCAAATGCTATGTCTCAAGGGTCTCATGGAATGTGACACTAGTCTGACTCCCGAAACCATAGCCACTATTGATCTAGTCCCACAAGGTGTGTTTTTCGGGATACTCATCGTGTTCATTAGAAATTTCCAGAATCATTTTTCTTCACCAGTGTGCCTCTAGGGATGATACGTTCTTCAATATGGGTTACCTATCACCATTAAACTCATGGGTTTAGGTCATCCTGACATCATTAAACATATTATATTGGTTATGGCATCCGATCAGCCCCGAAAACACATTCTGATTCACCATCATGAAGAACACTTAAAGAATTAGATCTTCCAAACCAATTTGATTCTTCCACCGCTATCTCCATCACACGTCCACTAGGTTATCATGATTCCATATCTCTATATTGAGATCATTGCGACAAGAAACTGGTGTGTAATGATTCTACATTCCAAACCCCACAAAAACATGAAAAACATGTTGAAAATAGGGCTGAGGGAAGAAGAAAAAATTCAAAAAATGAGGAAACAACCTCCACCATTGTTCGTTAAAACATTAATTCACTCTTGTTAGATGATTTAAACAATGAAAAATAAAAACAAAAAAATGTGACTAACAAAAATCTTTGGAACAAACCTGGTAAATCCATCCCATAAGAACAATGATTTGTGAGTCAACTAGTGTGTGTGTTGTACTGCATTATTCAATAAATAAATGAACAGAGAAGAAATAACCATAAAACATAACCCTTACCTTGAGAATTGACCAATCTATTATGAAGGGATCACACTTTCATCATTGTTGAGATCCTTTATGTTCATTGGCACAATGCCTCTCACTTTTGATTCATTATCGATCGTTGTCGAGAGTTCTCTCTAAAGCTCCATGAATTCTCCAGATTTTCCCTCTATTTTCAGCTGACAACCAATATTTGATTAACCCATTAAAATGAGGGAAAACATTTCCGCATTCTGTTATGCTGATTCTCTCCCATTATACTATGACATTAATGTGTTAGTGTTTTTATTTCCATGTCATTATGTTGTGTCATTAATTATCTAAATAGATGTCCCATCGTTGTACTATAGAGAACGATTCCAAATAATATATAAAAAACTTTTCAATTTATTTTATTTTTCATAAAATGTATGAAAATAAACTTTTTCCCTCGAGCCACATCGGTCGAGGTTGTGCCCGGTCCCAGGTAAATTTATCTTTCCAGATGCAACAATACCCTATGATTTTTAATTCAGGCATCCATTTGTAAGCTACCATAACCATGAACACACACTAACTCACTTAACATAAAAATGATCCAACCACCATTCTAGGCTCACAAGGCCTCAGAATGATGTGTCATCTTGGTGGTTGGTCTCATAATAATTCTATATAATATTGAAAAATAATACACTAAAAATTAGAGATACATTCTCCACAATATGGGACATTGAATCCCCAAAAATCCAAAAATTGTGAAACAAAAAAAGATGTGGGTACTGGGCGTGGATATGTGTATCGATATCCCATGTGCTATCATGAAGAATCACATGCTGTAACTAGACACACACTAGGGGAATATCTCACCCATAAAATATCCAATATTATCTATCCTAAATTTACACTGGGAACACTGTGAAGGTCTCTCCATCCTCAATGTCCATCTCACCCCAGTCAATGACATGTGTTGGGTTATGCACATACCTCCTCTGCTACAACACAAGGAAGACATCTTGCACATGATGCATCTGTGGGGGCATAGCTACGTGGTACTCCACCTCGCCAACTCAGGGTATTCTTAGAAAAGGGCCAGTGAACCTCAGAGATAACATTACACCCCGTTAAAATATCTGCAAACCTCGTCGAGATGAGACATGATGGAATACATGGTCTCTCTCATAAAAATATAGAGGTATCTTTCATCTATCGTCATAAGACATCTTCCACCTCTAATAAGTCATAATTAGATCATGGATTATCTGAGCCTTCTTGACGGTAGCTCGCACCTACTCTCGAGCCATGAGTGTTGACTCTCTAGGATCAGTCCAGTAGAGGGGTGACCAGCATGGTCACCTGTATAAGTCCTCGAACAGTGCCATACCGATGGTGGAGTGGTATCAGTTGATGTACAGGAACTGCACTAGAGGTAGGTGGTCCTCCCAATAATGATCGAAGTCCAAGATAAATGATTGCAACATATCCTCTAGAACCAGTTGGGTCCTTTTTGTTTGACCATCTTTCTAGGGATGGAACGCCATGCTCAATCGTAGCTGGACCCCAAAGGCCTCCTGTAAACGCATCCACAAGCGAGATGTGAAGCACATTTATTGATCTAAGACTATCATCAAAGGGACACCATGAAGTCGAACTATCACATATACATAGAGGCATCCCAATATCTCTACGGAACTCTGCTTCCTGATTGCTTAGATGTGAGCCAACCTGGTGAGTTGGTCAACAATCACCCAGATGGCATCATTCCCCAGTTACTTTTGTGGTAAACCCATATCGAATTCAATAGATATTCTTTCCCACTTCCAATCTATCACTTATAAGGGTGAGCTCACCCTTCTGGAACCTAGTTCTTAGCCTTCACCTGCTGGAATGTAAGGCATCGAGAAATGAACTCTACTACTTCCTTCCTCCTACCTGTCCACTAGAACTGACAGTGGAGGTCCTGGAACATTTTCATCACACTAGGATGTACCATCAAGGGGGTGCATGAAACTCCCTTAGGACCTCCTCCAAAAATTTCACTTGTACAATAATTCGTCCTCCGAAAAGAACAACATGGTCCCCACCTTGGAAATATCCATCACGAGCATGTCTTGTGGATAACTAAGCACGTAAATACACATAGCCGACACCCCCAAATTATGCCACTCTAACAAGATATATGAGAGGAGGGGTGAAAACCATCAAATGATGGTATGATACATCCTCTCTATCCATGATGGATAACTATAACGGGGTGAAATGCTCTGACACCTTACTCAGTAGCTGCGAACTAGATCTCCTTCTTAGATAATTTTCCACAACATTCCCCTTCCCATGGGTTTATAAAATCCCAAAGTCATAACATTGGTGGAAGTTTAGTAATTTCCTCTACCTTAGAATCATATCCATCTATAAGTAGATGTATATGAGGCTCTTGTGGTCAGAGTAGACAATAAACCAATCACCCATCAGGTAGTGTCCCCATATATTCAATGCCACGAATACCATTGTAAACTCAAGATCATGGGTCACATAGCACTGGTCATGTGGTCTTTTCTAGAATGAACCATAAGAAATCACTATATATCTCTATATCAGGATATATCCATGCCCGGTCCTTGATGATTCATAGAAAACTACCTACTCGACACCCTGTTCTGGAAGTCTCTTGATCAGTGATCTCATCAAACACTACCTTTTCTACTAGAAAGCATATTGGAACTTCTACGTCAATACAAAAGGCTAACCCTTCTGGGTCATGTTTTTCAATAGTGTTGATAGCTGCGAGACATTTGAGATAAATCTATGGTAGTATCCTACCCCCAAGGAAGATTTTCACCTCTGTGACACTCCAAGATGGCTCACATGCTAACACCTCCTCCACGTTGGCTGGGTCCACTACTACTCCATCTTCTAAGATAACATGTCCCAGAAAGTGGACCTCCAATATCCAAAACTGCCAATATAAGAGCTTCCCATAAATCTGGTGCTCTCAAAGTACGTCCAAAACAATACGTAGGCGTCTCACATGCTCCTTCTCTAACATCGAGTACACAAGGAAGTCATTGATGAAGACCTCTATGAACCAGTCTATGTATGGCTAAAAGATCTGGTTCATAAGACCCATGAACACTGTGTGGTCATTATTCATGCCAAGATGCGTCACAAAATACTCATAGTGACCGTAGTGGACTATGCAAGTATTATTTGGTATAACCTCTTCCCGTACTCATAACTGGTGGTATCCCTATCGAAGTTCATCCTTCGAGAACCACAATACCCTTCTTAACTTATTGTAGAGGTTTTAGATTCTAGGAAATGGATATTTGTTCTTCACCATCACCGGGTTCATGTGCCTGTAATCCACACACAATCTCAATCTCCTATCTTTATTCTTGGTGAACAAAACTGGGGCTTCCCAGGGTGAAACATCGGGGTTTATTATGTCCTTATTTTGTAGACCATCCATCTTCACCGTTAGGTCATGAAGCTCTATGTGATCCATCCGATATGCTGGTGCGGATATCGGGGCCTACCTAGTCTGTAAGTCGACACAGAGGATGATCTACCAGCGAGGATGTAGTCCTACGTCGTCATTGGGAAGGACATCCTCAAACATTTCCACAACAGTTGATAATTGGATGCTCACAACATCTACTACCCGAAGGTTACGACCATCCAACTCATGACTGATCGGACACAACCCCCTACAAATGATCCCATGATGTGCCGTCTGGGTCTCCTTTTCACCGACAATGGAAATACTTGTCCCATTATATTAGGCACACCAAAATTTTAGCCTAAGGTATTCAATCTGGGAATGGACCGAAGATAACCAATCCATACCGAGAACGATGTCGTAAGGCCTCGACGCTTCCACCAAGAGGCTTCACCTGAAACAGTCACCTCCAGGGGAAATATCATAAAATCTGCAAAGATTTTTGATCATCGAATCTCCTCTCGTAGATGTATCCTAGTGTAAGGGTTGAGCCAACAACTCTACCAGAATTTCATGGTTTCTCACAAGACAATTGGAATTGAAGGAATGACTGGAACATGTGTCTATATGTTCAAAAACTATGGAGGAAAAGACCATGTTCATACCTTGGATCATCCCTGGAGTCAATGGGTTGTACGACTCCACTGATTGAAGATTCCCCCACCCATATCCCCATATCCCCGATCATGGTGAAAACCTTATGGGGGTGGTGGTGGTAGTAGTTAAAAATGACTTCCACAACCTGTATCCCTCCCTCCTTCTATGACACATCCACTGCCTGGTAGGTCTGTCTACTACACTCCATGCCTCTTTCTCAGTGGTCTGTCCACTACTTCCCTTTCCGCAACACGATGGGTTGGATAGTCTCTAGAGAGATGTCCCCTACCATCTCATGAGTATTATCACCTATGACTAGACTAACTGGTTCCAGCATAAGTTCTATGGGTTGCTGATCCCCTGTCCTGGGTCCTACTGTGACATCTCCCATGTCGCGAACCCTATGCATGGTGTTGGATCCCAACTGCAAACTTACACTAGCTATCACTGCTCCTCCATGATGCTCTCAATCACTATGGCCTACTTGAGCACTCATGAAAAAGTTGAAATTCATATTGGCAGAAAAATTGCATGGATGACCCATTGTAGACCTCAGTCAATGGTCCGAGTCCTAATGTACTAATCCCTAACCAAATCCATCGAGTACCTAGTATTTTTGGTCAACCTCAATGAATTGTCAGCTATTGTCAAGCATCCCTATTGGGGCTGAAGAAACTCCTGGATACACATTGATCTCAAAGTTATTAGAGATAACTCATCCCTAAAGAGTCTCTCAAACACTATCCTTGAAAGATTCTCCTCCTTGCGAATCTGAACGGTCAAAACAGACAATTTTCCAGCCAAACCAGGTGGAAGGATCTCTCATAGGATCACCATCTAGTCCACTGGTGTCCTCACTAGATAGAAAACTCCGGTAACCCCCTACAACTAGTCCTCAGCTGTTGGAGGTCTGGTCTCACCTCAAAACCAACTGAGAGTCTATCTCCAAAACACATGGAGCATGCTTAGGATTCTCCCATAATATGTCTGTACTGGAGGTACCATGGGCTGATCCACTGGTGGTGGAATAGTAGGTGCGCCACATGGATGTAAAGCCTTGGGAAATAGTCCCAATATCAAAGCCTCATCACTGAGGGGGTCATCCTCATTATCGAGTTGCTGAATCCTAGTGGGTATGTGTCGTAGAGGCATCTTGTAAAGAAACAAGTTGTACCATGGTCAATGAGTATATTTGGATAGCCAAAAAATAGAAATGGAAAACAAAACACATTCCAAAATGATTCATGTACCATTATTTTACTTCCCCGTAAATAGTGTTTTCAAATACCATGTTGATAATCAAGTTATCAGAGTCATGATGTATGGATATGTCAGTTGCCAACTCCAGCACTAGTATCTTTGGCCAGAATGACGAGCTCAAAACAATTAACACTGTTTCCCCAAACCAAATATCATAGACACTCAGTAATAAGGTAGAACCGAATACCTCTGATAACACTCCACCATGAGACGTCCCAGTGGGGCCCATGCTGCGACTCCCCACGACCACCTCCAACAGGCCATGGGATGATGACTAGCACCAAGTAGGCATATCACTAACATATGATCAATTTCCTATGTACCTGTACACATGAAAACATCTCAAATCCCATAAATGATGAAATGTAAAATACCCACTAAGGAAATAAATGCATGCATACAACTAATCCAACCAATAGAGTACAACTAAATGTAAAGTGTGGAATGTAAACTGGGCCAGAATACAATCCCACCAAAAGCACGAGGCTTCACACAAAAATGTCCCACCTGTATACATAATGAGGTACATGGAACACATTTCATAGCTGTAGGAACACCTAAACCAATCGGGAACTCATATATATCGACCAGGTCTCAATCCACCCTGGACTCCGTCAACATGTTACTCGTCTTCACAAGACACAACACATGAGGGAAAAGCCCATGCTGGGGTGAGTATAACAATACATAGTAGAGGACCCTAGAAACCACAATGAAAATACAAAATGTAATGGTATAGTCATATCTATACAGTATATGTTTACTAAACATATAATAAGAAAAAAACATTTATATATAATTGAAACCTAGACTGGTAGTCCAGAGACAAGTCAAAGAACCACATACCCATGCAAGGGGTTAATTTTGAAGAATCCCTAAAGCACTCATCTGGGAGAACTCACTCCATGAGTTTGATAGCTCTGATGAAATCTGTCCAAGATGTACTATTTATCGGCAAAATGGATGATAGCTAGATACACTCATTCTGGGAGAACATTCTCTTGAGTGGGGAGAGGACCCGGTTCATAGATGAGGATCATTTCCAGGGCCTTCATGGATACCAAAACTCATCCGAAATCACCTTATAAGTTTAGGATCAGCATCTTGTAGGATTAGTCACGTCGATACCTAACTCTACATAAGGTCAATAATGTATAGAGGATCACACTCTTGGCCTCTTGGTTGGATTCTTGACTCTATCTCGAAAAGTCATGTTGAAGGGTTCATACTCATGTGGATGGAAATGATACCTGAACTTTAGGGGAACGAGCAATAATGACGAACTATCCCAAATGAAAAATTCCCATGGAATAGTGAAAAGTGGTTCAATCCATGTTCTAGGGTATACATGGCATATATAAGGGTCACACATTGAGTCTCTCAACACCTGGTACTACCCATGTAAAATGGCCTGAGTCAGAGGAAAATGCCATGTTGATGGGTGTAAGTATCCAACATGTTGGATAGACCATACACCATGTTTGACTAACTGGTGTCCACTCCATGTGTACTAGCAATGTGATGATACAAAACATCAACCTATGTGTGTCATCTTGTGTAACATGTACTTGGGGTGACCCGTGTAACTAGCCTAGTCTAGCCGTGTGGAGCAGTACATGTCATGTACTCTTCCCCCTATCTGGGTATCACCTGATATACACATCATGCTTTGGGGAATGACTTGCATTCCATGTGATGGGGTTCACACTCCATGTGACACTTTTCTTAGTCCCTAAACTATAGTCTCCAATGATCTGGTCCCACATGGCGTGTTCTATGGGATACATGCCGTGTTCCATGGAATATTCTAGAATCATTGTTCTTCACTGGCATGCCTATGGTGACGCTCCGTTATCTGATATGGGCATCCAATCGCCTTGAAAATCAAGAATTTACATCGCCCTAACATCTGGAATCTGATTCTATCAGGTTTTCGCCTCTGATCAGCCTCAAAAACATGTTTAGTTTCACCCGCATAATGGAAACTCAAAGAATGGGAACATCCGAACCAAGTAGATTCATCTGCCTCTATCACCGTCATAGCTCCACTAGGTCATCACGATTCCAGATCTCGGTTTTTGGATCTTTTCCCCATGAAATGGAAACACAATGATTCCTCATTCGTATCCCCATGACGAACGATGATGTGCATATCAACCAGTGTGTGTGTTGATCCGTGTTTGTCATTAAATTCAATGAACTAGGAAGAAAAAAACCATAAAACATAACCCCAACCACAAGAAGGGATCAATTTCTAGTGAACAGATTGCATTTCTGTCTTCGCAGAGATCCTTCAACTCCATTGGAACAATAATTCACACATTTGATTCATCTCCATTCGCTGTAGAGATTTATCTTCAAAGCTCCATGATATCTCCCGAGTTTCTCTCATCTTTCTACTAATGAAAAACATTCTATTAAACCATTAAAATGAGGGAACATGTTTCGGCGTTCCATTGCATTGATTGAATTCCATTATATTATGACATTAATGAGTCAACGTTGCTATTTCATAGTTATTATGTTGTGTCATTAATTTTCAAAAAACTGCCTCATCATTGCGCTGCAATGAACATTTCCAAATAAAATAAAATAAAACCTTCAATTTTTTTATTTTACTTAATACTTTTGAAAATAAACTTCTTTTCTCAACCTGCACTAGTTGAGGTTAGGCTCATTCCTATGTAAATTCATAATTATAGAGGCAATGATGCCCCCGGATTTTTAATATGAGAATCTGTTTGGATACTCCCACAACCGAGTACACACACCAAATCCTTTAACTTAAGGAATGTTCAAACCACCATTCGGGGATCACTAGGCCTTCGAATGACATGTTGTGTATGCTATGGGTCTCGTAATATTTTTATATAATTTTTAAAAATAATAAACAGATAACATCATACAGTACATTTTTTCACAACACTTTTATGATTATATATTGAAAAATTACTCCCCAATTCAGTTAAAATATAATTAAATAAATTATGGTCATCCTAGTCTTCCAAAACATCCAACCATATTTTCATGGAGAAGAGATATAAAGGGAGTCTACCAATGAATATGTATCATCTTTACAAACTCCTTCTTCTTTATTTCTCCTTTTACTTCTTATAATTTGTTTTTCAAATGATAAAATAACAACTACAGTCTAATATATATTATTAGTTGTTATTATGATTATTAAACTACCATATTATACTTTTTATGCATCCAATGAAAAATGAGAGCAGCACACATGGATACTTAAGACTTATCATCTCTACATAGCCAGGTAATTCATTTTTCATCACCGTTATAATTGGATGGATATGATGATTGAAGTAGTAGATGTGTATGATATTTATGAAATGACATTGATTATAGAAAAATTAATATACCGTCCAATTACATACCTTTTTAACATTAAAGGAATGAAATTGTTGCTCGTTCGAACGTACGACCTATCATCTTTATGATGTGATACGATTCATTTTCCATGATAACCAATCAGGAATGATTATAAAAATATTAATAACAAATAAATATGATATATATATCACCTTAAAATAATTTTAGAGATGAAATAACTATATGATATGCATAATAATCAAGGATTAGATAAAAATGAATAAGAAAATGAAGCAGTTAACTCACAAAACAAGGGTAATAACAAAATATTGTTATCAAAATATGTGATAAGATGATATAATAGGATCTCTTAAGAAATACTAATTGTGAATATGGTTCTGTTATAAATTAATAAACTTCATGAAACCACTATTCAGGAGGATAAAGCAAATTTAACTAATGAAAAGCGCATGGTAAGAGTTTTTCATACCACTTTTACATCTTTTAGACATATGACATATTAACCACATATTTATTTTATGTTGTTCCTATACTAAAAATTTGATATATTATATCATGAATATATTTGTTTTAATTATATATAATGTTTCATTTAATGTTATTTCTTTCATGGGCAATTCAATTCAACAAATTAGAATATGGTAGTGGTTTATTTCACAATCTGATCATTATTCGAGATTGTTTAAGATTAATTCTCTAATAAGGAATATTTATTTTCCATTAATATATTGACTAAATGGTTTTAATTTTTTTGTTAATATTTTCCAATCATTTTGAAATTAATTGTAATTTTTTTTCATTTTATTTTTCTTTAAAGGGAATATGTTTTTAATAATCAAAGATACTATTTTCTACAATTCATAAAAAATATTGAAAGGAATGTCTTTTATCATATATGAAATGAACAAAATTTCCCACCTTGATTCCTTAATTATTTAAATCATCCTTTATAGATTTCGTGGTTAGTTTAAAATAATGTGATTTCTTATTATGTGCTAATTTTTTATAATTTAACAATGATTTTCAATATAAAAAGGATTTTTTATTACGAGATATTCATATAATCTCTTTAAAGTATTTTATTTTATGGAAACATAATTTGTTGAATTTTATGTTGTTGATGTACTTAAATGATATGATTTAACACATTTATTTTGAATTTTTCGGTTTATTTTTACGAATAAAAATAATCATAAATATGTTTTTTACATAATATAGATACTTGATGAAAAGACCTGATGTTCATAAATTAAATTGATTATCTGATATATGAGGAATTATTTTGACCAGATAGAATGGGTCAAGACCGTATGTATAAAATCACCTTGATGAATTAGTAGAGTAAGGAACCAATCATAAACACTACATATCATGTTGTTTTAGATATAGAAATCAAATTCAGGTATATTTTCAATTTAGAGTATTTGAGAATTAGGATAAAATCTGACAATAGAAACTCGTACATTACAAGTGGACTCTTATAACTAATATGAATTTTTCAACAATATAAAATACTATACTATAAAAAAATATTTCTCTTTATGAAAAAATATTTCAAATTATCTCATTGATATCATCCGTGTCTTTATTTCCCCTTAAACATTATGAAAGTCATTACATAAACTTGGGTTGAGAACCAACCCTCATTAAGCGATATAAAAAGAAGTGAAATTTTTTATTCTGTAAAAAAATGAAATCACATATAAATTTTACCTTTATCATAAATTTTATTTGATAATATAATTTAAAATACATCCACATGAAAACCAATGACACGTTTTTCATAAAGAAATCATTAAATACTATATCAAGATATTAATGCATCCTTGAGTGAAATAGTGTTTCATTTTAAAAACGTCTTCAATACCAATAAAAAACATTCAAATACCTTTAAATTTTATTAACCATTTGGATAAATAAAAATTAAGAAATTATATTCTTATCCAGAGATATCTGGGCCACACTATATTAAGGTGTAACGGGGTAACCTGGTGCTATCTCAGAGACCACATGTTAAGCTATAACAGGCTTCACCAATGCTATTAGGGCTACCCCATGTTAATGTGTATGAAGCCTACCCAGTGATATCTAGGCCACCACATGCATAAGATATATCCGTCTCACCCATTTTCTATAATTCTAAAGTACCATATCAATATTAAAACAAAATCATCATAAAATATATTGAATCTTGTGTATCATATTTGAATAAAAATTTCATATAAAATACCATTTTATTAAAAATAAATTCATAAATACAATCCAAGTAGAAGCGAAGATGGTTTCAAATTTTATGAAATATTTATTATTTCCGTGGAATCTAGAATTTAAATAAAAGTCATGCTTTTATAAAGATCATTGTATTCATGTAAGTTAATAATAGAAGATTTCTTTTTTCATTTGTGAAAACATTCAATATAAAACATGTAAAAATATTTTCTTTAAAAACCTTTAAATTAAATTAAAAATATAAACAAAAGTCTCTTTATAATCTGTGTTATAATATCCTATGTAGTTACATCGAGAAATATATTTCAGAATTAAATATATAAATATTCCAAGTGACCAACAATATTATGGACATTTAAATCATAATAAACATAAAAGAATAAAAATTTAAAAAACAATAAATAATAAAATTATAAATAAATTAATAATATGATAACTCATAGGGGAATTATATAAACATTACAATAAATTGTGGGTGCATAACATGAAAATATGTCTAAATGAATGGATATTGAGATGGAGTCCCTTACTTTGAGTCTGACTAGTCACGTACAATATTAATATTAATAAAAAAGATTCATTATTTACCTTTATTAGAAGCATTTTTAATTTTATTATTTCTTCTATATCACTTATTAGTATGTTATAACAGTTACTTACTGATTTACATTCACACTGGACGTTTTGATGATATTTGGTACATGAATCCAAAATGAATGTTGTATGACGCCTATTGTCAAAGTCATATTTATTACATAATATGATAAATAATATTAAAGAAATAATAAAAAATTTTATAATTTAATTATAAATTTAAATCCATAAATTAAAAATGTATATGAAAAATGAACTATGTTGTAATTATGGAGAGGATAAACCATACGTACACAAGAGTAACGTTTGTATTTTTGAATTATCTTAATGGAAAGAAAAGAGTATTATTTTATCAATAAATAATGATAATAATATCATTAATATAATATTAATAATATAAAAATAATTATATATATATATATCATCCATGTGATGTGGGGATGAAAAATGAATGACATCGCTTAGTGGAGTTGATAGTTCACATTTACACATGAACTATATTATCATTTTTATGTTCATGGAAATGTATGAAATATATTTATATATTAAATTTTCATAATGGTAAATACATCATTCATATCATATATAAACATTAATAACACCATTATAACCATTCCTGAGAGATGGTGGTGGAAAATGAATTATATAGGTTCCCGAGGTAGTAATTCAACATACACACGAATGATAATTAATTTCCCATTTAATGGAATAAGAGATTGATTTAGGAGATCATATTAATATAATGACATATTAGATTACTGAAATTAATCTATATTGTATTTAATCTCATTTTAGGTGAATTTGATGGTAGTGGAAGATGAAAAAAATTGAAATACTTGATTAAAATTGAAACCTCTTCCTCATACCACCACCTTTTCTTATCAACTTAAGACCACTATGGATGGTGTTCTGCCTAATGTAACAGATTTATTACAAGGGTATAGATTATAGGAGGGAATATTGTCAGATCGAGGATGACCTACAAGGTTTTTTAGTGTGTAAAGAATATGATACAAGGTTCACACTTTTAAGAGAGGGGATGAGTAATCCATGAATTTCTTAAATTATGTAATTAATATAAAATAATGTGAAATTAAAAATTTAATTAAACTAATTTATTTTAAATATCTCATTTTTTATGCTTTAAATCCCATAATAAAATTAAAATTAGATATTTTTTTTACTTTTTTTTATTATTTATCTTTTATGTTTAATGTATTATTGATCATCTTTAACTAATATATTGATAACATGCGTTTTTAGAATTTAAGGGATTATATAGTTACTATAAAATTCCCAAAAATTCATAAATGGACCATTCATTAACATTTAAACCATATCGAAATCATTTGGAAGAATTTTATATTTTTATAATGTTTATATCAGTTAATAAATTATTGTTTACTTTAAAATAACATTAATGTGAATTTTTATACTATTATTTTATTTTTATTTTTTAAAATATCATAAAAACATGATATATTTGAATCAAATATTCTAAAACATTGATATAAAGTAAAATTAATCTACAATGTTCTTATATGACATTAAATATCTCAAATTATATTGATTTTTATATTTTTCTTATCATTTATTTGAAATTTACATTAACAATAACATTACAACATCATAATTGTGTAATTCATTATGTTAATTACATCATTTTAAAAGATTAAAAATAAATTTACATGATGAATATAAACAGTTTGTTTTTTAAAATTATTTATATTATAATATATCTTCTAAATAAACCTATATTAAAATTATTGTAGATATTAAAACATAAGAATGTCATTTCTTACATTTATTTAAAATAAAAAACTATAAAGGGATTAATGTAATCCAAGTGGCTCCATGAGGTCATACAATTAGCTCAAATTTTGTTTTGCTCTATAATCACTCATCTAGTAAATGTAGTACTAGTTTTCAGGTAATTCTAAAATATTTTTTTTTACCCATAATTACACGATTTACCCATAATTGTGGAAATAGATACTACCAATGATACTATTCATATAGTTTGAAAATAAATGGGAAATATTTACTAAATTTATAAATTCTAAATAAAAATATGGAATATATTTATTGAAACTAAATTCATATATATATTTCCTAAATTAATTTAAAAATAATTCCATTGACGGAATAAGAAAATGAGTTTTTAATGTCAAAACATTCAAAAGATATAAATTTGTATATACATATTCCAAGTGAAATTTATTCAAATGTACAATATTATATTAAATTATATAAAATAAATCTAAATAAAGTTCAAATAAAATGAAATAAATAATTTAACACAAAAATTTAATTAGACGAAAAATATTTTTTTAATTAAAATTAAGTATTTTTCACTATTCTTATTAACTTAAACATATATGAAAAATCAAAAAAATAAATGTTTTGTAAAATATGATATTATTATTTAAAAGAGTAATTTTTTCTATAAAATGTAATTTATAATTGTTTCAAAACAATATTTAATACAAGTGAACCATCAAAACATAGGGAAACTTTCTTTTTATAAAAATAAATCTTTTATGTATATAATTGTATTTGATCTTATATCATTTATAGAAAACACATAAGAATAGTGTTAAACATTATATTGAATATATTATATGGAAATTTATTTAATATAATCCACTAAGAGTTTTTTTAATGACATGAAACACTATTGGGAACATTTAAATAAATTTTCATAAAAACTGTTACTTTTATTTTTAAAAGGGTTTCATTTTCATTTCTAATTGGTTGGTCACCAAAGAATTTATTATATATACATGTTTAAAATATATTTTCACAATTAAACATATCATTTTCATAGCTTCCATGGTAATGTCTAGGTTATAATGGAAACAATTAAATAATAATATTTAGTTGTTCATTTATTCTTGAGATGACTTATCGTGTATGCTATCAAATATAGTGTTTCCCTTAAAAGAATCAGGTTTTTATATTATCCCCCTTTAATAAATATTATCCACTAAATTAGAACTTGTTATTTTATATATATGGATTTACATTTACAATTAACTTTATTTATATACCATATTGAAATAAGGATCAATACTATATCAACTTTCAAAGAAAGAAATTGATCTATGAAGGTCATATGAGAAAACATATATTATGGTTACATGATCTAAAAATGGATATGGAAGAGGAAAATAAATATAATGTTACGATGGGATGTGATAGAGAACATATTAATTATACTATTAACCATTGAATATAATAAATCTACGATGGGATAAAGAGAAATTTATTTTTTAGTAAGAAAATTAAAGAGATTTAATTTACATTTGATGATTATTTTAATATAGTTGAGGAATTATTTAGCTAATTAGACAATGAATAGAAGTAAATTTACTTAATTAACATGTATAATTTCATACATTAATCAATTCCCACAACAAACTTATCTTTTTCCCTATATTATGTGTATTTAAGAGGAATTTGTTTCATGCTTGAATAATTAGAATCAAATTATATGGATCAAAAAATCCAGAAAGTATATATATCTATTGCCCATATTTTTAGACATTAAACAAAACAAAAGCGGTTAGAATAAGACAACATCACTCCAAAAAAGTATTTAAAACTTTAAAGTAAGAAATTATTCTTTTAATCTCTTACATTCAATATTAATACCCAATTTTCAACTTAGACCATTGGATATATAAATTTTCATAAAATTATTAATAAATAATATTTAATATGTTTTGAGCTAAAAAGTTATGTCTTATTATCATTTTTCATCTCAAAATTTACAACCCATAATTACCTTAATAATAAATGTCTCTAAAACTACTATTGTTCACCTAAAAAGTTCAAAACCTAAATCCTTAAAAAGGTTTCTAAGACAATACATTTATTATCAACCATAAAATCATAAACCCATTATGTTATAATAAAATCCAAAGATAACCTCCCAAGAAAAAAATCCCAATATACATATTTTTATAATCTATAATCTGATAACAAATTTATGGACCCATCCTTAAACGTTAAATATCCTTATATTTTGGAATGTCAACCCACATTTGAGGATCTTTTTATATTTGAGTTTTACAGAATTTGGAAAAACTCTTACAAAGTTAACCGATAAATTTAAAGTGTACCCATATAATCAGTATCCATTTTTTCACAATATAAAACACATTATAATAAATCATAGTTTCTCTTTATTAGAATTATTCTCAATTATTTTCTTGATCTCATGAATGTCTTTGTTCCCCCTTAAATAATATCAAATATATTTTAAAAATCTGGTATGATAAAAAAATATTAGTAAGTGCTATAAAAATAAAGGATACCTTTAGTTCAGTAAAAAATGAAAACTCATATAACATTTAACTTTAATGATAATTTTCTTTTAGAATATGAAATTAAATCTTTTCAATTTTAATGAACACTAATGTTTCTCAAATAAACTCATTGAAACCCATAGAATGTATTTAGAACACCTTTTGGTGATTTAGAGTATAATTTTCATAAAAACTCTTCAAAATCTATAGAATCCCATTCCAATACTTTTCAATTGAAATAAGAATATGTTTGACTTCTAATTAAATTATTATAATATATCTTAGTGATATCTAAGACACCCCGTGTTATACTGGAACGGGCTTACCTGGTGCTATCAGGGCCACCCAATGTTATGATGTAACAAGATTACCCAATGATATCATGAACATCCCATGCTAATCAACAACAGTCATACCTATATATATCTGGGCCACAGACATATATATATGTTATATCAGGATCACCCTTTTCTTATAATCCTCAAGTACCATATCATTAATAAAACACATTCGTGGAAAAACCCTTTGATATATCTATTAATCATTTTTGGAAAACAGTTTCTTATTAAAATTCCCTTTCATTTTAAAAAATAATTTAATACAAAAAACAAAAAAATAAGGTAAGTTGGTTTTGAATTTAATAAAATATGTAAGATTTCAATGGAATCTAGAAATTAAATAATAGTCACATGGGTGGAAATTTCATCGTCGTCGTGTACATCAAGAATAGAACACTCCTTTTTTATTTGTAAAAATTGGTATGTATAAAACATGTAAACATATTAAATTTTAAATCATTTCAATAAAATAAAAAATAGATGTAAAATTTCAATTATAATACTTTTTTATATCAACATTACATAAATAGTGAAATAATTTTGACATTAAATATTTACATAAAAAAAGTGTCTAATACCACATTTAAACTTTAAAACATAATTTTAACAAATAATTTTTTTAAAATAAATTATATAATATGATAATAGATAAATAAATTCTATGATAAGAAAAAGGTTATGTATATAAACCTCATAAATGAAAGTGGTTGTATAACATCAATGTATTCCACAATTAAAGATTATTAAGTTGTTTTTTACCTTGAGTTTATTCATTATGTAAAATATTTATATTCAAAAATAATAAACACAAGTAAATTATATACCTTCTTCAGAAACTATTGTAATTTGATTACTAATTTTATATCTTGTATTACCAGGTTATGACAATTAATTATTTATTTAATATCACCTTAGACGTTTAGTTGATTTTCGATACCAGAGTGAAAAATTACTTTGGTATGATGTCTATTGTCAAATTTTTCATTAGAAAATCATGTATAGAATAATATTAATGAATTAATAGTAAAATATATAAATCAATTATACATTTAAATCCATACCTTAATTATGGATGTGAAAAATGGACTATGTTACAATCATGTAGACGACAAGATGTTCTTATATATAAGTAATGTTTTTAATTTTTGATGATCATTATTGAAAAACATAATTATTATTTAATCATTACATAATGATAATAATATCATTAATTTCTGGTTTATAATTTAAATATACTTATATATATCATCCATGAGGTTTGGGGATGAAAAATGAGTCACATCACTTCATGGAGGTGATAGTTCACACACACACACGAATGACACTATCATTATTATGTGTATGGTGGTATGAAATAAAATGATATATTAAAATTTCATAATAATAATTATGTCATTAATATCATATATAATGATTAATTCCTCCATAATAAACATTATTTAGAGAGGGTGATGGGAAAAAATAATATCTTTTCGCGTGGTGGTAGTTCACCGTACAGAAAAACAATAATTCTTTTCCTATTTCATGTAATTGGAGATTGATTTATATGATTATATTATAATAATATTATCTCATTATATTAATGATATTTAATTTTTTATTTATTCATTTTTTATTAATATTTTATGTAATTTGAATAAAAAAACCTAAATACTTGATTAAAAATGGTAACTATACCTCAGACCACCGCCTTCTCTTACCACCTTAAAACCACTAAAGAGGGGGTCATACCTAAAATAATAGGTCTAATATTTTTTTGTGAATATATAATTTTATTCTATAATATATTTTCTGAACCGAAATTTTTTTTGATGTCTAAGGAGAACAGGATAAGAGGCACCCTTTTATAAAATAGGAGAGGGTATCTCTTAGAATTTAAGGAAATATTAAATTAATATAAACTAATGTTGTTTCTGAAATGGAACCAAACTAGTTTATCTATAATATAGTATAATTATGGGTCCAAATGACTGCATTAAATTAAAATTAGATATGTTTTGTCTATTTTTTAATCATTGAATTTTTTCTTTAACCTTAATTAATCCTCTTTAACTATTACTGTGATGACATGTGGTTCCACTTTTCAATGGTTAATATAGTAATTATAAAATGAAAAAAAATCATAAATGTATAATTGTTAAAATCTAAAACCTTATCCCAATAATTTATAATAATTTTAGTTTCTTTTGAAAATTATTTATCTTTTTAAAAAATATTATTTATTTGAAAATATCATTAATTTCAACTTTTACACTATTCATTACGTGACATTTGAAAAATATCATAAAAAATAAAAAATAAAATAAATTACATACACTAAAATAAAATGGAAATATAATCGATAATATTCTTGGAATTTACTAATTTTCAAAATTAATATTTATCTTAATATTTTTATTATCATTTTTTGATTTTTCCATTAATTAGACAATTACAACACATTCATTATGTAATAATTTAAGGTAATTATTTATTTCCAAAAAAGATAAAATAAATTTAAACAATGAATATAAACATTTTATATTTATAAATACTTATTATTTTTCATGATATTTCTATATAAACCTATAGTAAAAATTATATATTTAATAAAACATAAGTATGCCATATTTCACATTTCTTTAAAATAATATACTATAAAGGGATTAAAGTCATATAAATGGTTCTCATAGGTCATGAAATATTCCCAGTTATTTTTTTGGTTGAAAATAACTCAACAAAAAAATTATGACAAATTTACAAGTATTTTTTAAAAATTTATAATTCTACTTTTAACTCTATTTACCCTATTTACCTTTAACCATGGTAAAAAAATTTCCCAAGACACTATTCATGTTATCCAAAATAAGGGGACAATATTTACTAAATATGTACCTTATAATTTCAAATATGAAACACATTTCTAAAAATTAAATTCAATGAATTTTTATAAATTAATATAAAAAAAATCTCATCGATGGATTGATAAAATTGGGATTTAAAGTGAAAACATTCAAAATATTGAATTGTTTTTTATATTCAAACACTATTCAAAATTGATTCAATAGAAGTAAATTTTATTAAATAACATAAATTATAAATAATTAATCATTAAAAAAATTAAACATATTATTTAACAAAAAAATTATTCATATGAAAATGTATTTTTAATTAAAAGTCTGTATTTTTAACTATTAGTCAAAACATAACACTTATAATAAAAATACCAAAAAATCTAAAAAAAGTAATTTTTTATATTCTATATTCAAAGAAAAAGTATCTTCAATGAAATATAATTTATAAAGGGGTTAAAAACTACATTTAACTGTTGTTCAACATTAAAAGGTAGAAAAACTGTCACTTTTGAAAGATTTATCATTTATGCGTAAAATTGGATTTTTTCATATTACATATCTGGAAATCAAATAATATTAATTTTTAACTTTTTATTCAATATATTATATATAAATCTCATTAATATAATCCAAATAGAGTGATTTTTCATTCAATAGTATAAAAACATGTTCTCACTAAAATGTTTTTTCAGAACAACATTACCTTTTTTTTAAAAATAGGGTTTATTTTCATTTGTAATTAATTGGTAACCAAATAATTAATTATTTATTAAATTATAAGATTTTTTTATAAATATGTTATTCATATTCAAAACCTCAATTCTAACATATAGGTTATAACTATAAAATTTAAATAATATTATTTAGTTTTAAAATAAAGCTCGATATGGATTATCGTGTAAGCAATCGAACATATTGTTCATTTTTAAAAACACATGGAATTACAAGTATTATGATGATATAAATCAATTGGATAAAAATATTTTGTTTATACCTTTTTGTTTTAAGCTTTCTTTTAAAAGGGCTTCAAATAAGGGATAAAGTTGTCCAAACCAAATTGGTTAGTACCTAGTAGTTCTAAACATTCCCGTGAAAGGTCTTGATTGTAAATGTATCATATTCCTAGAAAAAAGTCCAATAAATTTTAATTTTCTTAATTAATTTTTCATCTATTATTATCAGTGATATTTTTAAAAATATATAATCTCAAGATACATTTCATTATTCATTTATTGATTAAATGACATGTGTGTTTAGTTATTTACATTTTCATAATTGTTATTTCATATATATGATATCTTCCGTTGTATGAAACTCTAATTTTTTTAGATCACCCTTATCTTGTTTCCTATACATAGGAATCAGTGTTGATTAATATTATTATGATGAAACCATAACATATACATAATAATTATATTTGTAGTTAAAAAAATTTGTTTGAAATTTTGTAATAAAATGTAATATGGGAATCTTGTGTATATCTTGTTTAGAATGAATGGTAAACCATTCAGTCCATTGACATTTTATTACTAATATATATTAAAATTTAATAAATAACCATAAAATATGGGATATTGGGGTTAGGGTCCTTATAGTTTGTTTTAGAGGAACTTTATTAGAATCCATGGGAACTTGATTTTGAAAAAAAATAGATTATAGAATAAAAATATATGACATATTTTTGAAATATTTTGAAATTAACTATGAATTGAATTAGATATTAGCTATACTAAAATGTTCTATTTAAGTTAAACGTATGATTAGTTTTTATATTATACATTTTGTTACATAATTTTATGATCTATTCAATTATATTCTATTGTTTAGAAATGGATCCACGGGAATGAATGGTAACTCTAGCAAATCACATAATCCTAAGAGTATGAATGATTGTTTCATTAATGGTATTAATCCAATATATAGAATGAGACATGTATCTAAAATAATATCATCATATTAGGACATATTATCGTGATATAATAGGTTATATCTTGACCCAGCTTCCCCCGAATGTGTAGCTAGACCGGCCACAACATGACCTCAAGTGCAACTCCCCATATGGTCGAGGTTGTTGACTAGCTATAAGGGTATATGGATAGTTAGTGGGGAGACTATACCCCCATATTCAGAGTGAAGATAGAATATTTATAATAAACTGTATCAACAATAGAATCATATATAAATAAACAGTCAACTGAATAAATAAAGTGGCCGATGCAAGTTTATACAATGCATGCATGTCATGATGCTACAAATTTTAAAGTAGTAAAAAATATAACATGCTTTAAATCATAGTATAGAAACAAGGAAAAGACTCAAATTTACAAGGGAGATCTCCATGATCATCCTGAGCTACCATTCATTCCTTTCTCATAATTCGCATGTATAAGAAAACAACAAAAATCTATATATAAGGTCCTATAAACAAGTCGAGTATACTCAGGTACCCCAGTGCAATGGTTTCCCGAGTAGGGAATGAGATTATAATCTCAGAAGGTTGGGAAAACTAGTGTCTAGCTCAATATAGGAAATTCAATATAATTCAACTGTGTTCAAGTATAATGAGGTAATAGCAAAATTAAATAAATAACCAAAACGCATCCAAGTTCCAAAGGGACACTAGAAAGCTATACCTATTTCAGCTCATAGCTAGAATATGTGTCTGAACTAGATCAATATATACATAAATAATGTATAATGAACTTTTTATCATATAATTTAATATTCGTTGTTTAACCACAAAAAAGAATGATCATGTTTCCATTTTTATATTTCACCCATTTTAATGATGTTATCATTCCATAACTCACACACACTTGAATGTCCAAGTTATCATTACATGCTTACGCACCCATGAATGTCCATGTTACCACTCCATGCTCACACACCCATAAATTTCCATGTCACCATTCCATAATCACGCACCACAAAAGTCTATGTAAACATTCCATACTCACGGACCCATGAATTTTCATGTTACCATTCCATACTCACACATCACGAATGTACATGTTACCATTCCATATTTACAAACCCATGAATATCCGTGTTACAATTCCATACTCATGAATCCATGAATGTTCATGTTACCATTCCATACTAAGGCATAATGAATGTCCATGTTACCATTACATACTTACGCACCCATGAATATCCATGTTCCCATTCCATACTCACACACCAAAGAATGTTCATGTTACTATTCAACACTTCAGAACATAATTAATTTTTCAATTAATTATCATCATCAATCTCATTACTAATTCAATTTTTTTTTAACATAAGACATCATTAAGTTAACTCAACAATGAACATATCACAATTATTACTCTACTTAATTCATCAATTTACTATTCACATGGAAACCATGTGTTTCCACATAACTATTTCATAATTTAATTATCTCTAAGAACCCATCTCTATATCACGTAATAAAATCAAAAATAAAATATCTAAGCATATCCCCAAATCGAAATCTTATAATTAAATCCCCTATTAATTATCTATATTAATATTTCAGAACACATAATTACATCATAAATATTTATCTCAATTTAACAAATTAAATATCTCATAATTAATCTTCCAATCAATTGTCATCTCAAAGCATATAATCAATTCATAATTAATTATCTCAACTTGTCCAATTTAATATCTCATAATTAACCCCTTGATAATTATTAACTCAAAGAATCCAATTAATTAGTAATTAATGATATGATATTAAGAAATTTAATATCTCATAATTAATCCTCCAATTAATTATCTTCTCAAAACACATAATTAATTCATAATTAATTCTCTCAACTTATCCAATTTAATATCTCAGAATTAATCCCATGATAATTATTAGCTCAAAAAACAAAGATAATTCCAAATAACCTATCTAATATCAACTAATTTAATATCTCATAATTAATCCCTCGATAATTATTATCTCAAAGTAAATAATAAATTCATAATTAATTATCTCATATTAACGAATTTAATATCTCAGATTTAATCACCTGAAAAATTATCTCAATTTAAAACTCAATGATTTTAAATAATTCACTATTAATTATCTCATCCCACCAAAAATCAATGTAGTAAAGCATTTTAGAAATCTTTTTGAAAATAAGTAAATCAACAAAACCACAATATATTAATTAGGAAATATTGAAAACCCTAACTCAGCTAAATTGGTCAAGAAAAAACTTTCAAACTCAAACCGCGACCTGCTCACACATACAGACATCAATATGTATGTGCACACATACTCTGAAATGATCATGACACATAACAATATAAACCAACACAAACAGTTAGTGTGGTGGGGACCAACAGACACCAAAATAATCAACCGCAACCCAATTTCACAATAAACTGCTAAATCTAGCCGTGAGAAACCAATTATTGTATATATAGACTTATTTGAATATGATGATGGCGAACCAAATCATGACAAGCTTCTTCTAATCCATTTTCCATTGTTGGAATACAAACCAACAGGTACATAAACATCATTTACACAACTGAGAATCCAATGAAATGAAGAAACCAAATGTACCCTGGACCTTAGGGTTTTGGTCTAATAGAGACTGGGATAAGGAGACCTGAGATGATCGATTTAAAGAAAGAAACATACAGAGAAGGACATACATCAAAGAGATATACAACATCTTTATAGAGACAATGAGAAACCGAGACCTAGAGAGGGATCCAAGAGAAATATGTGGTGCACCACCCATGGGAGAGCCAAAAGGGGAAGGGGTCAAACCACCCATATATTGTTTTCCTCTCTCTCTTGTCTTACGTATAAATAAAATAACTTCCTTATTTTATTTAAGATCATTTATAATAGTAATAATAATAATAATAATATCTATTGTCATGTTATTATTATCAATTAATATTACACTTCATTGATAAACCCAGACTACCCAATTACACATCATTTAATTAAGTTCTTCATTATTTAATTTAATTAAATAAACTCTCAAACATATCATTATGTAATTAAACTCTTTCAAAACAATTTAATTAAATACAACCCCAATATTTCATTGAATAAGGAAATTTTTTAGAACCATGATATTAATTAGATAAAACCCCAACTCCCAAAATACACATCATTTAATTAAATTTCATTCCATCCAAATTTAATTAAATAAATTTTCTGACTCATAATTATTAAATTATATTATCTAAACATAAATTAATTAAAAAAACATCTGACACCTCATTAGTATTCATTTAATCAAATTTGTTACAAATGAATTTAATTAAATAATTTATCAAATTCATGTTACTTAATTAAATTATCAGAACACAATTTAATTTAATAAAAAACTCCTACTCATCAAAAGTTTTTCATTAAATTATTGAAAAATAATTTTATTTATATAATAACCCCCATTTTTCAATGACTAATTAAATTATTCTTAACCTTGAATTTAATAAAATAAAATCTCAATTTTTCGTTAATTAATTAAATTCCTCATTATTAAGAAGATAGATAGAATGAAACCCCTACTATTTATTTACACATCATTTAAATTTTAGCAATTATTATTACCATTCCGTGATAACCCCCAACTAATCATTTAAAATTCATTTAGTTATATTAATATAATCCAAATTTAATTAAATAAAGTCTCCATCACATCATCATTTAAGATAAATTTATTTATTTTCAACTCAATTTAATTAAATAAATTCTACATCTCAACATAATTTAGATAAATTATTTCAAATATATTATAATTAAATGAAACCCCCAATATAACATTTAACTAAATTCCAATCAACCATGAATTTAATTTAATTAAATTAACTTGAAACACAAAACTGGTTAAGCCACACAGTTTAACTCACATAGTCTGACAGACTATGCATAGACCATGAACCAGCTACCAGATTCCAGGAATATCATGCATGGATACCCCAAACGGTTTGACTAACCATGTGCGACATATTCGAACCACTCTTCCTTCATTTTTAAAGCTATGTTTCCAGGTTCGGTGCTCCCAAAACACATCAAGACCCCGGAGAAACTCCGAGAGCCTTTACTCAATCCCGATATCAACACATAAAAGAAAACAAACTAGTAAAAAATCATCTCAATGGATGTTATTAAGATATAACAAGAATTATTAAAAAAATATTCCAAATAATTTTATTTTAACCCAATTCAAAAATATAGGACTTTACATTCTACCCACCTTAAAAAAAACTCATCCCTAAGAATCCATCAGGGGAAACTACAATACTAGCCAACCCACCAATGTCAATAAGCCCCATTTAAATGATGAAGTTGTGTTCCTAATTTACCAATGATGGTATAACAATTTTATAACCCCAATCCATGATTCTTTCTATTAAATACATTTATGACCCATGAAACCCATAATAGTTGTTTAACAGATGATGTGCGTTTAAAAAGATTTCAACGCACACCTCAAGTAAACCAAAGTCCTTACTCGACTTCCGGTGACCACTCATTGTCAAGACATCACAAGGATGCATTAAAAATTTCATTCCCATTCTCAAATAAAGGCATAACCCAACGAACCATGTATCTCACATACAACCCAAATAGAAACCACTTATGAATACCAATGTCTTTTAAAATTTTACCACGACGTATGTCCCAAACTATCTCAGTGCATCTAGGATGAGGTCATGATAGTGGACATTCTCATCTCAATCAGAAGATCACACTATGTGTAAACCAATGTGACCATGAAGGTCAAATGAACTATCACAAGTGAACTCTTTACAAAAAGATCGGCTTCACCTACTGATATATCATCAACCAAAACCCAATGCCAATTTGTCCCAAGGCATTCATCTTCATTCAAAGCATACCACTGAAACTCATCCAAAACCAAATGGAGATTCCAAAAAAATTTGAACACCACCAAATATAACATGTAATGATGATAATAAATCACTGATTAGTGGGACGATATTACCTAAACATGCAAATCTCATTAATCTAGAGTAATCCCATGAATGTGTTTAACGACTGACTAGGTCCAAGGCTTTTCTATCCTTCTGAACCAACAACTAATGAATTATTATTCCAATTACAAGATTCAAGATAGAGTGACCACCACTCAAAAAAGGGTTTAGTTCTTTAAAAAAATGACCTAATAGGAACAATACCGCATAATCATTACCAAAATTAAAAAAATCACATAAAAAATAGAAAACTCCCCCTTTTAGCATTTTACATTCAATGCCATTTCATTTTTAATATGCAATTTAGCAACTAAATTCCTTTTTATCACAGAGATGACCAATGAGGGTCTCATTTATTACTATCCATGTTCATAAATAAGAAACCCACAATAGTTTATTTGAAAAACTCAATAGTTTTACATTTATAACCATTTTTAAACACATTATAGTTAAACAAGGCTCATTCACATGGGTTGCCATATTCCAATGGATAAGGCACCCTTACTCCATACCACTAGAAATTTTCTCCCATTTATAGTATTCAATATCCATTTATGATTTTTATCTTCAGAATAACTTCTTCAATTATTCCAATACACGGGTTACCCTTTTACTATTTATGAGGCACTCATACACCTTACAGCTGAAATTCAATCCTGTTGAAAACGGAATTAGTCAATTTACACTCATGAAACCAATTACACATCCAAAATTCTCTAGTATATTATCATATGAAGTTACACAATATCATTAAAAAAAATAAGATTCATGAAATATATTCATCTAAACATGTTATACAAGCAAGCGTGCTAAAGCTTATCAAAACCTGTCAGTGCACCCATGTCACACACAAAAAAATCATCAGGTATCCTACTAATGCAACTACATGGTATGTCATATGAATGGAATGTGGATATCTATTTTCCTAAGATGATGCATGAAATGTAATTACCTTTCCATATCAGGCCAATGAAAATATTCAATGTTCTCCAAATCAATATGACTTGGAAGAAACACCAATTACATAAGTGGTAACCACATCAACATTAATATTCAGTATTATAAACATCAATTTCTATCCCTAAACACCTAGTCATTTCCCGTAGAGTGGTTGATAAGTCCTAAGAAGGACTATTAACTATGTTCCAAAACATTCTTAGTCTCCTATCTACCAGCACAAAACATAAAGAAAATGGAAAATAATGATGAAAACCTAAACCTCTGATACCACATTGTAATATCCCAACTCGGGTAACCCTTGAACCGAGAGCTAAAATGGTCACCACAGGACTTCAAACGTGTCTCCCCGTATATCTCAGGCAGATGACAAGCACTGAGGGTCTATGGATAGTTAGTGGGGGATATTATACCCTCATATTTTGAGTGTACAATGATAATAGATAATAAACTCAGACAACTTGAGAATAAGATATAAAGAAATAATAAACTAAATAATGAAAGTATCAAATGCCAGTTTATACAAAGCATGCATCTCATGGTGATACATATTCGAAATAATTAAAAAAACATACTTAACATCTCAATACAAAAAAAGGAAAAGAATCAATGCCCCATGGGAGATCTCTACGAGCATCTTGAGCTCTCGCTCGATTTGATTCTCCTAAATCCCATGTACATGAAAACAGCTACAAGAAAGATCCAAGTCCTTGAAAACAAGTAGTGTTACTCAGGTACCTGAGTACAATGGAAGCCCATATAGGGAGCGAGATAAAAATCAGAGTATGATGCGACAATTAGTGTCCAAATCAATCTTGGAAAATCAATATAATTAAACAGTGTATAATTATAATTAAGTAATAACAAAATTGAATAAATATCCAACAAACCATCTAGGATCCAAAGGGACACCTAGAGGTGAATCATACTTTAGCTTCTAGATGGAATAAGAGTCTGAGATGGAAAAAATATATAAATAATGTTTAATGATCTATTTATCACAATATTTAATATTCTTTGTTTAGCCACAAAAAATAATGATTGTGTCACCATTATTATATTTCAAAAATTTAAATGATGATGTTATTCGATAACTCACACACAATTGAGTTTCCATGTTATCATTACATGACCACACAATAACGAATGTCCATGTTACCATTCCATACTCACACACCGATGAATGTCCATGTTACTATTCCATACTGATGCACCACTAATTTCAATGTTACCATTCCATACTCATGCACCCTTTAATTTCCATGTTATCATTACATACTAACACACCGCGAATGCCCATGTTACCATTCCATAATCACACACCGATGAATGTGTATGTTACCATTCCATACTAACTCACCCATTAATGTCACATCACTATTCCATACTCATGAGCCAAGAATTTGTATGTTACCATTTCATACTCACACATCCATGGATTTCCATGTTACCATTCCATACTCATTCACCCATGAAGGTCCATGTTACCATTCACCGTATCATAATATAATCAATTCATTTGTTAATTATCATCATCAATCTCATTACTAATTCAATAATTAGTTAAAAATGACAATTCATTTAGTTAACTTAATATTTAACTTATCACAACAATTAAATTACGTAATTCAAAAATTAACTAGTCACAAGAAAAACCATGTCAATACAATATAATAGATTCATAATTTAATTAACTCTAGGAAACCATATCTGTTTCTTATAATTAATTTATAGCCTAATTGTCTTATCTTAGCCCCAAATCAAAATATCATAATTAATCCCCCAACAATTTATCTTTATAACAATTGTATAATACATAATTAATTCATAATTAATTATATCAAATTTTCAAATTTTACATCTCAATATTAATCTTCCATATAATTGAAAAATCAAAGAACATAATTAATTCATAATTAATTATCTCAACATTACTTATTTAATACCTCCTTATCAATCATTGAAAAATTAAAATCTCAAAAAAATATTTAATTCATTATTAATTATCTCATCTTGACCAATATAATATCTTATAATTAATCTTACATTTACATATCATCTAAATGATCATAATAAATTTATAATTAATTATCTCAACTTAACCAATTTAATATCTCATAATTAATCCCCTATTAATTATTATCTTAAATCCCAAAATTATTTCACAATTAATGATCTCATCAAAACCAATTTAATATCTCAAAATTAATCCCCGGATAATTATAATTTCAGTGAACATAATTAATTCATAATAAATTATCTAATATTAACTAATTTAATACCTCATAATTAATCCCCTGACTAATTATCTCAATTTCAACCTTAATGAATATAATTAATTCATAATTAATTATCTCATCCCACAAATAAAAAATTTATTCCAACAATAGGGTCAACCTTTTTAAGATTAGTAAATAAACAAAACTATATTTTATTAATTAGGAAACGTTGAGAACAGTAACTTAATGAATTTAGTCGAACCAAAGCTTCCTAACTCAAACCACGACCTGCTCACGCAAACATACTTCCACATTAAAGAGAGCATATACTTGGATACTATTGCAACACCTAACAATAATAATCATCCCTCAGAATAAGTGTGGCAGGACCAACACACACCAATATAGTAAACCGTAAGCCAATTACACCAAATAGACCTAATTTGTGGGGTGAGAATCCTTTTATCGATTATACAACCCAACCCCAATATAACAATGGTCAACCAAATCATGATGAGTTTCTTCACCTTCGGTGGAAGTCATTTCAATATGGACCAATGGGACCTGATACAAAATCCTCTTGACCTATAATTAGAAGAAATGACGAAACTAAATCATTCCAAGAATATAGGGTTTCAGCCTAATGGAGACCTGGCATAGGGGAGTTGAGACTGTCGTAGTATAGAAGGAAACATGTGAACACTGACTTACCTCGATGTGTGGGACACCATCCTTGAAAAGGATAAGAGAAAACAACATGCCGAGAGGGAGTTGAGATAAATGTTTAGTGTACAACCCATGGGAGAGTCGAGAGGGGAAGGGGTCATGCCTTACCTGTGTTGTGTACCTCTCTCTATTATTTTTCTATAAATAATTTAAATAAATTATTTTATTAATTATGTAGTTAAATAATAATAATAATAATAACCATCATCATATTATTATTAAAAATTAATATCTATCAAATTTGATAAACATAAAAAACCCAAATATAAATAATTTAATTAATTTTTTTCTCCAATGAATTTAATTAAATAAAATATCCTACTCATAATTTTTAGTTCAATTTTATCACCATAGTTTAATTAAAAGAGTCCCTAATTTTTCATAAAATTATTTAGTTCATCTTTTCGTTGAATATCATTAGATGAAAACCCAACTCTCCAATTACACATCGTATAATTAAATTCCATTCCAACCGAATTTAATGAAATAAAATTTCCAACTGATTATAATTTAATTAAATTCTCTCAAAATAATTTTATTTAAAATAACTCCATACACCTAATTAGTCATTATTTAAATAAATTCATATATAATTAATTTAATTAATTAATTTCTCCAATCCAAGTTATTTAATTAAATTCTATAACTACAAAATAATTAAATTAAAAACTCCAAGACATCTACATTATTTTATAAAATTATGTCAACCTCAATTTAATTCACTAATAACCCCAGTCTCGCAATGAATAATAAATTTTTTTTTTGCTTGATTTTTATTAAATGAAACCTCCATTATTAATTAATTAATTTAATTCAACTTTATATGAATTTAATTAAAATTACACCCCCATTCCTCATTTACCCTTAAGTTAAATTTTACCATTTAATATTATCTTTCTTTGATAACTCCCAACTCCCCATTTACGAGACATTTAATTAAATTTCTCTCATATAAATTTAATTAAATAAAGACTCTAGATCATCATCATTTAAAATAAATTTAATTATTTTCATCTCAATTTTATTAAATCACTTATCCATATCAATGTCATTTAATTTAATTTTCACAAATTCAATTTAATTTAATGAAACCCCCAACAACTCATTTAATTATATTTCATTCATACAGGAATTCAATTAAATTAAATTAACCTAAACTCAAAACTAGGTATGCCTCATGGTTTAACTTGCAGGGTCTAACTGACCGTGCATAGACCATTCACCCACTACCGGATACATAGATTATCCTGCATAGATGACCCATATGGTTTGACTAACTATTCATGGCTTGTGTGAACGCCTCTACCTTACTTTTTTAAACCGAGTTCCCTGGTCCGGTGCTCTTGAATCCCACAGATACAAACAAGAAACTCATATAGCCTTTAATGAGGCTCGATAATAACATTAAAAATGAATCCAACTAACAAAAAATCATCATGAAGCATGGTTTTAAATCAAACTCAACCATTAAATGAAAAATATCCAAAAATCATATATTTAACCACTTCATAAACAAATATATATATATATATATATATATATATAATATTTCTATATTTTGAATCAAGTATTATCTTGTAAATGGATTCTTTAAATGTTATTCTAATTATAAGAATAAATAATATTTTATTGCAGTACATTTTAATTGTATTGGGATGTATATGATAAATAATAATTGTAACTATGCGAAGTGATTTAGTTGAATGTTGATCATTTTTTAAAAAAAAACATGTATGAGTTATGATAATAATAATATGTTCTTGATGCTAAGATAAAAATAAGGATATATTTATTAGATTGTATTGGTGATAAGGGAGGTGGATAGTGATTTAATGGTTTATTTTATGTTTTTAATGATTATTAAATGTATCGATTTGTGGAACCTATTAAAAAATCTATGATTTCATTTTTGTAAGTATGTTTTTTATTATGATTTAAAGGTGATAAATGTATTCATATATTTTTATGTGAAAATAAGTGCAACATTATTTGGGGAATAATATATTAACTGGATTTTAAAAAATTAATTTCATTCCTTATAAATTTTGGACTCTAAATTTGGAGAATTGTATTTTTAATAAATCTTAAGGTAACTACATATGAAATGGATTATATTGAACATTGGATAATATTGTTTGAGTGTGATTTATCATACTTGATAACCTTTTCTATCCATTTTCTTATTTATAATTTTTTTTGAGGATGAAGTAATGTCTTTAGTACCTTATGATTCATTAAATGTACTTTCGGATTGAAAAAATAATATTGAATATCCATTTCCCAGCATAAAAAATAAATCAGAAATACATAATGGAAAAACTAAAGGGTAAGATTATGCTTATGAATTTGATAGAAATCAGGTATTGTTTATATGTATCATAAAATGATAAATCAACTATAGAAAAATATTTTGGAACAAAAACCTTATCCATTTATTTTTCATTCTAATAAATCAATCGTAGTTTACATGATCAAGGATTTGTGGTTTTGTGGTGGTTATATTTAAAATGAAAATATTCTATATCACTATACATAAAATCATGATAGTTATATATCTATTACCTGTCCATATTTTTAGTTCACACTAATTTTAAATAAATAGGAAACGACAATTTTGTAGACCTTGTCATGTCGCTTTCCCTCAAATTAAGAGGATTTTTTATTAACCCTATTTATGATACAGGTTTCCCACAAAGAGATTTTAAAGTATAAAACCTTGATTTTAGAAGTAAAATATATATTTTAGAGGAAAAAAATTAATAATGGAGTGGATAATGATACACCTCAAAATTTTATGGCATGTCTCTATTTAAATTTAATCCCTTTGATTGTTAAAGATTCACGAAACACACATCTTAAATGAAAAATGAAATAATATTATGAGAACGTTATAAAATTTCCATTAAATTAGAAGAAATTAATATTATTAACCCAATTAGGAACTATAAAATTTTCTTACAAAAATTTAATGTATTAATTATTTTTTAATAGCCACTTCTATTTTATTGATGTAATTTTATTCTTCAAAAATAAGTTTTCATAAAAATTATTTTCGTATTTATATTGAGAAAATATTATTATCAATTTATTTAAATTATTTAAATTATATATTATAAAAACAATATCATTTTTTATGTTATAATATTAAAATTATCTTTTGGTCATTTTTTTATTTTATTATATGATTTATTTTCTGTTGAATAGTGAAAAAATGGATTTTTATAAAATAGTCAATTTTGTTATATTAAAAGACCATTTTTTTATTTTAATTTGATATAAATGTAACATAAGCATTATTCAGTTATATATAAAATAATTAGTTTCATGTTAATCTTCTATATAACTCATTTTGGTATAAGTATATTTTTTAGTTTCAAATTGGCATTTTTCATAAAAAATGATTTTTCATAAAGGATTTCTTGATTAATTTTCAAATTATATATTCAAACATCTCTTTTAAAATTTATTAAAAAATCATTCTATATTTCTATTAATAATTGTTAAATTTATTGAAAAAGAAATTTTAATTTTTTTTTCAATATGAATAGTAACCATTGATAAATTTTATTACCACGAAAAGGGTTAATTTGTTAATTTTGGTTAAGAATTAAATGATAAAGACTAGAAATTGACCCTAATAATTTCCTTAATTTTTAAAATGACTCAATTTCATTATTAGTAAATTTTTTGTTGGATTATCTGAATTTTTATAGACTTTTGTATGAGGATATGATATATATAATATTTTATTTAAAGAGAAGTCAGAGATGTCACATTCATATTTTTAACAAAAAACATTTTTAATATGGACTTTCATGAATCAATGTTCGAAAATAGATATTATTTTGAAATATAATTGATTTATAATAAACATGGTAATTTATTTTTAATTTTTATTAAATAAAAAATTACTATAAATAATTATACAATGACGATACAATAATCATTTTAATCATGGAAATATCAAATAAATTATATTAAAAATATTGAAATTAATATAATTTTTTATAATTAAAGACATACAAGAATTCTATAGAATTATTTTACATATTTTGGAAACATTATAAAAAATTTCGAGTAAATCTTGTTTTATCAATATTATTTAAATCAAATTAATGAATAGTTCATGAAATTGAAATTATGAATAATTTATAGTAAATAGGATTTTAATAAATTATTAAAAATATATAAATATATTAGATTCATCATAATAAACGTTCAAAGGATTAAAATGTCATCCAATACTCATTTTTGGGTAGTTTGGAATTTTATAGTTACTACATTAACCCTCACTTGTTAAAAAATCTATGTTATCAAGGTAAGAGTTAAAGTGGTTAAATGTGGGTTAAAATAAAATTATTTGCATATAACGATGACCTAAACTTGTCCAAAAAATATGAGATTAATAATATGTTACCCTTATCACATTAGGATCAATTTTGAGTAGTTTAATGGAAACATTTCCTAGAAATGACATATATATAATTTTAATCAAAGACAGTTACAAAATGTTAATCTCTTTTAAATTAAAATCTTTTTCGAGTTCACATAGGGACACAATAAAGATATAAATGAAAATAAATTTCAATTTTTATATTAATTAAATTAGATTCATTTTATAATTTTTTTTAATTTTTAGAAATTATAAAATTTCATTAATTTCTTATGAAATTCTAATAAAATATATTTTTAATTAGTAATAAAAATAAAATATTTTTTTCTAAAATATTAATTTGGATATAGATTGATTTTTTTATTTTCTAAAATAAATTTTCTAGGTATATATAAAATATTTTTGAGGGTTTAAGTAAATATATTGAAATTTCTCTACTTCTGTGATGTATTTGATGTCAACGTTAATGAATATAGTCAAAATTGACAATAATTATATTTCATCATAAATATTATTTTATTAAGTTATTTAAATTTTTTTTAAAATATTATATTTGTCGTTGTGTAGATAATATAGTTTAATAATTAATAAATTTTCCATTTATGAGTGAATTTTTAATATATAGCAACATTATTAACCCTTTGGGATTAATATAACTGTTACCGTAGTTAAGGTAAAAAATAACTAACAAAGGAGTTAAGCAAAATGATAAGGATTAAAATGACATGAAAAAAGTATAAATTATATTATATTGTTAGAGTAAAACCATATCAAATCCTAAATTATAATAAATTTCCATTTGGAGACTTTTTTATAATAAATTAATTTATCATAATTTAATATTTCATGAAATCCCAAAAGTATCCTACATCTCAAATACAAAAGGGAACATCCTTCCTCACATGATAAAATCACATTGTTATTTATAGATAAACCAAATAATGAACAATTATCTTTAAAAAACATGTAACCAAATTTTAGAGGTCCATTTTTTGTAAAAATAGAAATATTAGTGTTTTTAATATAAAATATAAAGGATGTCTACCAAAAAAGATATAATCCTCTTTACCAAATCTTTCAAGATTATTTATTCTTCTATATCATATTCATGTTTTTAAAATTATAAAATAATTAATAATTAATAACATATAATATTTTATGTTATTTTGATTATTAAATAACCATATTCTACTTCATATCCATCCAATGAAAAATGAAAGCCCTACGTGTGTGTACATACAACTTTTCGTCTCCCCATAGCAGTGTCAATTGATTTTCAAGACGAATTTAATAGGATGGTTATAAAAATGTAATTAATAAATATATATGATAGTTATGAAATGATATTGATTTTGGAAATTTTAATATACTATCCACTTATTTAACCATTCACCATTGATAGATTGATTCTGTCACTCATGCGTACGTACGACCTACCACATCCACAACCCGATGAAAACCATTTTCCATATTAACCATTGAAGAATTATTTAAAAAATGTTATTAATGAAGAAATATTCTATATATGACACTAAAAAAATTCATGAGTTTACATAACTATATCCTTTACAAGAGAATTGTGACATACATGATAAAAGATGCATTGGAAAATGAAGTAGTGAACAACTGGAACAACCGTAATAAATTGTTTTTATTATCAAACAGGTGATAAGATGATATAATATGATCATATATGATAAAATAATTATTAATAAGTTTCTCATAAAAATTAATAACATAATTTAAACCATTATACATGAGGTTAAATCGTGTTCAAGTAAAGGAAACCAGAAGATTCGGGTTATTCATCACACTTATACTTCATTGAGACATATCTCATATTCACCAATTAATTATTTTTCATGGTGAATATAATTCCCTTTTGTTATACTATATCATTTATATCATTTTAAGGTTATATAATGTTTATTTAATGTTATTTCTATCATGGGTCTTACGATTCAATAGATTACAATGTGGTAATGGTTTATTTCAAAATCTCATCGTTATTATAGTTTATTAAATTTAATTCCTGGATGAGGAATATTTATTTTCTATTCTAATGTTTTATAAAAATTTATTAAAATAAATTTTATCATTATTATCAAATGATTTATTAACAATATTTTATATGTTTGTTTTCTTTTTATAGATTGGCATAGTAGGAGTCTTCTTTTTTTCCTAATTTGTTATTTTAGGATTTTTCTTACGAACGATTGAAAGGGAAGTATTTATAAAATATATGGAATGAAATAAATTTCCCCGAATCATGAATAATTAGTTATTTAATGGTTAATTTATAATTTTATGAGTTTATTCTCTACTTGATTTACTACTTATTACATACTACTTTTTAGATTGTAATTATTAATTTAATATAAAAAAACATTTTCTCCATGAAATATTCATTAAATGTATTTATAGTATTTTCAAAATTATAAACATATTTTTTTGAATATTTTATTGGGTATATACATTAATGATAGCATTCATCAATTTATTTTGGTGGTTTCTTCTTATTTTTAGTGGTATTTTTTTTGATAAATCTTCATTTTTTTACATAATATGGATACAAGATGAAACTGTACAATGTTTAAAATTAAATCAATTCTTTCATATAAGAGGAATGATTTCGACATGAATGAATGGGTGGGGACATTCTGAAAAAAATCAATTTGATGCATCTACAGTCTCAGGAGACAAATCAGTTGGTCATGCCTATTTTTTGTACCCAAATAGTATTAATAGTAGAGATAATGATTTCCAAATTGAATCAGTTAGTACGATATATTTTTAAGTGGTCCAATGAATAGTCTTGATGGAATGGTATCATGTTACAAGGAATCATAAAATTCAATAAATAATAATTAAATTCACTTAGATTTCAGTTACTAATGGACATGATATTTTCGGAATAATATTATTTGATGGAACATTTCATTCACATTTCATTGAATAAAGGGATTGGGTGTTTAGTTATTTAAATTTACATAATTTTTATTATCTATTTATGATATATTTTTATTTAATTAAATCTTACTATGAAATTTTTATCACAATTATTTTTTACATTCCCCTGAAATCCATGATGAGTATTGTGATTTTAATTCATGCATATGATAGATGGAATTATGTAATTCTAATTGAAACAAATTATATCATAATTTATATTTTGAAATGAAATCTAGGAATCATGAATGTATCAATATTAACAATACTACTAAATTATTCAGTCCTTTGGGATGAAATTGCTTATATATAGGAAAATATAATAAATTAACCAGTGACTCTGGGAGAATGGGTTTGGGTTCATTATAAGATAAATTTAATGGTTAAGTAAATATATCTTTTAATCTCAAGAGATGTTACCTGAGAATGAACTAGGAATATTGGGGTTCTATTTACCCTATTAATCATTCAAATGGATGAACAAATGTATTCCAAGAATGAAATTCCTAATGATCTAATAATCACATATCTATAATTTTAGGAGTGTATTTAAGATGAATATTTTTATGTTGATATACATATTGGTGATCAATAATAATTGGAAAAATATTTTGATGAATATATATGTATGGAAATGATTCATGAAGAACTTATCACCATAGTAGAAGAATCCAAATCATTGTTTCTCTATTAGGATATGTAATAAGAAACCATCGATGCGGTAGTATTCAATGAATTATTGAAGAATCCAGAATACCTACATTTAAATACATCAACACAACTCAAAAATAATTTTTCAAATGGAAAATTAATTAAATATGAACCAATACATGTATATGGCCTTATTTAGAAATAATTATCATATAATTATATTAAAATTGAATTAATTATCACCATAATTTGTTTAGTTTTATAATCATCAAAATCATATTTTTCCATCGATGGAGATAATCAAAATGAAGTTTCACCTGATGAGGAATACATGAATCTCCCCAAAAATGTTAAAAATTAATTGGATAAAGTACATGAGGAGGTCCATATAGATTTTCATGAGGAAATATTTACCTATGATTATTGAATTATGGTGGTAGATTTTGAATTTGAATAATCATGTTTTGTTTAAATATATTTACACATTTAATGTCCAATTACTAAGTACATTGATGTAGAATAAATTACGCATGGAGAAAATAATTAATTAGAGTTTATTGATGATTAAACAAAAAATTTGGAGTACGCATTATTTTTGATATCCCCAATAAGTATGTTGTATCTCATTTCCATGGTGGTGTAATTAGTGTACAATGTCTATTGAGTCCTCAATAAAAAAACAAAAGTAATGAATGATATATGAAATAAGTGTTTTGAGTTCAAAAAAAATAAACTCCACCTACCATCCGATTTTTGATAACAGCTAATAATACCATTCTAGAGATAGTTCTATCCTTCGTCCCACATGGGGGGGGGGGGTTCAAACATGGATTTATCATTGTTTTATTTTATTTCCAAAAAAATTAGTTTTCATTTTTAATTTGGTATTAGTATCAGGAATATAATAGGATACAACCAAATTATACTATGATTTTGAGATTTATTGATAAGGACCATACATAATCATGAGTAGTATTCTTTTATAAATATATGATGATGAATTCATAAGGAATCCCTTCAATAATCATGGAAAATTGATTAGGGAACCACATAATAAGGAATCATGTGTTTAATATTTGATTCATTATTTTTTAGGTTGCCTCAATTTTGTTGAAAATTTGGTTTTTGAGATTTAAAAGAGAATTTTGATACCCAAACATAACAATATTTAATTATTGAATAATTTATGAGAAATTATTTCACATATTAATCCAATGAAATAATTTTTTTAATTTCCATGCTAATTAGATCGAATAAGTATATTGGGGGATTTAATTATCAAAGGAAAATAAATGATTTTAATTCAATGAATCTTGATTTCAAGGAATTAGTTTATAAATTCCAATTATATTTCCATACCATTTTTACACTTTGATATTCTAGAATTCATGTGTATTTTTATTTTATTATTATATAATTTTATGCATGATTTTGCAAAAAAAAATTCCATTATTGAGGGGATTTATAGACTTAATTGTTTTAATTCTACCATGAGAAATTTTTAATGAATTTGGGTATTCCACCTTGTAAAAATTCATTGCAACTTGTCAAAGATATGACTATAGAATTTCACATTAAATATGATTGAGGAATTTATATTTATTTTCACCTTATCAATGAGACACAATTTTAAATTAATCATTTTATATCCTATAGAATCCATATATGACTGTGTTAGTAATGGGATACAGTATAAGATAATATTATCCTTTCCTCTCATTCTATATATATTTTTCATGATAATTTAATGGTAAAGCATGGGGGAAATGTATTCAAAGGTTTACAAGATAAATTAAATTGAAATGAATAAGTTTGGTGTGAATTTATTTGTAATTATATTGGATCATGTTCATTCATATATTGCATTTAATTCCAACCATTTTGTAAATAATCGAAAGTGGAAATATATTGTAAAACATGGAAGAAATGAAAATGAATAGGTTATTTAATGGGAGAATAAGAAATAATCATTATTATAATGATGATTATATCACATGGTGTGAGGTGGAGGAAACAAGATTTATTCTAAGGATAAATTAAAAAAAATAGAAAAATTAATTTTAAAATGAAAATATTGAAAATGTAAAAAACATTCAATATGATGTACATTTTTCATTAAAATTTCATTGGTTATGAACTTTTATTTTTTCTTGGGAAGAGGGTTTTATCACATTGAAAGAGGATATTTTTATTACCCATAACTATTTAATGTTATATATTATTCTTTTGAGATAAACCCCCTATTTAAACCTAACTGTTTTAAGAATCATTACCTATAAACCTGAAGTCCAATAGTAATTTTATCTTTAATTAAAAATTCAACTTGATTTCATGTGCTTTTTTACATTAATATATATATATATATTGAGCCATTTATAAGAATAATGGATTTTTTATGTTCTATTAATGAGAAATATTATAGTTAAAATAATTACTTTGTGGGATTATAAAAAAGTAAAAATAATGTGGATCATGACTTGAATTATTAATAATAATAGAATATAATATGTGAGTGAATTAAAGGATAATATTTACCAATATTAAAAGAGAGAATGTAAAATTCATTTTTTAATATTTTTCATTGAAATATTAGATGTTGAATAGAATTTTCATTATTATTATTGAATGTTTGATTTACTAATTGATAATTTTTAGATTTTATTACCTTGAAATCTAAATATTGGTAACATATTCTGCCTAATTAATATATTGGCAGGATTAAATACTTAATAAAAATTATGATTTCAAGCCTGGAGGATTTTTATGTTCATAAGTATAAAATGAAAAATATATTTATTTTTAATATTTTAGGTCCAAATTATTAATATAATTACCATTATTTGTATATTTATATTTAAAAAAAGATAATGAAAATATAACATTGGATTTAAATGGTAATATTACTAAACAATCATGTGTTTAATATTATGGGATTTTAATTGAATTAGTTATTATAGTATTAGAAATTGTAATTTAATGTAGGTCTAAGGAAATAGGAAAAAAAGAATCCAAACATAATCCCACAAGGACTAACATGGAAGTATAGCTGGAGCAGGATGCATAGAAAATGCACATATAGTGAGACAAGGCCCACTGGGTCCTATGGGTGTCAACATGTGTCTATGTGATTTGTGTGTGTGATTATCTGGATCTCATCCCCAAATCCAAAAATTGGAGGTAAATATACTACATCGAGTAAAATAAAGAATCATGTAAATGAAAAGTACTTGATGTGGATGAATATAAACCAAAACATTATTTCCACTAATAAAAAGGCTGTTTCTTCACCCATTTTCCTACATCAATGGATTTTGAAAGACCATTCCAACTAATTATTTTCTGGAAAAATATTGTACCATCCTTCCTAGTTATTAGAAACACAATATGAGAAATAATGAGAGCATGGGATTGTGCTAAAAACTATCCAATAATGATTGATAATTCTGTGGTGGACATTGGTTGTTCAAATAATCCTATATCGATTTAAATGAAGATTAAGGAAAGAATTCCATGAAATATGATAAATATTTTAGAAACAATTTAAGCCACATGATATAGTTACTACATGTGATGTATAGGGTTTTCAAGAAGAAAATCTCCGACTAAACAAGTTTATTTCCATGTAGGATTCTATGATATGTTGAAAATTGCTTAATAAATTATTAAATTCAATTGAGTAATTTCAATATTGAATAAGAAAATATGGAGGAAAAAATGATGGAAATTTCTTGATAATCCCTATTTAATACCATGTTTAAAAGAAACCTTCTTTAACTTTAAAGATAAAATGGATATTCTTATAATGTAGAAAGATAAAACACATTTTGATGGAGGATATAAAATTTGAATGGTCACATATTGTATTCTATTGATACCCACGGTTTCATACTAATGGAATAATGGAAAGAATTTGGAGAATGTATTAGTGTAAAAACATCTATAACTCATATATCAATGACATATTTTATTATATCTATATATGCCTATACAAGTCAATGTGGCTGATTTTAATGCATATGAATAAAGGATTTTAAGTGGAAATTCACAAAAAACATTATGAGGATATATGAAATTAGAAAATGTAAAAATAAAGATGATCTTGATTATAGATTATATAGGATATATTGAAGATTGATTTCCCACTTCCCCTATCATGGAATAATTGATTTATATTTTAATGACAATTTGCGGGTAATATTTTAATGATATTCAAGGATAATTTACATATTTCAAAATAAGATATATATGGACTATGAAATTGAAATTATACGAAAATATTTATAAAAATATACTTTAATATATATTAATGGATTTTACTATATGTATATAGAAGGGTTTTTTTTGATAGGAGTAATATAGAATGCGTAGAGAATTTTTTTTCCAGTATATTTATGTGTTTTTTAGGTATTATTTTTCTTGTAATCCCATATTCAAAATTTTATTTAATATATTCTTCATATATATATATATATATATATATATATTTCCCTGTTCTACAATCTCTTATATGCATGCTTATGGGTAACTAAATTGAGGAGTTTCCTAGGGGATTAATTGGGGTGTGAACCAAAATCTGTACTTAATATTCAATTTAGGTTATTTAAAGGATGATCTATAGTGGGTGTAATCCTTGTTACTGTTATCTATGTTTTTTATTCTTATTTTAAATCCATTCTACCACGATTGAGGGTGTAGATGTGTGGTGTATTTTTTGACTTATTTTTGAACTATATATTCACAACCTGGGTAGAGAATGGATATCATAGAAACGTTCGTGTCTGTTCATTAAATAGATATAAAACATGAAAATAAATGTTCCCTATGGATGAATGTGTCTAGAGAATTCAATTTTTTCATTAATCTAAATTCATATTATCTGTAACTAGAATAATACATGTTTTTTTATTTTTTCATTATATTATCATATCAACATTTTTATTTGTTTTAATTAAATAATAAGAACAAACAAATATAATGGGTGAACTATGAATGATGTGTGATAAAATAAAATGTTCCTTAAGTTAGATAACTCACGTCAGCTGCTATGTTAAACCAGGAAATAATTTTTTTACATTTCCACACCCCTACTACTAGTGTTTAAGAAACATCCTAATGAAATTTTAATCGTTTATGATAGACATATTACATTACATGATAGGGGAACATAATGAAATATTTGTTGAAAAATTTTATATATACAGATTATCCATTAATGTGTTTCTTCATAGAATTAATCTAGTGATTATGTGATTTGATGAATAGTTCTCAGTTTTTCATTTGGAAAAATTCTATTTCATGGTATAATTAGGCTACAAACATCAGTAAAAAAATTTCACAAAATGGAATAGATGTAAATTTGAAAATAATAATAATGTAATTTAACAAACCACCATTAGGGGTATAATATTATTTATGGAAAATTTACGATTCAACCACCTGTTCATTAATGATGTTTCCCTGATAGCTTTCCCATTAACTTTTTTTTTGAAAATTTCATTCCATTTGATTTTAGTTAATCATTACATAAGTTCATTAAAAATTATAATAATTATATTATGGAAACACTAATTATTTACTCCCTCAAGTAGGGAATGTTTTTCTAGTTAATTAATGATGCCAATTATTTCTCTATCTATATGTTTTTGGATAGAATTTTGATTTATTTTTTCAACCAATATTTCATTCCATCCACACTACCAATAATGATAAAACTAAATACACAACTATAGAGGACGAGTTACCCAAATTGTTGATCATAATTTTAATATTCAAGTCATATCTATTTACCTGTTAAGTTATTATTCTTATTGATTATGAAACATTTAGATATTTATTTATAAAAATGGTGATAATCCAAAGTCTATATAGTGGATATTAGTATTTCGATAGTTTCACATAATATTCAAAGATATGAAAGGGTCAAATATTGTTATTGATGTCCATTTTTCATGGATTATATTGATAAATATTAATGATGTAAAAGATATGGAAATTATTAATTAATTTCTAGATGATATATTGATTTATGTGGATTTAAAAGATCATCCATTTACTTATAATATATTAAATTATATGTCTACTAAATCAATTTATATAAACTTCTATGTATATTATAATGTTTTTGGTAGATACATTGCAATATTACTAGTAGGAACAAATTCATTTCAAATAATATTGGGATTTTTTGATAAAATGATGTTTTATAAAGGATGATGTACCAAGTGTGATAGATTTTCTCACACTTCATCTACCATGGGTCATCCTGGGACAAATCATATTATACCCATAAGAATTAAGAGTGAAATATTATGAACCAATCATCATTGGGATGAAATTAAGGTTACACAAAATTTTTATTCCTATCCAATATAAAGAAACATGGAAAATTAAAATTAAATAACACATAACCTAATAATGAATAAAATTTCATTAATTTTTGGGGTATTAACTTCATTGTCCCCATAAAAAAATATTTAATTAAACAGTCTTCTATTAATGTATAGATTATGTATCAAAATGCATGGAATAATAAGCCACATTACTAAACTCTGAAAAAGTAGTGATTCAATTAATAAATAACATATTTCCTCAACAAAAAATTCAATTATTACTTATTAGTTATTTGGGTACTCATTAAAACTACTACTTGAAGAAGGAAAGTGGATATATCTATAAAATAAATAAACAAATCTAGAAAATATTAAGAATGAATGTCCAACATATTGGATCATGAAATATGATTATACACTTTGGTCATATCGCACCACTTATAAAAAATAAATAGGTATGAACCCATTATATATTGTTTATTTAAATCATTGACAATTACCAATAGAGGTTGAAAATTCAAAATATATAGAAATAAAAAATATCGGCGTGGATATTTAGAGTGATGGAGAGTGAAAATTGTTATAATTTAATGACATGGAATAGTTATAAATAGAAAACTCAAAATGTGTAAATATCAATAATGATGAATCCAAATAATGGAACTAATGATGAATTTCTTAGACGATATTCAAACTTATAAACAATATAATATTTTTCAACTCATGTTTTAATTTATTTTTTTGGAAATTTGAAGTCAGGTGGGTAAGGACCCTTTGAAATGGTAAAATTCATCTCACATGGAGTGGTTGAAATCAAACGAGGAGTGGAACATACATAACGTGTCCATGGATAAAGGATGAAGTAATAATAGGAACCATTTGAGGAGCATTTATTCCATCATTTAATGATCAATTGAAATCCCAAAGGATCGATCTTAATAATGACATTAAATGAGGAATATACTAGGATAAATCCCACCTATGTTTTCAAAACACATCAATAATTATTATTTATTATTATAATTTTATTATGATTCATTTAATTTAGTTAGGTATACACTTTAAACTAATCCTTGGGGATCCTATGAGGAATTTCCCAAAACAACTACTATTTTTGGACGAGGTATATCAAACTAGTGATTAAATGACATATACCACACCACAATATGTAAGGGTATGGTTAAATGGGATTAGATGAAGATGGAATATAATCTTATTCTATTTACTATCTACCGTGGTGGAATAAATGAAATGATCAAGGGTTGAGATCCTTTTTTTGATGTAAAACACATGATTGAAAAATCATGGTGATATTTATAAAATAAAGTGTTAATGGGGTAAAATATAGAATCCAACACAATATAAAACCTGGGAATGGTTCATATTTAATATTTTCAAATAGAACATGGATGGTTTTAGCATTATCATCAATGTGGCAGTTTTAAAATGTTATATTTATATTTTGGAAAAAATGGTATGTAAAAAAGTAATTGTTAATGTCACATGATGTTTTTCATTTCATATTTGGTCATTTCTGATTATAGAGTTGTCACAATAGGTTTTTAATATTCTTATAAAATATTACCTAAATTTTGATAACACTTCATGGTCATAGGTACCAACATCACCGATATTTAGGATGAAACATTAATAGATGACAACATGTTCTTTTTATCCTATTTATATGCATTTTTTTCAAAACCTGGTCTTGTTCCATTCTCTTCATAACTTTTCATACAATGTATACAACATTTGTTTATATGTAGGGAGTGGGGATATTCTAGTCCTTCATGGGTTACACATATATTTTTTGGATTCCATTAACTCTATTATCTATGAAACACAAAAAATATAGGAAAAAAATTGAGTAGATGGAAAATTTGGAATTAAATAGACATAAATTCCCAAGATTTATGTGGAAATTATAAAAACTAAAGTCAAATATTTTGTTAGATTTTTTGAAAAATAATTTCTAACTTAATATATGATTATTGATATTGGTTCCTTGAAATTAATATTACTAAACTAATTTATCATTTTCATTCCATGACATGATTTGCATATATTTTTCTCTGATTCTACTAGTTTATCGGTGGTTTATATTTCCATGTTGAAATATTCCTTCTCATAGAATATTTTCTATGTATCCTCAAGGTTTTCACAAAGACTATAGCTTTCATGATTGTATTATTGAATCATGATGATTTTAAAACAAACTAAAATTATTGATTCAATAAATTATTTCATTTGGAAACAATATTACCTTGAGACATATCCTATTTCGGATCCTAGTAAAACCATTAAATATAATGTTTTACCTTTTAGGAAGCCACATTACAATTTTTTCCCAGCCTACATTTATTCATTGAGTATAATTTTAGTATTTTGTATTTGATCTTTTAAATGGGAGATTGGTGCTTCATGGTACTATTGGGTGAGGGTGCGATTAATGAGTGTTGGGGGGAAATATCTGAGTATTTTGGGAAATTGTTCACCACATGCGTGGTTGTATTTTTTTTAATATTATAATTATTGAGATAATAAAAAGTGAAAATTATAAAAGAGGGAAAATAGAGAGAAAAAATGGGGCATGCCTTTGGTGGTTTAAAATCGCCATAAATTATCTTAACCATTCAACATTTGGGGATTGCTGTGAGATGTTTCTTATGTTCAACTGTAATGCCCTGACCCTAGTTATGTAGAGTTGCTGCATTATTATATAACATTGGACTGATCACAAGGGTTAAAATACTGAATGACCAATCAGTTTAGTAGCCTTGGTCGTAATAGATACAAACATATCTTTTACATAACATTATAAAAAAATAACATCATTGTCTCTCCTTTTAACACATTAATCTCCCTTAGAATATCCCTTTAGGTAAGTCTTAATATACTTCTTCACATATGGGGAAAAATAAAACATAGACACGGATGAGATGAAGTGCTTAGTAAGGATAATAATATAGCAGAAACTTTCATAAATAAACATAAACATTTATGAAAATGTATAAGACTAAAGCCCAATACTTTTAAATTTAAAATTTTGTATAATATTGAAAATATAAATAATAGAATTAATTTTACTTACTCCCATATATATTCTACTAGTTAAATAATCACATGTAATATCCATAGAAAATTTCATAATGATAGAGTGCATAATACATGACTTCATTACCATATAGTCAAGGCCTAATGCCAAGACTAAAAGTAATATTTTTTCAAGTCATGTGCCAAGACATTAGTTTGTCTAATGAGACCTACTGATACTTCAAGAAGCTATAGCGGCCTCCACCTATCACTTACTAAGTCCAATGCATTCCTAATATGAAAAGGTTGAATAAGAACATGAACATTAATATTAAAAATATCATATGAAATGTCAATACATTATCCATAAATCATGAATGGTAATAAAATTACACATCCAATGTAAAATAAATCACAAATCCTTCAATACAATATGGAATATTTTATCATAATAAATCAACTTCAAACAACAGTGAAATCCATCAAAGGATGTTGACATAGATGAAATAAAAACTGTTTGAGAGAAATATCTCTTTCTATTTTGAAATAATTTAAATGTTTAATAATTATAAATGAAAAAGGTTATTTTGAAAATATTATTATAATCATTTTAGGAGATCTTATAAGGTGTTAGAAAGGTAGAAAACAGCTGCACTCACCGTATATGTTAAAAAAATTATTTACGTAATTTTTTGAAAATGGAATAAAATACCTTCTTTGAAAAATGACATAAATATTCATTTTGAAACATTTTATAAAAATTAAAACAAGGGTATAAATGTAATTAAACAATATTATATGAAATAGTAAAAAAGTTTTGAAATATATTTTTAAGAAATACATATGTGGATGATAAAAATGTCCCAATAGATACTCACATATAAACAACCTCTGATAATGAGGAGATTGTAGAATTAACCTTTTCATTTAAAGTTTCCTTGATAAAGGGTACATTAACATCCATAATAATAGTTATATCATTGTTTATAAATTATACAAGAACCACATACATAAATATGATATCATATATGGCCTTCTAATATTTCATTGTTAATAATATTTTAGTAGTATCAATGTTTCCTGTGTTAACTGATTTATTTTCCATTATACGTTTTCTTACATAAGTCATTTTTTTATTGATAGGATGAATTTTTTTTCATATTATGAAATATATTAAGTTCTGAAATATTATTTTTAACATTAAAATGAAAATTATTCTTGAATGATTACGATGGGGAATCAATATCATCGTGTTTGTGGAGACGATAATCCGTAGGAATGCACGAGCATCAATATCATTCTATTGATGGTGAAATCATGTGTAAGTAAGTGTTATATCATATATACAAAATAATTAAAATGTTATATTTATTATATACATCAATTATACTTGTTATTATACCCATCCAAATAATTAAGTGTTGAATTACAAACTACACCACGACGTGGAGACAGTAAACCGTATGTATGCACGTATGGTGAATTTTTCATTCATATGATGGATAGAATAATTAATATGGTTGTACCATATTTATAATAACATTAGAGTATATATAAATTACTAGATTTATAGTTTTTCAATTCAAACAACAAAGAAATAGGATGTGGAAGAAGAAATGCACTTTTAAAGAGGTGATGAAATTATTAAATCTTCTTCGGGTTCTTCCATTTGATTTGATCAAAAGGGCACCATATGATGTATTTTAGATCCAATAAAGGGCTCTAGGATGAAGTGAGGTTAGTTGGGAGGATATTTGAGTAGGTTTTGGGCGAGCCAAATGGCTTTGGTGGTGTGAAATTAAGTCAACTGAAGTACCCACTTATAAGAGTGGTGAGGGTCACTTTAGGAAAAGTTTAAAATATTTTTTTGTTATACAATCACATTCAGTTTACAATGGCCCCAAAAAGATTTATTTCTTGTATAAGGATAGGATGGTTCTAAATCATTTCAAGAAATATGTTTTGGATATTTTTTGGTCACCACATTAACCTTATCTTGTAGATTTAACTCAATATAAATAGTTTAGGTTTTCCATTTATTATTGTATTATTATAATAAATGGTTAATAAACATACTATAAAAAGAAAAGAGAACCCCAAGATATTTATTATTGAGATATTTAACCTTATATAAGTCCTTTTTCTGATCCTTCTATTTTTAGGAATATTATATGAATTAATAATATATTATTTGTTATAAAAACTCATTTATGTCAATTTTGACACTATTTAGTATTTTTTTGTGAAAGTCCTAAAAACATTATAACTTAGAAAAAATTTATTCAATCAACCTTATAAAGTCATATTAATCTAGAAAATTCGTGGAATACATAAAAAGTCTCAATTTACAATTATTTTAATATTTATAATATCAAATAATTTTATCTTTCAATAATAAGGTAATTTCTGCATCATCATTGTGTCATAAGTAAATATAATTATTTTATTTCTAAAAATTATAAATAAAATACCAATATGTAATAAATTTTTTATCTTTCTAATTAATATATATAGTCTAATTTATCTTCTGTGTAAACCTATATTAAAAATATTTTAGTTATTAATGTTTAAATTTAACACTTTTAACTATTCTTTAAATAAAATAATAATAAATATCATAATCTAATCCAAGTGGAAAAAAAGGATTATATTTTATTCCTATGGATTATTTTGGTCTAAATACACTTATCAAATAGAATAAAGACACTTTTAGGGTGATTATAATATCACTTTTACCTTTAATTACCCTATTTACTTTAAACCGTGGTAAAACAAATTTAAAAGTTACTGTCCACCAAAAATTATTTTCATCCTATTGAACAACATTTTACTTACTAATATCAATGGTGTGTCTCGGATTATTGAAATTCATTTAAAAAAGTTGTAAAATTACATTTTATTCAATTTTGCAATTGTGCCAACAAGGTGGGTAAAATATGTTAAAAGTTCAATAAAATTTTATATATCTAATCTTATTATAAAATGACTCCAATTAATTACATTGAACACATATATGTATTATGATTCTATTTTGAAATAATATAAATTTATATAAAATAGCTAATTATTATAAAAATTCAGTTTTAAACAATAACGTAGGGGTTTTCACTATAATCAAAAAATGAATGTTTTTAGAAAAATACCAAAAATTGACCTTAAATTAATTTTGATATTTTGAATACAGAAATGAAGTCCATTTTGAAAAATAAAATCTATAAAATTTCAAAATATGGGTATTACTATTAACAATGGATAGTTTGATTTGACATGGTATGTCAAAACTCCATGTTGCGTAGAATGCAAGTTATTTCAATATTCAAAGATGAATTTAATACGGAAGCTTGGGGTGATACATTCTTCCCTCCTTCAAGTAATTTCATCCTCAAAATTTATATAACTCTATCACATAAAAATATTTGGTTTTTCCTTCATCATAAGTTCCTTGGGTTCCCACATTGCATCTTACCTCTTATGGTTTCTCCGTAGAATTGTTACTAGACGAGTCATCTGGTTTCTTAGCACTTGTTCTTTGGTATAAAAAATACTGATCGGATCTTCACAATAAGTCAAATCGGGTTTTAGTTCTATTTATTCATAGGTGAGTACATGCATTCGTTCAGACATGTATTTTCTCAATAATGATATGGGGAACACATCATGAAATTTGGAGGTACTTGGGGGTTTTTACAAACAGTAATCTACAACTCCAATTTGTTCTAGAATTTAGTAAGGTCTGATGTACCTATGACACAATTTTAACTTCTTTCCAAATCATAAAACACCCTTCCATAAAGATACCTTTAATAAAACAAGATCTCATACTTAAAATTCAAAATCCTTCCTTTTCTTATAGGCATATATCTTTTTCCTCCATTGAGATTCTTTGATGTGGGTTTGGATAATCATAAACTTTTCCATTGTTTTTTGAGCATGGTCTGGTCCAATGAGTTTTATTTCACCAAAATCATCCAATAAAGTTGGTGTGTGACATCTCTTTCTATATAACACTTCATATGGTTCCATATTAATACTTGAATGGAAGCTATTGTAATAGGAGAAGTATCCCAGAGGTAAATATTGATCACACATACCTTGAAATTCATGTGAAAAAGATCTCAACCTGTCTTCTACGGTTTGAACATTCTATTAAGATTCTCCATCAGTTTTAGTGTGGTAGGAAGTGCTTAAACAATGTTCAATATCCAGGGATTTCTAAGGACATTTCATAAATTTTTATGTAAAATGGGGATCATGATCAGAATAAATCGATATTGTTACACCATGATGTCTTACAACATCATTAATATATAGTCTTATGAAATGTTAAAGAGGTAAATATTCTCTTATTACATGAAAATGTGCTGACATGGTAAGACGATCAATACTGATTCATATTTCATCATTCCTTCTAGGATTCATTGGTAGCCCCATGAAAAATTCCATTATAATATCATCTTATTTCCTCTCAGGTATGGGATGAGGTTGCATGTCTCCTCTAGGATGATTCCTTCCAGCCTTTATCTATTTACAAACCATACATATTGACACATAATCAACAATATATCTCTTCATGTTGTCCCACAAAAAATGTTCCTTAAAATATCTATACATCTTAGTGCTTCCGGGGTGTATAGAGAAAAGGGAACTATGAGAATCATCCACAAATTCCCTTTTTAGATTAGGTAAGTGAGGAATATAAAGTGTCTTCCCAAATTTCAAAATCCCATCTTCCTATACGAATTCGACCAATCTCGCATCATTTACATATTTAATTTTCTTTTGAAACTCCTATTCATCAGCCTGTGAAATTTTTATCCTTTTTAGCAAAGATTGTTTGGGAACCATTTGAAAAAGTAATGATCTTTCACCTTCCCTAATTATTCACATATCTATCTTTACTAGATCCATGAACCTAGGTTCCCTTTCAACCCTCATCTGGTTCAAAACTCCATGATCCTTTCTCCTCAAAGCAACAACCACCTTATTTTCCTTCCCCAGGTGGTAGTATATAGTGCAATCATAATACTTGAGTAGTTGAAGCCATCATCATTTCCTCATGTTGAGTTCCTTCTATGAGAAAATATACGTCAAACACTTATGATCAGTATATATCTCACATTTTTCACCAAAGTGATATTGTCTCCATATCATTAAAGAAAATATTATAGTAGTTAACTCAAAATCATTATTGTTATAGTTTATTTCATTAATTTTTAGCTGTCTCGATGCATAGAAAATAATTATATCATTCGTCATAAAGACACAACGATGTCCTTTATTTGATGAATCACAATAAATAACAAAACCATCATTCCACAATGGTAGATTCATGATAAATGCATTGACTAATATTCTATTCAGTTCTTCAAAAAAATCTTTACTCTCTTTTTTTCCAAAAAAATTTAACCCCTTTGCATGTGATCATAGTTAATGGGTTTTCCAATCGGGAAAAATTCAAGACGAAACACCAATAATATCCTTCTAAAAAAATATAATGGTGTACCTCAGTTATACTTTTCAGTGCTGGCCATTCTTGTATTTCTTTGGTCTTTGAAGGATTGACCGAGATTCCATCCATAGAGAAAATATGGCAAGAAAAGAAATTTCCTAAAGCCAGTATTCAAACATTCTAAACATCCCATATAATTCATTTCTTTTGATGGTTTTCATAAGTGTTAGCATGTGATTTTCTTGATCATCATATCTTTTTTTAGTATACCAAGATATCAATAATATATACCCCTACAAAGTCATCAAAATATTCCATGAATACTATATTCATTAAGGGATACTTGTTCTGTATTGTTATAGAATTTATATATCTAAAGTCAATACACAACCTCATAGATCTATCATGATTTTTAACAAAACGAACCAGGATTCCCATAGAGAAACACTGGGGATAATTAACTCTTTATTACTCAATTCCTCTAGTTTGTTCTTTAGTTACACTAATTCCACAGTGGCCATTCTATTAGGGGTATTTGATATGGGCCTTAAACCAACAATTAAATCAATGGAAATCTCAATTTCTCATTCTAGAGTATGTCAAGGTAAATCCTCTAGAAACACATCAATGTATTCTTGAACAATAGGTATGTCCTCAATTTGAACATTATTTTCCCCAAAATTAGTTATTTCATTCTCTTCCTCCCCAATAATTGATTTTTTAGAGCTATTAGGGGTGGATCTAGATAAGAATCAGGTGATGATGTTTCTAATATAAATATAAGGTACTCCTTATCTTTGTGGAAAATTGTAACTTCCTACTTCTTAAAATAAAATTCTGCATCATAGTACAAAATACTATCCATAAAAATTTTTATATCAAATTTAATCATGGATATGACAATGAGATTTTTAGATAAAGATCATGTATATGCCCTAATTGGGACTGATTCACAAAACATAGTATCAATGATACTTCCCTTAGGAGTTTTGACAGACAACTTCATTGTTAAATAAAATTGAAAATATATAATTTTAATTGTAAACTGGGATGTTATGAAACAATGAGATGATCTAGAATCAAATAAACCATTGGTTAAATTTATGTAAACCAATAAATTACTTGCCACTATGCCATTCAGAGCTTCAACCTCAACATTAGTGATCACATAATCTTTTACTTCCACCCTTTTCCTTTTTTTGAGGTATGTTTCCTTGGATGTTAGGACATTAATTTGTATAATTCCCTATTTCTGTACAATTTTAGCATTCAACATTGAAAGCCTCATTATTTACCTTGCAATAACAAGTTTGGAGGGCATTTTCACAACACTTATAACCGACTCAAATTCCCTTAAGGCATGTACCGAGGTGTTTTTCCCACATTTACTATAGGATGAAAATTCAACTTTTCCCTTCTTCCCCTTATTTACATTTCTAGAGTGTTTATAAGGTCTCTTCTTATCTTTCATTACTTTAAAGTCATAAGACTTAGAGAATTCATTTTTTTGACTTGATAGAAGATGAGAAAATATCTTTGTAAGATGACAAGGATTATGTGACTAATTCTCGACGGAGAAATTTTTTTAACCATTAGAAGAATCGATCAATCCTACTCCTTGCGTTACATATATAATCTTCTACATGCATTGCTAACCTTGTAAAGATAGCCTCATACTTACTGATATCAATGGTGTGTCATGAGGAATGTATATTTCTAAGAAAATATCTATAAAATCCCTCCATTCCATATTTTATAATTTTTCATCTTCCTTGGTATTTTGAATTAATTACCACCATTGATCTGTATCTCCTGTAAGGCAATAAATTTACATGAAAACTTTTTACATTTTGTTACTCCCCAAAGAATGAAATATTTTTTCTATGGAACGTATCCATTGATCTGCTAAAAATTGCATTATAGTCCCATTGAATGTTGGTGGTTTTTTCTCATGAAGAAATCTAACATTGATCCTATGCATTGTGGACCAGGGTTATCTATATGGGTAAATATATTTTTCAAAACCTTAGTGAGTAGTCCAAGTATGGTTATATGTTGTTCAGCACTGGTTGCATCACCAGATCCTCTATAATTATCTTGAGTAGGAGGGATATCCCTACATGGATTATGTGTGATGATGTAGTTTCCATTCCTTACACTAGGAACTATTTCTAAATAATGGAATACACTAGATTAGTTTAGTATTCATAATTCATAATTCCAAACAAGTAAAATAACTAAATGAAGTTAAACCATTTATTCCTATAATCCACAATCATAAAAAATTCAATGAAGAAGTATTTACTCATAAATCCTTCAAAATGGTTTGTAAAGAAAATGGGAATTATCATAAGAATATACCCCTGGAGTGTCGTATCCAAGAGTACAGCAAGGTCTATTTCCGTGTACCAGGATACCCCGGGTCAAGCCTAATGCTCCTTGTCAGAGTTTTCACTCTTAGGTTCATCTGTGCCAGAGCTGCCTCTACCTTCTCATATCTAGACATGGATGTGTTTCATATAAAATACATAAAATCTATACATTATCAAAAGTATAAGATTTTTTTCTATAGTAATACTCAACGTCCATCTTAGGTTAATGTTATATAATCAGAGTTTTTTTCTTCTAAATATATCTTCCAACGATTATACTAAACATTCCATGATACCAACTATAATGCCCTGACCATAGTTAACTAGAGTCTGTGAATTTATACATAACATTGGCATGATCACACAGGATAAAATCCTAAAAGACTAATCAGTTTAGTGACATTGGAAGTACTATATAGAAATATAAGTTTTACATTAAATTATGAAATGAAAAACAACAACATTGTGTCTTCTTTTAATACATTAATCTCCCTTATACTATCTCTTCAGGTTAGTAATAATATAATTTCTCGCATCCTGGAAAAAATTCAACCAAGAAAGGGGAGAGCTCAGGTGATTATTAAGGATATGAATATCGTGGAAACCTTCATAAATAAGCATAAATATTTATGGCAATGTATATTACTAAAAAACAAGCCTTCTAAAATTAAACTTCAGAATAATATTGCAATGATAAATAAAATAAGGACATTTACGTATTCACATGGATATTTTTCTAGTCGTATAATCACATGTAATATCAATATCCAATTTCATAATGATGGAATGCATAATGCTGAACATCATAACATAATATTCAGGATTCATGCCAAGAATACAAATATGATTTTATCAAGGCCATGTTCCAAGAAACTAGTTTGTCTCATGAGACCTATCGATGCATCAAGAAACTATATTGGGCTCCACACATCATTTACTAAGTCCAATGCATTCCACATATATAAAGGCTGAAAGATAACACAAACATTCATTTTAAAACTAGAATACGAAATGTAATACATTATCCATAAATCATGAACAATATAAAAATAACTTATCCACATTGAAAAGTAACACAAAACCTTCAATAAAATATGGATGATTGTATCACAATAAACTAACTTCAAAACAAGTGTAAAATCCTTCATCGGATGTTGACATTGATGCTGTCAAAAAAATTTGAGGGAAATATCTCTTTCTATTCTGAAATCATTTAAAAGTCACATAATTTTAAAAGAAAACATTTATTTTGAAAAAATTATTATACTCTTGTAAGGGAAGCTTAGAGGGAGTTATAATAGAAGAAAATAGTTTCACTCGCCGTATAAGTTAAAAAACATTCTTTTCTTAATTAGTTGAAAAGGTCATAAAGTACCTTATTTGGAATACAATATAACGATTTCATTCAAAACATTTTATAAAAATTAAAAATGGTGTAAATTACTTTAACCCATATTATAGGAAATAGTAAAAATGTTTTCAAATACATTTTTAAGAAACACATATGTGGATGATAAACTGGTCCTAGTAGATACTCACGTATAAGCAACCTCAGATAATGAAGAGATTATAGAATGAACCCTTACATTGTACCTTTAATTTACCAAGGGAACATTAAACAACTGTATAATAGTTAAATAATTGTTATAATATTATAATGGAACCAAATTAATAAATATGATATCATATATTCTCTTTAAATATTTCTTTGATAATAATATTTCAGTATTATCATTGTTTCAGGTGTTAATTGATTCGTTTTTAATTATATGTTTTGTTACATAAGTAATAATTTTTATGTATAGAATGTATTTGATACATATAATGAATTATATTAAGTTCTTAAACAATATTTTTATTCATAAAATAAAAATTATTCTTGAATGATTATGATGGGGAGTGAATCTCATCGTGTTTGTGGAGATGGTAATTCGTACGTATGTATGAGCGACAATATCATTCTATTGATCATGGAATGATATGTAATTGGATGTTATATAATATATAATTAATAAATAAAATGTTATATTTATTCTTTAAATCGATTATACTCATTATTATACCCCTCCAAATAATGAAGTGTTGAATAACAAAATACACCGTGATGTGGAGATGGTAAGGCGTACATACGCACGTATGGTGACTTTGTCATTAATAGGATTGATAGAATAATGAATATAATTGTAAAATATTTATAATTACATCACAGGAATTATATGTTACTGGAGTTATAATTTTTTTATGGAAACAACAATGAAAGTGGATGTCGAAGAAGAAAAAACATTGAAAGTGGTGATTAAATTATTACCTCTTCTTCATGTTCTTATTTTTGATTTGATCAAAAGGGAACCTTAGGATGGAATTATGATCAATGTAAGACCTCAAGTATTATGTGAATTTAGTTAAGAGTACATTTTAGTAGGGTTTGGAAAATCCAAATGGAGTTGGATGTGTAAAATTTGGAGAACAGGAATTACCCTTTTATATGAGAGGTGAGGGTCACTTTAGGAAATGTTGGAAATATTATTTTATTTTATAGTGAAATTCAGTTTATAATAGCTCAAAAGGATATATTTATAGGATATGTTGGGGCCAGGTTAAAAACCTCTCAACCAATAGGTTTTAGATAGGATTTCATCACCACAATAACCATATCTTTTTTATTTAACACTTAGATTAGTGGTTCAACTTCTACCAAGAATTCTTATATTGTTATAATAAATGGTTAAAAAACCTATTATAAATAGACAAAATAAACCCAAGTTTTTCACTATTGGTATATATAACATTATGTAAGTCATTTGTATGATCTATATATTTTATGAATATTATATCAATTAATAATATAGTAGTTGTTTTAAAAATTCAATTATCTCAATTTTGACATTATTTAGTATTTGGTTTTTTGTGAAAGTCATAAAAACTTTATCATATCGCCAAAATATATTAAATCAAAACTAACATGTCATATTATTCTAGAAGAATCGTGGAATACATAAAAAGTATCAAGTGACAATTATTTTAATATTTATAATATCAATTTCTTTAATCATTCAATAATAAGGTAATTACTACCTCATAATTATGTCATAAATAAATTTAATTATTTAATGTCTAAAAATTATAAATAAAATACCAATATGTAGGTAATAATTTTATCTTTCTAATTAATATTTATACTCTAATTAATAATTTGTATAAAATTATATTAAAAATGTTTTAGTTATTAAAATTTGAATTTAAAACTTTTAAATATTCTATAAATAAAATAATAATAAATGTCCTAATCTAATCCAAGTGGAACAAAAGGATCATATTTTATTCCTGAAAATGATTTTGGTTGAAATAAACTAATCTAATAAAATTATTACATGTTTTAGGGTAATTAAAATATCATTTTTAACTTTAATTACCTTATTTAATTTTTTATTAATTGTAAATAAAATTCAAAATTTATTATTCACCAAAAATCATTTTCAACCTATTGAACCACATTTTACATACCGATTTCTCCCATGTCTCTCTTATCTTTGAAATTAAATTCACAGACGTGGTAAGATTATTTTTTATGAGAAGTGGAAAATGTGCCTAGAATGTTTGTAAAAGACGTTAAAAGTTCAATAAAATTATATATATATAATCTTATTATAAAATGACTCCAATGAATTAAATTAAAAATATATTAGTATTATGTGTCAATTTTGACATAAAATAAATTAAAAAAACAAAATATTTAAATAGAAATTCAGGTTTAGAAAATAACTTAGTGTTTTTCACAATTCAAAAAAAATGTAACATTATAGAAAAATACCAAAAAATCTCCCAAAGATAATTTGGATATTCCAAATCCAAAAATGAATTCCATTTTGGAATATAAAATTTATAATATTTCATAAAGTGGGTATTAATATTTATAACGGAATTTTTGATATGTTGTGGTGTGCTAAAACTCAAAGTTGTGTACAATCCAAGCTATTAAATTATTCAGAGAGAAAGTACCATTGAAGTTTGGGGTGTTACATCAACATTGTAATTTTTTATGGAAATAATATTAGTGAAAAATATGATCTTCATAATGATTTTTTTATTTTTTTGTAATCCTAATGTTATGAAAACAGAGAAATGTGTGGGATGTTGTCTCTTAATGTGGAGCAGTAAATATAATTTTTTCATTAATATTATTTTCAAATTAAGAATAATAATTTATTTTCTCATCCCTCCTTTGTTTGAATCAATTTTTTCTCTTAACATCATAACCCACTATACATTAACCTCAAATGCATTAGAATCGTATAAGAAAATACAACATGAATTTTTTTTGTTGGAATAAAATGTAGAGAAAGAGACTTATTGAGAGAATATGGAGAGAATGTAGTAATAAATCTGTAATATATTTATCGAATTGATGATTGAAAATAAAATCTAGTGAGTTATTTCAGTAATGTAAATAATTTTGGTGAGATGTTTCAAGATAAGAACGGATCATATAAAATTTCATTTGTTGTGGATTTCAGGAAAATAATGATTACAAATTAATTAGTCAGTATGTACTATAATTTTTTAATATATTTTCATTATATTTTTAATTATGATAATAAATATAATAAAATTTCCATATTTGAGTATGAAACCATTGCAATTGAATTTTGACATTTTTTAAGGTTGATAAAAGTTTTAATTAAATGGGAAATTTATATTCCTTTTGGATCTTTGGCTTTTTAGGTTTGATGGTTTAATAATTAATAATTTTTTATTTTTATGATTTTTTAATGGAATTATGCTAAAAACTAATTTTTTAGTTGAGTAACATCTATTTGAAAAAATTAGAATACTGGGAATTCATCCTTCTTATGAAACCTTGCTGAAATTCTCTTGGTATTATTGAATAATGAAAAATAAATACCACCACACTTTGGGGGGATGATGTTTTTCCCAGTTATCATTTAAGGGATAAATAATGATTACAATTCTGTAATATGTATAACAGAAGAAAATTGTGCATAAATTTTCAAGAATAGATGAGTCTCATATATAAAAAATCCATTGATATACTGAGTAAAATGAATCCATTCCATAGTATATGATCTTGAAGGATGGAATCCCTAAAATTTAAAATTATAGGTACCATTCTTGAGAAGACATTACCATAGATTATATATTGAATTGAGAATAAAAAACCTAATGTATTGGAATATCCAAATTCATGTTTATTGTGGATGTCTAGTGTACTAAATTCTACCACACACCATTATGAAATTTTACTTAATTTTTTTAAGATAAGATACATGTTATAAATAATATATATTTTTATGATGTTCTTATCTTCTAGAAATTTAGGATTTCCATTGAACATAATGAGGTTAGAGAAACCACACCATTTTAATTACCTTTGTAGTGAACATTGAGGACATTTGGCCAATTATTAATTAAGGAACTGATAGAATCATGTGATCTTCATGTTTTGAAATACACTATATCCATTTCTTATATGGGGAAGATTTGGATTGTGAAAGGTTATTTAATGAGTAAACTCATTGATTTTTAGAAGATATAGTGTTTATAAATTATTTTGGACATTGAATTTATTCTATGGTTCATTACATTCGACATTAATTAAAATCATATATGAAGAAATTCATTTCTGTAATGTGGTATATTTTTTTTAGTGTTTACATCTCTTATAATCTAATATTTGTGAATCAATTCTTTACATGGTTAACTCTTGAATGATGGACATTCCGTTCTTAATGTGTAGCCGACATTCAAGGGATGAGGCATTGATAGAAAATATATGAGTTCCTCATTGATAATTGTAATCAATAATAAAAGATTTATTTTGGTTGGGAGATGATGTTGATAGATTTTTAATGTCATATTCTTATATTGAAATCAATCCCAGATAAATTTAATGTGCGGAAATTCAATAAAATTATGTTATTCATTTTATAATGGGTATTTATAATTTATATACAAATATATGAGTTGAAAATAAGGTATCTAGGTTGATAAATTTCATTATATAATGACATATTTATTACTTTAGGAAGTATAATCCAATTGAAATGGAGGAGGTTATTAATTTTCAAAGGACTTTATGGATAATAGTTTAAGGAATTTAGGACTGAGGGGGATAGGAGTCAGTTTATTATTTTTCATGAAATTAATCCCATGTATCATATATAATAAGTTGGTTTCCATGAAATAATTTAATATATTTTAACTAAATATTGTGAATTGATATTAAGTTATCAAACCAAGTAATCAATTCCAAAGGAACACAAATTCAGTTTCTTCTAGGGTGACAACAGACATCTACTATCTATCAAATATTTGTATAGAAGAATAATTTACTTATCTAAATTATATAAATTTTAAACCAATTAGTAAATAGCATTTATTTTTGGGTGACCAACATGACTTTAAAAATATCTTTTCTCGTGTTTTTTGTTTGGACATGATTGCAGGTAGCTTTGTTCACAAAATTGTGCATGGATAAGATTACTAATAGCCTTTCTCAAATTATTATAATATTATATTTTGATTATTATAACTAAATCCATTGTTATATTATTAATTTTTCACCTAAATATTATATTTTAAAACATCAATTAAATAGATACTATGTTTAATTTCATTCTTTACATGAATGACCTAACTAAAAAAATTCCATGATAGATTTCATTATTATAAAAATCTACGAAGAAAATATAACTATTATTTTATAGCTACTGTGTCTGAGGATATAAATATATGTAATAAATTATGAAATATATTTATAAATAAAAATAAATTTTATTTTTAATTCCAATTAAATGAAAAAATTTATTTATTGAAGGTAAATAATAAATAAAATTATTTTATGCACAAAATATATTTTTCATGATAATGTACTTTGTAAAAACAATGGATTATATTATATTATGATTAAATAATTATTTTAATGGAATTTTTTGATAGAATATTAAATGAAATATATTAAAACCCATCAATATAATATTACTAAGAATATAATAAATTCACTTTATGCCTCTAAGTCATTTCCCCCTAAAATTATATATATGTGCTATGTGTCTTTATATAAAAATTAATTATTATAAAATTTATGAAATAAATAATCTAAAATGTTTTTAAATTATGTAATCAGAAGTTTCAATTTAATTAATAAATTCAATATAATTTATATTCACAAAATTATGTTACCGGGATTAATGTTAATTATCACGATACTGGTAAAGGGGTTCCTTTTAGAGAATTGTAATCTCAATCATTTTGTAGTTTTTATCCAGATAAACTAAATTTATATATTTTAAAAAATTACTATAATGTAGTTTTTAAAAGTGCAAAAAATTTATTAACAATAATTTAATTATTAATCAACATGAAATAATAATAATAACACATAATGTATGATATGATATTTTTCTATAAAAAGGTATTTTTTATTTATAAGTTATTTTTACAAGATTAATAAATTTAATTAGATTGAATGGAGTCCATATTTGGATTCAACAAAAATAAGTTTTGTTATATGTGAAATTATATATTTTATAAAAAAATAATTACAAGGTTTTACTTTTAATCAATGTTCATATGGTTAATAATAATTAATTTTGGTGGATATAATTTTTTCTAATTTTAGAAGACACATGGGATATAGAGAATTTTTTTTCTATTAAATTAATAGCTACATGTATCACAATAATTTCCTCACATATGTCACCTAACTACCAAAATATTCCATTCATACACTCAACATACCCTTCAAATCAAAAGAAATGTCATTTATTTTCACCTAAAAATAGAGATCACTTCTAACCACATAATGATTTTCATTATCGTAGAATTTCCCTGGAATACAAACCCAATTTGCTTCTTATAAAATCTCATGATACAGTTTTTTCACCTAGGATGGAATAATTTTTCCCAATTCATCCACCTAAAATATGTATTTTATGACAATACTCAATCTCTCAATAAAGTTAAACCCTTTTAAAATATGTCTGGATTTATGTTAAGGGGTTTTCTAATTTAATTTTCCATAATTAAGTTAATCCATATTCACGAAGATTTTTTTTGTTGAATTTATATTTACCATTTTTTTCATTATATCATAGTAATCATAAAATTAAAGGGATTGATAGATCCATCTACGATTTTCTCATTCATAAGATTTTGATTCAAAATATTCCAAATCCATAATGGTATTTGGTAACCCAATTTCAATTATTTATTTTACGATCCTTATTCTTGAGCATTATTCCCAAAATATTGGTATAATAAAACCTATTATGGAATTATATTTTAATCCATATCCTATTTCTGGTGATATACCATTATTTCCCAATATTAACTTTTAAAGGGGTGGTTAACTTAACTGTTCTTCAATGAAAGACTTTTTCTTTCATAAATAAAATGTTTTAATAAATTATTTATTATTTTTATATGGGGGTTTCTCCTCCATTGAAATATTATTTCTGGTTAAAAAAGATTTACTTTATTATTTTGAATCCAAAATATTGAATTTTTCATGTCTTCTTCTTATTTATCATTACTTATTTTCAAAAGAAATATTTATTATCCATATTATGATTTGTGTTTTAATAAATATTTTCCAAAAAATTATAAATTAATATTCCCTAAATGGTCATATATTTTATCTTCTACAAAATATTTAATATGGTAAAAAATTATGTCCTTTTTATGTCACCATTTTGGGTATTTATTTTAATGAGATATATTTTTTAAATTCATATTATTTTATTTACAAGGAATTTAAAATGTGAATCATAATTTAATAATTTGAAAATATAGTTCAAATGTTTTATGAAATATATTTTTATGATTTATCTACCAGTATCCTCTGTATATTAAAAATTTTTAAGATTATTGGAGTAATATATAATGTATCACCCTCAGACAGTTTTTTGAAATACTCTTTTCCGGTGAATAAATTTTGGGTATCTATTGATCCAAATTTTAGGGTTAATACATGTGATAACAATTGTAAGTGTTTTTAATCGCATATTATTTATATGGTTTATTAATGATTTTATATATGATTTATTTTTTTTCAAGAACATGGTTATGGTTAATAGTTAGGAGACTAGTGGGGTCCAATATAACCCTACACTGAATTGGGTAAATTTCTGTCTATTGTGATAATGTTGTTTTGTGTGTAAATAATTGGACATTGATATTTTCATATGTTTTTTGTCTATAAATGAATGTGTATTTCTTTGTTTATAATATATTTGGTGGAAATGATTGTATATCACATTATTTTATAATTTTGTTTTGGGAACATGATTTCATATTTCTTTTTCCACAAGTTATATTGTGTGGACATGATTTAAGATAGACTTTTTTCACAAGTTTGTTGCATGAACGTGATGAAAAAAATATATATATTTATATGTTATTTTACTTATTGCATACATATTTTTTTCACATGTCTGTTTGTTCACATGATTTCAGATAATTTTATTCACATTATTTTTGTTTGAACATGAATGAAAATAACTTTGATCCAATTTTTTTATTTTGGAAATATTAAAGATATATCTATTCACATATTTTTTAGTGTGGACAAGATTATATGTAGAAGTGATCATATGATATTTCATGAACATAATTTCGTTTTCTTCATTTTAAAAACGATATGATTTTCAATGATTAAGATTATGCAACATCTCTATGTCATATTCTTATAATATGCTTCATGGATCATTATTATTGCCTCATTATTCAACAAAATTATGATATGGTATGTTTTTGATAATTTTATATTACATTTCCCTATGTTATGGCTTATTTATATCTCTTATCATTCCATGTTTTATTAATTATATATTCTCTCATGTTCACATTTCTCACATAAATATGATATGACCCTTGTAGAATATTCGATATGTTTTTCAATAAATATAATTTTAGATCACCCCATTCAAATATTTCTAATTCCGCCATCTATGAAGATGGGTATATCCCATGAAATATCTATAAGTGGTTCTAGTATTGTGCAGTTATGTTGAAATTTTCAAAATAAATTTTTTATATTGCTTATATTTAAAGACACTAATCCTTTTGGTTTTTTGGATTGTTTGATTATTATGATATATAATTATAGAATTAAATAAATAAAAATATTTTTATCATAGATCATCTCACATGTTATCCAAACCATTTGTGAATATATTTTTTTAGTACCATATATTGTATTGTGGGATTGAGGCATATATTTCATGAACTGACCTCCTGGATCCATGAAAATGATCACTAAATTACATGGGTATCCTTTAATATCTTAGATTCCTTATTAATACCAGATAATTTAATACACATTTGGGTCACTTATTAGGATAATTACAATAAATGAAAAGAAAATATATTCTTTTTGTTTCCTTTTTCTTCACTCACACAACCAAAAAAACATCCCAGGATTTTACACATCATAAAACAACTCTAGGAAAAAAATAATTAAAAATGTAGTCCAAATTATCTATGATAATAAAAAATTGTGTTTACCTTATTTTGATTGGATTTTTTTTTCATTTTAGGTCACACTTTTATAGTGGTGTTAGACTCCCCCATTTAAAGCACAACACTATCATTTTGAACCCTAGACCTCAATCCTAGTCACTTATTGTGAACATCATGGTAGGTATTAGATATGATACAATTTTCCATGTCCTAACCTCATAATAACATTAACCTAGTCTTATAACATCTTGGGTCTTCTATAATACATTTTTTTCTTTCCAAACAGACCACAAGATATTACCCACTGGGGTAACTTATTAAACTATTTATTTTCCCAAATAGATAACACATTTTATTTTAGCATTCATTTTACTCAATCATAAACACCCTATTAAACCTCCCTGATGGCCACCCATCCTTATAGTACTCAAAGGAAATTCAACTTAATGGTGGATTTTTAAAAAGTTAGGCTCCCAAAAAATAAAATATTTCCTTTTTGGCATGGGTAGTAACATTAATTATTTTTTTACGTATCACTTTTCTAGGGGTGTTATTCATGAAGGAATAAGGTAAAAATATAATCCTTAACTATTAGAATTGGACATAACTGTATTCCACCTTGCTTATGACTATTGTAAGGGAATTATCATGTCATAAATATGTATATATACTTTTGTTTCTAGAAGGGAACATCACTGTGATTTCATTTCAATATAATATATTATGAGGATAACTATAGTATTGTAGGGAAATTAGGAGTTATTTAATATTAGATACACAATATAAAGGATCCACAAAATTTATTGAAATTATAAATGAAATAGGAATAACTATTCCAATATGAATGTCTCCAAACTAATATTTCTCTATCAAAAAATAAAAAGGTTAATAAAATTTGAGTAACATAATTAATGAGATTTATAGTGAGTTTGGATAATATAAAGGGGAATCTTATATCTCTCAATAAGGAGATAACTATACTCCATCCCCATAATTACATCACCTTTGTTGCGGTTTCATATAAACAATAGTGGTAAATAACCTTTAACTTCAATTTTTTCCATTAAATATTAGTTAAAATTTTCATTAATATAGTATACATATAAAATATGTATTTCTATGATTCTTTATAAAATATGATGATGAAATCCCATCTAAAATTTTGAATATAAAAGTATTTCCTTTTATATTTTTCTAAAAATGATATTTATAGCCTTCTTAATCAGTTTTTAATTTTTTCCAACAAAATATACCTTGAAATTTGACTATGAATTGAAATATAGATGGATTTTTACTGATGTTTTACTCAAAATCCATATTAGAATCCTTTATAATTGGATTTCCAAATTGGTTTTTAGTAAAATAGAAATTGAAAATTGGTTTTCTAAAAATATATATTGAAAACGAAAAAACTATAGTCCTATAAACACATATTGTATTAACAAATAGTAGTAAAAAAATATACAAAAAATAATCAAAAAATCATTTAAAAAATTTAAAATATTACATATATATATATATATATATAAATGATACTAAATCTTGAAATTAGTCTAATTAGAAAATAGTCTCTGTATAAATTTTAATTATCTTTTTAGTCATTTGATATATACAGTTAAACATCATAAAAACTTACAATATAAATGGTTTTGAATTAAAAAATAGAACATATTTTTTTAAATTAGAAGTGTTATAATGAATGTAAAATTTTGAAAATATGTAGTTTTTCTAGTCTTGATTATATCATAAGTTAATCATTAAAAATTATATACAATTGAAACTCCATTGTTAATGAAGAAATAACATAATGAAATAGTATTTTAAAACTAAAAATAAAATAGTTGTATGAAAAAATTGTATTCAATAATATAAAATTAATATACTTGAACATTCACATCTTCAATTTTTTTTGGTTAAAATGTTGAAAAGTGATACCAATTAAGCTGAATAAATGGCCAATTTTAATTTTAAATTTTAATTATAAAATCCTATAAAAAATGAAAATATGATGATTATTGGGGATAATAATAGAATAATACATACATAATTGACAACATTTCAAACCTTCTTTGAAGGCCTTCCAGTAAAAATAATTACCAATTATCTTCACATTCATCTGGACAAAATATGACCAAAATGTCCAATAAAAAATACAAATTTCAGCATTTAAATTAGAATAATGAATTGTGGTTCAAAATTATATTTCTGTTAATAATATTCATATAATTAATAAAAGTGACATGTATCCTATGTGTTTTTTTAATACTTCATATATATATATATATTAAATTTTGGCATTTTGGCCAATGTATTTAACCACTGTTGAAATAAATTCTAGATATGTAAAACCATAAACAAAAGTGTATTGATAATATATAAAAAAGTGTAAGGAAAATTGATTAGAAATTTTGTTAATTAACAAAATTTTACATATGTTTTTCCAATGATATTAAATTAATAAAATGAATTCACTTACATGGGGAAAAACTGAAAAAATATTATAATGATCTCTTCATCCCTTATAACAGCCACGATGTAAGTCGTGAATATATTAAAGATATAATATCATCTAAATATATCCAAAATCCTTGGAATATTATAATAATGTTCTAATATAGGAAACAATTTTTTTATTTTTTAAACAATCAATATCCTGAGGAATATTTGAAGGTGGTGAAACCTAAAATTTTCCTTTCAGTTATAGAAATTTTTTCATATCTAGATACCACATCAGATGGTATGTTTAAGGAAATATTATTACAAATTCTGAATATAATTTTAAATAAAAAATAAAATTCATCACATACCTCATATGTTATAAGATAAAAAATATTAGCCGGACAACGAAAATAATGACTATTAATTTGTCAAACTATAGACATCTCCTTAGAATGTAGTGGTACATCAGAAATTAGACCAATAATGTAATTTTTCACTATTATTACCTAACCGGAATTCATAATAAAATTATGTACATTATTGAGGTTAAGTTTTGAAATTTTTATACTAAAATATATATATGAGGATCCTCAAAATGAAACTCATAGTACATAGTTTTGTCTGAATGAAGAAGTAGACGATCTGGGTAGGTAGACCATGGCGAGAGCCTATGTCTCATTGATTCTGCAAGAATAAACAAAACAAATGATATGATTCTATCCTCGATTCAGTCGTAAATGTTTTTAATACAATAATTTAAAATCTATTTCTCTCTTTCATTATACCATATCAATATTTCACTAGGTGTGTGAAAAATAATTTTTTAAAACTAAAACACTCTTTATACACTCCGATACGGCCAAGGTGATTCTACTTTCCTAAAGCAGTGGTGAGAATAATTATCCTAACCAAATATATAATGTTACAATTTTTTATTTTCTCCTAAAGGGTGTACTAAAATATCATTTACAAATGTTATATTATTTGGATAGATTTACAAAATAGTAGTATTGAAGAAAATTAACAATTAAATTCTTATAATTTTATCACCTAATAAATATGTTATATCGGTAATATAAATCATATTTTTCTCATTATTTCCCCTTTACATTTTTTGGGATTAGTGGGAGGAGATATAGGGTCATCTAGAACCTCTTCATATCTGCTAATTATGTTGGATTTAAATTCAGTAATTTTTTTTTCAATCATTTTCTCTTCAAATAAAGTACACCCACTGCTTGATAATTTAGTAGGGTAAAATTTCAATAAATATATGTTCTGGTGAGATTTCCCAAATAACTATTATATAATTAAATAATACATTATTAATTAAATTAAATTAACTATATAAATAAATTTTACCTACAATGAAAACATATAATAAAAGATTCCTCCCCCCAATTAGAGGAAAAAATCAATCTTGTTTCCATATATATAAACTAATACATATCACATGGATCTAAATGATATTTCCTATAAAAAAATTTAATTAAATCATCTTTGACATTAATTATCTCCATCCAGTTATCATAATGGATAAACACTTTTTCATAAATTCCTTCATCTCTTTAAAATATCAACTATAATTGAATTTGTAAAATATTAAGAATGTACAATATTGAAACCACTATAAAACATGGAAAATATGTTTGTTAATTTCACTATTATAGACTTCTATAACATATATTTCACATATGGGTAGACACTCCTCAAATAAGGGAGGTAAATTATTAACCTATAACAAATCTATGTAGTGAGGTAAATTCAAAAATATGTTTCATTTGGCTAGTTGGGTGGTCATTCTCATCAGTGTTAATTTTCAAAATAATATTTCTATATATGAGTGAGTGTTTTGGTAAATGTGTAATCATTCTCAAGGTGTCTTTAAGAACCATTTTCTCTAGAGAATATGAATATTTGTACCTAATTTTAAGAAATATAGTTTTAATTTCATTACAAAATTAATTTTCTATTGATATATATTTATTAAAAAAATGAACAGATATCAACTCCCCTTCTAGTTTGTCATTTTGATAGATCTATGTTAGTGAAAAAAATTATGTATACCTATATGTGATTAAAAATAAATAATAATAATAAATATAAAATTAATTTTTCAAAATAAAAAACATTAAATGTTACATTTATCAATAATTAAAATGTGAAACAAAAACTAGTTAAAATTAGAATTAACAATATTAAAAATGATAGAAATTATTTTGATCAAAACATATTTAAAATTTTATACCTATATTTGAGTAGTAACAAATAAATTTCATAATAAAAATTGATATTGGTCATAATTAGAAGGAAATTTAAAATATTTTATTGAATAAATATATATACCTAAAAACAAAGAATAATTAGAAAATATTCACAACAAATTGATGACAGATAGTTTTTGAACGAAAAAATTAATTTCAGAATCTAGTAAATATAAAAAATATTTCAATATATGTCGGAAGGTTGGAAATATTATGATTTTAATGTAACGCTCTATCCCTAGAATAATTGATCCAATGCATTATTATATTAAATTATCATGATTAAAATGAAAAAAATCCTAAATTATTGATGATTTTAGTATTCTTGATGAACTACATACATATTTTCTTCCCATATTTTTTTGGTAAAACATAAAATATAATGACACAAAATAACTTTTATCCTTGAAATAATTCAAAAACAACATCTTTATATTCTAGAAAAAATATAAAAAATAAAAGTGTGACCTAAAATTCACCAGACGATTATAAAAAGAATAATAAATAATGAATAAATAGAAATAAATAAACATTGAAAGGTAAACAACTAATTACACATTCCATTCATGTAATTTTATAAGGAAAAATCAATATGAAAAGATAAAAAACTAATACATGTTCCATTAAAATCAGTAAAGGTAGAATTAAATGCATCCATAGATATGTAGATGAAAAATATAATGGAAAAATTATAACTGATTCAAAATTAGGGAGATTTTTTATTTGATTCTATGTTTCCAAGGTACATATAATATTTACTTTCAAGACAGTCCATATGATAGTTTAGAACATCGAGTAAACCCCCGTCTATTTTGACCTACTATTTCATCTGATAAGGCTATCAATGCATCGAGGGATTATGATAAATGGTCTCTAACATGTATCGTTCTAGTCTATATAATTCCTTATGTTTATATTATTCAATTGTAAAAATTATTTTTAAATCAACATGTTCCATACCACATTGAAATACATGAACCATAATCCCCAAGAGATAATAACATTAAATGAAACATATAATAACAAAAGAATAAGGATATTCAGGGTATAACATGCTGAACAGGATTATATTCTCTATATAAAAGTTAATTGGTTCACAAAAATTGATAAGTCTCAAAAGGAAAGTAAATGAATACAAAATCCCTTATCACATTGTAATAATTTATTAAAAAGGCAACATATTTATAAAATAAAATATTTTATTTGAAAATAACCTTCTAAATTTGTAAAGGGTGATTCAAAAAATATTGTTGTTATAATGGTTGTAAATTTATTTAATTCTATAGAAGTTAAAAACATTATTTTTTTACTTTCTTAAGACCTGTGATATATTACGTAGTTTTGGAAAATGATATAATGATTTTTTATTAATAAATGTTGTAATAAATAAAAATGGAAAAAAATGAATTTAATGAACCATTTTATAACAATTGAAACATTTTTAAGGACATTTTTTTAAAACACTAACATGTAAGATAAATATTCTTCAGTGGAATCATAAACAAAAACAATACCAAAAAATGATGAGATTGTGAAAAAATACATTAGTAATTGATAGAATATATAATTTAATGACCCTAAAAGAAGACTAAATTTATATATTAAAATTAACTAATCAACATAAAAATTCTCAAAATGTTATTCATTGGTAGTATATACCCCATGTAAATAAAATAACTAGTGAAAGTGGTGTATGCCACACATAATGGAAAGTGAGGCTGGAATCCCATTCCTCACACTTCATTTTTAGATGTACATATTTTAACCTATTGAATAACGGTTTAAATAATTTTATTAATTAAATAATTATATTACTCACATTTATTATTCCTCATATGGTCTTCTCATAATATTTTATCACCCCTTTGATAATAGTCTTTTTTTATTTTCATTATTTTGGGTTTTAATTAACTAGTTTATCAAGAATATTTGGACATGTTATATATTGTTAAAATTTGATATATCATGATTTTAGAATATCCAAAATGTAAATTATGATGTAAATATCATATATGTTCTTTACATATATTTACATCAATATATAAAATTTGGATATAGTAAATAAAATTCACTATTCATGGGGATGGTAGGTCGTACATACACATGAACATTACTTTCATTTCATTGATATATTAATAAGATGAAAATTAAATGATATATATGTATATTTTAGTTATTGTATCAAATATATTTCATATATATAACATATTATTATTTAATCCATCCTTTATACATTCTATGTATAGTGTGAACGAATCACATCTCTTTAAGGAGCCGGTAGTCCACACATCCACAAATGGTGTTATCATGTATACAAAAAATCGAAATAATAATGGTATATATAACTAAATTATTAAATAAGAATAAATAAATAATAAATATAATATATAACATATATATATTTTTAATAATATTTTTTTTACCACGATTGGTGTTAAAGGAAAAATGAACAATCATCCTTTTGTGAGGTTATAGTTAGTTGTGCACATAAATGACATGTTCGTTGCCCATTTGATTTAATTGGGTGTATGTTTAAATCAAACCGTTATAAAAAATAATAACATTATATTGATTGTACTTCTGAATTTATATTATCCTCTAATAGGGAGAGTTGATGGGTTGGAGATTTGGAAATATAACAAATGAAATTTGGAAAAGATGTTACCTCTTCATTCAGTAACTCCTTTTAGAGTACACCAAAGTGGCTCCTTGGATGGATTTATTACTAAAGAGAGGATTATAAGATGAACACAATGAGTTTTTCAGATTATTTTGTAAGGATATTGGAGACCTATATGTTTCAATGTGTTGTGAGGAAGTGGGGGAGGTGGTGGCCTTTTATAATTACGGTGTGGGGTATCTTTTGAAATCCTTGATATATAAAAATATAATAAGTATATTCTAGAGCCAAATAATTTCAAATTTACTATAAATTAATTATTGATGACATTATAGATCATATATTACCCTAATTGTTATAATTTATCATTTTTCGGTGCATTAAATAACTTAATAATGTATTAATTCAATAAAATGGGATTACTATTAAATTTGATACTTGTTATTTAATTCGAGTTTAAATACATCAAGAAAAAGTGGGAATTAGATTATAATGATTTCAAAAATCACTACTTTATCATATAGGAAAATAAAATTCTTTATAATCATTAAATAATGAAAAATATATCAAAACTAATAAATGAAAAATCAATTATTTTATTTGACAATTAATTAAATAAAAATTGGTTTTGCTTCGCAGATGAAATAAAGGTAATTATATACTTTATAAAAATTAAAAATAAATTAATATAAATAAAATAATATATTTTGGGTCAATTTATAAATTTATTTAAATCTTATTATTATTTTTCTGTATTTAGACACATAGATTATATAAAATTCAAAGAGAGTGAAATTTCATAAATATCATTGTCATAAAAAACATATAATTTATGTTCATGTAAAAGTGTCAATTAAAAAACTAAAATTTGATCTTAAGGAAATAAGGTTACAATAATATTAAAAAAATAAATTTTTTACATGTTTTGGTCCTGGTTATACCCTTATATTTTGGTCAATGCCCATATCTAGACCCTTTATGTCCAACCATGACAACATGTGTCAGTACTCTTTAAATGTTAAAATAATTACTATAAAAAGTAAAATAAACAATAAATGAGTAGTGGATGAAATTTTTATCTCTATAAAAATTATTTTGAGGAATTATATATTTTAAAAATTTAATAAAATTTAATAAATTAATAATTATTTTAAAAAATCATTAGTGTTAGTTTCAACACAGTTCAGTACATGAATTTATTTATAATATTATAAAAACCTGATAAATTTATATCAAAACCTTTAATAAATAAATCATTTGTCTAGGGAATGTAAAAAATCCATTTTTAGACTAATTATTTGAATTTTTTTTATTTTAATATTTTTAATATCATTTATTTGGCTTTTAAATTTTTTAAACAATTACTACATCATTAATACGTCACCATTTTAGTAATTAATTTATCACTAATAATTATAAATAAATTAAAAATATGTATATAAACATTTTTTATTTCTAAGTTATATTTATTGTCAGACATATCCGCCATATAACCCCATATTAAAATATTTTTCCTGTTAAAAATAAAAGTGAAAAAATTGATTTTTCATTGATTGAAATAAAATAAATGGATTAATGTCATCCATGTTGATCCATGTGTTCCCTATATCTAATAAAGTAAGATTTCAGTAAAAAAACTCATTAAATGATATTAGGTCAATCTATAATGCTTAAAATAACTTTTTTACCCTTAATTACCTAATTTACCCTTAACCGTTGTGATTAATTTAAATCACTTTATCTAATATTTTTGGTCAAAAAATTATGTTTAAATTATTACACAAAAAATATCATACTAATTAAAACCTCTTATTTCCATTTTTCAAAATTCAATTCAACAATGTAGAGAAATTGTGATTAATGCTAATCCCATAGACGGGATGACAAAGATGCTTCAAAACGTAAACATTTATGAACATATTCTAGGATTTTATACATAAATTGAAATTAAAATTATATAAAATGACCTAAATTGAATGAAATTATATAAAATTTGTATAATCATTCTTTAAAACCAAGGAAAAGAAACATTTATCTATATAAATAAAGTAGTTGAAAATGTAGTTTTGAACTAAAATGTAGTATTGTTTAATATTCATCCAAAAATGAAACTTCTCAGAAATATTCCAAAAATAAAAAAGGAATTTTTTTATTTTTCAATTTATTTTTTTTCTTTTTTCAAATATATTATATAAAATTGTCAAAAAATTTATTTAAAACATGTTATCATTTAAAAGGATGTAAAACTATCATTAGAAAATTTTCCTTCTAATGCATAAATTTGGATTTATTCCTTTAATAAGACTATTAAATAAATTGGATGAATGTTATAAATTTATTGTATAAATATAAAATATAATTTTTTTTAATTTTTTTAATACTATTAGTTCTCACAAATTTGTTGACTAGGTTTTAATTTCATTTTACATAATAATATTAATAGTAAATCTTACATTGTTTGAGCTCAGTTTTGTGTGTGACATAATTTAAACAAGAAGATAAATTTTAAATGATACGTAATATATAATATTGGTGTTTCAAATTCTCCCCATATTTAGTAAATTTTGTCCCCACAATTTAATCTCAGGATCAAAATCACGAGGATTGAATTTTTAAAATAGATTTATTGGAATACCCCATCAGAAAAAAGATTAATGAGATTCACCCATTAAAATAATGAAAGTGAAGTATGAAGGTCACTTATGATAATACACAATGTGGTTCTATATAGGAAACCATGGACCTGGAAGATAAATCTATCCATCATGTATTTTTGGTGGGTGATAGATTATGTGGTCCTTAGAATGTTAAAAATCACAAAACTGAAAATCTTTTGATCTGTTAAATTACCATTGACTTACTAGTAAGAAAATTATATGGATAATTTTTTGTTTCAAAATAATTTTCTTGATGTTAGGTAATTCATTTTATTCCTAGACTAAGTACATAGGAAATCATATATTCATTAAAAGTACAGCTTCATCCTTTAATCAATGTCACAAAAAAAATCATCTTTATCCCCAAAGGATGCGTATTTACGATGAATGTTTCATTCATGAATAATTAAATTAAAATTAAATAGATAAAAAATTAAATGTATAACTATATATTCCTCCAAACTTTATACATTATCCAAAACCCAAATGGTTTGGATGATATAATATTATTACTATTATAATTATCAAATATTATATAGTATAACCCCAATGTTCAACATAGAATATTCATATAATAACTATATTTCAACAAACATATTCAAGAAAATATTTATACCAAAAAATATGATGGATTTTATTATATTGTCTTTTATACAGCATTGATAACTCATAATGTCTTATACCAAAATTTTAATTTCCAACATCACATAATCACAAAGAAATGATATCCGGTTAGATAAATTACAAGAATCAATATGAGTCCAAAATAAAATAATTTTTGACTCCAAAACACAATTCAACATTTCTTCTAAATAATATTTTCTTTACCTTAGTCTTATAAAATTTATAAAATAGAGAAAATCATTAATCTGTTAATAACCAAATATATTTGATAAAAATAATTCCCTAATATTTAAATAATCTTATTCTATTAGATATTTTAAATTAACAAATTCGTTCTAATGAGGAATTCACATATGCTAGTGGTAGGTGATGCACCCGTGTTACCCATCATTTGTGGCTAGAAAGCCCATGGCCTTTTCAAATGTGATAGGCGGTCACCTAGGGGTTGGGTTGTCCTTGTCCTAAAACCATATTAATATTATCCCAAAATTTGATAAGCATCCTCAAAAAATTACCTAAATATATTCATCACTAAAAAATTGTTTTTAACAGAAACTGAATCTCATATATTTTATTTTTTTTACCAAGGAAAAAAATACCCATAATTCCCTAAATTCAAAGATAATATATACCCTTACAATTAAAACTTCCTTTCATCATATACACAAAAAATTTAAATGAATTATTTAGTAAATAAATTTTCAAAAATATTAAACTAATGGGTTCTATTATATAATATATGTTTTCCTAAATATAGTTCATAATGTTTCTACTAATCATCCTTTGACATAAAATGTAACAAACTGAACACAAAATCCTAGAGATAGTGGATTATTATATTAAATTGACATAATAATAAGAATTCAAATCATAAAGGACCAGTCAATTTATTTGTATTTATCAATTGGATACATAAATGGTCCATCATTATAATAGTAAAACATAACACATTACCAAGGAAAATAACTTACATCCTTTAACTCATTCCAAAAATTCATCTTCATAACATGGAGAATTTAGAACAAATAAAATAGTGTGCTTAAATTCTTATTAATGATATATAAAATACAATAAATAATAAATCAAATGAAATTAATCAATAAGGAAAATAAAAATAACTCATAACACATTCAATTCAAATAAAATGATAAGTTAAAATCAATATGACAATGTAAGAAACTGAAACATGTGTCATCCAAATAAATTAAATGAGAATAGAATGTATCTGCCGATATGCGTTGAAAAATTGCATGGATAAATGATAACTGGTTCGAAATGAGGGAGATTCTAAATTGTTGGATGACATTTTTCCTAGGTACATGAATCCATTAACATCAAGAACATTCATTAAAGGGTTTAGAATATCTTGTCAAAACCCATAAATTTTGTAAAACTACTTAGTCTAATGAGACTACTGATCCATCTAGGGGATTAAATTAAATGGCCCCAACCTATGTAATAATTTTTGAAATAATTCATTATATATCGATTAATCTATGTTAAAAGTTATTTTTAATTAAAAGAGTCCCATACCACATTAAAATATTTGAGTCATAATCTCCATGATGGAATGACATTAAATAAAACATATACGATCATAATAATATGAAAAATTCGGATAAAATGAGTCAAAGGGAATTATATACTCTATATAAAATTAAATTGGGAAAAAATATGTCTTAAATATAATGTAAATTGAGATTAAATATCATACCAGTTTGTAATAATTTATTTAAAAGGATGCACACTTATAAAATAAAATATTATATTTGAAAGGATCCTTTTAAACAGGTAAAGTATATTGGAAAAATTATGGAATATTGATGGTGGGAAATTCCATTCATTCCCTATAAATTAATAAAACACCATCTTTTTTTAAATTTAGAATGAAAATTCCTAAAATACATTATTTTGGACAATGATAAGAAGATATGTTTTTAATGAATTTTGTAAACAGTAAAAAAGTGGTAAAAATGACTACAATTGATCATTGTATAATAGTATAAATATATTTCAAAACATTATTAGGAAGCAATAACATGGATTTGAAATACTCCTGAGTGTACTCGTAAACAAAAACAATCCTGAATAACAAGGAGATTATCAAATAACCCCTTACGCATTGATAATATATAAATTAGTATGGCCCATGAAACGAAATTATGGATCTAAAAATTCCATTACCTTTATAATAATACTCAAAAATTCATTCATGGGAAGTATATTGACCTAGTAAATAAAATAACAGTTGAATTTTGTGTATTCCTCATAGAATGGAAAGTGAGACAAGAATCCCTTACCTCACACATTCTTTTTAGTTGTACATTATTTAAACACCCATGTAATGTTTTAAACAATGTTATCATTTTATATAAAAACCACACTCTAATTTATAAATTCACATATCATCTTTTTATATTATTTTATCTCTGTTTGTTTATATTCTTTTATTATTTTCATTATTTCTTCTATAAATTGACTATTTTTACCAATGAAAAAAATACCCATAAATTCCTTAAATTAAAAGATCATATATACCCTAACAATTATAATTTTCATTCATAAAATGTACAAAAAATTTAAAAGAATTATTCAGTAAAAAACCTTTCAAACACACTAAACAAACGAGTTCTGTTATATAATCTATGTTTTCAAAATATAGTTCATAATGTTTCTACTAAACATCCTTTGATAGAAAATGTAACAAACTTAACCCATAATCCTAGAGATAGTGCATTATTATATTAAATTGGCATAATTATAAGAATTAAAATCAGAAAGGACTTATCAATTTAATTGTATTTACGAACTGGATACATAAATGGTTCCTCGTTACATTGGTAAAACTAAACACATAATAGTGGAAAATAACTTTCATCCTTTAACTCATTCAAAAATTTCTTCTTCATAACAATGGGAAATTATAAAAAATAAAATTATGTGCTTAAAATCTTATTATGTATATGTAAAGTAGAATAAATAATAAATCGAAGAAAATTAATCCATAAGGAAAAGAAATATAACTGATAACAGATTCCATTCAAAGAAAATGATAAGTGAAAACATTTAAAAATTTAAGAAATAGAAATACATGACATTTAAGTAAATAAAATGATAATAGAATGTATCTATAAATATGTCAATGAAAAAAACCATGGATAAATTAAATCTAGTTCTAAATGAGGGAGATACTAAATTATTGGATGTCATTTTTCCTAGGTACATGAAACCATTAACATTGAGACCATTCATAAAAGGGTTTAAGAGAACTTGTAAAAACCCATAAATTTTGGAAATTACTTAGTATAATGATACTTCCGATGCATCTAGGGGAATAAATTAAATGGCCCCAACCTGTGTAATACTAGTATAAATAATTCATTATATATTGATTAATCAATGTTAAAAGTTCTTTATAAAAAGAGTGTCCCATACCACATTCAAATATTTTATTACAAATCCCCATGATGAAATGAATTTAAATAAAACATATAGTTCATAATAATTGGGATATTCCTGATAAAATGTGTCAAAGATAATTATATACACTGTTTAAAAGTGAATTGCAAAAAACAACATGTCTCAAATGTAATGTAAATTGAGATTAAATCTCATATAAGTTTGTAATAATTTATTTAAAAGGATGCACATTTATATAATAAAATATTCTATTTGAAAGGATCCTTTTAAATATGTAAAGGGATATTTGAAAAATTATGGAATATTGATGGTGGGAAATTCCATTCATTCCTTATAATTTAATAAAACACCATCTTTTTTAATTTTGAATGAAAAGTCCTAAACTACCTTATTTTGGACAATGATAGGAAGATTCATTTTTAATGAGTTTTGTAAAAAGTAATAATTGGGTAAAAATGACTACAATAGATCATTGGATAAGAGTATAAATATCTATGAAAACATTATTTGAAAACAATAACGTTGTTGTGAAATATTCTCAAGTGGACACGTAAACAAAAAAATCTTGAATAACGAGGAGATTGTCAAATAAAGCCTTACGTAGTGACAATATATAAATTAATATTCCCCACGATAGAAAATTATTGATATGAAAATTCCATAACCAATATAATAATACTAAAAAATTCATTCATGTGAAGTATAATGACCTTTTAAATGAAATAACCGGTGAAATTTGTGTATGCCTCACAGAATAGAAAGTGAGACAATAATTTGTTATCTCACACTTTCTTTTTAGTTGAAAATTATCTAACCACCTATGTAATGTTTTAAAAAATGTAATTAATTTATTAAAAAACCTTACTATAATTTATAAAATCACTTTTCATCTTCTTTTATTATTTTATCCACGTTTGTTAATACTCATTGATTATTTTCGTTATTTCTAGTTTAAACTGACTAATTTCTCTAGTATAATATGACTTTTTTTGTTACTCCAATTACATATATCGTGATTATCAATAAAATTTATATCATAAATTAAATACCATATATATATACATTATATATATTTATAAAAATCTATTAAATTTGGAAATAGTAAATGAAATTCCATGTTCATGGAGATATTCGCTCTTACGTACACAAAAATGCTTAAATAATTTCTTTTCCGCATTAAAATAGTAAAAATTTAATTTTATATATGTATATTATTATTTAGGTGTCATGTATTTTAAATATATGAAACATTTTTTTATTTAAATCATCATTTATACAATCCACAGATAGTTTAAACTAATCACATCACATTGTGAAGACAATTGTACACACTTCCACATACGATATTATATCATATTTAAACAAAAAGAATATGATAATGGTTTTTCTTATAAAAGGATAATATATTAATAAATGCATAATAATCATCTTATATAACATATAAATAAAAATTCTATCATAATAATGAACCATTAAATATTCTAAAGGAAAAAAAACAATCATCTTTTCTCAAAGCAGTTGCTCACCACACATGTAAACAATATGATCATTACCCATTAGATGGAATTGTGTGTAAGATTAGGTAAAACCTCATCATAAAAAAATCAATGTATTTTAATGATAATGCTATTTTTATATACTCGTGGAATAATGAATGTATATGAGTTTTAGAGTGGAAATAAAACTAAAGAACTTGAGAAATGATATCACCTGTTCTTTGGGTGACTCCTTTTGGTTTGCACCAATGTCCTTCAATGGATGGATTTATAGAAAAGGGGAGGAAGATAAGATGAATATAAGGAAATTATTATCTTAAATCGGTAGGTTTTTTTATATATAGATGTCTTAATGTTTTGTGATGAATTGATGGAGGAGGTTCCCTTTTATAAATTAGGTGAGGGGTACATTTGGAAATCATGAAAATATTAAAACATAATAATTCTATTCTAGAGATAGAGACATTAATTTGTGTTCTAAATGAATATTTGGGGAAATTTTAGACCAAATATTATCCATTTTCTTATTACCTAATTTTTTTTGATTTCCAAATAATAAAATAATTTACCAATTCAATGAAACATCATTATTTTCAAATTTGAATGTTTTCATTTAAATTGTTTTGAAATAAATCATGAAAAATTGGTAATTAGAATATAATGCCTTCACAATATCTATTATATCTTACATGTCTAAAAGATTCATTGTAATCATTAAATCATCCTAAATATGGAAAATATTTATAATATTCATATCGATTATTTTATTATGTGCAAATTAAATAAATATTGTCTAAGCATTACAGAATAATTTATGGTAATTATTTAATTTATCAAAACATAAATTAAATTTATATAATTAAACTAATTCCATTTGGATCGAAATATAAATTTATGTTCATTAATATATTTATTTTGTGTCTATTTAGAAAAATAAATGATATTACATTCAAGGAATGTGACATTTTGTAACTATCATTGATTTAAATAATATATAAGTTGTTTTCATGGAAAGGTGTCCATTAAAGAACTCCAATTATATCCTAAGATTACAAGGATATAATAATATTCATTCAAAAAAATTGGACATGTTTAGATCATGGTTATACCCTCATCTTTTGGTTTATACCCTTATAATGACCCCTTAACTATTACAGTGACAACTTGTTTTTTTATTATTTAAATTTCAATATAGTTACTATAGAATGTAAAATGTGGGATAAATGAGGCATGGATTAAATTTTGAACTTCATCAAATCAGTTTGGAAAAATTTTATATTTTTAAGAACTGTATAACATTTAATAAAATAATATTTATTTTTATATATCTTTAGTGTCAATTTTGATATTATTCGTTACAAGTTTTTTTGGATATCATAATAAAATGATAATAAATAAAAAACCATTAATACATCCAAAATATGTCTACGAAGTCTATAAAATTCTCATATTACATTAATTATATAAATTTTATTATTTTAATATTTTTAATATAATTTTTAGATTTTTCTATTATTTAAACATATATTACATCATCAATGTGTCACATTTAAGGTAATTATTTTATGAGTAAAAATTATAAATAAATAATAATGATATAGAGAAACAATTTTATATTTATAAATAATATTTTTAGTGGAATATACCCCTTATAAATCACCATATTTAAAAAATGTATCATGTTAAAAACTATGGGGTATAAAAATTAATATTTCATCGAATAAAATAATATAAATGGATTAAAGTAATACATGCGGATCTAAGAGGTCCTAAATGGACCCAAGGATTATTTTAGTCAAAACACACTCACCCAATTTTATTAGGACAAGTTTTAGTGTAATTTTATAATTCTTTTAAAAATATTTTTCCCTTAATTACTCGATTTACCTTTAACCATTGTAATAAAATTTTATCTCTCACTAATCTTTTTGGTAAAAAAGTGATCTTATTAGACAAAAAATTATTATTTTTTACAAAAATTTAGATCAAATTTTAAAAAATTCTATTCACAAAAGTTGAAAAATTATGTCTAATGCTAATCTCGCTGATTGTGCGATAAAAAACATTCTTAAAGTAAAAACGTCGATAAGATTGGAATGTTTTTATATATAAATTTAATGTGAATTTTATCAAATAAAATAAATTAGTTTTGAAGAGATTAAATCGGCCTAATTATATTATAAACCGAAACAAATAAAATCTAACTATATAAATAAATTAGATAAAAATATAATTTTGATCTAAAATGCAGTATTTTTCACTATTATTCAAAAAAAGAAACATGTTAGAGAATTTCCTAAAAGTATTCCAAATTAAATTTAATATCCTTATTTAAAATAATTCATTAATTTTTTTAAAATGACATATATAAATATTTGATAAATTGGATTTACAATTAGTTGATCATTAAAAGGTGGTAAGAGTTTCTATTGAAAAGTATAGTCTTTTAATTGATAACCTTGGATTTATTCTTATCATAGCACTATAAAATCATTTGGATGAATGTCAAAAAATTATATTAAATATATAATATATAATTTTTATAATTTTTTAATACTATCCACTCCCTCGAATTTAACAGAATGGTTATATTTTCATTTTACATTTTAATATTAATATTATATCGTGGTTCATTTGTGATCATTTTTGCATGTGATGTAAGTAATCGTAGAAGTAAAATTAAAAATGATACTTATCATAAAATATTGGGGTGTTACATTTAATAATGATTTGGAAAAAATATATTTTTTTAACAATATCCAATTCCAAAAATAGGATAATATATAATTAATTTAGAGATTAATGGAGTGTTTTAGGACATATTTTATATGTAATAACTCTATATTTCCTAGAGATAGTCCATATTAAATTAATTATCATCATCTAGTAATAATTTAATACAAGAGGAAATTTATAACAGGTATTCAATATCACCAACATTCACATCTCCCACAATAAAAGTTTCCCTTGAAAAAAAATTTACCACTTAAAATTTTATGGTCCAAAATTATAAAATATTTGTTTTCTATACATCAACATTATAATTGGTTTGTCCTTTCAACGAAATTTGTTCAAAATAACAAGTTTAAATCTATACTCATCATTTTTCACACAACTCTTTACATCATAAAAGTAATAAATAAATACCAGAATCCAAAATTTAGTTTAATTAATCTCATATATATCCTAAAAAACTAAACAAATATGATGTTAATGTTTGAATTTTCTATTTATAATCCTGGTATGTTGTGTAAAATGTGTAACAATTAATATCAAAACCAATCAATGTGATCCCATTATCACTTATTCCCCTTAATAACCTTTTATATCGTTCTTATGTTCATAAAAAATGTTTTTATCTAAAAACCTTGTTGGATTTTTGATATATTTTTATTTATTAACCACTTTTAGTTTATTATAAGATATCATACCATTAATCCTGTAAAATGTGATTATATGTATTGTGGAACCTCACCAATGTTGTTCATAATGTATAAATGTGAATACATCACTTCTTCACGTGGAATTAAATTTACCATTAAACAATATATTCCTTTTAATTTACTATAAACTATAAAATATCATTATATAGGAACACAAAAATGTGTCACTTCATACAAACAATGACTGCATAGCTCGATTAGGTATTCTGATATATATGTTTGAATAATATGGGCCTCTGTCTGATGAATATACATAATATATCAGTTTAAAATTTTCATTTATCTTCTAAAAGGAAACATCCAACCAAAATAAATAAGATTACATATTATCAAAAAAAAATATTAGTCTACCTTCCATATTTTATATCTAAATAAAAACATCTATTCCCTAATGGATGGACCATTGTATCATCCTGCTCCATCTCATTGAAATGAGTGGGCAGAGGAATGCCACATGGCCTTAAGCGATGTTCCCAGGCCACCAAAAGCTGGAAATAATTGCAAAGGTATTCAGGAATTATTGGGAAATGGTTTTCCATTAAGATAAAATCAACAAAAAAATACCCCATTAAAAAAGCTACACGATGTCTGTCAACCAAACAACCCAACCGATACATTACCAAAATAAAACAATACTATTCCATATCAGTTCCCAAATTCCAATACATCCAAACCAAAAAGTGGAGTACCAAGAGGAGTAATAAAAAAAGACCCCAAATTACTGGTACACCATCCATAGATCCATACCAATCTCAATACACCATGAACCACAACATCACCAAAGCATCATGTCAAACCTCTAGCAAAATTAGATGCCTTACCCTTACCTCTCTCTCAAAAACAACATCTAAAAAATCACCAATGTGACAAAGTAGTAGTATGTAAATATATACATTAGGATTTTCCCAAATTACTCCCCTACAAACACCCCTATTAATTAATTGTTAGCACATTTATATAAAGAAATTTATATAAAAAATTATATAGTGAAATCAATTACCAAAATCCAAGAATAACCTTACAAATCCACCATTACCCACACCAAGAAAACCAAGGTAAATCCAAAAAACCATGCCATAAGCCATTTCACCCATTCACATTAGCATAACAATTTTTTATCTTGTACAGAAACACACAAAAAGGCAACAAACACGGTGGAAATTTCTGTCCAAACCCATTTACTAGTTTCCAATTCATGTGGTACTTCTTTACCACCTATCTTTGATAGTGGACCTTCCAGCCACTCTCTATCCTCTTTTTTTGTGGTACTACCACCAATTTCATAACATTCCAATCTAAACATAACATGCAAGAAGATAATGACCATGCATATAACACCCTAAGCCCACAACAACATGCCAATAACCATTTCTGAAACAAAAAATACCTATATTCATCATCCATGTCATATACCATTTAAATATAGAAACCCCCTTTATTGAAAATCATTTTCATAAACCATTTCCCTAAAACAAATCATGTTACCGATTTTAAAACCAACATTTGAAAATCCAACAACAAGAATATTTCAACACAAATGGCCTTTTCCCACAAAATATATAAAACATTACCAAAGGAATTTATAACCAAATTCACACATCAAAATAACCAATTTATTAAAAAAATCTGATTTATTCGAACAAGGATTCATGTTTCAACAATGTGGAGTCGAGAGAGAAGCCACCTACCTTTAGGGTTCCGGTGAAATAGACCAACAAGAAATCGCACAACAAATCTGGTGACTGCACCCCCTAAACTGCTCTAGATTCTCTTCTATAACATCATCAAGACCTAATTTCATCATTTAAAGAAATATGCATATTTATACACTCAACAGCTGTAGATATATAAAACCTAGAGAGAGGGATGAGTAGATATAGAGAAACCCAAAGAGATACCAAGAGAGAAGTCTTACAAGAGATGAACCATTGTCAATTCACTAAGAAACCCATTCGAATCGCTTCCAAAATGAGAGGGAGATCCTTTCAATCCCTTGATAACTAACAATCCTGAGTAAGGATCGAGTGGGAGGAATAATGGAGTCAAATAGTTCAAGATTGAGTGAATATGGAATTAAAAATCCCCTTTTTAAGTGGATTCTTGGTTAGCCCGCACAGTTTGGATAATCGTACACTAACTGTGCATACCCCACTACCTCAAGAGAAAGAATACCACACTACATTATCTCAGGGAATCGAAAACTATCTGTAGACCATGTGATTTCCACTGTCCCCTCTATACAGTTACCTATAGAACATGCACGGGTTTCCCAAACCATGCTCAAATTGTGCACCCATAAAGGCCTCTATACTCATTCAAAACCCATAGAAACTCTCCAAAACACTTACCAACTCTTCCCAAGAACATAAAACACATAAAAAAGGCATAAATAATGCAATATAACTCAAACTGAGGGTGATTTATTCACCACACCGTTGGACTTTACATCCTCGATAAATATAGAACCATATCTTTTCCGAAAGAGCTCAGGCCATTGCTCGACCATCTCATTCTCTAGCTCTCATGTATCCTCTTGAATCTAACCATGCTACCACAAAACCTGAACTAAACCGATGATTTTCCATGAAATAAATTCTCTTTACTATCCACAATCCTCACTGCGTGCACTAAGGAAGCACCCGATTCATTCTCTACATGATCCCAATGAATAACATGGTCAATATCCAGCTGATACTTTTTCAACTGCCACACATGAAACACATTGTGACCCACACAAAACTATGATGGAAAATCCATCAAATAAGAAACCTCTCAAATCCACTCTTGTTTCTCAAATGGACCAATATTAATTGAATATAAGTTACCCTACTTTCATAACTGACAATGTCCCAACTTTGGATGGATTAAAAAAACATGATCACCCAACATGAACAACAATAGACGTCGATGATGGTATGCATATGATTTCTAATGATTTTGAGCTGTCTCCAAACTTTTTCTCATCAGCTTGATATTCTTCATAGTAAATTGGACAATGCATGGTCTAATCATCTAATTCCCACATATTTCCACCCAATATAATGGATAACGACATAGTTGCCCATAAAATTCCTCAAACAGAGCCATTTTTTTGGATGTCTATTAATTTTTATTATAGGAGAACTGCACCAATGGTAATTGATCCTCCCAAGAACCACCAAAATCTAACACACATGTCCTTAGAATATCATCAAAATTATTTAATTCCCTCTATTATAATCTATCTTTCTACGGATGATACGTCGTGCTCATTGTCAACTGTGTTCCAAGGCCATGCTGTAATGATTTCCAAAAACAATATGTGATCATTAGATATTTATCTAATACAATTAAAATTTGAATACCATGCCTCTAAACCACATCCTGGAAATTGATTTTGGATAGATCCTCCATCACATAAGATTTATGGATTTGAATGAAATAGTCCGAATTTGGGATCCAATCCACAATCATCCATATGGAATCATGCTTCCTAACCGTTTATAGAAAACCTATCCCAAAATCCATCACAATTGTCTCCCACTTTCAAATTACAAAAGCAAAAGAATGCAACATTTTTTCTGGACACTAATGCTATGACTTGACTTGCTGACAAGTCATGTATGTTGAGACAAACTCTTGAATATACCTTTTCATACCATCCCACAAAAACTGCTCTTTCAAATCATTAAAAATCATATGAATTTCAGGATGGGAAGATCACTTGGAATGATAATAAGCCCCGAGAAGTTCTTCCTAAAAAGACATTAGTACCACTATTTGATTTTGAAAATAGAAGACTGAATTCCCATCCACTTCCCATCTCTCAATGGTCTCCCCACCATTGAGTTTCGACCACATCACCGTACAATCATAATTAGAAGCCTATACCTCTTTAACCAAACCAAGAAATCTTTGAATAAATTAAACTGGAATGAAGACCATTATTTCACCTCTTATCTCACATTCCAACTGCATGTCGGATATGATTGACATCAACTTCCACCGATCTGATTCATGTTTCACCACATAAGCATATTAGTTCATACATAATGCTTAATACATCAACATTTCTTTACCTGGTGGGTACATTAAGTCGAAATCGAACAACTTATGGTATACCATCGATCTTATTTTCTCTATGATCAAAAATATCTCAGAGAAAATATTATTTACGATCTTGTGATCAGTAAAAACCATGAATTTATCACTTATTAGATAATGGAACCACATTTTTTAAGTAGGAACTACTTCCACCATCTCCAAATCATGTTTTGGAAAATTATTATCATGAAAAATCAACTTCTGTGAGGTCTATGAAACCACATGTTATAATTGTGTGAGAATAGACCCCAACCGTAATCCTGATGCATCATAATACACCACATACCCTTGACTGTGTTCTAGAAAAACTATGATTGGCATGGATGTAAGGTGACCCTTTAGCTCTTCAAAGCATTTCTTACACTACCCATCCAATTTAAATGGGATATTCTTCCTTGTTAATGTTGCCATTGGCAATGAATATTGTGAGAAATCATAAAAAACGTCGATAATGGCTAGCTAGAAAAATGAAGCTCTATATCTCGAAAAATTTCCTTGGTGTTTTCTAGGAGACGATAGCCTCTATCATTTCTGGATCAACTGAAACCACTCTCTTAGAAATAACATGGATAAGGAAATAAACCCCATGTATCCAAAAGAAATAGTTAGACAATTTTATATATAACTGATGATCCCTCAATGTCCCCAAAACTATAGCCAAGTGATGCTCATTCTCTACTCTTTTTCTCTACTACCCTAGTATAACATCAACAAATACTACCACAAAAAATCTAGATGTCTTTGAAATATCCGACTCATCAATACCATGAACATCGATGGTACATTCGTTATAACAAAGGGAATAACTACATACTTGTAAAGGCCATATATACTTCTAAAAGATGTTTTGGGAATTTCCCCATTCGTTACCCACAATTGATGATATCCTGACCTCAAGTAAATCTAGTAGATCTACTGAGCTCCCCACAACTGGTCAAAAAATCATCAATGCATGAAAGTGGATATAGGTTATTTATCATAACCTGATTATGTATATGACTATAAACATAATGCCGCCGAGTTCTATCTACCATTTTAACAAACAAAACTGAAGCTTACCAAAGATATGTGCTAGGATGGATGAACCCTTTGTTATCTAACTTTTTCGACTTTTATTTTAATTCCCCTAATTACACTAGTGCCATATGGTAAGGTGGAAGTGAGATAGGATTGGTACCCATAAGATGATCAATCATAAAATCCACTTCGCTCATAGATGGAAACCCTATGAATTCATTCTTAAATACATCCAAAAACTAATCAAAAACTTCTAGTAGAACACTCTGCTCAACAACTTCCATCGATTCCATGGAGAAAGAATCTAACTAATACGAGATTGCTCCAACAGCTGGTGCCAACAAATCAATTTCACCAATATTTTCATTCTTCTCCCCTCTAAATAAGTATTCAACATCATACCCTATTGTAAAACTAACAGTTCACACTTAGTAATCGATTTAGGCCTTAAACATCACCAACCAATCCATCCTAGGATTATATCATAAGAATCTATATCAAGCACTATGATATCCCACATCTATTCAATGTTGTCCACAACAATGAAACTCACTCTACATAGTATGTTTTGACACTCTATATGAACCAATGGAGTTTTTAGTTTCAAAAAATAAGGAATCACATCCACATTTAAAGCAAAAAAAACTAATGGAATGGTAATAAATAAAACAATGTGATGGACCTATATCTAAGAAAAATTTCATCAATGAGAAATTTTAAGGAACCTTTCCTCGTATCATGGATAGTCCAAACTGGTCATCCAATACAACCTACTAATCCTCAAACAACTGCTTGTATTCCAAACTCTTCTCTTTGTTTTCCTACTATGGACTAGTGGTGTTCATCGAATCACCATGACTAACGTTACTCTGATGTCAAGGGGTATGAGGCGGGCCCTGTCCCGTCATGTCATAAGACCCCTACAACCCTTGTGGAGTGTCACAAACACCCGACATCAGAGCATTCCTAAAATACCATTGAACATGCCCCATAATCATACAATTATAGTATGCTTGAGGTTGTTCCATACAATCCATTTTGATGGGTCCCATAGAGGAAAAATGAAAACATTCGGGCTTACTCTGAGGATTTAGAGGAAGATTCACTGATCCTGAAATTGGATTCCGAGTCATACTACCACCATATAAATAAGTTTCCCTCTTCCTCTTGAACCCAGCATTCAAGTTCTCACTAGTTCCCATGGGTACCAAATACTTCCCCCACATGATTCCCCAAGAATATCTTACTCAACCACCATAGTTCTATTCATCATTTTTGTGTAATCATTTTTACACAACACTACTATCATGGATAAAATTTCATACCTCAACCCTACTTAAAGAATACATGCCTTCAAAGATGTACTACCCGCCACCTTTGGTGCCAACCACACTAAGTGAATAAATTTAGCCGCATATTTCATTATTGAAATATTACCTTTCTTGAAAGGGAAGAAATATGTTGTATGCTAAATCTTGAACATATGAGGGTAGAATTGTTTGTTGAACAACTCCTCAAAACCCTCCCATGTCACACCTTGATCCATACTAGCTTGGAAATCCATCTCCCACCCCTGATGGGAATGATATTACAAAATATACATTTATAACATCACTTTCAACTATACCAGTGTTCCCAAGAAGTCAAAAATCCAATTCATTCTATTCATCCACACTTCAGCCATTTAAACCTCTGAATCACTCCTAAATATGGGTGAATTCCACTATTGAAATTGAACTGCATGATCTAGATGCTTTGGTTCAACCCATCCATTCCAACTTTCCACACCCTATAATGTGTTCCCAATACTCTGTGCTAGCTGCTGGTTCTCCAAGGGCTCTTGTGAAAACACATTTTCCGTAGCATCCTCGGGTTGGTCTCTTTAATGCCAGCCCGGTGGAGTTTCTCTCAATAGAAAAACAACCATACGTCTTACTCCCACAGTGGGTAAAGTCATTAAAATTAAAAATTCAATTACATAACAACTATCACAACCATTCTTTTCACAAGGTAAAATTTATTATGTTTCAATATTCTAAAAAAACCACCATGTTTTGAAAATCATCCCATTTTGAAAATTCCACTAGTTTCCATGATGCAAATCCTATTATTTTGAATCCAATTTCATATTTTACAAAAAAACACACATTCATATCATAACAAAAATCGTAATACCAAAATAAAATATAAAACCTAGTGGGAATTCATATCTACCCTACATGTCATACTCATATCATTGGCTTCACCCACCAAATTGATATTTCAAATGCCTATAAGTGTCTCCAACCACTTATGTAACCAACTCCCTAATAATGTCAGTTTCAATATTAAAGGGTTAGATATGTCCTTTTATGTTATACATTCAATTCTCTAACAATCCTACAGCATGATACCATCCGAACTCAAGGAATAGACAAAGAATGAATGTCAACACCAAGACCAGCAGTCAATGCCAAATGACTGATTAACCATTCTCACATGAAATCCAAGGGACTAAAAAACTGATATCACTTGTATCATCCCTCCCAATCCCATTGAAAATAGTTGGATAATGAATTCGACATGTCATTATGTAACATTACTAGGGTGACAAAGGATGGAAATAAATACCAAGGGCTTCAGGAATCATTAGGGATCAATTTTACCTTAAGATAAAATCAACCAACCAAATATGAATTTTTAAAACAATGTTACATGAAGCATGTCAACCAAACGACCCAACCCATACATTACCAAACAATAACCCAAAAATTATATAATAGTTACCGAATGACAATCCATCCAATCCAAATATCAGAGAACCCAGAGGAAGACTAAACCACTAGCCCCCAAAGAACTAGGAAACCATCATCATGTCGAACCAATAGCAAAATGAGATGCTTTACCCATACCACTACCTTTGGATACATCATCTACAAAATCACGCAAGTTCCAACGTAGGGGTGAGTAATAATACTCTGTAGGATATTCCCAAATTACATCCCTACACCTGCTACTCGGAAGGAACTGTTAGAAAATTTATATAAATCAGTTTATATAAAAAATTAAATAGTGCTACCAATTACAACATTCCAAACATACCCTTATCTAGACCCAATTAGCCAAACCATGCAACCCAAAGGAAATCCAAACCACCATGACATAATCCATTCACCTCTTTCACATTACCCATAAATAATAATCTTTCATTCCAATACACAATATGGAAACAAACATTAGGGAACATCCAATCCAAACATGATTACTACATTCCAAATCATGTTGTCCATCCCACCCACCAATCTTGGATGGTGCACCTTATGTCCACTCTTCATCCTCTTTCTTATGTGGTAGTATCTACCCACTTCATCTCATTCCAATCAAAGAATAACATGTAGAGGCCAATAACCAAGTATATAACACCATATGGCCACAAAAACATACCAATAACCATTCCATAATCAAAAAATCCCTTGATGCATCGTTCATGTCATATAACATTTCAATAATGCATCCCCCATTAATTGAAAATAATTTTCTCAAACCATTCCCATAAAAAAACCCATGATACCTATTTTAAAATTAAAATTTTAAAATCCAAAAAAAAGAACATTTCACTAAAAAAACCCTTTTCCCCCAAAATCAAATAAACATTACCAACATAATTTCTAACAAATTTATCACATAAAAATCACCAATTATGTCAATAAAAACGAACTAATTAGAACAATCCTTATTTTTTGATCAATGTGGAGTCAAGAGAAAAGCCAAATACCATTAGGGTTCTAGAAAAACTAACCCACAAGAAACCACAACACAAATCCAGTGAATGCACCATCGATACCACTCTAGACGATCTTCAATAACATAGAAAGGAATAATATCATAATTAAAGGAAATAAAAACACTAGATATAGACACAAAGGATGTAGATCTAGAAATATGAGAGAGATGTAAGAATAGATCTGTAGAAAATTGACGATAAACCAAGATAGAAGACTTACCTGAGATGAACTGCCTTCAACCCAAAAATCAACCCCATCGAATCGCTTCTAAAATGCTTCTGAGAGCCACTAAAAACATTGAGAACTGAAAATCTTGATTAAGGCTAATGTGGAAGAATGTTTGGAATGAAATAGGTCAATCCTAAGTGTACCCAGATTTAAAAATCCCCTCTTTATGTGGCAGCCCAGTCAGCCCGCTGAGTTTGGAAAATTGTGTGCTAATTGTTTTCACACTAATACCTCAAGAGAAGGGTCATACATGGTTGTCAGGCATGGTTTGGAAATCCATACATAGACCATGAAAATCCCATTGTCTCCCCCTGCATGGTCACTTGGATAACTAGCATGGTTTTACCAAACTGTGCTCAAACTATGAGCCCCCAAAAGGTCTCCAAACACTTCCAAAACCCCTCCAAACTCTCCAAAACTATTTCTAAATTCCCAAGCACTTAAATCACATAAATCAGAAAAAAGGATACATACCCCAAACTAGGGGTCCTACAACCATTTTGGGTGTAGTAGTTTGGCTCATCAGCTGATATGTGAGATTAATCAAAAAACATTTGGATAAAATGTTTCTATCAAATTGGACATGATCCAAGAATATGAAAGGATAAAGATTCCATTTATCATAAGAGTTATTTTGTGTATGGGATTCTCTTATTGGTTTATTGACCTCTTTTTTAATTTTATCAGCTTCACATGATTTTTAATAAGATTTATGGGGAAAAAATATGGTTTTTATCAAAGTAGTTTGAAGCTTAAGGAAAGGGGATCCCCTTTCCACAAATATATTTATCCTCACATATGATGTGTGGAACCATCTTTTAAACCATAACAATGAAATGGAAAGAATTATAACATACCAAAGTAGGAACATGGTAGGAGGTATCTCATATCAAAATTTCATAGATGATACAATTTTAGTGTTCAATACATATAGCCGATCAATTGAAAGGCTTGATGAGGCTCTGAAGTAATATGGAAAATGGATTGAAAAAATTCATGAAGTTGGATTATATTTCTGTTTAAATGGAGAAAAAAATCTCAGATAGGAGGGTTTGGAAGGTGGATATAAGGATAGAAATTCACATAGTTGAATTACCAATGGAATATTTAGTGGACCTACTTTGACAAAGACAACTAAGAATTCACTACTTTGGATTGGTGGTTGATAGAATCAAGGGGTGTATGTGGAATTGAATGAATATATTTCTATCATTCGAAATAAGAATCACCCTTGTGAAAATAATTCTTACATCAATCCAAATGAATATCCACTCTCTATTAATTTTCCATAGAATCTCATATATAATATGGAGAGAATGATTGTGGAATGATTGTGGGATATACATCTAAATGGAAAACACCATTTGGCCTCTTGGAGTAGGTTTGAAATACCACTATCTAATGTGGGGAAAAACTGTATGATTTTTTATAGGACCATGAGAAGGTTTCATTACAAGGTTACATGGGATGTTCGTTAGGGGAGGACTCTGTGTGGAATATACATGAAAATAAAATTATGGAATATTTTTTACACGTATGGAGTTTAGACTTCAAGGATATGTGAAAAGATTAAACCCTTTTTTCCATAACTTTAGAAACACTTCATATAGATTACTGTAAGGGGTGATATCAATTTTTTTTGTAGAACATGGTGGGGATGTAGCTTGGTTTTCCAAGATGTCCATCACCAAACATTAGTTTCAATGAATCCATAGATCATACTATATTTATCAATTTTATTCTAAATGAGGAGCATTGTTCCATATTGGATAAAATTTTTCTAAACTCAAAAAAAAAATTCTATTTTCACAGGCTCCTCAAATGTGGAATTATCAATGAAGGATTTTCCTTGAATGGATGAGGATTAGATTGATCATGATGATTTGGGAAACATTCTATAGAGTAAGGAGATACTAATGAAGTTCAACATCCAATAATTTCTTTTATGAAATTAGGAACTATATAAAAAAGAAATGTTCAAACACCACGAAGTGAGTCTTGGTTCAAAGTTCTTATGATTCAATGAACAAAATAATGAATGTACATATCATTTATTCTATGAAAGCTACTGGGAAGGGGTGGTCTCGTGCATGATTGAGACTCTCACCATGATGAAAAATAATATGCGATAATACATTCATGAAATATAGATAAAGTGTACAAAAAAACATGGACCATAAGGAAAAGTGAGTAATATTATCATTATTGTAGGATGTCGGTGTATATAGTCCAACAGGAATGAGGTGGGACACAAAACAAGTAGAAACACCAGAATATGTTACATATGGAAATCAAATAGTCTTATAACAGAACATTAATGGGTGTCCATGAACTGGGAGTCTTATCCCTTCCTAAGACTTCATCAAGATTCTAATCTATCCTTGGCGTGGACAACTAGTCATAAGAAGGGGTGGTGGGATTGCTGGAAAACACCCCAAAATGGGTTGAAACTCAATAATAATGCTCATGTATCTCAGAGGACATGCATGGGTGTCGGGTTATCTAAGACTAGCATGGATTGGTCATTTTGTCCTTATTATCTAATTAGGCATGATGTAACTCCCTTCAAGAAGATTCAATGGATGTTATCTCTAGTATAGTGGTTTTTAATCAGAAGGATCTCCCCCTAGAAGAAATTGAGACTGACTGTCAGTTTCATTACAACTCACTTCATGATATTAACACCATACCTTGGCCCATTGATTATAATATTCAAAGGTGAAAGGGGAAAATTAATTCCAACCTAGATATCAGGAATATGCGCTTACAAAGGAATGAAATAGTTAAATTCCTTGCTTCTCAGGGGACATGATGCCATGAAATAGTTTACATATCTAATCTTGGGTTCTTTCCAACCATTGGGTCATATCTGGTTAATTTTGACACCCCGGGGATTCACTAATTCAAACCACATTGATGGGGATGTCCTTGTTTCTCTCTTCCTATTATTCTAATTTTTTCTTGTATCTTCTTTCTTTAAAAAAAATAAAATCACATTAAGTATTCAATAGATGTAAAATTATATAAAAAAATAGCGTAAAATAAATTTCTAGTTGATATATGTTCAGCAAGACTTTATTTTCAAAAACATCTAAAAATTATGGATATGTGAATATTAATTAAATATAATTGAAAAACTAACACAACTAATTAGATACATTATTGCAGGTATCAATAATATTCTTCATAATGAAACATGCACATGTTTTAGTATAAATATATGAAATTAGTCATATCTCAAACCTATTAACATTAAAATCATCAAATAAACCAAATTTTTAACTTTTGGGGTAAATGAACAAGGTACATTAATATCATGTATGGATTGAATGTTTTTTGTCTTATCACTCAATCATCATGTTTTAAAAGTAAAATGAAAATATTTTTTAATTCATTTTTTTATGGGGGTAACTCCATTAAAATTGAAATGTTTATAGTGTCGAATATTTCATGAAGTTCATATTTTTTTCTTTCAATTTATGTTAAAAAATGCTCAAATTATACATTCATAATTTTTTTTCTATTCATTAATAATGTGATGTTTTTACGTGCAAACATTTCCATCAAGGTGGATCAAACAAAATAGATCATTGGTTCGAAGCATTTGTTTTTTGATAAGAACTATAATGTAATGAAAAATAATTTTTTTATTAAAAAAAGATATGAATTTAAATAATTACTATATTATTATATTTCAAAATTGGAGTATAATGAAATTATATTATTAAAATTATTTTACATGTTAATTAATAATCTGAATTACTATAACTAAGACTAGTATAGGGATATAAAAACTAGTTAAGAGAGGCCATGAAAGGGTATACTCTATATGATGATACTCTAATAGAAATATTACACATTATATGAGAATAATTAAATTTGAATGAAACATTAGAAAAATATAGATATTATTTGTGGAGTTATATGAAACATTCAAAATAAAATAGAAAATTTTGAGGCATGGCAGTATATATATTGGATGTAAGTGAAAATTTTACCCATAGGATATAATTTCTACCCTTAAATAATAATATTGTTAGTTCATATAGACATATATCAATATTACTATTAATAATTGTGATTGTTGGTAATAATATTTCTATTAGAAATAGTATTTATAAAAGATAATGATAATGTATAATTGTTACTAAAGGGAGAAACAATGGCCTCATCATATAGGACCATGCCTTTGGATTACCATTTATCAAAACAAGGGAGGGAGGTAATGTCACTAGGGTTAACCCTTTACCAATCCCATGCATACCTTCAATATGTAAGACATGAACAAAATCACTTATGAGATAATTTTATATTATTGGAGACCTCCATAAGGTAAATTTTGGTCAAACCAACTAATAAAACGAGCAATCATTAATCACCATACACTTAGAGAGTATACTGGGGTAATATAGTGTTATTTATCTAGATCATAGTATTATAATAGTTTTTTTATAAATTAAATAGTTATTTCTTAAATTATATTTGTAATTATTAATTTATATTACAAAATATAAATGTACACAAGTTGAATTTGATAAATATATATTCTTTATAGAAGTAAAATATACTTTTAATTTTTGAAAAATATATGCACTTTTATAATAATTTTGTTTAATTATAAATACAACTTAATTTCATTTAATAGAATTATAAATGACTATTTATAATGTCCCTATAAATCTTTATAATTTTATCCATGTAGATAATGTGATAAAGACTATTACATTTCAATATATATATATATATATATATTTAAAAGATAAAATTTTCATATTTTGGATTTTATTTTTATAAAAATAACAATATATTTGAAATGAGCATGTCAAAAAAAAAATTTGGTAAAATTTTAATAATTTTAAAATATATGTATTTTCCCAATAGTAAAAATATTGTTTTATGTTTTCATTTTTTTTATCTATTCTTAAATATATAAAAATTATAGAGTAATTAATTAAACATAATCCACAAAAAAATCAATTATTTAATCAATAATATGTATTTTAATATATTTAAATAAATTTACAAACCCATAAATGACATTCCAATGAATCCAATTGAAATTTTATCTTTTAAAACTACATATTGTTGAACGTTTAATTTTTCAAGGTTTAAATATTATTAAAAAATGTATTTTTTTCTAATGAAATAAATTTTTATCTATCATGACATAATAATATAATACCATGAAAAAACTATGATTATGTTAATTTTTTTTTAATTTCCACAACCGAGAATCTAATGACGTATATTTAGAAATTATTAATAAATTCATCCTCATTTACTATAATTACCCCCATTAATTTCCAAACCAAATCCTTTACTCGTGATATATTTTTTGATTTTCTTTCTATAAATTCCATACAAGGTTCACCATGGTCCCAAGGATTTCCTCTCCAATAATTCTAAAATGACATCCCATAGTAAGGGAAAACTCCTCTTATAATTTTCCATTCAAGTACATCTTTTTCATAAGTAATCTAAATATTAAATTACATTCTTTTTTTCTGAACGTTTTATTATACCAATACTGCAATTATAGTGTTTTATTAGTAAAATGTCATTGCTCCCTATTTTTATGTAACAACCGAAACATTTATAAATGAAATCCCTTATTTAAATGATCAAATTTCTTATTATGAAATAAATATAGTGAAAAAAAATTCTCCAATTTTTTTATTTTGGACCATTATATGGTGTCTAAAATTTAAAATAATGGTAAGAATTATAACCATGGATAATATATCCAATGTATAGTGACCATTATAATGATGATATTAAGCATTATGATAGAGTTCATTTGACACATAGAATGGATGCGATGGCCCTGACCTATAGGGAAATACCCAGTGAAGCCCATTTATCAGAGAATCTAAGGGAGAGTGGATAACATTTCTTTTCCTTGACCTTATTCAAGATGTGATTCAACAACTAATGAATTTGAAAAAAAAATTGCTGGAGAACCTCAATATCCTTGATATCACAGCCCAAACCATGTTCACTAAACCACCATATCAAATCCCAAAATCACACTCCACGCCCTTATTCATTTTAGTGTTGAAATTATAGTATATGTATCTAGTCCCTAATAGTTGGATTTTTTATATTTTCCTTTTTAAAAATATATTATATTTCCCATTTTAAATATTACATTTTAAATGATTAAATAATGAGTTTGATAAAAAATAGTCTTTATGAAAATAGATTTTGATATGATGAATAAAAAATTTAATTTTATAGAAATATATAGTTTCAATCACGAAAATTATTATAATTAATAAAAGAATATTTTAAATTAAGAATATTTTAAAATTGATATTATCAAATAATAATAAATAAATATAAATTATAATACAATTTTATAATTTCAAAAGTAATTTTCATAAGGTTAAGAGAACATTTATTTAACAAAAACTAGTATTTTTCTGGAAATATTGATTTTTTATTCAAATATAAATATAAATATATTTATATAAATATATTTATAAGATAAATATTATTTTTCAAACCATCACATTAAAATTTTCCACTGTTGAAGTTTTATAAATTTATAAGATAAATGAATTTTTGAATAAAAATTAAATATATTATAAATATAATGTTTGTATTATGACTTCATAAAATATAGAATATGTTGTAATAAATAGTAAAATGTTTATACAAGACAATTTTTTTTTAAATTTTATGTAATTTATTTTTTATTTCATTTGATTAATATTATAATCCCTTAATGTATCCTCCAAAACATATATTATGTTTTAATTTTTTAAAATAAATTAAATATAAGAACAAATCACATACAGTTCACCAAGAAATTTTTAGGTTAGTATTAATATAAAATAATTTAAATAACAGATATTTGGAAATAACTAGGGGAATAAAATAATGGCATGGTTTGCAGTATTTAGTACATTTATACATAGAGTAAAAATCATATATTTGGGAAATCATAATTAATTGTCATATCTTTTTATAAATTTATCCCACCTAAAATTGTATTATCTATTACTCAAAACCATTTATAATTAAATTACACTTCATTTACCCATATATTATCCTCCCATGTTTCCCGCAATCTTTTAATATGCTCCTCCCATGATTTTAGAAACACCCGCTCTTGGGATAGGATCCTCTCCTCCTCCTTATTCCGGAACCATATTTATACCACAAATTTTTCTCTACAATTGTTCTAGGTTTGGATATGTTTTTACACATTCATCTTACTATCTATATGATTCACATTTAAGGATACACCCCATTTATATCTTATTCACCACATATATAATCTTTTATGTACACCCATTATGCTTGAAACATTATCCTATGATTTCCATTATAAACATTAGTGTAGTGGATACCTATCAATATTTCCTCAAAATAATATACCTCTTGTTGAATATATCCTAAATATATTTATGATTTTTATGTATCAGACCCACGCTCTTTGATAATTTGGTTAAAATTTATTATATAAATCCTTATGTTGTATAATATCTACATCACACTTAGGTATGTTGATGATATGAAAATAACTTGTGGGAATTCATTTATATAGACCTATAATGAAATACATAATGTTTTTATCACGTTATATGGATTTTATGGTGTACATGTGGTTATAATAAGAAAAATATTTTATGTGGTCTTGGAGGTTTCCCTTCAATTATTCTTATGATTTCATGTTCTATGATGTTTCATCATTCCTATGTTACATTTATACTATCATGTTGTATCATGTCTCATTATTCAAAATTTTGATTACAACCCTCTTATGTTACCTTGATATTGAACATTGATGAAATGTACAAATTTCCACATTCTATGATTTGATCATTCTCATACATCGATTTAAAGATCACCCATTTCTTATGTATTCCCCCATGTAATCCCATGAATTTTTAAATGAATGATGGAATTTTATGATCATATTAATGAATTTTTCAATAATTTTGTGGTATTTATATTGAATGTTTTTAACATATGTAAGTAATTTCCATAAGCCATAGTGTCTCAAAATATTATAATATCTTTTTAAATGATTATTTATATAATAAATCATGAATTAATGTGTATTAGTGATATAGTTTATCATAGTATGTATAAGAGAGAAGTCTGGATTTTTTTTAATTATGATTAGAAAGTTATTTTGAAAGCTATAGGGATAATAGTAAAACTGGGAAAATATCCCTAAATTATGGTAATGTATTGATTATTTGTATTTCAATAAAATAAATCTATTTATGGATACAACAACAGGTGTTGATTTGGAATATTTGAACAGAGTCGTACTAACCTTGAAAAGGAAGATTTCAATTGAAATAGACTTTAAACTGGTGATCTAAAATGGGCCACACTACACACCTAGTTTGACAATCAAAGGTTAAATACATTGGGAACATCACAATCTCATTATTAAACATTATTAATTTAACAAAAAATCCCATAATGATTTTTTGTTAGGATGTTGATCCTGAATAACACATATTGAAAACATAATAATTCATAAGTTAAATATTATATATCAATTATCAGTTATCACTTTTTTATTCAGGGTTTCCCATTTATGTGTTTAATAATTTTAAAATAATTGTCACTAATTTTCTATTTATTTTTATTTAATGGATATAACTAAGAGAAATTGAGCCAATAAAGTATGTGAGAGGCCCTATCACGACTGCCCAAATGAGATTCCCAATAGTATGGGCATGGGAATCATGAAATTTGAGTTAATACATTATTAGTTAATGTTTCATTGAAACAAACATGAATTTGGAGGAATTATTGAATACCTATATTAAATAGAATGTTTCAATTTTTAATGTTCTGAAAAAAGGACAAAAAAAATTCAATGGATTTTCGGATCCCTTAATTGAATATAAAAAAATAAATCCCATTGGAAAATATTCTCAATACATTAATCCATTATCAAATAGAAAGATATGCTGGATGTTTATCATATGAATGGATTGTGTTATCTATGGTGGTTGTCGAAAAAATATGAATCCCACTATGGATATATATGTAATGGAGAGGGAGGAATTATAGATTTTTTGGATGAAATTATCCATCAAACATCATGACATAAAATGATGGTGGTGTTCCTTATCCCCAAGAAAAAGGATGATGGATCCATCATGTCATTCCTGGAGAGAATCATAATAAATGAACTATAAACCTCTGAATTTCTCAATCACCATGAATGTAATGTTGAATGATCCTTAGTGTGTTAAAAAAATGTCTATGAATATCCTAATACATTTGAAACATTGATATTTATGTGAAATTTTCTGAGGTGACCTAAAAGTCAAAATAGGTATTAATGAATCTGAAGGGTCTCTTGGGAATGAAGAATAAAATTTGAGAATGGATGTTAATTATAGCATTAAAATGGATAAATCTAATTGTTGAATGAATGTCCAACACACTACTTGTTTAATGTGTGGGAAGAATAACCCTAAAAATTTCCAAAATGGGATGAAACTGTGGGAAGGACAGAAACCTAGATAATAATTTTTGATTAGATGACCACACCAATTTGTTCAATGAAAGGAATGTATCTTTTAACCATCATTCTATTTTCCAATAATTAAACTAAAATTAACAGGTACAGAATGATAATAAAATTCATTAATCAATAGATTAAAAAGAAAACCAATTAAAACAACACCTAAGGACAAGAAATCAAGGGTGAACTTATGGAATCAAAATTATTGAGGTGTTTTATGATAATGAAGTGGAGAAAGGTATTCTGGTTATTAATTCAATAATAGTGAATTATTTTCTTTATTTTGGTTCAATATATTATTTCATATCATTCAATTTTTGTATAACTATTCCAACACCACCTCAAAACATGGATGTTGAGTTGTTGATGAAGATGGGGAATGGGTCAATTATTAGATTCCATGTATATAACTCATTTCATTCCAATATTTTTTGGATATATTTACCTATAACATATGAGATAATCTCTTAGTGTAATTTTATACAATTCATGGAATATATTGGCTTTCTATATAAATAGATGATATAAATTTATAAGAGAAGGAAATCACCCTTTATATCCTGAATCATCCTCAAATTATATAATAGTGCATGGAGTAGGATGAATCTCCATCAGTATTATTATATCAAGAAAATATATTATTTCCTCAAATGTTATCATATCTATCTCAAATGATTGAGACTAAATAAAATATCACTCATCATTTCAAACCATTGTATGAAAATTTGTTGATATATTTCCTAATGAGTTTTGTGGTATTCCTTCAAGACTTGAGGTTGAGTTCTCAATAGATCACATATAAAAATATGTTTAAATATCTAAAAATCGATACTGAATGAACATTTTTGAAGCTTCGGATCAAAAGAAACAATTTTATGGAAATCATGATAAAGTGTTTAAATGCCCATGTGCTTCAAAATGGGGGTCATTGGTCCCATTCTTCATGATGAATGGTTAGTTATTTTGAATCACATTGATTATAATGTGATAAAAAATATAATTATAAATAAAAGCTATCATCTTACATGGATTTTTGACTTGTTCAATCCACAACAAGGAGAATAATACTTCTCTTAAATGGATATTCAGTTGGGATATTATAATTTAAAAGAAAAGTAGTAGGATATCCCTAGGACTGCATTCAGTACACAGTACAGGAACAATGAGTTTATAGTGATTCCATTTATCATAAATAAATCTCATGAAATAATCATGTAATTTATGAATATATTATTTTAGTACTATCTTGATAAATTTTTGGAAGTTATTATAAACATTATTTTTATCTCCTCTAAATGAAAGGAGGAAGATGAGGATAATTTCAATTCTCTACTGATTAATTTTCGAAAAGAAAATATATTTGTACAGTACGGTATATATGAGTACCCTATGGAAAATGTTACCTTCATGGGAAATATTATCATTATTAAGGTGATATTCATGGATCCATAAAAAATTGAGGAAATTAAAGACTGTCTAAGAAAAACATATGTGATAGAAATATACATTTTACATCGACTATCTTGGTACTATTATTGATTTTTGAGAAACATATCAGGATTTTTAGGACCACTGTACGTGAAAACATTAATTGGAGTCATGTTTATCTATATTTAGGAATTTAAAAAGGGCTTTAAAGGGTTGAATACAAGGCTATTCCCTGCAATTGTACTCTCATTGCACAAATTTGTGGAAATATTTTGGATATATAGTGATTCATCTAAAAAGGGAAAGAGTTTGGTACTCTTGTAGGAAAACAACGTGATAGCTTATATACCTCACCAATTAATGATCCGAGAGAAAACCTATCCAACACATGATCTTGAATTTTTAATATTGAACATAACATTTTAGATTTGGATAGATTATCTATATGGAGAAATTATTGTAATAAATTAGTACAATAAATCCATCAAGATTATATTAACATAAGACAAGATTAATATTCGCCAAAGAATGTGGTTACAACTGATCATGGATTATGATTGGTCATCCCATTACCATCTTGGTAATGAATAAGTAGTGGATGATTTTCTAAGTAGAAAAGATCCCACCACCATATCTATGATAAGGATAAAAGGAATCCAATATTCATTAATATTATAATGAAGGATATATGAATAATAATTGGAAATTAATTGTACATTTCTTATATAACAACACATCCATCAGTTCAGTAATAGATCAATGTGGATTGGAATGATGATATGTTGTTTCAGAAGAATGTATATAATATTGTGGAGTTAAATTTATCTAATTATGGAGTAATTAGTTTTTCACCTAGATATGTGTCCCATAAAAATGAGAACTAAATAGGGAACCTCTTGGTGATGGAAATTACACTTCATTCTCTATTAATCTTGGATGAACAAATATGTATAGATAATTGATGAATAATATATAGTGGGATAACATAAATATAGAGATTATAGACTATGTATCTTCTTTCATGGTATGAAAAAAATTCAATGAGGAATGAATGATGTATAAGGTTTTGAAAAAACCATTTCTCATACCTGTTTGGAAATGGGAAAACATAATCATGGATTTCAACATAGTACTACCCATGAACCCAAAAGGACATGACATAATTAGGGTGGTTGTCTATAACCATACACGGCCAATAGAATTCATTTATATTGAAGAATAAATCTCTCCATGACATGGAAAAATGATATATATATATATATAAGTGAAGGTGTAAGATATATAGAGTTAAACTCTGTATTGATTCCGATCAAGATCAGATGTCTTCTTTGATGTTATGGAGAAGCCATCAGTAATAATTGGATACAGAGCTAGGCGTTATCATTTCCAATCACCCTCAGATGGATGGTATGTATTAATAAACTATTAAAAATCTAGAGTATATGTTGTGATCATTTTTAATTTATTTCCATGTATATTGGGATCAACAACTTCATCTAGTGGAGTTCTTATTTAAAAGTAGTTTCTCTTCTATCATTCAAATAAATCCATATCAGGTTCTTTGTGGGAAGAGGTATTAGACTCCAAAATATTGGTTTAAAGTTGGAGAGTGGATGATGACGGAAAATAATACTATCTATGAAATGATGAAGAATGATTAAACCATTCAATATCATATGAATTCCAAAAATTTTAACATAAAATATATACAAAATCATTAATGATAATTGAACATTGAGTTTAGAGACGAAGTGTTCCATCAAATATCTCAACGGAATAATTACATGAGGTTTGGAATGAATTGACAGATTAGTTATTGATACATCAACCCCTTTTATATCCTTGATTGCATCAGAGCAGTGACATATCAACTAGAGCTCTGACCTAACATATCTCAGTTACATAAATTTATCCATGAATCCCTCATAAGGAAGTACACATCATACCACTAACATATACTAAATTCAGTAGTGGTAATATTGGGGAGTGATATTTTTTTGGATGTGTATCCTGTGATGATATTTTATCGTAAATAATATTGTCCTATAAAAATACAACTCACCGAGTCAAAGTGCTATTGTTGAACTATATATTAGAGGTAAAAACATGGGAACCTGAAGTGGTTGTGTAACAGAAGTACCCTTATTTGTTTAAGTTTATGAAATGAAAATATAAAGGGTGAAATTTTTGAATGGGGGATAATGTAAACACTAAATATTTTATAAATTAAATTTCATGATTAAATAAGTAAATTATTATTCTAAAATGATTTTCTAGAAAACACATGATATAATTCAGTTATTTGGACTATTATATGGCCTCTTAAATGGAAAACAATTAAAAATATTAATAATTAAAAATATTTCCACTATAAAATGATAATTAGTATTAGAATATTAATAGTTATGATAATTTCCATTTCAAATAGATAATATAACTAATGGTTTTAACCAGTAGGATCACACACTCTGATGCCCATTTACTAGATCATATAAGGTAGATAACATCATTGAGAATTTCTCTTTGCTGACACAACTGCATGTCAGACAAATTAGCATAAGGGAAACCATTTATACGATAATTCATGATCATTGAGATCGTGACCGAAACCATATTTGTCAAACTACCCATAAAAATATCACCATCATAAAACATACACAAACAAAATTTTCTAGTGTAATAATGGGATATGAATGTGAACCATAATTGTATTATTTTTATATTTTTCTTTCATAAAAAAATGATTATATTAATCCCTTTTTAAAATTAATTTTTAAATGATTAAATAATGACTTTGAAAAAAAATTATATTATGATATATTGAAAAGAATATTTATTTTTGGGAAATATATATTTTCAATCAGGACACTGTTATTGATGAATTAAATATTTTTTATATAAATTATATATTTGACATAATATTATTATTTAATAATTATGGAATATAAAATATAATATCTTTTTAAGAACTAAAAATTAATTTTTTTAAGGATCAAAATAACTTTTATTGTAAAAAACATGATTGTTTCAAAAAATATATATTTTTTATATGAATGTGAAAATTATCATATTTAGAGAAATATATGAATCAAATTAATTTCATTTTTTCAATTATTATTCCAAATGAATCCACTGGTGAATTTTTATTTATTTTCATAGTAAGACAATTTTTTTGGTAAAAATTATATACGGTATAATTATATTACATATATTATGACACTAAAAAATCCTAATGTTTTTAATAAATTCTTGAAAGATTATACATAAATAGAATTGGGTTTCAACTACAAAATATGGATTTTTATGTTAATTGATTTATTTTATAAACCCTTAACGATTTCTCCAATACAAATATTATATTTAAATGTTTTAAATTCATTTATTTTTAGACATCACTCACTTTAACGTCAACATGTGAATTATTTTGTTTTATTTAGTTCATATCCTTATAAAATATTTAACAAATTAAAATTTGGTAGAAACTATAGGAAAAAATGGGATAGTTTTTGGGTTTCATTAAATCATTAAATATATTCCAAAACCTGTGTTTGATAATTAATAATTAATTCTATAATTTTTTTCTATATAAACCCACACAAAATCACATTAATATTCACTTAAAACCCATAGAATAGAACATTATTCTAAATTTCCTTCTATATACACCTCCAAAGGTTCACCAATATTTTAGTAAGATCCTCCGAAGAATTTATAACCATTATCTCAAGGTAAGGTATCCTCCTTATCCATTTTATTAAAGAAATATATTTATGTTTGGCATTTTTTCAATTTTAATGATGGGATATGTTTTTAAACATCACACTTCATATCCTTATTATTCCCAAAAAATTTCCATGATATACATCATGATAATTCTGTTATGATATGCCTCATATTCTTATATTCATGACCTTCTATTATTCCTCATGATCAAATGTGGAATATTTCTTTTGTTTACTCCTTTATTGAGATTTATACTCATCCCATTATTTTTATGTATATCACTCAGATATGATACGTAGTAAATATAACCCATGATGAGTCTTTAATGAATTTTTATCTGTAGATTTTAAGAATGATAATGTTTTCCATGTAATATGTTCCTTGATTCCAAGAAACTAAATATCCAAAGAGTATATGTATTATTAAATGTTGTACCGTGTAATGAATTTTTTACATAAAAAATAATGGTAATGTAAAATTAACATCTTTTGTTTCAAAATTTAGAAACAATATTTTTTTTCTTATCATAATATAATTTCATGAAAAAATAGATGTGTGGAGAAATAAAATACATTTTATCCATTGAATTCAATTTTTTAATATTCAATACTGTTGATCTGTTTGAAAAAGTATTCAATATCTTATGTAGAATGGTTTACTTCAACTGTGTAATTGATGATATATTGTTCTATATTTGAAAATTGGGCATGATTTATATCCTTAAAAATTTATCCAAATATGATTTCATATGCCGAACATTCATTTATACTGAAGATTATCAATGAACACAGAAAAAAATAATCATTCATGTATACATAAAATACTATAATACCATTCTCCTATAACAATTTCATATCATCAAAGAATAGTGATAGATAAACATCAATATCATCTCAAGATAATTTTGTTCCAAAACCCATCAATATAATAATCAAATATTTTATATTCATACATAACTATAGGGGCAAGTTGTAGACAACCAACATAACTGGCCATGGATAATGTTGGCTATTGAGACTATGATATGGATTAATTCATTCTATGAATATACCTACTTTAAAATTTCAAACATCATTTAAAAGAATCAAAACACTACGATAAAATATTTTTCATTGTGGTAAATCAGTTTGGTGACATATGTTTCTATCATAGACTAACTAACATGTATGTCATCCTATAAATTTTTCATCATTTGAATTTTCAATGAGATGATTTATATAATGAACCGATTGATGATATTAGATTTAATTATTGAGTGGTTTGGTGTATGCTCTTTTGAAGGAATCAATGTTGAATTTTGAAAATATTTAATATCCCAATGCCCCAAATTTAAAACATTAAAATAAAATTTTCATATTCCTTATATACAACATCTACTCATTATGGAAATCACGTAACTTTTTATACAAAAATCCCATTAGATAATATTATTTTTTTTCCTCACAATTGGAATCTGGAAGGCCTTTTCCTTCTATAATTACCCCTTTTTTCTGTTCCTAAAATTAATTAATGAACTTATCACTCTAACAATGTTTTGATTGAAATTTAACTAATCAAAACACAAATTATATCTCTACAAGTTTATTTCCAACAAAGACCAACTGGTTCTCTTAATATCACTACCAAAATTCACCACAATTTTCAATGGTTTCAACACCTATGTCATAAATTAATTCTTCAATATGGCACCCAATCTCTTGATAATTATCTTCATATTAATTATATCATTAGTTTTTCTTATTTCACAAGGTTATATCCATAATGTACAATTATTAATAAAACCTTAACAATTGAGACGATTTTAAATTTTAATATACTCTAATTTACACATATTCAAACACTTCGTGTAGGGACATAAACTAATTTTTTTAAGATTTAAACTACCTATATCCATGTAATTTTAAACCTCATTCTCATTTTCATTGTTAGTTATTTGTGCATTTATAAAATCATAATCCTTTAATTACCAAAAAATTTATATATAATAGATGAATAAATAAACACATTTAAACCTTTAACAATTTATATAAACAAATAAAATTAAAACATATACATATATAAATATATAAACATGAATAATTTTTAATAAATAAATTATATCTTAAATAAATTTAATAATAATTTTTTAAAAAAAAACTATTATAAGGATGAAAAGTTATATATAATTTTTTTCAAACCATTTCACCCAGAAACAAAATATCTTTTTATAAAAGGACCATTAAAAAAATTTAAAATACAAATATTAATGAACAAAAACAAAATTGAACATAGTAAAATTATAATCATAATATATTTATATCATTAAACAAATTCTAATGAAAAATATAATCTTTATTAAGAAAAATAAAAAAATGAATAGATTAATAAATATCATTACTAAAAAGTATTGAACTAATCATAAAAAAATTTAAAAACCATGTTAAAAAATATTGAGGCCAAAATGGAAAATATTTACTTAATTTATATGAATTCCCTAAAGGTTGATGGAAAATGGGACAAAATATCAATATTGAAGAGAAACAATTAAAAGAAAATCATATTGAAAATGGAGAATGGAAATGAGTCAATAGGATTAGAATTTTAATGAAATAAATAATGTTGTGGGTGACATAAAAATGATGAAGGATGGAATTTTGAGGATACAAAATGAAAAAAGGTTGAATACTAAATTAATGTATAACACCGATCATGGCTGAGTGCCACTGTGAGTCATGTGTATGTGGGTTTAAAAAAGATATTGATGAAAATATTAGATTTTTATGGGAATTAGTTTTTATAAACCCTATTATTGTTTATTTTAAAAGAAACCTATGTTAATTTTTTATCATGTCACTTTTATCAACAGTTATGAAAAACTAATGTTTAAACTCTGATGATATACTATGTTTTTCTACTAGTGAGATATAATGAGGGAGTGAATTCATAGAATATTAACTACAATAATGATTTCATATAAATGTCATTATGTATTAACATATAACATTAGTATGGTTTGGGTAACAACATCTAAGGGAGTTTAATTTAAATATTTCAATTTTTATGATTTCTAAAGCATTCTTCTATATTTTTTAACGTTCTAGAAAAACAATATTTCATTGTAGTGTTATATAAATAAAACTGCATATTAAGGGACAATTATCACAATCAGATTCTAATTTTTTAACAAATTTCATAAAATTATAATTTTGAGTTTTAAAATTTTTAATTTATAAAATTCCAACCCTATAATTTTATTAAACTAATATTTTTTTCATTTTTAAGAAATTATGTATCTTCATTATATTCATTAAAAGTAACCATTAATGTTTTAATATATTCCATGGATGGGAACTAATTTCTTGTCACATTCATCAACAATAAATTTTAATTTTATAAATAGTTTCATTTATGGTGAAATTTATTTATTGTATTTTCTTTATAAGTTTTATGTTGGTTTTTATAAATAATATTATATCCTATTTTTATTTCGGTATTTCATATAAATATTTTTTAGATCTTATCCACTTCCTAGGTATTTATTTACATATATTATTTTTATAAATTAATTATTAACATTTAAATTATAGATTATGAAATTAAATATTCAATTTTATTATGAAGGAATAAAAAAATTTACAATGTTTAATTAGAATTTTGCACTTGCGTATTGAAAACAATAACAAATGATGCAAATTGAACCCAAAACCGTCAATGAAAATTTTCAAATAAATTTTAGGGTGTGCCATATATAGTCAATATAATGTCCCATGTTACCATGTGAATTTTTTTTCAAAGAAAACAAGTAGTTTTACTAAAAATTCACTAGAATTAATTTTCAAAAGTAAAAACTGTGTTATTCTTAAAAATTAAATGTTAGATTTGAAATGGTATTTTGGATTTTTATAAGGAGATAATGTTTTCTGTTGTTTTAAAGAAATAAGTAATTCATATTTTTTGTCATTTCAAAGAACATTTTAATAATCAAGATTTTCCATTATACATGTTTTAGAAAAATTATTTTATATTTTTTTATTTTAATGTGAAATGTTTGGAAAAAAATTATTTAAATCAATGTATTTCATTTTAAAATAAACACTTTTAAGATTATTTTGAGTTATGAATTTTTTTTACTAATTAAAATCCATTTACTAAGAATTAATACCCATCATGTGTTTTCAAATATTTTTCACATGGTATATTATCGAGTAGGAGCTATTATGGATTTAGTAATCGAGTATGAGGTATAAAAAGATTAATGAAATAATAATATTCAATAATTTTTTATTAATGGGAAAAAAACTCATTGCAATTTAATAGCATGAAATCGATATGTAAGAGTTTTCATAATTATATAAAACTATAATCTCAATAAGAGTCCTAGGTATGTTGTGACTTAATATTCAGAATTGGGTATTGAATTGTAAATCATTTAAATTAGTTCACTTATTTTAGTATCGAAGACTTCAAAATATTAAAAAAGAGAACATTATTTTGTTTTTATCACTAGAACATGGAGTGTGGCCTTAGATCTCTGTAGTTTTTATTAATTCATTGACATTTTAATATACAAAACTCATTAATTAAATACAATTTTTAATATGTTGTTACACATGTTAGAAAAAACTAAAAAAACCACAATACATTTTATTTAGGTAACATATTACAATACGAGATATAAGTTGACACATTATGATAATGAAATATAAAAAATTTATTTAATTAAAACATTTAATTATATTTTGATAAGACTAATTTATATATAAACATTCCAATAATTTTTTTTTCATAGTTTTAATTTCATTAGTCAATAATTCACGTGCTATGGGTCAAATTTTTCATGAATACGTGCATCACAATATTTAAAGGAGGAAAATCCAAAAAGGTGAAAACCCAGTGAAGTACACGTCATGATGGTGCAGTTCACGTTGCAAACATGAGGATGATAGCCCAACCCATTTATTAATGCCAAGTCATTACCGTGTGACAAATCCAGAAGGAAAAATCCTCTACCCATCATGTCCATGCTAGCCACGTCATGCTTCTAGCGAAAAATGTTATTGAGAAAGCTGTGAGGATTCCATGAAAAAGACATCTAGATTTAGATGACATGACATGAACAACTAGTACACATCATGTACCTGGTAAAACCACTTAATCTGTGAGACCTTCATGCTGCACTGGATATCCAAGGAAAAAGGATGTAGATCAATGATACAAATTAGGTACATATGGTACACATTGTGAATGAAAAGTTACTATATATGTTGTATAGCGGCAGAGCATTTGATAGACATCCAGTCATTATTCTCTTCTTTCAATCAATCCCCTGTCAAATATTTCATCCATTTCCACTTTCTAAACCACAAATTCATCATGTTTTCACAATTTTTATCAATTCCAGAGCTATGGATATCCCTTTCTTCAGTGTCACCTTTTCAATTCCTTATTTAAATTATACTCCTATTTCTATCTCAAGTAAGTAATTTATTTAAATCATAATTATCTTGTGTATGTTTTTCTCTATGTCCCTGAAACCCCCTTGAATGAGTATAATTCTATCATGGACAATAAAAATATCAAGCATGCTCTATTTTTTTATTTACGTGTTTTCTAGACCTAATGAGTAGCTTATCTTCTTAGGGGTTGGAATCAAGAGATTTAGCTACATAATTAAATACACCTTTATATCAAAACATTGAAAGTATATTTAAATTAGTTATTAGGATTTAATCCAACAGTCATTCCAATTTGTCTGACCATCCTTGACTATGGGATGGTTATGAAAATGACTATACCCTAATTGGAGTAGACTACACTATGACCACTAGCTTAGAAACATTCTACACTAAAGCAGCCAAACATAATACACCTAGGTCATCGCTATAACTCAATCATATAATATTTACATTATAGGTAGGACTAGGATGATAGGAAGAAAGTCCATTAGTGACCCCTATTTTCTTGGCTGACTTTGACACATGATCATTCCAAGGATACAATTAAGAGAAATCAATCACTCCAATTCTCGACATGATCCTGACCCCCCGATTATTATTTAATGTCATCCAAAAATAGAACAGAGACCAAACTCCCAAGCAGGTACTTCTAGAAGGAACACCCTTACAGGTTTATGAACCATATTCCCTAAATAATCAAATGGATGTTTCCCTGTAGATTCGACCTCATACTACCACTACATGGAATCTCTATTATTAGTGAAATTTTTTGACCACTTATAAATTCTAATATTGTTACACACCAGAAGAAGTAACTACCCTGCTTTGTTGGTGCATCAAATTTACAGTGCTGTTGTTGGGGAGGCAATGATGCTTTGGATGAAAAAACTCTGGTTTTCAACCCTAGGTTTATATTTCCCTCATCCCCTTTTTTCTTGACTCAATTGTGTCTTCATAAATCTTTTTAGTGAATATAACAATGTCCCCTGACCCGATCAAGGATACCTAAAGAACATTAACCCATGGCATGAGATCCTATGATTAAAAGATGTTTGTCTTTACTCTATTGGTCAGAGATGGAAGAGGAACATCTCCATGCGGTAAAAAACCCGCCAAACCCCCATAAAATTGAGGAGAACCTAATGCACCAATATAAAACATTCATGGACTATGGTTTAACATCGATCCATGGTGAAACCCCAATCATTGTTTTCCCACCTATACAATTCCACTATTTTTAAATTAAACATGGAATCATTCACAATATCCACAACATGGGGATGTTCAACGGTCTTCAAAGATATGACCCCCACAAAATTATTTCAAATTTCCTAGATGTCTATGATACCTTTTTCCACAATGGAGTATCAAAGGATTATATAATACTTCATGTATTCCACTTTTCACTCAGATATAGGGGAATAGATTGGATGAAAATCCACACTCCCAAGTAAATAAAAACATGGAATGAGCTCATAAAAATGTTTCTCGATAAATATATTCCACTGATCTGCACCTAAAATCTCCAGAATGACATTCAAAACATTTCACAAGAGGATGGATAATCAACAATGGAAGCATGGGATTTATTCAATGAACTAATGAGGAAATGTATGAATAAAAGACTCGATATGTTGATTCAGATTCAAATCATCTACCAAGGACACCATCTAGTGGCATGAAAATCATGGATGTTGCCATTGATGGAGGCCTGATGTTCAAAACAACTGCTGTAGGAAGAGATATTTTTGATGAAGTACCCCACAATTATAGTCTATAGCAATTTCACCATTGACTACTACAATATGGAATCCATCAAGTTGACGAGACTACCTGGTTATCATCATAAATTGAGGCTCTAACCAAGAAGCTTTATTTATTTCAGATACTAACCACACAACCCCCTCCTACCCCAGTCTTGGTGATTGAGTCATGAGAGATATGTGGTGGAAAACACTTGTATCATGATTGTAATGTAGGATATTAAGAACCATATGATTTTAATTATGTTAATTACAATCAATAAAATAATCAATTTCAACAAAAATAACAACATCCATTTTATTAGTAGAGGAATTATTAGTAGTATCCTCAAAAAAATCTAGGATATTTTCTATATAATAGTGGTCAATCTCCGTTTTACAACTAAGGAACACCAGGGTACCCTCCAATGAACTTTTTCCCTATAAAAAATAGTAGACATATTTGAAAAAACCCTTTCTAAGGACCCAACAGAAACAAAATTTCCACCGCCCATCCAAGACCACAACAACCACCTCCACCACTGCAATGTAACTAGGAGAACCTCTTGAAATCCTTCCTTCCAAAGACATATCACTAGATGACAACACCTGAGACAAAAATGAATAACCTAGTAGCATCTTTGAGAAGCTTGGAGCTTTAAATGGGCCAGATATCAAAAACCTTGTTTGAAATATTACTGGCACTCTACCTAGTAATAATGAGACATACCCATGAGAAGAAGATAATTCTATAGTACTGAGTACTAGAATAGTGTTTGATTTACAACAACTAAAGGGAACAAGGCCACATGAAGAGCCCAATAAATAATAGAATGATGTAGATGAAGCCATTCCCATAGCCCCACAATAATAAAAACCAGCTAAGATGGAGCATGCCCCATAAAAATAAAAGGAACCATTTTATATAGCCCCACCTCCATCCAAGCCACCACATCCCTTTTCCAAAAGAGCATCATAAGGCAGGTTGTAGTCATAATACTAAAAAAATCCATGAACCATTTAAAAAAAAGCAAATCAATATTTATTTTGCTGAACAAATCACTAAAATTCCTATTTATAAAAAAAATTTCAATGAATTGCTATTAAACAAGAGAAAGACAGAAGATATAGGAGTCATCCCATTAAAGGAATAATGGTATGATATTATAAAGAAGAAAATCCCACTAAATATGAGATATCTTGTATGCTTTCCAATCCCTAGTGCGACAACAGAGTGAAAATTTGGAAGATCACTCTATAATCTTCGAGACAACATTAAATTGAGGTTAATGGGTGTTTTCCACAAGCTCGGACTCTAAGAGCTCAATTAGAAACATGTAGAATTGTTTTTTTTTTGATCATTCATTTATGTACCCATGTTGTATTCTTGAATATGTTCTAGTTAAAGTCAAAAATGTCATTTTCCCAGTAGACTTTATTGTTTTAGACATGTACGTGGAAGGAGTTGTGCACATCATTCTCAAAAGATCATTCATGGTGACCAGAAATGCCTTGATTTATGTTAATCAAGGATGTCTCATCTTTAGATTTGGAGAATAAAAAGTAGTTTTTAACCTGATAAAGGCTACACAACATTCAGATGATACATTGGACTATAATGTCCTCTCTCTGACATAGAAAGGATTGGTGTACATATATATTGAGGATGCTACTGATGAATCATGTTTAGAAAAAGAATAAAACTATGATATCAAGGAAATTCAAATTTTTTAGGCACTCATTTGAGACACCTTGCTGCCATTTATTCCATCCATCATTCATCCACCCCTGTGGGACATGAATCCTTTACCCAGTACATTGAATTACTCATATATAAGAGAGTATTTTTCATTACCAATCATTATCACCAGAAAATATCCTGGGGTCAATTAGAAAAAATGGTTCATGTCCTAAAAAGACATAAGAAATCAATTTCATAGGGAGTAGCATATATTTAAGGAATCAATCCGTCACAGTGAACCCACTAAATATTATTGCAAGAGGATGAAAATCCGAAAAGGCAACCTCAGAGGTAGTTCACTCCTCCAATAAAAGAGGTTCTCATGAAGGAAGTATTAATAGGTATGGATGATAGAATAATCATTCACATCTCAGATAGTGAATGGGTGAGTCAGGTCAACGTAATTACCAATAAAGGAGGACTCACGGTAAAAAATAAAACTGATAATGAACTCATTCCAATATGCACCATCACTGGATGGAGAGTTTTCTTGAATTATAGATGTTTGAATGAAGCTATAAGGATATATGATTTTCCACTACCATGTTTGGATCAAACTGTAGAGGGACTAGTAGGTCATGATTTCTAATGTTTCTCGGTTGGCAATTCAATAAATAATGAAATTGTTGTTGACCGTACGTAATGGCCGAAAACCACCTTCACCATCCCATTTGGCACTTTTGCGTATAGACGCATGTCAGTTAGTATGTGGGACACACCAGGAACATTCCAAATATGCATGACAGATGTATTTCATGATATGGGTAATGTATTTATCAAAATATTCATGGATGATTTATCAGTCTATGGGAGATCATTTGATGTTTTCCTATGAAATCCAAAACCAGTTCTCCAACGATGTGCGATGAGAATCTTAGTACTGAATTGGGAAAAATATAACTTCAAGGTACTTCGATGAATTTTAGTGTGGAAAATATTTCCATAGAATTCAGTGAGTTTGATCTGAAAAAGATCAATATTATCAAATATCTACCGTAACAATCAACAATTACAGGGATAGAACGATTCCATTGGCATGTTTGGTTCTACATATTCTTTGTAAATTATTTTTATGAATTCACACATCCATTGCCACAATTCTATCAAATTTTATTCCCTTTTAATTCAATTAGTACTCCCATGAAGATTTAGAAACACTGGAAAAAAGTCTTATTTTTTCTCCAGTTATCGTTGCACCAAACTAGGAAAAAGGTTTTGAGCTATGTGCAACACCAGTGAACTAGCTGTATTAGTTTTTCTTAGAAAACACATTAAAAAACCATCCATATAATCCATTATTCCATCCATATATTAAATGAAGACCCGGAATATTATGTGACTATAGAGAATGAGCTCCTAGCCTTCGTATATGACTTTGAAAAGTTCTGTTCATACCTTTTTGAATCCAAATTCATTGTCCATAACAATCATTCCACACTTCGATACATGATGAAAAAGGGTGATTAAAATATAATATTTAAAAACTATATTATTTTGTTGTAATATTTCAATATAATAATCAAGGACACCAAAGGAATAAAATTGTCAACGCAGACCACCTCCCCCGATTTCCCATGACCACCATTAAAGAAGCCAGTGAGACTTGCATTGAATTATATTTTCCTTATGAGACATTATTTAGTGTCAGGACCCATAACTAGTCCTTGGAAAGGTCCAACTATTTTTTTCATATGATATCCCCCTCATGACCTCCCATAACAAAAACCAAGGAAGATTCTACCTAATTCCAAATACTACTTTTGGGATGAACAGTTGTTATTAAAGTGTTTTGTAGATGGACATTTAAGATGATATATCCCATAGGAATAGATACATAATGTGATCTAAATGTTACACACATTTCAAAATAGATAGAATCATGGGACTGAGTGCGTAGTGGAAAGGATCCGATAAAGTGTATTTTTTGGAACTCATTGCAACATGATGTGATGGTATTTTTCCATCAATGTGATAGATATCAAAGAATGAGGAAAATCCATAAAATAAATTAGATTCTAAAATACCACATTCGTGAATTTTATGTTTTTGTGGTCTAGGGAATTAAAATTATGGGACCATTTCTTACATCACATGGAAGTAGCTACATTCTAGTTGCAGTTGACTATGTCTCAAAATGGGTTGAAGACGAGGCCACAACACATGACACAAAAATGTTATTCCTGAATTTTCTTCAAATGAATGTGTTTACACATTTTTGATTTCAATGGTTACTCATCAGTGATTGGAGAACAAATTTCTGAAATTAGGAATTTTTAAAAATGCCTGAAAAATATGGCATTCCCCACAACACTAGATGTCCCTATAACCCACAACAAGAGGGAAAGATGAATTGTTAAATATGGAGGTGAGACAAATCCTTGAGAAGAATATAAGCAACATCAGATGTTATTGGATCCTAACGTAGGATGATGCATTATGGGAATATAGAACTGTGTAGAAAACAAAAATAAGAACCACCCCATTTAGACTGGTTTATGGTAAACCATGTCATCTTCCTATGGAGTTAGAACAATATTCATTCTGGGAAATAGAAATGATTAATTTGGATATACAAAAGGCTGGAGAGGAATTCTTTTTTACAATTAAGGACATTGGAGGAAATAAGGATATATGTAGATTAAAATGTAAGAAATTAATGGAAGAAAATGAAAAATGGAACATCTAACGAATTACATGAATAACCTTCATCCTAGAAAATATGGATTTATAGTTCAATTCATTATTAATACTATTTCTAAAAAAGATTAAATAAATATTTTATTGTAATTTTGTGGTTTTCCATGTTCTTACTTAAGGGAAAAAATAAATTCAATGAGATGGAGGACCACCATTCAAGGTTAATGGTCAAATGAGGATGATATTTGAGGAGCCATTCCTTTAACATTGTGTCATTAGACTCACGTTCCACTAAACATTGAATGATTCAATGTCCTGACTATAAAGGAAGTACATAATAGGGGGAAACCCAGTTTAGTAATGTTTTTGATTAGTTAGATTAGGATCATTTTCTAATAATCTCATGTATAATGGAGGATAAGGTGCAGAATAAATAGAAAAGATTGGTCATACACAATTCAATACTGGTCATGCACACCATGGTCATGACATGTCATTTTTCATCCAAAATTCCAAATTCTATTCCCCATACATGATGTGACCCACCTGTATGTGTCATTTATAGTGATGGTTCAATATTTAAAAATTGTAGGTTGGGACCCACAAGTCACGACTCGCAACCCTTTCCCCCCGAACCCTCATCTCCCCCAACTCCCTCTCTCCCATTACACCAGAACATGCACTCGCACACCCTCCTCCACTCTCAATCCCACTCCCCCTTCCCTCTTCCCTTATCTCTCCCTCCCACACCCATATCATATTCCCTGACTACCCAACCAAGCTAGCATACTCCCTCCAATCCTCCATTGCACAACCTACACCTCCCTACTGACCACTCTCCTATATCAATGATACACACCATGTTACCCCATTCTAATCCAGAACACTATACTTCCTCCATAAACTCTAAGATCCAGCAACTGGCTTCAACAAGCCCCCCACCCCACTATGCCCAATTATTAGGACTAAACCTCCTGTCTATCCACTGATGAGAACCCAAATTTTCACCTGGTGCTCTGTTTGAAAAAACCTCAACATCGGGTAAATATTCAACCCCTACATGCCAAGCCGATGTGAACCAAAAAAACATTGATCATAGACATTATGGAAAATTTTATCATTTATAAGGATATCCTGCACATATTAGAGACATTAAATATCGACAGAAATATAGATGTACAAGTGGAGACAATCCAAGAGATGTTCCTGGAGTTCTTGGCCACATTTGAGATCATCGTTGACTGCCTAATTTTCTGTCTAAGTTGTAGACCACATGAGATGAGTTTCTATGAGTTTGGAGTCTGGCAAATTATATACACATAGGAGTTATTTGTCTCTAATGTTTATCTGTTACTATAAAAATGGCCATCCTGAGAGACTACTCAAGACCTTTGGCCACTCATCACCCGTGACCCCAATCCCATCATGATCCTAGACTCACTTTGTTCACTCATATATGAATCCAGTACTTATACATCTTCCACCGTGCCAGGAGGCATGGATGGTTCACACATGGAGAGACCCATTGAAGCATCTTTCAGAAATATGTCTTGTTAATCCTAATATCCATGGGTGGGACACCCATCAATATGGATGCTCAGATAGCTTCATACTTAATGTCTCTGACACAACAGACGAGAGGCACACTCATGGGTGGATCATGAATTACCTAACTGGCTTGGTACCTTAGTGTCTCTGATTACTCAAAACCCCTCACCTCTATTGTACCATAATAGATGACTGATCTTGTTCTACTGAAACAAGAGGAAAATTCTTATGATGGAGGATGACCGATATTTCTGGGCACTAGGCATCCAATAGGCCGCACGTTAGGAGTAGCTTGTAGGAGCAGTAGTAGCAGTTCCACCCTAGCATCCTTCCACCACCACACCAACTCCATCAATACCAACAACCTCCTTAGCCATCACCCCATCGAACATACCCCTACCATTCTATCATACCCTCACCAAACATCAAACTGTCCCTGAGTAAATTTTGGATAAGTTGTGCCAACTATTGACCCACCTCCACCCTCATTTCATTCAACGTACTAAATTTACCCCCTTAACCATCAACCTCCCCAACTGGACATTAATCTTTCACCATTCCACCACCCTCATATGAATAACTAGAAATCCCTCATTATTTCACTGATCTTGTCTCCCAACAAGTGTTTCTATAGAGTAGGCCCAGAGGGGTAAGGGAGTTTCCTCTGAGCCCATCACTATTGTGCCATTCATGGATCCATCTGCCAGACCCACGACCCCATTGAGGATCGGTACTTCCCCAGGAGCCACCCTATCCCATATCTGTACCTCCACTACCACACCACCAACTTCTGTTGACCCTCCAACCTCTAATACTACTTCTAATGGTGCATATATGATGGTATAGTCGATCAATACACCGGGCTTTGGGATAAAGTTGAAGAATATTTTTGGAGAATATATCTTAATTGATTTCGATCTATCTTTTGGGATATTTAGGACCATTTTCATGTACCTGCGTGAGTTTTTGTTTTCATCATTCTTTACACCTCTTTACGAACATTGGATAAACTTATAATCTTGTAATTTCATTTTTATTTTCTTTTATTTTTTTTATTTCCATATATTTTAATTGTATCTATAGAATATCAAGTTCCATAAAATCATCTTCCATCGTTGATTTTCCAATCCCTTTCATGGTCTTTTAAGAAATGGTACTTGATCGTGTAATTGATGTTCCCTCACTTATTCATGGTCTATTGCTAGAAATTCTCAACTAGTATCAGCCACCATGACCAATGATTCCATTCGTACCACACCACATTCTTGTTCATGTGGCTATGATCAAAGTAATTGACCAACCTAAGTAACCATGATAGCTTGAGGACACATCCTCTATAAGATATATGAAGTGAAGGAGCTACATAGATGATGTCCATCTCACAAAAATCTCGGTACACTCATCTTAATGATGACGTTTAGTTAACACTTTATTGGAGGCAACCAATAGTTCATCTCTTGTTTTCTCAAGTAGTCATTGTGACTTATTTTTCATTTATTTTTCTATATTCATTTTATATATTTTATGAAGCTACATTATAAAACTATCACAATTTGAATAATATAAATATCCCACATTCTCACTCTCTGTGCCTGCTTTTTTCAGTTTTATTTTAAATATTTATACCTATGACCTATTTTTTGTTATCTATTGAATGATTTTATATTTTAACAATATTATAGGTACATTATATTTTCATGATATGACAGATCAAACACCCCCATGGATTACCACTTGTACTATGGATCTATTGATTCCCTATTATTTTAATTTTGTCCAATATTCCATTTTAAATTCTTTAAAACTCACAGGTATGCCACTCCCATAATCATTCCATTGATAGTGGGGACACTGTCTCTTAATAAGTGGGGGGGGGGATTCTCAAAATTTCACTAGTGATACACTTTCATTATTTATTTATTTCACATTTATAGGAAAAATTTTTCTAAATAATAAGAATTATTTAAACATGCAAAATCATTAATCCCTTGTTATTAAATAGTGTGTTAAGTAGAAATGAGTTAATAACCATGTTTCACTTCTACATAGATTTATTTAGAATTATTCCTATGTTTATATAATTATTTAAAATTCAAAATAATTGAAATTATTATTAATTAACCAAATACATAATATTTATGCCATTTTTATTACAAGTCTGTTTTTGATTACCATTACCTATAAGGAATATAAGACTATGATATCATATTATCCTTTGAGTATATTTCATTATAGATACATGGGGAATTTAAATTGACTAGAAATTACACTGAGATCGTAAGAAAGCGATTATAGAACAAGTATAAAATTAAAATGATTGAGGCATGGTTTGATAGCCAAATTTCCGGAGACCCACTAGGAATATATGCTTTATTAATCTCAAAGTTTCCACGAATGACCTATTAGAATGAATCTATTTAAAGCATATTTACCTTAAAACCCTTATCCTTGTACAATTATTGTGGATATCATTGAACAATTGTGGGGGAGACATTCATAAAGAATCATATTCTTCCACTTTCAAAGATGTTTGGTACTCTCACATGAATATGAGTTTGTGATCCATATTCCATTTTTTGTATCTCATTCATATTCTCTACCTTGGTAAAATAAAAAAAAGAGGAATTTATGTTTTTTGTGTACTATGAAGGTTAAAAATAACCATTACTAGACAGATAAGGATCATATGTGGTTCTGTGATTGATCTGAGATCTATCCTATGCATAACATATGGAAAATAAAAATTCAAACGAAAAATAAAGAGGAATAGAAAAAAAAATTATTTCCTCATATATATAAATTCTTATCATATGGATCCAAAAAAAGATGATGAAGAATTGATTTGACAAACCCGAAGGAGGAACGTCATCACACTTGTTCTTTCACTTTTTGAATGTTACTATCATGCATACGCTTATATTTGAGCACGAATTTGCACATTTTAACTACCTACCCACTGTCATATATTCATTAAAAACATATTTATTAAGACATCAATATTAATACTATACATTTCTTTATACAGTGGAGATAATAAAACCTATTCAATCCTATAGTTAGGAACATTTACTTAGAGTAAGAGACTAGATCTACTTAAATTTTCTTCCCTAATTGATGAGAGAAAATAATGGTGAAGTAGATTAAAATTTGGCATATAACTTAAGTGACTATTAAAAGGTCATAATTAGAAGACTAGAATTTTTTTATGTATAGAGTACGAGTCATGACTGACTTTCTATATATGTTTAATTCTGGAACATGTCCCTTTTTCTTCTAACATCTCAATTGAAATGCGTGACATAATGAATATTTCTTACTTTAAAAATTTATTATCCATTGTGAAACATTTGTTGAGACACATTTCATAAGGATAAGAAATTGTTCAAGTGTGATAGAACTTGATAACCTCATTATATGTATATATACATAGTGGAAATTTATTTATAGTTTTTTCATTTAATTATTCGATAATGCACATTGTTTGTGTTTAATTTTGTAGGAATAAGAGCTTCATAGGTTTACTTTGTAGAAAATTAAAAAAATGATATAAACTATCCAAGTACATGTTGTGAGGATGCAGTTCACATTGTTTACATATGGATCAAAACCTATCCTAAGTCGTGAATCCATGTTGTAATCATTCCATGAAGTAAGAAGGAAAAATCCTCTACATGAAATGTCTAGACCGGACACATCGTGATGCTATTCAAACCATTTAGTGAGAAAGCTCCAAGGATTCCATGCAAAAGCCAACTCAATGTAGAGTACACATCATGAATAACCGGTACATGTTGTGTAACTGGTCAATCCTCTTAATCTGTGAGACCCTCATCCCATGTAATATATCTAAGGAAAAATAATGATTATCAAGGCATTATATCATGTACATATGGTACACATCCTGATGAAAAAACAATTATATAATAATAGGAGTGTTAGTGAATTTGAGACACATCCAAACATGCTTATCTTCATCCTCTCGATCCATTGTGAACTATTTCCCCCATTTTCATTTTCTAAACACAAAATTGTTCTTATTTTCAAAATTATTATCAAATAATAGTGACGTGGAGACTTTTTTTAGTGCCTTCTTTCCCAATCTTCATTAAAATTGAAGTCATATTTCTATCTCAAGTAAGTAATTTAATTTACGTCATAATTATCTTGTGTATTTTTTTCTCTATGTCACCCCTAAACACCCTTTCGTGAGTATAATTCTATCATGGCCAAGGAACATATCAAGCATGCTCTATTTTTTTATTTAGTTGTTTCTCTTGCTCTATGGAGTAGCTAAACTTCATAGGGTTAGGGATCAAGTGATGTATCCTCATTATTAAACACTCTATTATGCCTAAAAAAGGAATGTCAATTTGAATTAGTAATTAGGATATAAATCAATGGTCTATTCCATTTGTATGAAGGTCCCTTACTATGGGTTGGTCAAAAAAATAAACCTATACAAATTTGAGAAGACTAATCTATGACCCATAGCTTGGGAAATATTCATCTCTAATGAAGTGAAACATAAGAAACCTAGGCCATTGCTATCTCCCAAACATAGAATAGCAACTTCTTAGGTTTGACTGGGAGGCTAAGAGTAAAGTCAACTACTGACCCCTGTTTGCTTTCCCGACGAAGACATATGATCTTTCCAAGGTTAGAAATAAAAAAAATCTTTCTCATTTATACTTGAACTAATCTCGAACACAAATTTATCATTTAATATAATCACAAAATAGAACATAGATTAAACTTCCAAACAGAGGATTCATGAAAGGAATCCATGACATGTTTAGGAACCAGATTTCCCAAAAATTAAATGGCAGTCTCCCATTGGATTCAAAACCATATTACCACTACACTATGTCTCTATAGTTAGTAAATGCTTGGGACCATTAATAAATTCTATATATGATACACTCTAGAATAATTAACGACACCATCGTCCGAGAACATCATATATATATATATTAATTTATATATTTGTTAATTATTATTGTTATTATTATTATTATGTTTTCATAACTAATGCTTTTAAATATATAAGAAATTCAATGAAAATTTTTAATACAAATTATTTAAAAAAATTTATTTGGTTCTTGTTAAATTAATAATCAATTAATACAAATGGGGAATAAAAAAATTAGTGATAAATTTCATTTTTGTTAATTGATTTTACTTTTTCAATATATTATGTAATTTTTAGACAATTGATCCGTTTTTAATAATATGTAATATAATATGAAAAATATATTTTAAAAAAATTTAATATTCATTAAAAAATTTTCATTTAGCACTGAATATGAATTATTACTTTATACAAATGAATACTTTTTTAAAATATATAATTCTTATGTTATGTACACTAATGTTAATTTTTTTGAAAATCTATAAATTTTGTATAATAAAATTAATTTAAAATATTTAATAAAAATGTATATATATTGTCACATTTTATTTTTTATTTCATTTTTAAAAAAGAGGTTACCAATGTATATAAAATTTTCCCGATGAAAATAGTTACATTTTAGGGAATTTTTGTTCTATTTTTTATAAATTTTTATCTAAATAAATTATATTGGTATATTTTTAATGACTAATATATTATGATTCTCAAATAATTAAAAATATAAGTATATATATAAACATGTTGATACTATTTTATTTATAAATAGATAATAAATAAGAATAATAATTCTTAATGTATTAAAATCCAAATTTTATCAAAAATATTTCTTCCTATTTATCCAATTTTATACTTTTTAAGGATAAGTTTGTGATATTCAGGAATTCAATTAGATCAATTAGAGTCTAAATTTTTAAATATCAAGTCGAAATTTTTGGAATATGGGTTACATTATATTTCTAGTAAAAACAATTAATACAGTTAATTTTTAACCAATGATAATAATGGTAAAATGAGTAACATATAGTGGTATTAATTTGACTTAATTAATATGAATAATCACCATATATAATACCTTTATTGGTTGTAAATCCATTATGAAATTTCTCAAAAACCATTTCTCAATTAAAAAAACTATATCCCATGTGATTCCATCTTTACCCCTCATTTACAACTTAATACCATTAAAAATTCCATCCTTTTCACCTATAAAATGATCTCACCTCATCCGAAAACCCAAAACACTTAGAATTTTAATTAATCATAAAAATTTATCAATACTACCACCCTTATAATACCCTTAATTGTTTTCTTCTTTTGGTTATAATTGATTTCCAATTGATCTCAAATTATGAGAAATCCTTCAAGAGAAGAATCAAATCATCAACAAGATTACTATCTACACCATATTATTTAAATTTTTCTATTTTCATCCATCCTCTAAACATAAAATAACCGTAACAATATAAATAAATCTTTTTCATTAGTATACTAAATGGTTTTTATATCCATTCAGAAAATAGTACTTATTCCCCTCTCATCCATTAAGAAAATGGAAATGTTATCAGTGAGTATGTGTGGACAACTGACTCTAAGGATGGCATATTTGGTTCTTATTGTCCTCCATACATGAATTAGTATAAGAAAATTTTTAGTTAATTAATATTATATCAATCAAAAAATATTATTTTATAAATAAAAATAATTAATTTTCTTCTGCTTTATCTGTTGAAACATGTAAAATTTTCTCATGTGGACATGAAGACTACCACCTCCATGGATGTAATATTTTTTTAACACCACCTTACATGGAAGGATACAAAATCTATTTGATGAATATATGTTATATTAAGAATTAACATATTTTATGAATACAATTCTGAAATTATTTCAATAAAAGTCAATGAACATTGTAATGTAATCCATTGATATAAATAAATTTCCCAACAATCACATCATCGACTTAATATTCATGAATAAATGCTAAAAATATCATGTTATATGATTAAAACTATTTAAATAATTAATTAATTTATATTATGTTACATCAAATAATATTGTAATAATGAAATTCGAATATAAAAATAAGGATTTACATGAATACTACAATGGTTTTTTATAGTGATGGATATGTTTATTACATGGAGGGTAAATTGAATCCATTGAAATTTAGAGTTAATATATGAGTTTCTTATATCAAATGCCCTTTTTGAGACAATTTTTTAATATAAATCTATTTTCTTTTATAATATATGTATAGTAAATATTGTATTATATATATTTATTAAATATACAATTCATTGTAATTATTATTTCACTTCACATTATCTCTTTCAAACTATTTTTATTGAGATGCTATAAAATCCATAATGTTTTTATCATTTTAATTATAATTTGATGAGAAATCTACCATATTGAACACATTATTTATTTTAGGTGGAGTATATACTAACCTATATATAAATTTTATCATACCAATCATAATGTATCAGTATTTTAAAATCTATCTCATGTAATTTTTTTCATGGTATTTTCCTTCAATGATTAACAATTCCATAATAGTTTTCTTCAATATAATTGGAATTTGGTGAGTTATATTCTTTATTATTAAAGTTTAAACATCTATTTTTTAAAAAAAATATACCTTTTTGAATGAATTATATTTTTTTAATCAGATTTTTATGGATATAAATTTCCTTATAAAGGGAATCTATTCGAAGGGGGTTTACCTCAATTATCCTTCAGTAACAGAATTTTTTCCTTCTTAAAAATGTTTCATTATAAATAATAATTATCATTCTTTTTAATTTTTTTATATTCCATTTCCATGTTTTTATTTCTGAAAATGATTTAATTTCTTATATACAATAAAAAATATAAATTATGTCATTTTATATTCATGTTTTTATTTTAGAATATTCAAAATGATGACTTATTATACATTTATGATTTGGGTGTCAACAAATGTATTTTAAAATATTAATATTTTTTCCTTTCATGATCATATAATTTATCACCCATTCCAAATTTCTTTTTGAAATCAACCTTTCCAAATTTAGGGCACTAATATTTGGATTTATTGTATAATGGATTTTAAAAAGGTGGTTCATGTAGCCCTGTTAAAAATGATTGTTATTTATTATACAAATTCAATTTTTAATAGATTCTTCCAAATTTCACACCGAACAAAAATTATTCCGTAAAACATTTTATTTTGATAATATTATAAGTGTGAAAATGTTACTAGTATAAATATACTATTGGATTTTTGGGCATAAAAAAAAGTTACCAGATTTTGAAATATATATAAAAATCAAATAAACAATAATATTTAAAACCAATGAAATTATAATGTTCAATTAGTATAGTTAAATATCTAAAATGATAATTTTATGATTAAAAGTTCAGTCTTTTAAAAATTCCTTTTTAATTAACATTCATTTTTATATCAAGAAACAAAATATATTTTAGTCAATGAATGAAAATATATATTGTCAATAAAAATAATATATTAAATATAATATTATTAGTAATTGATAGGAAATAATAAAATAAATATTTAATATTTTTAAATTTATATTCCTATAATAATTTTCTTCCATTATATTGTATATTTCCATTTAAAAGTTTAATACCAAAATTATTGATATCAAATATGAAATAATTAAAATATTTTTTGGATTTAGCAAGTAAATATTATCATCAGATGAATTTATGAGAATTTTTTGACTGGATTTTTTTGGTCACTATTAAAAAATGATTTTTTTAAAATCCCTATAATGTTTAGCTCTATTAGGATATAGTGATAAATTAAAAAATTACGAAATACTAATCCAAATCATTAGATGTTGAATAAGATTTCTCACAGATGGTTTTTAATATTGATGTTGATCCATGTGCTTTATTAGTATGTTTATCATTCTTATATTATCTAATGTACTATAATTGATGTCTTTTTAATGATTTATAAAGATATAATTTCATTACAGTATTTTTTTAGTTAAATCATTTAAGATAAAATTGATGATGATGTTTTTTATGATAATTTACTGATAACAACATACTGTAATATAATAAAAAATGTATTTTATTCTATATTTTCATAACAATATTCATGAAACATATTACTCCCTAATATTATATATATTTATCGCATAAATTTTTATAGCCATTCATGTAAGGTGGTGATGAAAAATTAAATATGTAGTCCAGAGAGGTGGTAGTATGCATGTATGCACAAGTTTCATTTTTCATTTTAGGAAATATAAATAGAAAATAATGTAAATAACTATTAATAGTTATAATATTCATAGATATAACATATATCCAATGAATTTATTTTTATATATATTCTTGTGAGACATTGATGGAAAACAAATTATGTCATTCAAAGAGATTGTAGTTTGCACGTACGCATGAATGATGCTTTTATTTTTCATGTTGATGAAAAGGGAATAAATAAGGGTTTTACAATAAATCTAATAAAAAATTATTATAATAAACAAATATAAATAAATATATTAATATGGTTAAATTATTTTTGGAGGTTGGTGGATGATAAAAACAGATAAAATAATTTCAGGGAGTGGATCATATTCACTTTGAGAGTTTATGTATTCTCTTAAAATTTCTCTAGGATGTAGAGGAGTTAGGGAATTTTTTTTAACAGTGGGATGAAAAAATTTATTGGAATTATTGAAGAGGTAAAATAGGATGGGTTTAAAAATGAATTTGAAGGTTATGTTTGGCTTGATGTGGGTAGAAGTGAGATTTTTTTAGGTTAATGGGGGTCTTTTCGTAAGAATTTAATTAAGGGTGTGGGGTAAGAATAGAATATCATAAGAATTAAGACTGTGAGGTGAATAATTGATGATGATAAATGTGTGTATATATTCATAACGTAAAAAAGTTCTTAAATATTCTATATGTTTATAGTAATGTTTTATAATTAAAGTGACAAGAGATACACATTTTAACACTTATTAACGTTTAATAAAAATTAATCATGGTAATTATTTTCTACTAAAAATATAAGATCAATAATGTAATAAAAATTCAATGTCTTAAATATGAATTTAGATACCATTTAATGTAATTAAATTCATAAATATGTTTAAATAGACATTAAACATAAAATTAGTGATATATAGAAAACAAGTTTGAGTAGATTCGTTTCTTATTATATATTATGAGATTTAATTATTATTTAATATAAATTACTAAATAAATGATTGTTACTATATAAATAAATATTTTTTAAAATTTTATTATTTTCATTATTTTAAATATTTTTATTTAAATTATTTAGATAAATTTTATTTAACATTTCTAAAAATAATTATCTTTGTATAAAACATCTTATATTATTATGTTAAATAACTTTATTCTTGGTAAATTATTTTTATATCTTAAAATAGAATTTTTCATATTAAATAATTTGAAAATTATTATTATAAATATATAAATTATATTTTCATGTAAATTTCAAATGATTCATAAAAATAAACTATAATGAAAATACATGTTACACAAAAAACAAATTTCCGAAAAATTATTCTCATGGGAATAAAATAAATTTATTACTTTCCTAGTAGTAACTATTGGATATATTTTATCTTATTTTATTTTATATATTATCATTAACATTCATTACAATCATTAATTTAAAATAATATAATATAATAAAAACATATAAATTATTGGCATCCCATATGATGGTAATTCCATACTGATTTTTCTTGATTACCAAAAAATGATTATTATGTAATGAATTTTTACTCCTTTCTATTACATGGTGAATGCATTAGAATTTTTGAATTTAAAAGTTGGGATCTGATTAATATATATTTTCTTTGAATAAATATATCTCATGAGGCAAACTAGCTTATGTATTTGATGAAATGAATAAAATTAATTAAGATATATTGGTCGCGATCTTGATGGAATGTAAGATATACTTGCTGATCAAATAAGAGTAATATTAAGATTTCCTCCACTATAAATTTCAAAACAATTAAATTGCTTATTTTTATCCATGGATTATTTATATTTTTATTTAATCCCCATTTTTCAAGATCATTTCATAACTTATGTGGAATTATATAATTTATTTGTTATTTTAATATTTTTTATGAATTCATTAATATATTACATATTTTAATATATTCTACCCCTTATTGTGAATTTGAGATAACCCTTCTTATGTTTCATTTTCTATTTTTATGAATAAGAGTAATATATATGATATGTTTGTAATTGTATCTTATGGGGAAAATCATGTGTGAAATTTAGAAGGCATATTTTAGAATAATAAATTCATGGTATAATGGGAAAAATTTCCCCAAGTTGGGGAAAACATGGGTTTTTTTATGGTTTTAAAAAACACACTATAACACTAAACATAAAATTTCCATATAGTGTATGTTACTCATTACTAATTATTGGTAATATAATAATATATAGTTATTTTTTGGTCTCTTCAGTTGGTATCAAATTTGGTTTGAAAGTAATTCGTGATATGTATTATATGTGCTTTTTATAACCATAGTTTCGAAGTTTGGGTGTCAGGTATCATATTTGACATCAACTTCTTTTTAGATAACTCTACATTTTGTATGATTGCATGATAAGTGTATTGATAGTACTTAGGTTTGGTAGGTAATTTGATGTTACGAAAATTGTGGTTATTTTGTGATAATATTAAAATATTTTGGGAGTATTCATGATTAAGATGTGTACTAATTTGTATGTGATGTTGATTGGGGTTAATTATTAGGTTTAATTATGAGATAAAATGATTAAGTGAATTTTATAATTTAGAAACAATAATAAGGATCTTTATTATATTATTTGTAAAAATTAAAACTATAATACATTAGTAGAAACCAAAGGGGTCAATTTAAATATAGGAAAACATTCTACTTTTTTAATGTGTAATGTATGTGACATCCTAGAAAATAAAAACCTCTCTATAAGAAAACAAATGTATATAGGAACCTCAAAAGTTTCCCCCCATTGTAATAAAACATATAGTATAGTTTGGTATTAACATGGTCTTTACCAAGTGCATGACAAAGAGACAAAACTGAACAACTGGTTGGACACAGCAAGGTGATTTTATTTAGTGATTTTATGTGTTTCTTAAAAAAAATATGAATATAAATTCAATGATATAATATTTATATTTAACTAGTTAGGTTATAAATAGTAATAGTAAAAAATGAATAATGTAGTGGAGCTATAGGTTGATCCTATAATATCATGGTAGAACTGAATATTTTAAAGAAAGAAATTAAGGATTCATAGTTTAAAACATATATGGAATGAGTTTTCCAAATAATAATATTATATACTCCAATTTTATATATTATTATTGTAAACATTTTTATTTTAGTATTTAGATGAAATCATGATCATCAATATGATGTTGTAAATGGTACGTGTCTATAAAAATATATATATTATAGCCAAATAAGGACGTGTATTTAATATAAGTAGTTGTGACAGAAGAAAACCTACAGATATTAATATTAAGTGGAAAGAGATGAGTTTTCTAGTATTTCTTTATTTTATGAGTTCGATATCTCATTAGAGATTATACAATGATTTTTAAATAATAGACATTTTCTTAGACAACTTCATTAGTTAATGGTATTTAAAATATTGATTTTGGAAATTTTTTAAATAGGGTGTAGTATTACACCCCGGTTTTAGAAGAAATATTCCTTCCATAATCTATTTGACTATTACTCTTAAATAAGTTTAGATATTTTTTTGAAGGAATTAAACTTGAGTAAACTACATGAATGACTAAAAACATGAATTATACTAATTAATGTTTATTCATTCATAATGAAACATTTAATAAAGTGCATATAATATTTTATTAAATACTATGGTTTTAATATCCACAAAATGTTCATATAAAAAAGTGATAAAAAATAATGATGAATAATATCAATAAAACTAGAAAATAATATATATCATATTAAACCACGAGGATGAATAATAATTCCACTAAACCCATAATGGAAATGAAAATAAAGAATTTTTAAAGATTAAACCTTAATATGGAATTATTGGGTTTCTTTTTAAATAGATAATGGAATGAATGAATGATTTTTAAGGCAATATATCGGAATGCAAACTGACCATTGGGAATATGGTCATTATAAATATAGTCATTAGAAATATGATCATTGGAAATGTTTTCTATAGAGATATGTTTATAGGATATACATGTATACAAAAATTATAATAATGTTGTGCATTGTTAGTGAACAATTTATAATAATATATTTCATGCATAATAAATATCAAAACAAAAATATAATATTTAATTAAAATATTATATTATAAAAATATATTGATTCATTAAATATTATTATAAAAAAGAATACAATTAAATTTTGAAATTTATATTTAACAATAATTTAATTTTAATATATATAATTAAATAAATTAATTATAATACAATATTTATTACTAGTAGTGTTATTAGAATAAAATCATTTTGTTCAAAAAATATTGTCTTAAGAAATAATTTTATACATTATATAATTTTTTTTACTTATAGAAAATGGAATCTGATGAAAGGTTTTCCATATTTTTATAAAAATAATCTAATTATTTAATAAGTGAAATTTAATTTTTAGCCATAAAATTATGTTATTTATGTTAATGATTAATTATAATGCTAAAAGATAAATTGTTATTTTCAAATAATTAATTTTATATGTGCTGTGTAATTTATACACAAATTAATTAATTTTATATAATTTAAATAAGGACTTTAATTTGATGTTTGAAAATATAATAAAATATCGTAATAGTAATTTAATTTGTATTTAATAATTAATATTAATGAAATATTAATGAATAAAATGAAACATTTCTATAAAAACAATTCTCTTTATATTTCCTTGTATTTAAAATAAATTAATTTTATTATAAATTAATTTTAATATAGATAAATTGGAATAAAATTATAATATACTCATTTAATTATCAATGTGGGGTCATTTTATATATTTTTTTAAAAATTAATTTCCAAGGATAATTTTAATTAATATTAACAGGGGAAAATAAATTACATGAAGTGGATATAATTTTAATAATTTAATTTGATAAAATCACCTCATATAAGAAAATTTGTGGGTTATAAATTCGTAAATATATTTATTATTAATATTTCTTCACCTAATTCACCTAAAACTCATGTGATTCAATTCTTACCCTATATTTACAATTAATTTTCATTACAAATATATATCTTTTAACTTAGAAATAGAGATCACTTATTCTTAGTTGAAAACACACCTATACATAAAAAATTTCATTAATCATAACACATTTTATCTCTAATGGATTACATTTAAACATTTTGTATCCATATTTTCAATAAGAAATCCAGTGTGCTCCAATTCGAAGATGTATTTCAAGATAAGACTTGATCCTCTACATGAAAACTATCATTCCCACATATTTATATATCTCTTCCATTCTCAAAACAATATTCTAAAAATAAAATAAAATAAAATACATATCATTTTTGTACTGAAATTTAATTATATTCATTTTAAAACCATTATCCAGTATCCATTTTCCCTCACTCATTCATAAAATTAAAATTTCGGTTGTGTTTTCATAGATACTATGACATATTTTTATTTTTAATCATTAATTTTCATGTACTGTTATAATAATATATTATTAAATTAATTATATATATATAGAACAAAATAGAAATAATTTTTTTGTTTATTAATTTCCAACAAGTGAAAAATGAAAACATCGCTCTTTTGATCATGCTGACTACCACCACCAATGATGACATGATTCATTATTCATCACCAATATAATGGGTTGGTTATAAAATTTAATCCATTAGTATATATGATATTTAGTAATATTATATGTCAAGATTATGATTATTAAATAACGACATTGTAATCAAATATCCTTTTAAATCAATATTTTAATATGAGTAAATTACACAAAACAATGTTATCAATAATTCCAACATCACAAATATTTCCAAAATATGTCAGGAAATAAAATTAAAAAATTATAAATCCATAATTAAATAACTTCAGAAAAACATAATTGTTTAAGGATTGATGAAATTGCATCAATTAATTGGGATCAACATAAAAATTAAAAAACATATACCAAACTATCTAGGGTACTAACATATAATGATGTAAATAAAAAATAAAAATTTATTGAATCTATAATGAATGACTATAATTAAAGATTTGAAAAGGTAATAAATATCATTACTGTAATAAAATAAGATATTAATAATGTTATTTTTAATAGTATATTTCCCCTTGAAAATTCCATGATGTTTTATGGAATATATTTTTCCCATGATGTCAATATTCTATTCATTTTGGATGATTGTGATATCATGATAGTAAAATTGTGAGTTTGGAAGGAATGATATGTACTTGAAACTACTAATGAATTCAAAGAACACATTAATTATTTTGAATATGGTTTCATTATTTGAAAAATTATGGCCAATGCATGGGATGTTGGGGAATGATGTTTCCGTCAATGAATGTTGGTCTCATTCCATGAAAAATAGACTTGGTAGTGTATTAGATATTTTAAAATAGTGGTATCACTTGAGAAATCATGTATATACTTCCCTTGATATCCACATTCTTTATTTATTATTTATAACTTCAATAAACTCCATCATTTATTATTGGATTAATAAGTGGTTCATTATGATTTATCCCTTTCCATAAGTCTAATACTCTTCATGATGTTAATTTTTTATTTCATCTATATTTATTTTTATCCATCTCATAATAATTAATATGGTTTCGATAGAGATTTATTTAGTTATATTTTTCCATTTGGTTGTTTTTACAAATAGATTTTTGATTATTAACCTGAGTTACATTTTCATTAGATGATTTTAATAATTTTTCTATAAAAGTTTCACCATCTCCCTGATGTGTATGATATGATATGACACCATTATATTGTATGCTTGAATAAAAATTAAATAAATAAAGTATAATTTAAATAATTATATTAAACCTCTTAATGGGTCACATAAATCCCAATGGTTAGTATACTATAACATTATGATTTCATGGGGTGTGTGTGACCTAGATTATGAAGGGGCGTAATTATAATTGAAACTATAGAGGCAAATGGGATTAAGAGAAATTACATTGATTAATCTATAAGGGACTCCTATGAATTTATATCACATCTAGGATAAAATATAACTATATGATACCTATTTAATATGAACCTATGGAACAATTTCATTTATTTATTGGGAACCATAACTATGAATACTAGTTTTGGGAGCATTGGATTTGACTTTATTGGTGTGGATGAATAATAATATTGATTTGACGTACATTGGATTTGATCCAATGGGATTGGATGACTTCAAATTTTTATTAGGGACACATTGGATTTAATCAAATTCGTTAAGATGACTGTTGGTACTAATTTGGGATACATTTTATTTGATCCAAAGGGTTCAAATGGATTATAAATCCAATTTAGGACCATTTGGATTTGATCTAAGGGGACATGATGAATAATAATATTTATTTGGGTAACTTTTTATTTGATCTAAGGTGATGCTATTACCACTTATACAGATTTGGGAAAGGTTTTATTTGATCAATGGTGTTATAAAAACTATTGATAATGATTTTGGACACTTTGGATTTGATCAACTGGGACCAGGATATCTATTAAATCTAATTAGGGCCTCTTTGGAATTGATCCAAGGGGACTGTAAGACTACTAATACTAATTTGGTGTTTTATGGACATGATTATAAGAACTTTATGTGACAATAATCATAATATGGAAACAAGAATTTTCATATTGAAAATTAGTTATGACTGACCTGGGATTTCACATTGGAATCCAAGGGATTACCATGGTTATTAATTATGTATTTATTTTCCCAATCATTATTATGGATATAGGAACCATACTATTACACTGATTAGATATTAATTAGACACCATTAGAGGTGTCTTAATGATCCATACACACACCCTATTATGGATTATGGTGGGTACGTAATAAAACATAATAACTGACAGACAAGACAAAGAAATGTGTCATATGAATGATGCATTACTTGGTCAACTTGTTTGGATCACTAGGGATTGGTTTTTCATTGGGGATTCTTTTAATTTCTTATTTTCCTTCATTTATTGATATTTAAGGATATTTCTTACTATTGTGGGATTTTTATACATATATAATAGTTACATGAATTTTTAAGTGTTGTGGTATTTTATTAGGTCATTCAGAGATATTTGATTATTTATTATTTTGTATTATTATATTATTTAGATTAATATTTTTTTATTTATCTCTAATATGAGGGTAATGTAACCCCTATGTATAACATTTTACAAGTGTCCTAAAGGCCATATTTTTATTCATTTGTGATAATCCATATTTTAAGGGATTAGGGGGAACCCTTATAAGGCTTGTAGTCTCTTTATGACAATACATGACCTGAAACTCATAGAGGAATTCATCAAGACTATAACTATATGAAACTACCCCACCCTAGTGTCTATAAAATGATTTCATCTCTCCACCTTCTCATGGAAGTTCAAATTTTCTTCCCATGCATGCACAAGCTAGTCCTAATGACAATTTCCACACCCTCTCATTCTTTCAAATCTGTTAGCTCTTCTCTGGTGAATATAACTTCTCCGAATCCTCATTTGGAGCTTGTTCCATGTAATATCTTCCTAGTCTATTTATAACAATTTTAATGTGGCTCAAAGACCTTAAGGGTTCATGAAGGCCTTGAGGTGGCCCAAATTCCTTGAGGTGGCTCCTAATCCTTACTCCCCTCAAAATCACCTTAGACCGACACGTCTATTTGAAATCCACAAGTGCTTGGCGAGTATCAAAACCAAAGATAAACCTCAAAAGATAATACAATAATCACATTGTATAATTAATATATCCAATAAATATTCACATAACCAATGGACCTACCTCTTTACAGTCTTGGATACTAGTCATAAAAAATATTATTTTAGAACATATATAGAAATTTCTATATAACCATTCCCCTATAGGCTTGATTTCAAAAATCTCATAAAAGTTAATCTCATTCATAATCTAGGGAATGTAAACAAAAGAAAGGGATGGTCTCAAATTCTCAGTAATGGATACATAAAATCTTTTCATCATTATTAAATCATAATATTGTGTGAAAACAACGGAAAGAACGGAATACCAGATAAAAATATCATGGGATCATGCGTTATAGTCATAAAATTTAACTGAGCATTAACGTTTATGGAATAGATAACTCCTATAGATGTAAGGACATGAAAAATATTTATTAATAAGTTATAACATAAATAAAAAAAGTAATAAATAATAACATAACATTGATGATTATATTTAGAACATAGAATATAATTAAAATATTGTGTAGTTTGTTAAAATATAATTACATAGGAAAATAATTTGAAAAAAAATCATATGTATGATTTATTTTATATAATCAGAATCCCCACATGATTCCCATAGTGGATCCTTGTTCCCTACCTGATTCCCATAACGGACTATATATTCTATACATGATTCCCATAGTGTTGCGATCATTCCATGATCAATTCCCATATTTATATCCTGATATATAAAACTTGAATCAATGAATTTTAGGGTCATATTAGGACTCACCCCTCATCATACATATATATGATGTCCATATTAATTTAATTAATTCATATTATCATAAATATCCAATGTTAAAACAGTGGGATTAATATTTTTTACAAATGGAATTTAAAAAGACATGATAGTTTGATACCAAAAATATGATCACCCAAAAAGACTATTAAAATAACCCATATATGGTGATTTATAAACTATTAATACATAAGTGAATACTCCGATGAAAAATAAACATAAAAACAAGATTAATTTAAAATAGGTTCAAAACCCCACCATAAAAGAAATTATTTTCCATTAACTTTCCTAAAATAGTTTTTTCTATAATAAATAAAAACATATAAAAATTTTCTAATAAGGATGTGCTGAGAAGAAAAAAATCATATGTCAAAAATGCAATGCATAAGGGATGAGTATACAATAACAGAAATAAAATTCCATATAAATAATTTTAAAAGTGAATTTAATTAAAACCAATATCATTGAAAGTATTTTCAATAAAATACATTTATATAAAAGGGTTATTATATATTAAATTATATCATGTGACCAGTATCTAAATTAAAACATTAGTGTTATGTAAAAAGATGGACATAGAGTAAAAATATATTAAGATAAATGGAAATTATTCTTTCAAAATTTAATTTTCAAAAAAAAAATACATCAGGGATGATTTATTTGATGTGAAATTTGGTTTACAATGAATATATGGCATAATTATAACAAAAAATCATCATTGGTTATGTAAAATCAACGATGAATGGGTTTGGATAATGCGGAGTTATTGAGACACAAGAAAATGATTTATGTCCTGAAAACCCCTTAAAACATGAGTAGTATTAAAAAAAATCCTTCTGAATAAGTGAAATTTGAAACTAACATCAATTACCATGTATAAAAAGTAAATAAGTATATAATTATTTAAATATTAATCATAAAAATAACATAAATTTAATTTGGTGGATAATAAAAACAAGTCTAAATAGAGAATTTTTTGAAGGAAATTTTTACGGCTTAAGAAACATTCTAAAAAAACTCCATTGATGATGTAGAGAATTATGTTATAGTTAAAACAAAGTGACTAAAATACCAATAATGATATTATATTTCCAAATTTTTAATACACATCACATTAAAATGAAATTATGATCAGAATAGAAAATGTGACTCAAAGAAAAAAAAAAAGTCAAAACCCATTCCTTATTCTAGATTTATCCCTTGAATTATCTTTACCTCGCAAACAATAAAATAAAATTTATTAGATAAATTTTTTAGAAGATATTATTCAATTTTTAATTCTCTATGGTAAATATTTTATCATATGTTGTTTATTTAATATTTGTTTCTATTATTTGAATGAAAATTGTATCAAATTTTTCATATTTTAGTAGTTTTGGTAGTCATTGATGATGTTTACAAATATGTTAAATACATAATATAACCATTATATATTAAAAACCAACATTAAAATTATTATGGAAATATATTAATATTTGTATTCATGTTTCCATAGTCTTCTATAATAGATTTTTATAAAATTTATTCATGTGGGTGGAAACACCATCCCAAAATTGAGCACAATATATCTTGATGGGTGAGTATTATCATGGAAGTTCATAATATCATTATAATAGAATAAAAATGATAAACATTATGATTTATAATTTTATTAATTACGTTTATTATTTTGTATAATGAAATAAACTAAAGGTATAAAATGAAATGTGTTACTTTATTGGAGTAGTAGTCCATGAAACAAATGGTTAACACTATTTTATTATTATAAGTTCTTGGAAATTTGTAAATAATTATCAAAAAATAAATATAATGAAATATTTGTATAATAATGATATTTCATCAATTATATTAATAATTTCATAGACGATTCTCGAAATATTAGAATAAAAGAATTTACTATGAGAAAGTAATACACTTATTGGATGATTATGTATTATCATAGAAGATTGAGATGTAGGCCTTATAAAATATAAGGATGAAGAAATTAATTAAATTGATATAGTAATGCAGGATGATAATATTGGTAGAGTTTCATGTGTAATTTCAAAGGGAATGTGAGTCTTGAAGTGGTGATGGTGTCACTCTTTTATAAGTGTTGAGATAGTTAGTTTTGGGTGAAACCCTTATAATTTTGATAATGTAATGTTAATATTCAAGGTATAACAGCCAAAACGTGGAATAAGGATGATGGAAATTTAGTGAGGGTAAAAAATCACTTCAACTAATCGGTTTGGAGAAATAATTGAGTGTTTAAGGTTGTTTACTTTTACTTTTAAACTGGTACTCTAATTTACTTTTATCTCATTAGTTTATTTTTATCATTTAAAATAAATTTGAGAAAAGAAATTAATATTGAAAGTTTCACTGAATTTTAAACTTCTGATTTAATGTTTTGAAATTATTTTAACAAATAATATTTCTAATGTTTTAGAAATATAATTAAAAATTTAGCATTAATAATTTTTAATTTTTTTTTATAACAATTTTTTTCGAGCATAATATTTATATTTTAACCATAGTTATAAAATGTTTCGATTAACATGAAATAAATGGTTTTATAATAAATGGAATAAAATTTATTATGATATAATTTTAATAAAAAAACAAAATATCAATTTAATAAAAATTGATTCAATGACTTGATCGAGAAGAGTTTTTATTAGACAAATATTTTCATTAAGTTTTAAAAATGTTGAAAATTTGTGTTATAATTTCATAGAATATTTTAAAATACGTAATTTTATCCCATAATTACATATCAGTTGAATTTAACGATTTTTAATATCTTGGATCATATTGATATTGTACTAAAAAAATATAACCCTCCTAAAAACAATATTTTTTGTAAAAACATACATTTTAAAAAAAATTATAAAATTCATACTATCTAAATATTGATTCACTAAATCCAAAAACTATGTTAGTTTTATATAAATCATATTTCAAATGTAAAAATATAGTTTTGAAATGAAAATAAAAAATAAAAAGAAAATATGTTCCATTAAAAAATAGCAATAAAATCATTTATTTACAATCTAAAATTTGATTTTACTACCTCATTAATATAGAATTATATAATTTACTATTTATAAATATATATATATAAAAATTTAATAATATTAATTATATTTATTTTAAAAACAAATATATATATTTCTAATATTTCATTATCATAGTGTAATTTCATTGTGGGATATATTATTTCAATATTATTTTTTATAAAGACATGACTTTAGTATACCTATTGGGTGTATGGTAAATAACCATATCTTCATTGACCATATATTCAATTTCCATATTATTAATGATCAAATTTTAAATATCTATGTTATATTCATATACATATATATATATATAGATTTTTTTTATATTACTCATTGTTAATGACGATCCATGGGAGTTATTAGTCATGTTGATTTTATTCATTTATGTCTAATTTCACCTATTTATTTATGTACTTTTCATGGATGTGTTTTATCCATTTTGATTAATAATTCTTGTTTCTAAATACCAAGATTAATGTGATTTTGATATATTATTGGTATATGAATTAATAAATCGATGTTAGTTTTAATACAAATCATATATGATTTATTTACTAATAAATTTCAATTTCATTTTAGAAATTATTTTATAATTTAATAAACATGGTTTATAATAATTTGTTGCTGACTAACACCCTATGTAAATATATGGAGGAACACCCTAGGCCAAGTGTCGACAACCATATAAGAAACCACTTAGTGTTTCAAGGCTACAAGAATCAAAATTTCTATCAAATCCCATATCTTTTTATCTGACATTTCTCTATGTTTGTCATGAGATAGGGTGTTATCAGAACATGGTGTGGGACTTGTGTCTAGGAATGTACAACCAATGTACGAGGAATGTCTATATCTCCAAGGATGAGATTGTTATTTCACGATTTTCACTTTTACTATTCAATTACTTCACCTTGATTGATCCGCATGATTAAGAGGTTGTTGAATTATGATATTTATCTATCAGAAGATTTTTAAAGACTATGGGTTTACAAGAATCATCCCAGGAAAATATGTTTCAAATGACATTTTCATGATATCTGGGGTCTGATTACATCATTACCTATACTATGAATTGGGTTATGTATTTAATGTTTCAACATCCATGTATATTATTGTTTCCCAAATAAGTGTATAGTAGATACATTATAAACCAATCCTATAAAGGGATAAAATCATGTTACATGGTCACTTATGTATATTATTACATGTTTGGGGATAAATAAAATTCTAATTAAAACACACAAATCATTTTTATTTATAACACATAACTAAAATTTAATTGAACTAATCCAATAATTTGAAATTTTATGGGTAAATTAAATAGTTAAAAAGATATTACATGATAACTTGTTCCAATTAGTATGATTCATATATTGAATGAATATTCAATTTCAAAGTATAATTTTTTTATTATATAATTTTTCATAAACATATTGTTTTTGTAACCCTCATTATAAAATAATGATTAATGTTTGGTAGAAAAAAATTAGGATATGGTGAATCATATATATATATATAATGTGGACCTTATGTGAATATTATGATTCTCCTTGTGTATATTTAGTTATTAAAACCAATATTTCCCAACATATGAGATACATGAGTTAATAGAGGTATTGAACAACAAGTATTATTACTATAACTAACATTCCTTGAACTCTAATGTTGATTATTTTCAAATAGTTGGGAATTTATGTCGGTCATGACATCCATAACACGATCTAGTGAAGGGGTATACAAGGATAGAGATAGAGCCAATATTATGAAACCATTTTTATGTGGGCCTAAAAGATTATATAATTAAATAACATTCAAAGAATTAAATTACACAATAACCTTTATCATTCCAATATATTTGGAGTATTTTAGAATTTTTTTGTTTATTCTTTACCATATAGTGTTTAGTCTAGAATAATGTCAAACCATTATGTGAGACACTTTTATTTAGGCCTTGAGAAGTGCAATGAAACATGGGGTCTACAAGTATTTTTCATATATTGTGTTGTAATATGAGTTATAAATGACCATTATTTTTGTAGTTTTCTAACATGTTTTATTCTTGAGAAATATTTATATGAGGTTGTTAGAGTGGTTGGATTGGTTTGAGATTCAAGACATAACATTATGGTCTTTCATAGGCTGTTGGTGAACTGAGAACTATAATATTTTAAATTTACATTTTACTAATATTAATAATTATTAATGTGATATATGTGGGTAAACTATGAGATGGTTTAGAAAATGCTTGTGGATTCCTTTAATATTAAAATCAAAATAAATGATTTATATTTTGATTAATGGATATGATGATCAAAAAAATACAAGGATATTCATATAGGTTCCTTCTCTGATATTGTTGAAGATTCATAATAATGATGTAATGGGATGCTTTTTTTCTATGGGTATCATCTAATGGATATATAAACCTATTTATATGTTTATACATCATTTTTGGTGCAACAATTTGTAGTTTGTGAGTATATTATTATGGTTTTAGTGGTGATCCCCAACATGATAGGTAATCATATAGTTGGACTTGGACTGAGTGATATTACCAATGATTATTAGGAAGATACCATTAAGTGAGACTCTTTTGGCTAACTATGTTGAATTGTTGTGAGAATGGTCAGTTTGTTTATAGGAACATGAGGCTAAAAATAACTGGAAATGACTCAAGATAGTTGATTTGAATCTTCTAACTAAGATAAAATGGTTTCTATGATGCATGGGTTTTTTTTGTAGAAAAATAAGAATTTAAAAACTATTTTCAAGAAAACATTAGGGGCCTTATATTGTAATTAGTCAAACAAAGGAAACAATAAATTTTAATAAGAATCAGTAGGTTATATATGGAATGTTTTAGACCATTATAAATAACCAAATATGTGTGAGCCTTTTATTTTTGAGATTTTAGGAATTATACTATAATTGAGGAATTATGTTAGATTCAGTCTAAATAATTAGTTCCATGGTGAGTGGGCCAGTGAGTGTTTATTGGGGAATATACTATGGGTGTAGTTCTGGTATGATCATGAAAAATATGAGGAATATAGTTTGTTTTTTTCTCATCAGGGTAGGTGACTATAATTTTTCAATAAATAGGAATAATCCAATTCTTGATAGGAGTTACAAAATAATATTGGTAAAAAATTTATTTTGAGCAATATTTATCATCTAAACATTAAATAGAATGTATTATTGGACAATATAGAATAGTTTTGGACATAGAAGAAGATATATTTCATGTTTTTAGTGGTTATTTGGAGAACATAATAGCTTATTTACATCCATATCATGGTTAGTTGGTCGCTAGTGAGTTTGTTGTGTTTTAGTTGAGTCTAATTAATACTTTCATTAGGATCAATTTTAATTATTTCATTATTTGGGTTAAAATTATTTCATCTCTTTATTCAGGGTGTGAACACTTTTCATCACATTATTCACGTTGTTAACCTATTTCATCTCCTAATTCAAAAGTGAAAAACTATTTCATTCCATATTTTACGGGGAAAACCAAGTGAAGAAATATAGTGATGTGTCAATTGGGAAATTATTTATTAAGTATGTAAGGTACGTTAGTGTTGTGATTTGTAGGTCCGATCATGATTCCATTTGTAGGGTCTATAGTAAGAGGTTGAAAATATTCCTAACACATCCTTTGAGGAGTTTCAATTTTGTATAGTTGATTTTATTGAAAATAATCCATGTTTTTTTATAGTTCCTTTATTGTATGTTTGGTGTAAGGATGAAAAATAGGAGGATACATTAGAGTGAGAAACCAAACATGAGGTATGAGTATCTAGAGTTATTTTATGACGGTCCCAAGTGATGAACTATAATATAGCCGATGAAATATTTATTACATGGTGGGGAGGATTTAAAACACATGGAATAATTCTAATTTATAAAACAATATTATTTTACTAAAATATTTGTATCAAAAACAATATTATGGTTTCATGGTTCATTAGTAGTTCAGGTTGTGTTTTAGGACAAAATATGAGGGGAAGAATGACTGTTCATAAAATAGTTCTGGGGATGATTAATGTGAATAAAATAATAATAATATTTTCCATCACTATTTTTGTTGAATTAATATTCTTTGGAATGATGTTTGTGTGAGAAATTTGAATCTCTAGGCCTTGATTCTAGTTTATTTTATGGAGACGCCTACAGACACTTCTTGGGAAAGATGTGTCCTGAATGGGGGTTTATAGTTCCCCAATGTAATTTAGATTCAGGTTTTGGATAATATAGGTTATGGGTAAGATATTTTTTTGGATTATTTTTACTATATTATTTTTTTGGAATATAGTGGGTTCATGAATGTATGAGAGAGATTTTGTGAGGAATAATATAGACCTTCAACTGATTGAGATCTTCATGCACGTATTCACAGTGTGACACTATCTCTAACACAACAAAAAATCATGTTAATGCCCCATAAATTATTATAATAGAATTCTAGGGTTTTAAGGTGTGTTAAATTATATTAAATAATCCTATGTAGGTTTATAGGTAATATTAAATAAGAATACCTCTAGGGAAACCCATAATTTTTTGTCCACAAAATACCCTCCCATTTTAAATGATTTTCAAATTTTGAGGGATATCCTATTTTATTTCAGGATGGATTGATATTTTTTTCACTATGACCTATCACTCTTTTTATGTAAAAGCCTCTGTATTCCCTATATGTTTCATTTCTTCCATATTTCTTATTATAAATGTCAAAACCCATAATATGGTGTCAATGTAAACTTATTTGGGGTTCTTAGTTAAGTGGGTTTTATTTCGTCATCAACTATTTATTATTAATCTCCATTACTCTTAATGTGTGAAGTTATAAGGATTTTCAATAAATTTAAAATCATTTCCATTTCATTCATGATTTGTGATCATTCCATTTTTTTACATTTGGAATAAAATTAAAAATATAATATATTGCATAACATATGAAATTGAACCTCTCCTTGTGTCATGAATAATCCTTTGTTGAGTAAACTGGAACTACAGAAAACCACATGTTATTAATGTACATCCATGTAAATGATGAAATTTATAAATTGGGAACACTGGGATATAGGAGATTATGTTTTTTGACCATTATTAATCAGATAGGGTTTCCTAGTTCTTTCTATAGGATCTAGGATAAATGTAACTATGTTGGCCCTATTGAACACAAACTTGTGGAATGATTTAATTTTTTTACTAGGAATTATTACTATGTATACTGACTTTAGTTGCTTTGGATGTCATCTAGGGATTGATATAAAAACATATACTAATATGGGTTACTTTTGATCTAATCTATTGATTTATGATTACTTCTGAAACTAATTTGGACAACTTTGGATTTTATTTGTGTGGTCAAGATTTCTATTAATATAGATTTATTCCTCATTGGATATGATCCAAGGTGTTAGGATGGCTGTTGATAAAAACATGATCTACCTTGTATTTGATTTGAGGGGTTTAAAAGACAAGTAATATTGATTTTGGTCGATATTGAATTTATCCAATGTGTTAGGGAAACTACTAATACTAATTTATTACACTTTTTATTTCATGTAATTGTTTAGGATGACTGTTGGTACTAATTTTCACTGCATAAAAGTTTATCATTGTGGTTGAGATGAATACAGATTATACATTAGTGTTATATGGACATGCTCCTCAGCCCTGATTGTCACATTTTGGACACTGTGGGTTGAGGTATCTATCTTAGGATAAACCATGTTTGGACCACCCAAGGTGTGAGCTATGAATATAAGGGTTTAATATAGTTATACATACATATATATATATATATCATTTTTATCCTTATCAGTGAATAGATATTCCATAGATTTGATATTATTTTTACATAATTGGGGGTGGTCTATTGAGTAATACTCTAACAATGTTGCAAAAATCTGTTAGTATTTGATAATATTTATTCAATGTGCCACAAGACAATATAAAGAACCCTATGACTGATGTGTGTCTTGGCCAAAGTGGAGAGATCATAAAGGATCTATATTTTATTACCGTGTCTTCTTGTTCCATGACTTATTTCTTTTTTTTTTGCATTTTTTTAACAAGTCATGATGTTGTGTGATAACATTGCATTTATATTGACTAATAGATATTTTATACATTATGTCTATTTATAGTCACTTTTTTATATTTTTGTTAATAATGATTTTGTATTCATATATTATTGTCATTATTGTCATTATTTTTTCACTACGATATCTGGTTATAGTGCCCAACTATATAACCACAAACCAATGCTTCTATTTATAAGTCTCTAGAATTTTAGAAAACATGACTGAGTTGAGGAGGAGACTTCCAATTTTTCCTATGATTAGTGGTCCATTGAAACATACATCACAATTATACATGAGTTTAAATAATTTTTATGGAAATGTAGAGTTATGGTAAGGGTTTATTATCTCAATTTTAATTATTTGAGACATATCCCATATTCATCACATATTATAATAGGTTTGTGTATAAATCCATATTGATTAATTTCATTAAACTGTTAATTAAAATAAATTGATATATAAATCAATTGTAATTTTTATATTTGATGATATTTTGATTCAAGAGTAACTAAATATATAAGGGTTTCATAAAGATATTTTCTATTAACTCAGTTTTATTCATTGTTGATGAAAACTATTCTTATAAAGAGGAAAAATTAAACCATATGATTGAATTAAATTTTTATCCACATTCAATTATATTGATTTAAAATTTATTCACAAGAAATTATTTTTTATGAATGTTTATATAAATTATTCTTCATTGATGGATTTATTTCATCATAAATATGAAAAGTTGAAATGAATAATTCACATCCTCGTTAATAGATTTTTCTCGTCCATACTGATTAGAGAAACCCAAACTTTTAATAAATTGAAATTACATAGGATTTTAGGAATACATAAACATTATATAAATAGATTCCCAATGACATAGTTGGTTTAGTGCTTTTGAAAACATGGAAATAGAAAAAATGATACATATGAGAGAAACATTATCTCCCATTAGGTACTTTCTGGACTATAACCATTCATATAAAAAAAATAATACATATCATCAAAACCTAGGGGTGAGATCAAATGCTTAGTAAGGGTAAACAAGGGAGACACGTAACCATACACATGATCATATGTTTATGAGAATGTGATCATGAAAATAAAAGATCATAACCAAAATATGAAAGGTTATATACATGAATCATGGTTTAAAGCATGGGATTTCGAAAGAGGTGAATAAAAAGGAAGTGAAGGATAATAGCAATGAATGAATAAAAATGTACAATGACATAGAATTGAGGAAAATAGAGAAGTATATGATGATTTTCATAGTATCCCAGACATTACTTCCATGACCATCTTAATAGTATAGGTTACTCCACTTACCATCATAGTAGTCATGGTTCCCTCAAATGGACAAAATAGTTGCTTGAGTTCACTCCTCAGACCATATTAATTGTCATTGTTCAATCCCATGACAATTATAGTATTAATGGCTCACCCCTATGATCATCTTAGTTTATCTCATGACAAATAAAACAATACCCACTACTTTGGATGGAGATATAGGTTATACCCTTCAACAAATTAAACCATTATTACATTTGCAAAAAGATCATAAATAAACATATCATATCCCATGAACTTAAATGGGTATCATAAATATGTAAGAATTTAATAACCTAAGGAAAGGTACAGGTTTCATAATCAATTTATCATAAATAGAACCTGTGAAATGAAGTAGGTTCCAAAAGCATATAACCCGTGGAAGAGAAATGGGTTTCAAACCATCATTCCATAAAAAATCCGTTCATAGAAAGAATAAGAATTAAAAAATTGAATAATTTACCCTTAATGGCATGATTGATACCCTTTTATGTTTTATTATATGGGAAATAATTTTCAAATAGCTTGGATAATCATTTCTCGAGCAAAATATCATTTTTCATTGAAAAATTATTTTTATTGCATAAAACCTTTTGAATGACTATTACTTTTAAAGTTGATTTAAAAACATATACACGAGTCTTTAAAAAATGATAAAAAATTAAAAAATCCATTTTCCTTGAAAATTATATTAAAGGATAATTTGAAAACGTTTTTGAAAACGTTTTTTAAAACATTTTCTAATCATGGGTTTCAAATATAGTAGATTTACGACTAAAGAGAGAGACAATTGTATTTTTTAAAAAACATTATCCTAAGTACCAAAGTATAAAATTATGGTACTATAAAATGAGTATATTTGAATATACATATAATAAGGAAAATCATGAATATTATTGAGATATGGATCATAATATTTCATCAACGGATACCTAGAAATAAAAAACCTTGGAATGTGATGATATTGTCATAATAATTTCTAATAAACTGGTAACTTGGGATTATACTCTCCATGAAAGAAAATAAATTTAAATTAATCACAAGATATTATTAAACTAATGATATTAATGATATAACATGTATAATTGATTAATATACTCCCTGAAAAAGAGTTTAGGTGCATAATATTATAGGAGTCTCAATGAAGGCAAATTGAGACAAAACTGAATTACATATTTTGTTGCTTTTGAAAGTCAACCCCCATTAAATAATGATCATATAATGGATATGTGAATACCAATAAATTTAATAAAATGATACATATAATATAATAATGTTCAGTATATACACCACACAAAAGGAAAGTGTGGAGAGCATAGTTTGTATGTCACAAAAATTAAAAGTGAGATGAAATCCCCTTAACTTATGTCTTTACTCTCTCCATGATCATAAAAGATACCTGTATTATAATTATAAATTTATTATAATTATTTTATAGAAGCATATTAATTTAAATGATACAAAATATTATTTTATTATGGCCTTATAATACCCGCTTGTTAACGATCCTCTGATAATGTATCACTTCGGGTAAAATTAGCTTTGTTCTTCTCATGTTCCTTAATTTGTTATATATGTTCACCTTATTATAATATCATGATTGAAAAATGTAAACAATGATGTTAATATAAGTAATATATAGTATATTTTTATTATAAAAATCAATATAATATTTGAGTATGAAATTGAATACACCATTCATGGAGATGGTAAGCTGTACATACGCATAAACATTATTTGCATCTTTATTATCATACTGAAAGAATGTATGTAAATGGAATATATATATATGTATATATATATCATTATTAAAGTAGAATAAATATTTCATTTATTTCATTTAATTTCACTATACCCATCCTTAATACATTCCATGTGGTGTGTGAACAAATCAAATAGCATTGTGGGGGCGGTAGTCCATACTTTCTCAAACCAAATTATCATAATAACAAAAAATGGAACATAAGGAAACATATGTTGTAAAAGTAATACTGAGGATTACATATAAAATATATAAAATATATGAAATATATAAATATAGTCCATAATAATGGAGACTATGATTGGTAGTAAATTAAAAATGAACAATCATCGTTTTGTGATGCAGTAATTTTCCATACAAAGAAACAATATGTTTGATATCCATTAGATGAAGGTTTGTGTATGTGTATGTAAAACACATAGCCAAAAAATTTCATATAATATTATGGATACTAATTTTTTGAAACAATAATGGATTAATTAGAATGGAGGGCATGGAGAAGTGAAATAAAGGAAAAGAGTTTGAGAGAAGATGTTACCTCATAATTGGGTAACTCATTATAGTTTATGCCAAATGTCTTCTTTGAGTACAATTATAAAAAAAATTAGAATTCATTTTTTAAGGAAGGATATTTTGGAGGATAATTGTGATGATATTGGTAGAAATTAAAATGTTGGAGGGGTGAGAGGAATGGGTAGAGGTGGTTTCCATTATTGGGAAAGGAAAATGACTCACTTTGAATTTTTAGAAAAATCTTAGGTGTGCACATGTTCTTAACTAAAAAAATAAATACCAAACCAATCCATATAACTAATGTTAGGTTTATGGATTAAATACGAACATCCAATGGTTTTTGTACAAGTGTATTGGTCATTTGGGTCATTAGTTTTAAGGGTTAGTCCCAAATTAAGCTTAATAAGTCCTTAATTGTTGTAATTAATATTAATCACTATTACAAATCATTTTGGTAAAAAATAAACATGGTTTAATTAGAATATAAATATTATAATTAATACAATGATGTATGTCATAATTTTAAAATTAAAATCAATGAGTCTTAAATATTAAAATGAGTGTTAATCCCATGGATGGGATGAAATAACGAGTTTTAAAAGTGGGAAAATGTTCAAATGTTTTTTAAGATTTTATATTAATTTTCAAAGTGAAATTTATTAAGATTAATTTAATTAAATTAATATTTTTAATATTAATCTAATGTTACCTTAATAAATATTTATAATATCATACATAATTAATAATTAATTTGTCGTAAATTAAATTTTTTTTAAAAAAAGTTTTTTTTTCATTATTTATAAAAAATGTTGTTTATTTGGAAAATCATGTACATTCTCCCCAAGATAAATTTGAAATTAAGAAATCAAAAAAGAAATTTATTTTATCAAATTCAGTTTTTGAATGTGTATAAAATTACATTCATTAACAAAAGCGTTCCATTTGAGAAAATAATATTTTTATACATTGAAGGACTTTACCAAAAATCATATATTTTATTATCAATAGGTTTTATTTATGAAAAATAATTGTAGAAAATATTAATATTCATATAACTATGTTTAACAGCTAGTTTATAATTATCCCCTGAAATAATAACAATAAAAAATAGATTTTTTTTCAGAAACATAGTGTTACATGTATCTTGTGCCATGTCAGTTTAGCGAGTAACACATGTCAAGTTAGTGTTGTGTGAAATGTACAGCAAGTTGACTTTTCTTTTAAATAAAATATTTGACTTAGTTTATGGCTCAATATAAATATAGATTTAAATTTATTAAAAATGAAGGTCCATAAAAATTCAGGGCATAACATTCAACCCCAAATAAATTGAATTTCAGCCACAAAATTCCTCACTATAGTAAAAGATGAAGATACTTATGATTCATAATATCCCTTTGTTCCAACATAGATTCTTATAAATGGTGATTTTTTCAAAAAAAATTGACCATGTGAGTTGCCTTGCTTCTTAGATTATTTTCTGAATGGTCCAAATTTTCAACAGGTTATACCTTGTAAAAATGATCATGCTCTAGTGGTATGGACTTTGGGTTCAGTACATGTGAAGGGTTAGTTATGTATTTCCTTATGAGAGATACATGGAACAAACCACTAACATGAGAGGGATTTGGAGGAAGTTCCATGTGATAGGTTGCTATCATGTTCTAATCATGAATTTCAAATGGACCAATATACCTAAGGAATATTTCCTCATTCTTCTAAAATCTCATAACCATCACACATGGTGAGATTCATACAAAACAATGTTCAGAAACATCAAATTATAGGTTATTCCAACAGTTAACAACATCACTTTTATTCTGGCATTGAGATGCCTTGATATGATATTGAATGGTTCTAGCCTTGTCGACAATTTCATTAATGATCTCAGGTCCTAATATCTTTCTTTGTCTAACATCATCCTAGCACACTGTATCTCTACAATTCTTCACATAATGGGATTTATATTGTTCCATATGAATTCTTGATTGAATGAAATTTTTGTATGAAATAACATCTAGAGGAAGTTATTGATTCCAACAACCATTGTAATCCAGAGAACAAGATCTCAACATATCCTATAGGGTTAGAATTGTTTATTCAGAATGGACATTTGTTTGAGGATTATAAGCAGTGACGAAACTCAATTTCAAATAAATTTCATTGTGAAGACTTATTGATTAAATTGAGATAAACCCCAGATCTAGATTTGATACAATAGAATATGGTACTCCATACAACATGTCCACATCCTTAATGTATATTTTGGAAATATGATTAAGAGAGAAATATTCTCTGATAGAAATGTATTTTTCTGAATTTGTAAGGAGATATACTGCGGCCCATATTTCATTATACCCTTTATATGTTTTCGGTAGTTCAAAGAAAAAATTCATAGTGATTTTATCCCATTTCAACTCGGGTTTGGGTAATAGATGCAACATACCTTTAGAATTATTTCCTTTAGCGTTTTATTTCTGGCATAACAAATAACCAGATAAAAAATTCACGATATCTATCTTCATGCCATCCCAAAAAAATCAGTCATTTAATTCTCTACTCATATGCGTAATTCAATATTGAATAAAAATCAAATTAATTTGTGATTCATATAATAGCTCCTGTAATTATGGAATGGATGGAACAGATACATGGTTCCTTAACCATATTATTCATTCTGGATTAGTGTTTAACGCTGTAAAATTTCCGGCCATCTTTTATAGTTCTTAATCTTCCTTTTGTGCCTCCTTGATCATCACATGGATTGAGGTTTGAACATTCTTTTAAGAAAGATAATAGTTTTCTCCTTAATTTAGGATTTATAGTTCTATCCTCTGCAAATCCATAATTACTGGATATTTTGTAATACTTATCAATGATATTATATCATGATTGTTTTGACTCAAATCATCATCCACCTTGTTTGGTTTGCATTGGTAGTAATGTATTTTGAAATTAAAATCCATTATCAACACTAACCATATTCTCTATCAAATATTCATCTCATTCATTGTGAATATATATTCCATACATTTATGATGAGTATATATATCAATATTATCCTAATAAAGATAACACATCCATATCATTAATGAAAAAATTACCTCTACTTACACCAAATCATGAGTGGGAAATTTTTTCTAATGATACATCAAATATTGTGTGCCATAGGCTATAACCATATTATTTTTCAAAAGAACACATCTGAATCCCTTATTGGATGCTTAACTAAAAATTATAAACCATTATCCACTATAGGGTAATGTTAGTACATGTACACTGACCAACATTCTATTGAATTCCTTGAAAATTTCCACACATTCATTAGTCCATAGGATATTAACACCCTTCTGAGTTAATATGGTCATATTATTAGATAGTTGTGAGATATTATACTCAATCCATCTTTAATATCTATGAAAACCAAGAAATATATGGACCTCAGTCATTGTGGTTGGTCATGTATAGCTTTAAATACCCCCCATAATTGATGGATCTAATGCTATTCAATCCCTTGAGATTATGTGTCACAAAAATGAAACCGTTTTGTAGCCAAAATTAACACTTTTTAAATTTTAAAAATAACCTATCCTTCTGTTGGGTCATTAGTAAAATTCTCAAGTGAACATCATTCTCTTCCTTTCACATTGAATAGATAGGAATATTGTAAAGACCTGGAATTTCCATGTAATTTTTTCTAATTATATGGGAATTTTAGGAGTCCACGAAAATTGACAGCGTGTGATTTCGAGGGCTGGAATTTCCAGAATGAATTTCTGAACATTTTTCTGGGTATATTCAGTAAACGTGTGAGTAAGTTTTTGTAACTTTTGATCCGGTGCTCAGAATTGAAGTTGGAGGACACCATTGAACTCACAATGATGATGTTCTCTTATGGAGACTTTCACCTCGATGACCGTTGGATGAAGGTGAAAGTTAGTTTTTGTGTTAATCATGAAATAATAAAATAAAATAATTTATTTAACATTTTTATATGTTTAAACCTCCCATTTTGATGTTATAAATTTGGGGACCACCTGAAATAAAACATCCCACATTTATGTTATGGAGCTCAGGACCACGAAGCCTAAAACCCCCATTTTGAATTTTCCAGTGCTGTGGACCACCTGAATACTCTTAATTGGAGAAACCCCTTGATCTCACACATTAATTAAGAGTTAACCCATGGACTCCCTCCAACTTTAATGATGACAACACTTTTCATATAATTGGGACAATTAATTGAGCCAATTAATTATGCCAACGTGCGAAAATAAATATTCTACCCAATTTAAATTATATTGGCACCATTTTTCTATTTGGAGGATTTGGACGGAGTAGTATAAGGTAAGATATATGAGAATTTATCTCAAATGACGAACAAACTCCATCGATGAAAAATTATCTGACACACTGATGAACGAGCATGAGATCGGAGGCATGTGGCCGGCACAACGAACGTCGACATCTTAAAATTCTTTCTCGATCCAACCTAATATAACCTTAGAGGTAGGGTGGTTGTTTGAATTTTACCCCCTTACACATTCTTGACAATAATTCTAATATCCAGACTAGATTATAGCTGTTTACTACCGCTATAACACAGAGAGTACAGTCCAAACAAACATGGCCCGACCTCTATGTAATTCTTCTGATTAATTGTTGTGTTCTTCGCAATGGAGGAGGATGGAAACCAACACCGGTGGGTCATAAGAATAGTGGATGACCACACAGATGGCCACGATGAGTGCTTTGGTACAAACATGCCACCCGACAGATGAGAACCGCGGCTGGTGTCGTGGCAGCAATGGGAGGAGGGCCGACCGAGCCGGCCGCCGGCGAAGGCGCCGTGTGCGACCGCACCACTTGGAGAGGATGATGTCCATCTAGCCATTTGTGGCGGACTACCACACCGTGGCCCACATTGCAGCACGTGGCCCCCACGCCACCCCATGTCCCCCGCACTGCCCCACGGCCCCCCATGCTACAGCGCAACCCCACACCGCCTCGGAACCCCCACGCCGCCCCACGGCCCCCGCACCACCCCGCGTCCCCTTCGCAGCCCCACCACCAAGCTGGGCCTCCTAGCATGAGCTAGGATGACCCAATGGGCTTGGCCAGACATAGTGGGTCGGGTCGACCTAAACTAGGTCAGGTTAACCAGAACCGGGTCGTGTTAGCCTGTGTCGAACCAGACACGAACCAGCTTCAACTGATTTCCGTTTTTTTACTTAACTTTGGCACCAAGTGTCGGTTTGATGAACCGTTTTCTGAGATGGAAACCATGGAGCGAGAAGGTCCCTTAAGAATACCCCAATGGATATTTGGATAAATTTGTGGAATGGATGGGTTAGATCGAGCACACATCCAACTGGGCCCTCATGACAAAAGGGTAATAACTTACATACTATGAGTCCGTTTGGCGCACAGTCTTTGCATTGATACCCCTATGAAATGGAGGTGATTTTGGTTATTTATACGTGGGACTTCGTGGCAGTTGACGTACTGGTTAGTGGATTGAGGAGCGACCCCACCCCCCCCCCCCCCCCGGCGACGAGCATGCTTAGTGAGGGAACCCTATAGCTGGTTGTGGCGATGTACTAGGATACTGTTTGGGTCTGACGACGTACTGGAAATGTACTAAGATCTATTGTGGGTATAACGATGTAATGCCGATGTACTAGGATCCTGTGTGGGTTTGGTGATGTACTGGAAATGTACTAGGATCCTGTGTGGGTCTGACGATGTACTATTAATGTACTAAGATCCTCTGTGGGTATAATGATGTAATGGTGATGTACTAGGATCCTGTGTGGGTATAACGACGTACAAGAGATGTTATAGGATCATGTGCGGGTTTGAAGACATACTGGCGAGGTACTAGGATCCAGTGTGGGTCTGACGATGTACTGGTGATGTACATGGATCTTGTGTGGCGTCTAACGATGTACTGGGGATGTACTAAGATCATGTGTGGGTATGACGATGTACTCGCGATGTATTATGATCCATTGTGTGTCTGACGATGTACTGGAGATGTACTAGGATCCTTTGTGGGTTTGACGATGCACTAACAGTGTACTAGCATAATGTGTGGGTCTGACAATGTACTATGATCCACTGTGGGTCTAATGATGATTTATGATCCATTGTGGGTCTACCTCTTAACAGAGTAAGATGATTCAGTAGTTACATATAATCATCTCTACTGTTGTGCCTAAAATATTCCAAGTGTGATCTGAGTCCATACCTATGTGGTAATTTCATTTGTGGTAATACATTGGTGGAATTATTCTATGATGCGTACCTCTGAGGTATTTACCTTCGTGGTACTCCTTCCTTTATGGAACAGTTGAGCTTGGGATTCTGAGTTGGACTCTGTGTTTCCTCATGATTGAGATGGGCATACATGATAATTTAGGTATATGTTTGGGTATATAACTAAGTAGGGTTATCAGTTGATTTCATACCTTATGGTTTATCCTTTGTGGATTTTATGAGAACCTTAGGGTCTTAGGGTCCCTACAGAGAATCGTTATACTCACCACTACACGGGATTTTCCTGAACCTTGTTGTGTTTGGTGTAGAAGACAGACAACACTAACTGAGGACAAGGGTATCGAGACTGGAGGTAGCTCGATGGTGGACCTAGACAAGGCGTATCGCAGAATGGACCCTTTGAGAGTTGTACATATCCTTCAGATAGGATCATTGGTGGGTGTTCACAGGATCTGTTCAAGTTTAACTATACATTTTAGTTTTCCTGTACTTTTCTGTTCGGATGGTATTCTGGCCCCTTTTTTCATAATGTACTCACACATTTTATACTCAGTTTACTTGTGTTCGTATCTTATTTTGTGCTTGGTTTCTTGAGTTTACAGGATATAAAGGCAATGCCTTCCCGGTTTTAGGGAATACGCCTTTTAGTGCTAGTCACTAGCCCTTGGGCTTTAGAAGAAGGGCTTGGGGTAGTCACGACACATGCCATGGGGGACAGGTCATGAAAAATAAGTATCAAAGGATCTGGTTATACTATATGACATATGCCTCTAATCTCCTTAATGGAAAGAGTGTTATGTATAGTGGGTGTAGTTATCAGTTTGGGGTTCCAGTGTTGGTGCGGCTGCCAACTTATCCATACACCAGGACCCTGACTTCTTATGTTTGACTCAGTGCATGGAAACACTGATTTCATGTGTGTTTTGAAAAGTTTTCATTGTGATCACTTTGATTCAACTCCCCCATTATAACTTATAAACCGTTGTGCACCTGTTTCTATTTAGGATTCCTCCATGCAGATAGTTGGCTAGGGTTCCTGATATAGTATGCACGGATAGCCCACTGAGCGACAAGGCCTCGGTGAAGGGCCCTATTCTAGTAGAGGCGCCAGCAGAGGCACCCACGGTACCATTACCCGTTGGGCCACCGATTCCACCATCCCCAGTAGCAGAGGGTGCACACATCTGGAGCGTGTTGCACGAGTTCTAGCGCCAGAGGCCACACAGGTTCTGCAGAGAGTTTAACCCACTAGCAGATGAGGATTGGCTGGGGGCCGTAGTGAGAGTCTTCCAATTGGTAGGGACACCAGCTGATCTCATGGAGATCCTTCCCTCTATCCTTCTACAGGAAGAAGAAGGAAGTTGGTGGAGCTTGATGCTTCAGGTTTACGATAAGGTGACGCTTCTCTGGGAAGACATCGCGAGCCTGTTTCGGGTAGTGTTTGTCTCATCGACTCTTCTCGCAGTGTACATATAGGATCTTCTTCATCTATAGTAGGGTAGCATGATTGTGGCTCAGTACTCAATGATTTTCACCTACCTCACACACTACTCCACTGATATGGAATGAGACCCGTTCTTTAGGGCCTGAAACATCGAGTAGGGAATCATGCAAGATATTAGGGATTCGATGATCTCACTCAGCATCTCGACACAGGTGGAGGTGTTAGTATGAGCCCCCTTATAGTAAATATTTCTTGCTGAGAAGTCATCAGCAATGAGACACACCACCAGTTGTCACGTAGCAGAGTCTTCTACCGCTAGTAGTAGAAAGATGTCACAGAGGTCCAAGAATACTAGGCACACCGGTGGACGACCGCATGATTTGGGCTCGGTTGTGCGGGGTACCAGAGACATAGCCAGTCATTCGATAACATGCAGTTTTTCACATGCAGCAGGTAGAATCACATGGCTCATGACTGTTCGACCCGCTATTCGGATGATCAATAGACAGCCGAGGGACTTCCCAGATGGAGATAGAGGTTCGAATGATGAGTTCTATAGGGAGTAGGTGGACGTGGAAGATGATATGGCCTTGCAGATAGATGTGGGCGACGATCCGAGATGTTACCTTCAGCACCACTAGGTGGTCCACCCCGACCATAGGGATCTAAAAGAAAGGGGTGAGTTCATCTTCAGACAGCTGATGCCAATGATCACGGCAATCCAGAGATGATATAAGGTACAATCTGTGTCTACACCACCTTAGCTGTAGCACTTATAGACACAGGTTCCGGCCATTCTTTTATTGCCACGACGCTCATTCAGAGCTCAGAGATTTTGATGGATCTGTTGGCTCGATCCTTACTGTGTGAAACTCCTACAAGAGAGGAATTGATTATTATGAAATGGTTTTGGCTATGGGAACATACTCTTGGAAGCGAGAGCTTCGACATGAATCTCTTAGTAGTGGTGTCGAGGCCTTACGACATCATCTTTGGTATGGACTAGTTACCTACAGTCCATGCTCAGATTGACTGTATTAGGCACAAATTGTCGTGTGTCTACACAGATGGGACCTAGTTTACATTCATCGATGATAAGGGGGCCTTTTCATCACATGATGGACTTTCCTGGAGGATAGTACAGTTGATCACTCAACATATGGCTTGCCTTTCCCTCATAGAGGATGATGTGGGGAGTCCAAGATATCCTGTAGTGGTGGACTAGTACATAGATGTCATCCCTGATGATGTTTCGGGTCTACTTCCTCATGGAGAGTTGGACTTTTAAATTGAATTTTACACTCGGATGACACCAATATCTACACTAGTATATCTGATGGCTCCTGCAGCGCTTCGTGAGCTTTGGGTATAGTAAGAGGACATATACGGGAAGTGATTCATTCGGCCCATTGTTTCTCCTTGGACAGCCCCGATTTTGTTCTCCAAGAAGGCGGATGGGAGCTAGAGACTTTATGTTGACTATTGGTGCCTGAACTAAGTGACCAATAAAAACAAGTACCCACTAATGAGAATTAACGACCTCTTTGATCAGTTCAAGGGTTCCCGGTGGTTCTCGAAGATAAACCCCAGATTAGGCTATCACTAGTATAGAGTGCGAGTTGAGGACATGTAGATGATGACTTTCAGATGTCGGTATGACCATTAAGTGTTCTTGTTTATGCCATTCGGCGTAACCAATGCTCCATAAGTGTTCATGGTACTCATGAACATGATCTTTTTGCCATACCTTGATCGTTTTGTGGTGTTCTTCATTGATGAAATTCTAATCTACACAGCTACCGAAGAGGAGCATGCCTATCATTTTAAGGTAGTACTGGACACACTCTGAGAGATCCACCTTTATGGTAAGCTCTTGATGATCCAATTATTTATATGAGAGGTTCAATTTTTGGGACTTGTCATTTTGGAAGTTGGAGTTGTGGTGGATACAATGAGGATTGACCTCGTACTTGCTTGGGAGACACCCAGGAGTGTGACGGAGGGATGAAGTTTCCTGGGTTTGGCACGATAGTATCGGCAATTTGTACCAGATTTCTCCAGAGCTTCATCAACATTATAAGTGTTGAAGGTAAAGGGGAAACCCTTCACCTGGTCAAAATATTCCATTAGAGTTTTCAGAAGCTGAGGAAAAGGCTGAGTAGTGCTCCTATCTTGAGGCTTCTAGAGGATGGTGTTGGGTACGTAGTCTACTGTGAAACATCAGGGACCGGACTCAGATGTGTCCTGATTCCGGAGTGAGCCGTGATATCGAATGGTTCTTGAAATTAGATACAACATGAGGAGAACTACGCTACCCATGAAATAGAGTTAGAAATAGTGGTATTCACCTTGAAGAGGTTGAAAATTTACTTTATGTGTGAAAGTTTTACTGTCTACACGAATCACAAGAGGCTCAGCTATATCTTCTCTCAGAAGAAACTAAACCTAAGAAAGCGACATTGGATTGTGTTCCTCCAACATTTTGACTTCGAGATAGTCTATACTCCTGGAAAGGTGAATGTTGTAGTAGATTCACTTAGTAGGAGATCTGGTATACAACTGTTAGGTGACGCGACAGAGCAGCTGGCTTCTTTGCAGATATCCTTTATGGATCAGGATGGAGAAGCTTTCCATTAATCTCATACAGTCACTCCCCCACTTCTTCAGTGAGTCCAGGAGGCGCAGCGTGGGAACACTAACTGCGAGGATTGACGTGCTTAGATATCCATAGTACATGATCCTGATGAATTTATTTAATGTGGGGAGCACATCATCCTTTTAATAGGATGTATCATGGTACCAATTTCACTTAGAGAGGAAGTGTTGAGGGAGTTCTACACTTGCCCACTAGCGGTACATCCACGAGTGGCGAAGATATGCCAGGATCTCCAACGACATCACAGATGTCCTGGAATGAAGAATGCAGTAGCAGAGTTAGTCTCTCGGTGCCTCACTTGTCAGCAACTGAAGGCTGAGCATCAGGTACTAAAAGGATTGGTTTAGCATTTAAAGGTATAATAGTGGAAGTTGGATGGGATATCCATGGTCTTCGTGAACGCACAACCACATATATCCAGAGGCCATGATTCTATCTGGGTGATCGTTGACCGACTCACCATGTCTGCCCACTTTCTACTAATCATAGTGCAGGGTTCAGTAGAGAGATTGCGATGCCTCTATGTGCAGGAGATTTTGTGGCTACATCGAGTGTCCATATCGATTGTCTCTATTCATGATGCATGTTTTACTTCCTGTACATGGAAGGGGTTGTAGGAGGCTTTCAGGATGCAGCTTCATTTCAGCACCGCCTTCCATCCTCAAAAAGATGGCTAGATGAAGCAGACCATTTAGACCCTCGAAGACATGACGCGTTCTTGTGTCCTTGACTTCAGTCGCATCTTGGAGGATCACTTTCCTTTGGTGGAGTTTTCATAAAACAATATCTATCATTCCACTACTAGGATGACACCTTTTGAGGTGTTGTACTGGCATCCTGGAAGATCACAGTTGTGTTGGACTAACCGAGGGGAGTCAGCACTCGTGGGACCAGAGATGGTACGAGTTACCACAGAGAAGGTGCGGATCATCTTAGAGTGGATGAAGACTGCATAGAGAAGGAAAAAGACTTATGCTTATAGGATACATAGACCTTTGGAGTCCGATGATGGTGACTACATATTTCTACAGGTCTCATCTCGATATGGTTTGCAGAGATTTTTTATGGGTGGAAATTTATCTCCGAGGTTCATTGGACCATTTCAGGTCCCCATAATAGTTGATGAGGTGGATTACCACATATCTCTTCTACCTCAGTTGCACTGGGCACACGACGTCTTCCACATATCCTATATGAGGAGATATGTGCATAACCCTTCTCACATAACTGACCACGACGAGCCGGACATTGATAATGGGGAAAAGTTTATGGAGGCTCTAGTATATATTGAAGAGCGACAGGAGTAGGTCCTTCATGGGTGGTCGATACCTCTTATTCACATTTTCTGGAAGCACAAGAACCTCTAGGAGAGCACATGGGAGAGGGAGGCTCAGATTCGTGATCATTACCCCCACTTGTTTTCCTAGTTTTGATTTAGGGTTTTTAGGGATTAAAATCCCTAATTTAAGTGAATTTAAAGACTTAGAATTTCCATATAATTTTTTTAAATTTTATGGGAATTTTATGAGTCCTCAAAAATTGATGGCGCGTGATTCCAAGGCCTAGTGTGCCCGAAAGGAAATTCTGAACTTTTTTCAGGTACATTCACTAAAATTTTGAGCGGGTTTTGTTAACTTTTGAACCAGTGTTTGGAATTGAATTCTGAGGGCACCATTGAACGCATAGAACCAATATTCAAATAAGGGTATATTCACCTCAACAATAGTTAGTTGAGGGTGAATGTTAGTTTTTGTGTTTTTCGTGAGAAAATAAAATTAAATAAAAATGCTTAACATTTTTATTTTTTGATACCTCCAATGTGGATGTTAAAAAGGTGGGAACCACCGGAACTATAACCCCCCACACGTATGTTATGGAGGTGGTGACCACCGAGCCAAAATCCCCCATTTTTAATTTCTAGTGGTGGGGACCACCGGGACCCAATTAATGGGAGAAACCCCTTGAACTCCCTCATTAATGAAGAGTTATCCCATGGGAACCCTCCAACTATAATTTTTCAAACACTTTTTATTTAATTCAGTCAATTTATTGAGCAAATTATTTATTCCAACATGCCAAAATAATTAATCTAACCAATTTAAATTATATTGGAACTTCATTCCATTGGGAGGATTTTGTTGGTGAAGGAGAAGGGGAGAGCTTGGAGAACATCTCTCCAACGAAGAAAAAACTCCATTGAAGAAAGATTATACAATGAATCAATGAATGAGACTGGGATCAATGGAATGTGGCAGGTGTGATTAATTTCGACATCTACGGATTCTTTCATTACCCATCATCAATGAACATTAAAAGTTGGGTGGTTGGTTGAATTTACCCCTTTCCCATTTTTGAAATTTTTTCAGAAATCGAGAATAAATTATAGTCGCGTGCTACCGCTCTAACGCAGAGACTGCAGGCCAAACAAACATGGCCCAACCTCTCTGCAATTCTTGTGAATTTTTTTTTGTTTTTCACGATGGTGGAGGACAGCAACCAACACAGGTGGGGCAGGAGAATGGCAGTCGACACCATGGCCGACCGCGCCGAACGCATCGACGCAACCACAAATCCTAATGGAAGAGAAACATGACTTCCACCGCAAAAACAAAGGGAGGACTACCAGCTGAGCCATATTCCAATGAAGGCACGACACCGGAGAGCGCCGCACAGAGAAAATGGTCGGCCAACTGGAAAACAATGGCGGACCACTACGTTGTGGCCCTCGGGTCGCCCCACTACCCATGCACCGCCCCGCGGCCCTCGCGCTGCCCCGCTGCCCCAGCACCGCCACACGGCGGACCGGGGAACCGTGGCCCACGTGCTGCCCCGCGGCCCCTGGATGGCCCCACCGCCCCCGCGCCACCCTGTGGCCCCTGTACTACCCCGCCGCTTCACGGCCCCATGACTGCCCCGCCGTACCGAGGCCCTCACGCCGCCCCTACGGCACTCGCGCCGCACCGTAACTGCCCCTGCCGCTAGGGCGGGTCACCCAGAACAGGTCAGGTCACCTAGCACAGGTCGGGCTAGACCCAGTGGGCTGGTTCGACCCAAACCAGGTCGGGTCGGCCTAGGCCGGGTCAGGTCAGGGTGGACTGGACCCGGACCAGCTTCCACCCATTTCGTCTCTTTTGTCCATATCATTGGCACCGAGTGTCCATTTGACAAACTGTCTTTGGTGCTACAAACCATGGTGCGGTATGGTACTTTTGGTATACCCCACTAGTGATTTGGATAATGATGGGGAATGGGTGGGTTGGATTGAGCAAAAATCCAACTATGCCCTCAGGACTAAAAGATTAATAACATACAGATCAGGCGTCTGTTTGATGCACCATCTGATGTGTTGAAACCTCTATGACGTGGCGGTAATTTAGGATACTTATTCTTTGGTCTTCGTGGCAGTTGAAGTATCAACCAGTGGATTCAGTTGAGGACCCTCCCAGAGAGTGGCATTTTTAGTGTGGGAACACTATAGCTGGCTGTGGTGATGTACTTGGATCCTGTGTGGATATGACGACGTACTCGTGATGTACTAGGATCTTATGTGGGTCTAAAGACATACAGGTGCTGTAATAGGATCATGTGCAGTTATAACGATGTATTGGATATGTAATAGGATCTTGTGTGGGTCTTACGACATAGTGGCAATGTACGAGGATCATGTGTGGGTGTGACGACGTACTGTTGATGTACTAGGATCTTGTGTGGGTCGGATGATGTACCGGAGATGTACTAGGATCCTATGTGGGCCTGACGATGTACTGGCGATGTACATGGATCCAGTGTGGGTCAGACGACGTACTGACAATGTACTAGGATCTTGTGTGGGTCTAACGATGTTCTTGGACCATGTGTGGGTCTAACAATGTACTAGGATCCTATGTGGGTCTAACGATGTACTAAGATCCTCTATCGGTCTAATGATGATTTAGGATCCTTTGTGTCTCTATCTCTTAATAGAGTAAGATGATTCAGTAGTTACATCTAATAATATGTACTACTATTCCTAAGATATAACTGGTGCGAGCTGAGTTTATACCTCTGTGGTACATTCCTTTTTTGTAAAAACATGGTGGTATTCTTCTATGTGGGATAAATGTGTGGTACATACCTTCGTGGTGCTCCTTCCTTTGTGGAATAGTTGATCATAGGATTTTGAGTTGGACTCTATGTTTTCTCCAGATTGAGATGGGCATACTTGAGAACATAGGTATATGTATGGGCATATAACTAAGTAGGGTTGTCAGTTGATTTCAGGCCTTGTGGTTTATCCTTTGTAAATTTTTTGAGACCTTGAAGGTCTCGGGGTCCCTAATAAGTATCGTTATACTCACCCCTGCACAGGCTATGCTTAAACAATGTTGTGTTGTGTGCAGATGACGGACATCGCTGATTGAGGATGAGGGTACCAAGACTGGAGGTAGCTCAAAGGTTGACCTAGATGAGGCGTATCGCAAAGAAGACTGTTTAAGAGTCGTACATACCCTTCATGTAGTATCATTGGAATGTGTTCACTGGAGTTGTTCCAGTTTACTTGTACTTTTATTTTTTCCAGTATTTTCCAGTTGGGCTTGTATTCATGGCCCTTTTTTCTTACTGTACACACACTTTTACTATAATGTTTACTTGTTTTCATATCATGTAATGATCTTGATTGAGTGAGTTTACAGGATATAAAGGCAATTCCTTACCTGTTTTATGGGATATGCATTTGGTTTCTAGTCTCCAGCCCCTGGCCTATCGAAGGCGGGCTTGGGGTTTTCACAGCACATGCCTCGGGGGTCGGGTCATGACAAATATCATCTATATAGACTACCAAAAACTGGTTGATGTAATCTATAAATAATCTATTCATTAAATACATGATGATAATAGGGGAATTGGTAAGACCAAAAGGCATATCTATATATTCATAGCGGCCATACCTAGTACAGAATTTCATCATGTGTATATCATCCTTATTGACCCATAATTGATGATATCCAGAATGGAGGTCAATCGTGGAAATTTATTGAGCCCCATGTTGTTCATAAAACAATACATCAATACGAGTAATATGATACTTGTTATTCATTGTGATCTTGTGGAAATCTTGGTAATCTATTTAGAGTCACATGGATCTATCTATTTTTTTAACAAGAAGAATTGGTACACTGCAAGGTGACACACTTGGATGAATTAATCTCTTATCATGATTTTCATGGAGTTTCTTCTTCAATTCATGTAACTCGATTAGGTCCATTATATAACAAGTCATTGAAATTGGTATGGAACCAGTTATAAGTTCTATAAAGAACTCAACTTCACATTTTGTTGGATGTATAGGAAACTCTTCTAGAAAGACATCCTTGAAGTCCCAAAAAATAGTCATGTCATCATGGTTGATATTATCCCCAACCATTTGTTATAAAAAACCATTGTAATGAGAATTAAGACCCATACACTAGATGTAATAACAAATTGATGTTCAAACTTATCGCCACATTGATGGATGATCATATGAGGATTTGAAATATTGACCGAAACTTCCATTCCTTAACTATTGATGTGGGATTTATGAAGACAAGGACAATATGTGCCTAGGATGACATCAATTTAGACCAATGGAATAATTAAAATCATTATAGGAAGCATATTCCCACAATATTCAATCAGAGAGGAATCATATACTCCATTTGCAATCATCGTACCATTAGGGGATTTCCCTGCTAATTCCATCTATAATTGTTTTGGAGTAATCTTAACGCTCTTACGAAATTATTTATATATAAATAGTGGGTTGATTCACAATTGAATATGACATTATCAATTCTATAGTGGATGGTATGTGTACCCTTTATCAGGTTGTTTTCATTCCCCTCATCAGATATAAATATTTCATGAGATTTCCCCTTGTCCCTAAGCTTAATAGCTTGTTGACGTCAATCATCATCACAAAAACCTGTGTTTGGGTGCTACATAGAATAATTCCAATTATCCTTACACTTGGAGCACTGTATCATGGATGGTGCATTCTTTTTGGATATTTCTCCATTTGTGTTCTGAACAAAATTAATCCCATCACCTCAGTAGTTAATTGCCTGATGGACTTCCTTTCCCCATAGAATCAATTTATTAGACCCCTTATGTAAATTTACTAAATGGTTCCTCTTACACATAAAACATAAATGAATGTTTATCATCTGTTCTCCATGGTTTTTATAGTTTCATTTATACACGATATTTATCTTCTTGTCAGATCCAGGATCTTGATATGTTACTTCTACCTCCATTTCAAAATTGATTTCACAACACAAAATCTCTTTTTACATACTAAAGTATCTTATTTCCAACACCCTTTTGAGACATGTCATTATTACACCAAAGAACCTATCAACTTTTCAATCGAGTTGGAAGATAATTCCTGTAGTGAACGTCAAATGTGTCATGAAATTAGCTTCATAGGTACCAACCACCTCATCATCCCTTTTCTTCAAATCAAGGAACTCTTTATACATCTTGGTATAAAGATTTCCTGGAATGTACTTATTGAAAAATAATCTCTTAAACTCTTTCCACACCATGGATTTAATCTCATCGTGATCCCTCATAATCTTGATTAGAGTCCACCACAAATCAGCATCACCTTCTATCCGATAAAGAGACAGAATGACATTCTCATGATCCAAACACTAAATAACAAATAATATCCTTTCAGTGGAACTAATACATTGTTAAAAAAATTGTATCAAGAGACCCTATGAAATAAAGTGGATGTTTCCTCCTGAAAGACTCAACAGAATTTTGTTCCCTCCTTTTCCCCTTTTGAGGTCCACCATGACTAATAGCTTGAGAATTTGGTGTGACCATAGAAATGTGTTTTTTCATTCTATCTCCAATAGAATCTGTTGTTCTAGAGTACAATCATTTCATTTTCCATCACAATCTCCATCAACATGGTTCCTTTGGGTTCAATCCATTGACTATCACACAAATCATACATTAAGAAATTGTTATCAAAAAGAAAACCACATGATCATAAAAAATTAAAATAGGTTGTCTATTATATGAAATCATACATAATCTATGACACATTGGTTTATCCTAGGTCATTAATAGCCAACATATATTTTTTCTTCATAATGGTTCATGAAGAGTTTGTTAATTCCCAAATCATATCCCAAAGGAGTGTTAGACTCGGTGTGAAACAAGGTCCCTTTTCATGTTCCAAATTACCCTGAGTCAAGACTAGAATATATTGATGAATTTGTTAACTCTATGTGCCTCTATACCAGAGCCACATCCATTGGTATTATCTAAACAAGGATGTATTTCTAGGAAACCACTAACTCTATCCTTCACCAGATTTCCAAGAAACTTTCCTATACTTTTATGTATCGTTATATTACTCATTTAGACTTGTCCTTTGGGTTCTCAAAAAGGTTATCTCACCCAAGATTCCAAATTTTAACTAAAACATTTCTCTGATACCAAATATAGTGACCCGAAATTTTCATTAATTTACATTACATAACATTTTGTGGAATACTTAAAAATTGAACAAACAGACTCCCGTAGACTGTAGTTAGTGTTGTCCTACTAAAAACATGGAAACATGAATAATAATACAGTTGTGAGCTACATTATCTCCCAGTAGGATATTTATGACGACCACACCTCTAAAACACATCAATCTTAATAAATATCTTCATAACCTGGGGAAGGAAACATAAAAAGCAGTGATCTAAATTTCTTAGTAGTGGTAAACCGGGAGACATGTAAGAATTAATATGAGTATAATGATATGAGAATGTGATCACAGAAATATATGATCATACCCAACATATCAAAGATCACATACACGAATCATGGAATAATACTTTGCAGTTTATAAGACATGAATAATAAGGAAGTAAATGAAACAATCAATGAAAAAATAACATAAAAGTAAGACATGGAGTTGTGGGAAACACAGAAGAATAAAATTATTTCAATAGTATCCAAGGAAATGCTACTGATAAAATCATAGTATTTTTGTTTCACTCCCCATACCATCATAGTATTCATGGTTTTCTCCCATGGACATCATTGTAGAATGATTTCACTCCTCATACCATCTTAGTTGTCGTGGTTCAATATCATGGCCATCATAGTATTCAAGGGTCACTCCCAAGACCATAATAGTTTATCTCATGAAATATAAAACTATACCCAATTCATTAGAGGGAGATATTGGTCCCCCCCCCAATCACATAATGAAATCATATATACATATGACCCAAGATCATAAATAAACATATAATAACCAATAAAATTTAATGGGTTTCATAAAAATGTAAGAATACCATAACCTATGTAAATGTATAGGTTCATTATCATTTCATGATAAAAATATCTTGTGAAAAGAAGTGGTTTTCAAAACCACATAGCCCAAGAAATGGAAACATGTTTCATAAGATCAGGTCATCAAAACAAATTCAACGAAATAATATGAATGGAAACATTTAATAAATTCCCCCATAATGGAATAAATAAGAAATATAAATTATCGTAGATGGGAAATAATTTTGAATGATCTTTTGAAAACATGTTTGGTTTTTTTTATAACATTTTTTAAAAAAGTTTTTTTGAATACAGTAGATTTCTGATTGAAGAGATATAGTGTCAGATTTTAATAAAAAGATTATCCTATGTTCCAAAGAGTTGAAAAATGGAAAAAAAATTGTAGATATATTGAATAAATTTAGGATATGGAAAACTCATAAATATTAATGAGATATGGATCATAATATTTCTTCATTGTAAGCTTAAACATAATCAATCCCGAAAATCAATGAGATTATCTTAATAAACTCTTATAACTTAGTAACATGGGATCATAATATCCATCTATGAAAATAAAATTATATAAACCTTAACATAAAGTGAAAAAAAATTATATTAATTATATAACATGAATAATGTAAGTACACACACCTCGATAAATTGTTTAGGATCATAACAAAACCAGAGTCTTAACGAAAAGAAAATTGATTCAAAACTATTTTACAGATTTGATAACATTTGAATATTAAACCCTACAATAAAAGGATCAAAGAATGGATATGTGAATAAAAATAAATATAATTTAATGATAGATATAATTAAATAATGGGATTTAAATACAACACACAAAATTATAGAGTGGATACCATAACTCTTGTGTCATAGAAATTAAAATTGAGTTAATTTCATGGTACCTTTTGTCATGACTCTCTCAATACTACTACAATATTCCAGTATAATAAATATCAATTTATTATATATATATTAAATAATAATATTATAATACATAATATCAAATATTTTTTTTATTATGACATTACATTATCCACTTGTTAACAATCTTATTTTAATGTTTCACGTTGGGTAAAATTCTCTTTGTTCATTTAATGTGTCTTAATTTGTCTTATCTTGGGTCCTTATAACTATATCCTGACTCCAGAATTTTAACCATGATAATAATATGAGGAATATAAATTATATATAAATATATATATTAAAATTATATATATAATATAGGAGTATGAAATGAAATACACTATTCATAGATATGGTTAGACATCTGTACGCATGACTGTTGTTCCCATCTTTATTGTTGTATGGAAAGAAAGTATGTAAATAAAATATTAATATATATATATGTGAATATATATTTATAATCATTATTTTATCATTAATATATCATATATGTCATATAATATCACTATACCCCCCTTAATACATTTGATGTCGTGTGTGAACTACTCACATCACATCGAGGGGGTGGTAGTCCACCCATCCTCAAATGAGATTATTGTGTTAACACCAAATGGAATGTAAACTTATGAATGATGAAAATGGAATATCAATCCTCTAAAAGATAATTAATACAATATATAAAATATATAAATAATGTTTCTATGAAAATTTCCACCATTATTGGTGTTAAATGAAAAATGAACAATCATTGTTTTATGAGGTAGTAATTCTCCATACATAGAAATAGTAAGTTTGATATCCCTTAGATGGAGGTGTGTGTATGTTGTGGTTGAAAATATTGCATAAAAAAATCCTTGAATATTGAGGATAATGGTTTTTTCACATTATAATAGAATAAAAATAGTCAAGGGAATGAAGAAGGAAAATAAAGGAAAGGAGCTTGAGAGAAGACGTTATCTCTTAATTAGGTAACTCTTTTTGGATTATGCAATAAGTCATCCCAGGGAATCCATATGACCAATTAAAGGCTTAAATGTATAAGGTATAATTTTTTGGAGGATTATTGGTCAGATATTATCCAAACATAATTTTTTTAGTGTAGTGAGGAATGTGTATATGTTGTGTCCTTTTATATGGATGGAAAATGACTCACTTGGAATTATTAGAAACAAGTTAGTTTTGAACATGTTCATATATAAAAGAAGACCTAAAAAACAAAAAAAATCAATAATGGATGGTTTATGGAAGATTTATGGACATCCAATGGCTTTCTAAGATGTTTATTGGTCATTTGGGCCCTTAATTTTAAGGAAAAGTCCTTAATTAAGCTTATTTTGGCATCAACAGTTGTGATTAATATTAATCCATTTTACTAATAATTTTAGTCAAAAATTAACATGGAATTATAAGGATCTAAATATTGGAATGAAAAAATGGTTTATATCGTATTTTTTAAATTTAATTCAATGATTTGGAAAATATAAGATTAGTGTTAATCCCTCGAACATGACAAAATTAAAGGGTTTTAAAGTATAAAAATATTCGAATGTTTGTTACAGTTTTATATTTATTTTAGAGTGAATTTGAATCTAATGAATTAAATTGTATTAATATATAAAAAATGTCCTATTATTACCCTAAAACATTTTTATACATTCAATTAGAAACAATAATTAATTATAAAAAATGTAGTTTTTAACAACAAAGCAGTATTTTTGACTATCCATCAAAAAATGATGTTTCTCCGAAATATCCAAAACATTCACCCAAGGATAATTTAGGCATTCTGAAATAAAAAATATATTTTATTTTATCATATTAAATTTCAAAATTTGTCTAAAATTACTTTCATTATTAGAAGAATTTCATTTTACAAATTAGTGTTTTTTAACATAGAAAGACTTTACCAAAAATTAGATATTTAATTTTCAATATGTTTTAATAATATATATCAAATGATGAAAATATTAATATTCATAAAACTATTTTAAAGGCATGTTTATAATTATATTCATTAAATTATAATAATATAAAATGATATTTAGTATAATCTCAGTGTTCTGTGTATTATACGCCAAGTCAGTGTTGCAAGTAATTTACTCTAATACAGTGTTGCATGTAACATGCGCCAAGTAGGTTTTGTGTGAAAAAAATAATCATTAAAATTGATTATTTCAATATATAAATGAAAATTTAAACTTTTTTAAAAAATTAGCTCCATAAAAACATAGGGTGTTACATCTATGTCCTTTATTTCCATAAATGATTTCATTTATGAATTTAAAATCCAAATATGATCTAGATCATTTATAAATCATATTTTCCATTACCACTTATCAAAAGTGTTTTTTATTATCCTTTTTAAGAATAGGGTTCTAAAAAGGTATTATTATAATATTAAATAAGATTTCCCTTTCACCATGGTAAACTTATCAATCATGACACATTTTATTTTGATAACATTTATGTGTTTTTCAAGGATCCATTATCATAATTTAATTTAAATTCATGTTTTGGAATGGTTTTTTGGTAACCTTATTGGAAAAGATTTATAAAATGTCTCATAGCATTATCTATTTAGAAATTGTTTTTATATATTTTTTTTCTAAAAATACCATTACAAGGGTTTTATTTCATCATTATGTCCAAAAAAATAAATATTTTTTTGTTATGTATCATGAATAACCCATTAATCCCTTTATAATATTTAATTTTAATTACATTAAACTCCTTGTATCAAAAATCTAATTCTTGATCCCATCATTTGTGATAGTGTCTGCAGTTATCATCTTATGAATGTATTTTTATTCTAATTTATCATCATTAGATTTTTTTATGTTTTACATTGGATATGAATTAATAATACCGTACAACTTATTTCACTAGGTAAATTATGATAATGTTATACTATTTATTTACATGGATAATTTTCAATTCAAATATGTTTATTAATCCAATATAATTTTTAATCTATTTTTAATGTGATATGGTTATGTATTTTATAGATTTAGTTAATTAATTATACATAATTAATTTATTGGTGGGTTATTGAGTAATATAGTCCCACGTTGAATCAATAGTATCAGGATAAATTGATAGGTCTCATGAGACAATATAGTTTGGTTATTTGGTGGTTTATATTATATTTACTAATATTTCCTTAATATGGGACCTTAAAGATGATATCATGATGTCCTGGAAATAAGGCCTAGAGGTAAATATCCTAATGTCCCGAAATATGGAATTGACAATAATATTAATATGTCCTTTATTTTACAATCCACCTCCATTAAATCATTTATTTATGTACATGTGATTAATTATGTTGTATGTCATCGATTGATTTATTTCAACCTCACATTATCAGTTATAGAGAATTATTTGAGTCTTTTTCATTCATATCGTATTTATTTATTCAATTATGTAATAGATTCTAATATTTTCTACCCATTATGAGCCTTTTAAATCAGCCACATTTTGTTCCCATTTCCCAAGAATTACAATGAAAAAGTATTATGTTTGAAATTCATAGTAGGATTTTATGTGTTGAAAACATTATGGGAGATATTGATGAAATATTGTTAAATATAAAAATTAGGTATTATGGGGGAAATTTCCATTAGATCAATGATATGGGATTTATTTTTTAAATTTTTTTATAACCCATGTAAAATAATAAATAAAATTTTTAGTGGTTTGTAAGTGACTCAATACATGTTGGTGACATTTTGATTATTCATGGTTATGTATTGTTTTCTTAAGTAAGTATAAAATCTGATATATATATATAAGTGGTGATATGTAATATATGATGTTATTAGAACATGGTTCTAGGATTGCTAATCAGGGGCATCATAGATTCCATTTATATATATATATTTAATATTAGTTATTAAAAATTTGGAAACCATTACATAAAATTAAATTTTCTTTAGATGATAAAATATATTTTAATATAAACATTTATAACTCATGAAATTGTTTACAAAGAGTATTTTTATTTTAAAAATGAATTCTACTCTTTTTTACATTCCTTGAAATAATAATTTTATGGTTATTAACTAATTTTATTTCATATATAAGAAATATTTTTTTATTAAATAATAAATTAAATATTAATTTAAATTCATTCTTTAATTATAATATATAACATTATAAAAACAATAATAGAATATTTTAAATAAATATAATATTTTTGTTTTAGAATTTGTTTTTACATAAATGTATTATTTTAATTTGTTTACTATCTATACAAAATTTCAGTATTCTTATTGGACATATGTATATCCAAAGACCATATTTTCAGTTATTATATTTCCAAAAAAAAGTATTTGTAATGGTTGGATTAACATCCTACATATATCCTCATTAAAATCATCAATTCATTCCATTATCACTTCAAAAATAACACCTCCAATTATATATTTTCGTTGGTTACTTAAATATTCATGATTTTATTTCAAATTATTAGTTTATTATATAATATTTGTGATTTTCATGGATGAATATGATCTATGAGATTCTAGTTATATATAATTTATGAATTTTTATTTCTATTCTCCTATTTTTTTATGAACATCTAATGGATATAGACTTACATTGTATGTATTAATACATTTTATGTAATTGTTTTGTCATGTTTAAGTATGAATAGATAAAGAGTGGTTATTTTCATTAATATATAGTATGAATTGTTTCAAACTCATGTTTTATTCCATGGAAATAATATATAAAAACCTAATAAAGAATAATAGTCATGTAGTCTAAAGAAGGAATACCTTTCCCAAATTTCTGGGTTTTACATTCTCTTCCTTAAATATATTGGATCAACTCAATTTTAATTTCAATTCACTAATGAAAATATATAACAGTATCTATAAAATAGGAAAAAATTATAACATAATTTCTAATTAGATATTGATAATAAATTTGAAGGGTAATACTAGGAAATTCATCTATATCATGTAATGAGATCATATAGATATTTTCAATCAACTAATTTTTTACCAAATATGAATGCATAGTAGTTCATAGGAACATAAATTCAAAAATTGATTTTCAAGATCAAGTTCTCAACCAGATAAGAAACACAATTTTTTATGATATGAATTCATAAACAAGATAATATGAAAAACCATAAGTTCCTTATCTTATAATAGCTTCATTTCAACCCACAATACTTTAGGTTTTACATATATTATACATAGTATTTGAATATTAAATTTAGTAACCTAACACTCTATATATTTCATCATTGAATTACATTTATGTCCTTTATAATGGCTGACATATATCATGTTAACCATAAAAATCATATCACATATGAGTGTCAATAGAGGTGTGCAGTTAGGCATACTTCATATACACTTGGAAAATATTGTGTATGTAAGAACCCATGTTTTTCCGGACATTCATTTTGAGTAGAAATTTGAATTTTTTGTGTTAGATTCTCGTGATGGGTAAAATGGTCATTTCCCATATCATCTAATCTCAGATAATTTTTTTGACCACTTCGTTGGTCTTGGAATAGGGTGTTTACCCTAGGACCTGTGTTTGGTGAAAATATGAGTTGTTCTAATTTTGGTGGAATATATAATATTGAATTTTATTAAATTAAATATTAAATTAATCATTTAGGTTCGTTTGGAAATAAATTTTAAATGGACTGTCTTATTTCGATTCCATCTTCACCATTGATTCTGGAATGGGGATTTTATCCTAGAGATGGCATAAACTCATTTTGGGAGTCGGTGCCGGCCTAGTCCCCTTTTTCATCCTTTTCATTTCTTCTTTTCTTTCCATTTCTCTCTATTCCTTCCTCCTACTCCTTATGTAGCCTTCATGTGTGATCCTCCTTGGCCGTGAACCATGAGTGATTTTGAAAATTGAGAAATCGAGAGAGACAGAAGGCAAGTGGGGTACCGATTCAATGCCCTCGATGCGATGAGTCAGCGTGCGACATTCGTGGACCATGAAATCAACCGAGGTTTCAGCTGTTTCCGCCCAAGGGTAGGTCCATTTACATTTTCAACATAGATCTCCTTTAAAATTTTGTTTTAAAAATTTTAAATCCTTATATTACATGCTTGTTTTCCCATGGGGCTCGTTCTGTTGTTTCGGGGGAGAAAACAGGGGAAACAAGCGTTTTTAGGGATTTCCTGTCGGAAAACCTAGTATTCACGGCCTGTGTTCTAGGGGAACACTCCGTTTGTTCTTTCGGTTTAGGGAAGATGAATTTTTTTAACTTCACACCGTGTACATTGAGTACACGTTGTGTAGTGGTGGCCGGGTGACAGACCGTGTGAAAACGAACACGGTTTTACTGGTTTTTTTTGAAATACACACCATGTACAGTAAAGTACATGTCATGTAGTGGTACATGGGCATGTTTTAGGTTGAAAAAGGACAGAGTGTAACTTATTATGAACATTACACATTGTGTACTACTACACAGGCAGGCCCAATGGGTTCTGGCCATGTACTCTGGCCATGTACTGCTTCTGTTTTGTAATTTGGGGATATCTTATGCTCTGTTAGTCAGAATTGGGCGTGTGAGTAGTCGATTCTGACCATTTTCCACTTAGATCGCGATGGTGGAATTACATTGACATTTAGAGGTCATAAAATGGGTTTTGGGGGTTTTTATCTAAATGTAGGGGTTCTTTCTCCAGTTACAGAGCCCAGTCGTCACCTGAGGGTGAGACAAGGAGAGGTTTCTTGGTTTGGTGTTCGGACCAACTAAGTCGAGACCTTTAATATGATATGAGTTGTGAGCTATCTCCTGTAAACTTTTCTTTAGAGGACTTTCCCCTTTTGAGAGGTGGCCTTCTGGCATGAGAGGTCGTATCACTAGATGCTTTTAAGGGTCCCTTGACGGATGCCTTGCTTGTGTGCTGAACTTGGGAGTCCTTATAGGAACTATCTCATGTTTTCTTTGATAAGACCCCTGTTATGTGTTGCGTCATTTGAACTTAATCTATAGATCCCATGTAGGATTACTCTTTTCTAAGGATCTCGAGTAGGATGACTCCTTGGTGTTTGACTTGTGGGACCCAGTAGATGCCCGTTGTTTGACCGACCTGAGTTGTTACGTTGGGATTGGGTAGAGAAGGTGTTCGGGTGTCATCTAGAACCTGTTCCAAACTAGTAATTCTATGGGTTTATGTTCTTAGTGCTGGGTTCGGCGTTCGTCCACCCTCAATTGTTTGTTTATATCTGACTTGGTTTTTTGATGTTATAGTTGTTACTAGAGGCACTTCTTGGTTGGTGGATGTTGGGCCTAACACGAGGCGTCTTCTTGTTTGTTGGGATGCCGACATTGCCTTGTGTGCCTGATTAGTATGTGTTCTAGTGTTTATTTCCAACTACTGTGTGTTTTTGTGTACCATTTTGCTAGGATCCCATGTTTGGGGTTTCGTATTGCTGAGGCCTTTTCTGAAAATATATTTATAATTTTATAGATAATCTAATGATTAGTTTAATCTTCTTTTTGGAATCACTGCTTGGATCCAGGACCACCCCAGGGGTGCGTTCCACTATTTAGTCGTTTGTCCACGATACCTGAGGGAATGCCATTTTAATAATGATTATTGAATTTCCTTGAGTGGAATTTTATTTAAATGCTTTTTGTATGTTTGGCTTAGCCCAGTTACTTGATTTCCTATGGAATGCCTAAGGGATATATTTTGTTTAGCCCGAGGGTAGTGTTTGTTAGCATGAGGGTAACGTTTCACATGCCCTATGGTAGTGCTTGTTCAGCCTAAGGGCAGTGTTGTTATCCTGAAGGCATTGTTTCTTATGCCTAAGGGTAGTAGCCTCTGTGCCAAGGGAAATATTCGGTATTCCTGAGGGAGAGATTCCATACGCCTGTGGGAACTATTCGTTATGCATGAGGGTAGTCACTTGAGGGTTTTGTTTCTATTTTCTTGAGGGCAAGGATTGACATGTCTGAGGATAGTGGTTACTTTGTATATTCACTGTGGTGATTTCTTCTGTTGAACCTGCCAAGATACATCACAGTCTTGGCATTGTTATTATCTTTGACTTGTTGATAGCCTGTTGTGGTTTCTGTTGTGGCTTTGGTATATGAGATGGTCGAATGAGTCCAAGTCTTGGAGAAACTCGGAATTTAATTACATTGAACTGGTTACTTGTTTTTAGTTAACTTGTTCAAAGATATATTTCTGGCATTTGCCGAAGCAGGTATATGTCGATGAAATTACGGACACAGAGATAGACTTAATGATACACGACTTGAGTGGCATGACATCCAGCTCATTTCCCTTGCACAAGATAACTAGGAGATCGGGATTAAGGTCCCAAGGATCGATAGTTGATGTGGTTTATTGTTATTTTAATCACCTAATCATGAATTTTCATATTTATGTATACGTGTATAAGTATGGGACTATACATGTGTATGTATATAGATATGGAAATCCATGGTGGAAAATTCCCAGTTGATAGGGATTACATACCTAGAGTTCGAATGTGGTTTCATGTTTGGTATACTCCCTTTGTTGTGTTCCAGCTAGGCTGAGCAAATTGTTGCTCAATACACTTTTAGTAGCACAATTATAGGTTTCTTATCGGGGTTCCCTACTGAGATTATTTATCACATCTGCATGTACAACTTGGTGTACAAGTAGACCTTATGTCTGCTTTTCAGGTAGATCACATGTTTCATGGTGGATATGGCTGAGGCCTAGTGTTGCCTGATCGAGCGGAGCTGATCAAGTTGTACTACTGTTTGGGCCGATGCAGTTCAATAGTGTCTGGTGATTGGGTACGTGGTTTGGCTCGGAGTTAGTATCAGAGCCCTATACATTTACTTTTAGTTTCTTGTGTACTTGTATCTGTGTGGTCGGCCTGGTGGTTGACCGGTGTTGTATTGTATTACATAGATGTTCGGGCATTTACAGATTTTTAATATTACAACTTGTTCTATTTCAGTTGTTTACTTCTTTCATACTCTGTTTACATTCCATTGTGTATGATACATAGTAATTTCCGATGTTTTCTTACTCTGGTATAATGGAATAGTCTCCCCACTACCACACCATAGTCCCTTGCGGCTTGTCGGAAGCCTCTGGCGTACGCGGAGGCGAGCTTGAGGCCTTGTGGAGAACCGGCTCGGAGAACCAGTTTAGTGGCTTCTGGGTCGGGACGTTACAAAGTCGTATCAGAGGAGTTTTCGTTCCTGGTCTTAAAGGAGTTTTCTTTCATTGTCTTTACTATTTGGAATATGGTAGGAAGGAGTATTAGGAATGTGTCAGAACTTATGATGGATATTAGGCTAGTGTGTTGAGAACACTTGTTCTGGTAAGAAGTCCTAGTTTCCAGGGTTTGGGATTGTTGTACTGATTTTGTGATGTTATAGTTGTATATGATTTTCTCCTTGTGTGACTCACATGTTGTTTTGTTTTTTGATTTATTATGGATCCCTGGCTCTGAGACATTGGTAAGATTCCCAGGATTGATTTTGACTCGTGGCTAGAAAAGGAAAGAGGCTTCTCATGCATCATACTAGGCACGTAGGATTCACATCATAAAGGCCTGCTAGTGTGTGTTTTTACTGAAGACTGCGACCTTTTGGACTACTTAAACATACTTTTCACTCTGATGGTAGGTTACATGGATCTACATCGAGGCGTTTTAGTTGAGTATGATGACTCAGTCCTATGAACTGGTGGTGTAGTGACCCCAGATGGCCTATGTGGCATGTGATGCCTTTCTATTCAACCCTTATTGGGTGTTGTTTCTAAGGTCCGCGGTTATCTAGTAGGATCGTAGTGAATGATGTCGATAGATACCAAGGCTTTTCTTGTGAAATGGACCTCCTTGTGGTATTACTGTATACATATACACGATGAGCATCAGTTCATATTCTCTTCTTCTTGGGTTGTGAACCTCAATGAGTAGTTCCTTCTGAGGATGCTCGAAGAGTATTAGAGCCCTTGTATTTTGTGTTTTGGTTTTGACTCTAAATCTTGTAGGTTGATGTCTATTTTTTTCTAGGGAAACCTCTATGAGGATGGTTAACCCGTGTTTGAATCTTGGTCGGGTTTTGGCAGGATGTTAGCGTAGCTCATAGGGAGTTCGACACTCCTTTAGTGAAATCTCAGTGTACTCCTATTAGAGATGATCATGCGCTATCTTGATTCGTCTTGAGTATGCTGAGAGAGATTTGACCTTACATCGAGCTCTTTTTCCTTTCTTATTGTTCTTCCTTGTGAGAATGTAACCTGTTGTGGTTGTGCTTTTGGAGTGGTTTAAGGAAATTCATATGGTGGAGAGTGCACCATTGGCCATTTGATGGTGGTTTTCCTGTTTCTGGTTAAACATCAGTGTTTTCTGTGAGCTTCTGAGCTTGGAGTTTTCTTTTTAAGACGACGATAAGGGTATTCTTTTGGTGGGGAGTACCCAATCGGTCGTAGTTCAATATATTTTGTGTAGAAGGATGTGGTTAATGCTATAAGTATGGTTGTTGGACAGACTCGATAGCTTGGTTGTGAAGATGCTCGGGTTATGATCATGGCTGCAGGTTCTTTCACTAGGCTTCTCGGGGACGAGAAGGTTTATGTTGTGGAGTTTGTAAGAACCCGTGTTTTTTCAGACAATTTTTTTGAGTAGAAATTTGAATTTCTGGTGTTGGATGCTCTTGAGTGCTAAAATGGTCATTTTACCCTACTAGCTGACCTCAGATAATTTTTCTCACCACTCCATTGGTCTTGGAATAGGGTGTTTACCCTAGGACAGGAGTTTGGTGGAAATATGAGTTGTTCGAATTTTGGCGAAATATATAATATATAATATTTTTAAATTATATATTAAATTATTCGTGTAGGTTCGTTTGGAAATAAATTTTAAAAGGAGCGTCATATTGCGATAATATCAACACTATTGAGTTTGGAAGGGTGTGTTTAGCTTAGAGAAGTCATAACCTCATGTTAAGTGCTGGGGCCGGCTCTGGCCCCATTTTCTTCCTTTTCATTTCTTATTTTCTTTCCTTTTCTCTCTCTTCGTTCCTCCTGCTTTCTCACACTCCATGTGTTCTCCTCTATGACCATGTCCCATGGGAGATTTTGGAGATCGAGAAATCAGGAGAGACAAAAGGCAAGAGGGGTACCGATTCAAAGCCCTCGAGACGCTGAGTCGTCGTGCGACATCCGTGGACCGTGAAATCAACCGATGCTTCGGCGGTTTCCGCCCAAATGTAGGGACATTTATATTTTCACCATAGATCCCCTTTAAAAAAGTTTTTTTTGTTTTTAAAGCATTATATTGCTTTCTTGTATGCCCATGAGGCTCAATCTGTTGTTTCGGGGGAGAAAACGGGTGAAACGAGCATTTTTAGGGATTTCCTGTCAGGAAACCCAGTATACACGGCGTGTGTTCCATGGGAACACAACATGTGTTCTTCCCGTTCGAATAAGATGAAGTTTTTTTATGTAAATTCCGTGTACTTTGAGTACACGTCGTTTAGTGGTGGTCGTGTGACCGACCGTGTGAAATCGAACATGGTTTTAGGGGTTTTTTTGAAGTACATGTTGTGTACAGTAAAGTACACTTCGTGTAGTGGTACATGGGAATGTGTTCAGTTGAAAACGGACATGGTGTAACTTTTTTTGAATATTACACACAGTGTACAGTAAATTACATGCCATGTACTATTACATAGGCAGGCGCAATGGGTTCGGGCCATGTACTCTGGCCATGTACTGCTTCAGTTTGGTAATTTTGGGATATCTTATGCTCTGGAAGTCAGAATTTGGCATGTGAGTAGTTGATTCTGAGCATGTTTCCATGTAGATCGCGATGGTGGAATAATGTTGAAATTTAGAGGTAATAAAAATGGGGTTTTATGGTTTTTATCTAAATGGAGGGGTTCTTTCTCCAATTATTGGGCGCAGTCATCACCTGAGGGTGAGACATAGCGAGGTTGCTAGGTTGGGTGTCCGAACCAACTTAGTAGAGACCTTTAATATGAGATGAGATGTGAGATATCTCCCATAAACTATTCTTTAGAGGATGTTCCCCTTGGGAGACATTCCCTTCTGGCCTAAGAGGCCGTAAGACTAGATGCATCTAAGGGTCCCCTGAGGGATGCCTTGCTTGTGTGCTGAACTAGGGAGTCCGTGTAGGAACTCTCTCATGTTTTCTTTCAGAGGACCCCTGTTATGGGATGCATCATTTGTTATTCATCCGAGGATCCCATGTAGGGTTCCACTTTTCTAAGGATCCCAAGAAGGATGACTCCTTGGTGTTTGACTTGTGGGACCCGGCGGGTTCCTGTTGTTTGACCGCCCAGAGTTGTTACGTCGGGTTTGGCTAGAGAAAGTGTTTGGGTTTCATCTGGAACCTGTTCCAAAATAGTAATTATGTGGGGTTATGTTCCTAGTGTTGGGTTGGGTGTTCGGCCACCCTCACCTGTTTGTTTATATCTGACTTGGGTTGTTGATGTTGAGGTTCTTACCAGAGGCATTTCCTGGATGGTGGTTATTGGGCCTAACGCGAGGCATAATCTGGTTTGATGGGATGCCTACTTTTCCTTGTGTTCCTGATTAGTAGGTGTTCTGGTGTTTATTTCCAACAACTGTGTGATTTTGTGTACCATTGTGCTATGCGCCCATGTTTGGGGTGTCGTATGGCTGAGGCCTTTTCTGAAAATATATTTAGAATTGTATAGATAATCTAATTAAATGTTTAATCTGATGTTTAGGATCACTTCTTGGATCCAGGACCACCTCGGGGGTACGTTCCTCTATTTAGCCGTTTGGACAGGATACCCGTGGTTATGCCATTAAAATATTGATTATTGAATTTCCTTAAGAGGAATTTTATTTAAATTATTGTTTTTATGTTTGTATCAGTCCGGTTACTTGATTTTATATGGAATTCATGACGGATATATTTTGTTTAGCCTGATGGAACTATTTGTTAGTTTGAGGGGAACATTAATCTGGCCTAAGGCCAGTGCTTGTTTAGCCTGAGGGCTGTGTTGTTAGCCTGAGGGCGACGTTTCTTATTCCTGAGTGTAGTAGATTTCATTCCTGAGGGAAATATTCGGTATTCCTGAGGGTGATATTCCATACACCTGAGGGAACTATTCGTTATACATAATGGTAGACACCGACGAGTTTTGTTTCTATTTCCCTGAGGGAAAGGATTCACATGTCTAAGGACAGTGGTTACATTTTATATTCCTTGTGGTGATTTCTTCTGTTGAACCTACCAAGATACATCACAGGCTTGTAATTGTTATTATCATTGACTTGTTGATATCCTGTTGGTGTCTTTGGCATAGGATATGGTCGGTCGAGGCTGAGTCTCAGAGAAACTCATAATTGAATTATATTGAACTGGTTACTTGTTTTTGGTTAACTTGTTCAGAGAAATATTTCCAGCATTGGATGAAGAAGGTATATGTCGATGGGATTTCGAACCCAAAGATCGACTTAATGTTACACGGCTTGAGTGACACGACATCCAAATTAATCCCCTTGCACATGATGTCCAGGAGATCGGGCTTATGGTCCCAAGGATAAACTGTTGATGTGGTTTCTTATAATTTGAATCACCTAATCATGAATATTCATATTTATGTATATTTTTATAGGTATGGGATTATACATGGGTACGTATATAGATATGGACATCCATGGTGGCACTTTACTATTTGACATGGATTACATACCCAGAGTTCAACTGTGGTGTAACGTTTGGTTTACTCCCTTTGTTGTGTTCCAGATAGGCTAACCATGTTGTTGTTTCATACACTTTTAGATGCATAGTTATTGGTTTCTTGTTGGGGTTCCCTACTGATATTATTTCTCACCCCTCCACGTACACCTTGGTGTACGTGTAGACCTTATGTCTGCTTTTAAGGTTGAGCATGAGTTGCATGTTGGAAAGGACTGAGGCCTAGTGTTTCATGATCGAGCGGAGCTGCTCGATTGGTACTACTGATCGGGCTACTGTAGTTCGACAATGTCTGGAGATTTAGTATGTTGTTTGGATCATAGATAGTAGCAGAGCCTAGTAATCTTAATTTTAGTTTCTTTTGTACTTGTATCTATATAGTTGGTCTGGTGGGTTACCAGTGTTGTATTGTATTACATAGCTATTCGGGAATTTACAGATTTTTACTATTAGAGCTTGTTCTATTTCAGTTGTTAAATTCTTCCCCACTCTGTTTACTATCCGCTATGTATGATACTTAGTTATTTCCACTATTTTCATACTCTGGTATGAGGGCATAGTCTCCCCACTATTACACCCTGGGCCTTCGCTGCTAGTCATCAGCCTCTGGCGTACGGGGAGGCGCGCTTGAGGCCTTGTGGCGAACCAGATCGTAGGACCAGTCTAGTGGCATCCGGGTAGGGATGTTACAGTGTAGTTACCCATGTCTCTTATGTGGAGATGGATACATATAGATTTTTTAAAATTTTAATTTTGTGTCAATAATTACATATTTATTTTTCCACAAGTTAGTAGTGTTGAAATGTTAATAGGTATTTTTTGTGTAATTGAAATTTCTGGATATGATTTTGTATAGAATTATTCCCAAGTTTATAGTGTGGAAATGATTGTAGATATCTATGATAACATGTTTTTTGGATGATTTTATATAATATATTTCAAATTATTTTTAATATAAATGATTAAGGATTTCTAAGATCACATTTTTAATTTGTTGAAATGTCTTTGATAGATTTATTTGCATTTTTATTATGTGTGAATGATTTTTGATAACATTTTTCACATATATATTATGTGGAAACGTTTGAAGTTATCATTTTACAAATGGTTTTTGGATGGAAATGATTTACGATATCATTGTTCATGAGTTTGTTGTGCGAACATGATTTCATGTATTATTTTTAATAAGACTGGACATGGCCATCATTCTTCATATCCTTGCTCATAATGTTGTAATTTCTTATTGTAATTATTATTCCACAATTTATCATTATATTATGATGTTGTGATCTATGGATCATGTTTATTATCTCAGTTTTATCACAATATTAATCTCTAGTATATGTTTAATCATTTGAGATTATATTTAAAATATTTATTGTTCCTTGTCCTTTTTAACCATATATTTATCCCTTTTTCATGCTTTATATATACCTATTCTATTAAAACCTTATTTTTTCCATTATTTAGAATTTCAGATCACCCATTTATTATTTATTCCACTCTCCATGTATTAAATATGATTATAACATATGAGATATCTATAAGTGTATCTAGTAAGATTTGATTAGAGGGAAATGATCAAAATAGTATTATATATATATAATATACACAGACACTAAAACATTGAGTTTTGGGATTGTGCTATTATTATGAGACATGGTATATAAATTATTGAAATTTATATAAATTTCTATTATGTCATGTCACTTTGTATAAAATCCATTTGATAAGTGTAAGGAGTTTTTATCCCCAGATCTGGGAGTGTGGGTTTGAGGTACCTTAATTTAATTTTATAGGGAGAGTGATTATGTATATGGAAGAATGATATATTATTTGCGGATGATTAAATGATAATTAAAAATGAAAAACTTTTTAATGATTAAATCCATCAAAGAATATATATTTTATGTTAAAATGTAATTCCTAAAAATAAATAGGAAAAAAAATTTAATATCATTACAGCTTATTAGAAAATAATATGATAATACCTTACTCAAATATATATAATGATAACTCAAGAAAATCAGATGAGTAAAAAATATTATATGGCTTTTGTAACATTTTAATCAAAATCCATTGACTAAGAAACCCTTTCATGGTTTTGGAAATCCATTTAGTACAATGGAATGGTATGATATAAAGACATATATGATCTATATAAAAATAAGGAAAAATAAAATATGTGTTTACTATGAAATATGTCCCAATAAACGAAAATCGAGATGAGAAAAACCCGTGTGGAATTTAAAACATCTGATTAAAAACTTTTTGGAAGAAAGAACGTGTAATGGAACTATAAATACCATGAATTAAATATGCCCTAATCATATAATATATCAGAGAGATAGTATACACAATATATAAAATAAAATTGTTTCATAATATGATACATGTCTTGAGAAGGGAAGATGAGACAATAACCTCTTACATTAACTCTAGACTTCCACATAATAACTTTAACAACATTGAGTATTTGTGTCATATATTAAAGGATTTATTGGATATAGATGAATTATTATATCACCATATGACCATATGATTATGAATATTTAATATGACTCTAGGATATATAAAATAGTAAATAATTCATGATTAATTATAATGATAAAATTGGTTTATAATCAGGGGATGTGATGTCCATTTATTAGTAAAAAGGGAGACGGTTCCTTCTTTTTGAATTGTAGCTGAGGGGTAAGAATGAGAATATGTGATATTTATGTGATGAAATGTTAGTGAGATAATTAGGTAGGATTTTAAAACCTAGAAATGTTCTTCTATAAATAGTTTTGGTTAGGTATTTATTTATAAAAATCAATCTTCTTTATTTTATTCTATTATACTAACAATAAACTGGATTAAAAATTAGCCAGGGTAATAATTTTTTCACAATAATATAATATGAACCTAATTAAAAAAAATTACATTATAAATTTAAATTAATAATTCATTTAATCCTTTTAAATATCAAAATATAAGAATGAAATATTTTAAATTAAAAAATATAATATATAGATAAATTATTTTTAAAGACACATGTATTTCTAACATATTAACTGATCATAGTCTAATTTAATATCAATGACTAATTTAACGATTTTCAATATATATTTATGTTTATGAAAATTAAATTAGATTCAATATTTAATAAATTTAATCTTTATTAACATATATAATAATTAAACAAAAATAAATAAAAATTCATTTAAAATATCCCTTTTAATATTACCATAGTAATTAATGTTACCTAAACATTTATTTTGATCATTAAAATTAAAAACTTCCCCAATATCGATTTTCATTATTATTACTTTAAATATGAAAATAATTATATCAAATTCAATATCTTGATGTGATAAATATTAATTTTAACATATGCCTGCATATTTCATAATAATAATTTTGGGGAAAATGTCGTATAAGTATGAAATGAATTTATTAGGTATGTGTTAAAATAAATTAATATCTTTTAACTTATATTTTATTATATATTATCAAAAAAATAATTAAAATAATTATTTTCCACAAAATATGAAAACTCATAGTGTATAAGAAGATAAAATTTAATGGAATATATTTTTATGTATAAAATAATTTTATTAGTTATTTATCTAAACAAGTATTGTTTTATTAAATAAATACTATTAAAATTTACCGTTATTTTTCATTTAACATATATTTCATAATGTAGATACTTGTATTTAAACCGATCAACATAATTTCAGAATTAACTTTCTTATATTTACAATGTATATTATTTTCTTAATAAAATATTTCATTGTTCATTTTAGTTCAGTGCTGAATTTCAAGAAAGATAATTGAAATAGTATATATCATAACCATTTTGGTATGGATGGTAATTGGATCATGAAAATGATATTCTGAAGGGTATTTCTCTAAAAACTCCTAGTACTTATCGATAGATATGGAGGTATATTTAGAAAAAATAGGTGAAAATTTCAATATATGCCTCTTATAAAAGAAAAAATGTGTTTTATAATCTTACCAATGATAGTGTGTTTGAAATTATATATTTATTTTTCATAATTCTATGAAAACCCTTCCACGATTTAATTTTTGAGTGGTAATTAAAATTTCCAGGAAATAAATCAGATAGGGGGTTATTTAACACCCAAATATTATACTATAAATTTACCTTTAATCATATAATGTGATAATTAATTTCTTCACAGTCAACCTCAAACCAAAAAGAACCATGATTCATTTTATTAATATATATTTAAATTAAGTATTAAAAATGTAGTCCATAGGTTTGTAGATATATATAGTGTAACCATATATTGAAATATATTTTAAATGAAAATGAAGTCTATTTTTAATGATAATGGATTGAAAAAATTTAATTAGTGTATCTATAAATAATTTTAATATCATTTTACGAATGAATATAAATTTCAATAGAAATTTGTTTTTTTTCAATTCATTTAAATACATTTTTCTTTAATATTGATATTAATTAATTGTTTTGATAATATATTGAAGAAAATTGATATCAATCAAATATTTATTACATGAATGGTAATAAATTCATCTTATAAATAGAATATATTATTCTTCAATAAAAAATTTTTATGTTATGTGAACATATATTTAAATTATATTTCATACCTATATAAATTTAATATAGTCATATTATTTTCATACATGGAATCAACTTGTTAAAATTAGCTAATAAGTGATATCTAATATTTAACTGAAAAAAAATTTACATAAGTAAAAATTTATTATCATGGTATTGGTAAATGTATTAAATTAAAATATTGCTTTTACAAGTATAATTTCAAATCTTGATAGAAAGGAATAATAATAATATTTTTAATTTTTTAGATGATAGTTTTATTCAAAACATTTTCCTCTATTATATTTATTCTATTAAAATATAATTTCCTAATAATTTTAAATTAAAAAATAATAAATGGTGTTAGGATTCAAATTCAATACATAGAAATTATCTAGGGAGGTTCATCATATATTTTTATTAAAAAATATACATGGTAAAATTTTAATATATGTTAATATTTATAAAATGTGGTAACATAATTTGGAATGAATTTTGTTCATTTTTGTTGATATATATACCCTATGTAATATCATATTTAGGTTGTAAATCTGTACCCAATATTCCTGAAAACCATTTTTATACTAACTCACCTAACTCCCATGTGATTCCATATTTTACCCTTTCCTACCATTAAATTCCAAGTAAAATCTCACTTACACCCAATTCAAGTAACACTTTACCTTAGAAGTACACTTAAACTACAACCCATTTTACCTCCCCTAGAAACATCTTATATATTTGGAATCCCATAATATTATGAAATTTCATTATTTCATCAATTTAAAATAATTATATCAAGATAAAAATCATATCTTTAATGTGGTTAAAGGGCATTAATGAATGTCGAGAGTAAAAGGTACATCTGTTTCATAACACAATACTATTTGATTTAGTGATAATGTTTCTCCTTGAAATCTAATATTATATGTTTGGTAAAATATCCCTTATATGTGTATCATAATTCATTTCATAGTATTTTTATATGGACTTAAATTTCAATCATAAAAATCCTTTTTTTATATTTTTTACTTTAGGAATTATGATATCTGTATGTGTTCATCATTTAACTTTTCATACCCTGATAAATATCCCATATTCACAACATTTTATATTTTGTGGTGTATATACATCCCAATCGAAATTTTTGTCATTCATTTCATGAAATTTATGGGATATAAATATTCATTACATGTTTTATTTTATAAGGGTTTTTTGATACAAAATGTTACCAAATTTGTAATGGATATTTTTAGTCGAAGCTTCTTAAAGTGAGTTATAATATTTCTTAATGAGCTGATTTATTCTAGGGATGATTTCTTATAATATAATATTTTATTAAATTATTATTTCCCTTTATATCTGAGTAAATTTAAATTTTTTATTTCAATATTTTTCTTTTAATAATTTCATTCACATAAAATCACAACATTATTAAGAATAATTATCACCCTATTCAAAGACTATTTTTCGTCCATTTAAATATAATTTATTTCCATAACTTTTTTATATTATTGTTTGGTAAATATAAATTCATATTATCCCTTGTGACATTCATATATTTCATAAATAATTTCCAAATCTTGTCTTTACAACTCCTATTATGATGTGAGATTCAACAAATAGTTTTTATAATAATCTTAAAAATGTTTTCCATTTCCAGAAAATAAATTGTATCTACCACTCAAAATTTATTATAGAAAACCATAATTAATTTTTAAATGATACATTATTTATACACTATTTAAAATATTAAATTAAAAAAACCATTTAATCTTTTTGAAAATACATTTTGAAAGTAACATGTAATATCTTTTTTTCTAAGATATGTTTCAAAAAATTTATGAGATATATTTCATGATTTTTATCCATTTTCCACTTCACCATGATAATATGTATTTATTTCGGAGTTAATTACCTTGAATCACCCTCTAAATACCCTTGTGCAATAATTATTTTGGGAGATAATTTTTTTTTCTCAACCAATCAGACTCAGGATGTTATTTTGTATGATACATTCTCGGAATGTCATGAAACCCAATTTCTCTTAGTAGGATCTTCATGGAATTGGATAATATTGGCTATTTTGGATCAAATATGTATGCAATATAATTATTAGATAGTTTGGGTCTACTAAATCACTCATATATTTTGGGTATGTTAAATCCCTAAGATTGGCTGGGTCTGTAAAATCACTATGATGTGATGACTTTATCATGTCCTTGAGATGTGTTGGGTCAACTAAATCCCAATGGTGAGTTAGATCCATTAAATACCTAATATGGGTAAGGTCCATGAAATCCTATTTATGGGTTTGGTTCATTATTCATAGAGATGGGTTGGGTATGCTGAATCCTTGAGATGTGGTGGGTTAATTAATGAACTAATATGGGTTGGATCCATTAAAACCTTGACATGGGTTTGGTCCAATAAATCCGTACAATAATTTGTTAATTTTTCATATCTCATGATATAATGATTTTATATATGGGTGTAATTTTTTTAAATTAATGATCACATGACTATGTTAGGGTAAAATTTCAGTTATATTACACTTGGAAGAATGGGAGTGGAAGGGATAAGAATGGAATGTCATGGGAGTTTGGTTGTGAGGCGAGGAAAGGATTGTGAGAAATGTTTGAATGAATTTACATCCAAAAAATTAATTAAATATGGTCTATGTTTCATGTAATGACCCAATAATTTTCAATGGAAATAACTTTATTATAAACACGTCATAATCACATTAAATAACAACATAATGAACTAATAAGTGCTTTGTCACCTTTAAACATATGTTTTTCACTTCTATGATGTGAATTTTAGAAATAAGACATACACAATTACTATTAGTAAGTTATTTCGTGTTCAATAATAAAAACATAATTTTTGGTGAACAGTATACTACCCTTATGAATAGAATCACACCCTTATGAATAGTGATATATGGTAATGAATAGTAACCTTACATATGATAGTATATAAATAATATTCAAGTTGCAGTACAATATATCTATTTTTTGGAATCAGTAAATAACTGTTTTAAAACCGTTTTAATAATATATTTGGATTTTAATTAAATATTAATTTAATCATATTAAACTTGTTTTTTGAAAAATGTATTTATTTTTTGGATTATACTCATCAAAAATGAATCGGGTGATCTTTTGGTTATTTTTTTGAATACTTGGATTTTTTATGAATAGTGAAATACCATAATTTACAAAATAAGCTAAATACACTAATTATTGAGTCATGTATGTTGTTCTGCTGATTTAAACCCAATTGATTCAGATTTATATGATAAAATTGTTATTCTTGTTCATGTAAGACTCACTATTCCTTGTCTAATTTAGAAATAATAAATTAATTAATATAAAATTCAGAAATCCCCTCTCTGATCAACTATAAAACCCCCCATCACTCTCTCTTATCTTCACTCCTCTCAATCCTTGTTCATTCACCAAATGCTATCCAAATATCCTCCCAAACTCCTCTCCCACTTCCAGCAAGAAGTGGTCACATAAAAAGACCAAAAACTATCCTTTTAGGAGTCTCTAAAGGAAGTTTGGTTCAAGAGGTAATTTTCTCTTTTTGATTATTTTTCTTTCCTTACATGTTCATTTTTTTTTTCTATTGTTACCTCTCCTTATCCAAATTTTGTGATGTATCCATTACCTTACATGTACTGCAATGTTTTCCTGATAGTGGAATATGTTATCATATTCTCTTCCTTTTACTTTCATTTATACTAGTAGCAAGAACACCATCTGAAATGTGTCAATTTACCATATTCAAGGCCAATGGGATTTCTAATTCAATTATCATTCTCAATTATGGTCATGAAACAATCCTTCTTAGGGATGAACAATATTATTATATATTTAATATACCGTATATAAGGTTCTATAATCACTTTGAATAAATGGTATTATGTTATAAAGAAAAAAAAGAGTTCATTGTAATAAAAACCCATAAATAAACCGAAACTATTATCATTAAAGTTCTATATAAAAATTCATCCTCATTCCATGTAATGAACATACATTAATTACCAATAACACATATGGATTATTATAAATATTACTTGAATTCAATTCTGGACTTTTACATCCATTCCAGATGAAATCCATTACTTAAGAAAAAGTGGACTAATTATGAAAAGAAAGAGAACGAACCTAGTAGAATGGAGAAATTTAATATAATAACTTCTCAATAAGGGAATAAATGAACTAAAAATAATTATTATTAACTAAATATATGTCTAAATGGATCTTAAATAGGTTATTAATAAGTATAATTTCATATTATAGGATCTTACATTCAAGAGTGGATCATGTTGGGATTTAAGGTAATGGGTTTTCCACCTGAACATCGATTTTCATTCAGGCAACATTCATTGTATAATAACCTCTATGAAATTATTATTTATTTTTAGTTATCCCTCATAAATTATGTGTAATTATTACATATAAGAGTGTTTTTATTTGAATCAACACAATTGTTTATTCTTATGTATTATAGTTTTTAATCACAAATGATGTAATCTACCATATTGAATTGAATGTTTTATGACTAATTTTATTATGGATGATCTATCCTATAAAAACTCACCATATTACTCCGAATTGTTAGTGTTTAATGTTTAATGATTGGGGAAAGTTTGTTACATTTCAAATGATTGTTTCAATATTAATGTATCTTTTGATTATTTTTATCCATGATCATATGAGGAATGCATTGGACATATTATGTGATGGGTGGGGCCTTCTTTTTCCCATCGATTCATTAGTAGGTCTCATGAGACAAATAGACATGGAATTGGCTGAGGCCTTTCCCAATGTGATATATGGTTTTTCCGAAGCCTTAATTATTTTTAGACATCTTAGGCGAGGTATTGATTTTTTTTTCATGAAGTCTATCATATGAAATTATTTAATTATGATTATAGTAATTGAATTTTCATGTAGTTATTTAACTAGTATAATACCCAAGATTATGTTTTATTATGAAATTATTTACTCAACTCATATTCCTAGAATAATGTATTCAAATTCATTATTTTTAAAGGAATGTGTTTTCAATTTTTTAACATGTCTTATAGTTATTAAATATTTTGTTATATTGTTTACCTTTACTAAGCATTTAAGCACACCCCATTCTTATGTTTCATTTTTCCAGGATATGAAGAAGTGAATTATGTGTTACTTGTAGGAATTAACTAGGAGTCATGGATGATCCTATTTGAATAAATTAGTGTTGTTTTATCCTTAATGATATAATGTTGATCTTATATATGTATCTTATTTCCAAAATCTACTAAACTACATGGTACATAGAGAAACATATTACTTGTTTATATTCTAATGTAATAAGATTCGACATCGACTCCGGGAAACTGTGGTCAGGACCTTATAGTTGGTATCAAAGTATGTTTAGTAGAAAACATGGAAACAAGATTTAGAAAACCTAAATTAGGGAAGATTACATAAGATAATATTTGAGGATAAATATACAAGAATTTACTAGTTTTTTTGGGTAAATAATGGATTATGTGGTTCATTCATGAATACATCTCTGTCTGGATACGAGCAGGTATAACTAGCTCTTGCAAAAATGTACCTAGTAGTGAATGCTCTGATAAGGAGTTTCAGGCATGACCCTCGGTATCTCGGTACACAAAAATGGTCCTTGATGCACTCTTGGTTATGACACTCCCGAGGGAAATGCTTAGGATAATTCACATTTATTTACAATCCATTTTGAATGATTTAAATGTAAATTTTTCCTCAATGATACTGTGTTTATGATTCTGAAATTAGGTATGTATTGAAATTTGATTTATGCTATGTAATTTTCTCCATTGATATTATACATTATGATTCATACCCAAATCAATTATATTCGATTATTTAGAAATGGAACCTAGTGGAAAGAATGGAAAATGCACGAACGCTCGTGTCCACTGTAGGGATTTCCCTCTCATGTAAGAAAATTAAGGTGGATATGTTGTTGTGACTAGTGATGAGAAAATTATATCTATACTAGGAAAACATAATCATGTTATGAATAATAACCTTACCCGTATAGACAATCTGGAGCCACCACATGAAGGAGTTCGGTTAGATCTCTTTATGCGACAACATCCTCCATTGTTCAATGGGACTAAAAACCCATTTGTAGCTGAGCAGTGGATATGTTCTTTAGAGAATACAGTTCATGCTTTGGGATGTAATAAAATAGACAATGTAATCATGGAAGTTTATTGGCTATCGAGAGATGTGGATCAATGGTGGTCATTAATATAAAACACAAAGGAGGAGGAAGAAATATAAGGGATGAAATAGAGATATTTTAATGAAATCTTCCTCGATAAATGCTTTCCTCGTGAACACCAAGTAGATATGGAAAGGTAGTTTCTGAACATGAGGCAAAATGATGATGAGAATGTTTCAAAGTATGAAGCTTACATCATAAGGTTAGTAAGGCATGTTGTGGAATACATAAGAAATCTAAGGAGAAAAATTGATTGATTCTTTCATAGCCTAAAGCCATTCCTACGCCTAGCTCTGGTCTCACAAAGTTTTTCATCATATGAGGATATTGTTACATGTTCTGTCAAGACAAAAAAGGAGTTCTATATGACTTATGACTTTATGGGAAAGCAAGAGAAGAAGAGGGATGCTAAAAACACTGGGAAATGGAACATGGAAATAGGGAAGAAGGGAAGAGTTTAATTTCTACCCAGTGATAATTGTGGATGAAATCAACCTGGTGCTTGATTAAAGGGGAAAGGAGTACGCTACAAATGTAGAATGAGAGTCCATATTTATCATGATTTAAAGGGGATGAAATAATCCATTAATGTTCAATTATATAATTGTAGGGAGTTGGGGAACTTTGTTAATGATTTTCCAAAGCCTCATGGAAACATGCAACAGAAAAGGACAAGGGATCAGGGACAAGCTTATGGGATCATAGCTACAGAGGTTGAAGTTCCGAATGACATAGTGGCAGGTACATTGATCATTTCATAAAACATAGCCATTGAATTATTTGATTATGGATCTTCACATTCAATTATATATTCCTAGTTTTCCAAGAAAATTATATATGTATTATGTTATTCAATAAAAGAATTATTAGTAAAATATCCTTGTGGATGTATCATTGCAACAAAACTGTGTCAATTAGTCCACCCCATTACACATAATCATTCATTAGTTGATTAAATTATCATCATTACAATGACTGAATTTGATATAATTCTCGGTATGAATTGGTTGTCAAATTAGGATTCAAAGATCTATTGCAAAAATATGGATGTTACAATTTTCGAGAATTGTGTGGAATCCCTTATCTTTAGGGTAGAAACATCACTATTAGATTGTCATTTAGATCCAAGCCCAATAGCTCTACTAAATTAATTTATTAGTGAGGAAGAGAACCCAATGTCATTGGGTGGTGAATGAAATATTCAAATTGATGATTTGAATGTATTATAAGAATATGATTATGTTATTCGAGAGGATTTACTTGGATATCCTCCAATGTGGGTAATTGTTTTTTCCATTGGCTTAATTCATGGTTCATGTCCAATATCAAATACCCCTTAGAGAATATCCACTATGGAGTTAGTGGAAGTAATGAAAAACTAGAGGAATTGAGTCATAATGTACTTATATGACCTAGTGTTTAACATTGGGGATCCCCTGTCCTCTTTGTCAAGAAGAATGATGGATCCATGAAGCTGTGCATTGATTACCGAGAAATAAATGACATTACAATAATTAATAAGTATTATCTACCCAGAATAGATGATTTAATTGATCAAAATATTGGAGAACAATATCTTCCAATAATTTATCTTCAATCAGGATAATATCAGTTGCTTGTTAGGGAAGAATACATTCGAAAAACAACATTTCAAACTAGTTACATGCATTACGAGTTTACAGTAATTCCATTGGGACTAACTAATTCACCATCTATTTACATAGAACTAATGAATATAGTTTTCAAGAAATATTATGACGAAATAGTGGTGGTGTTTATTGATGATATACTGGTATGATCTAAAATACATGAAGATCATGAAAATCACTTGTTCACTCATCTGAAGACTCTAAGAAGAAATGAATTTTTATAGGATGTTTAGAATGTTTGATTTTGGGCTCCAATAAGTTTCCTTTTAGGCATAATCTTCTCTAAGGACGGAATCCCTATTGATCCTATGATGACAATGGATTTGCAAGAATGGACTACTTCATTGAATATAACTGAGGTATGTAGTTTTACTATTTTAGCATGTTATTTTCATCATTTCATTCAACACTTCCCTCATTTAGCTGACCCAATGTCCAAGATCTCAAGAAAAGGGGTTATGTTTCTATGGAAAAAGGAATATGAAGAATTATTTGATAAATTTATGATGAGTTTAGTGAATTCTCCAATACTAAACCTACTATGAGAAAATGATGTGTTTGTTATCTATAGTGATGCATCAAAAAAGTGCTTCGTTGATTTCTTATGTAGATTGATCAAGGGATTATATATGCATCAAGGAAGATAAAAATCCATGAAAAAAACTATCCAACTCATGATATCGAATTAGAATAAGTAATATTTGGTCTGAATATTTGGAGACATTACCTCTATGGGAAAAAATATGAAATATATACAGATCATAAGAGTTTGAAATATATCTTCTCACATAATGAACTCAACCGGTGACCAAGAAGATTGATTGAGCTACTCAATGATTATGATTTCACAATACACTACAACCAGTGGAAGGATAATAAGGTGGCAGACACATTGAGGATAAAAGACCAAGGAGTTATAAACAAGATGAGTGTTGAAAGTGATCCTCTATTTATGGGTTTCGTAAAAATGGACATCGTAATTATAAAGGAAGGTAACACATCACTAATTATTCAAATGGTTTCCCACACTTCATTACTGGAAAAGATAAAATTTTATCAGGATGATAATGACGAGATTCATATATAAATTAATGATATATGTGATGGGAAGTTGATTGACTTTTTATATGAAGGTGGTATTTTGAAATTTGGAACGAGACTTTTTGTTCATGCTATTCCTGAGTTAAAGAGGGAAATATTGGATGATGCTCACAACACTAATTTATCTATACAACCATGTGGCACAAAGATGTATTGAGATCTAAAGGAACATTTTTTATACGAAAACACGAATAGGGAGATTGTTGATTATGTGTCGAGATGTTTGGTTTGACCACAGGTGAATGCAGGAAGACAACATCTTGGTGGAGGCATGCAACCCCTTCCAATTCCTATGTGGAAATGGGATGATATTACCAGGGACTTTGTCATGGGGATACCAAAGACTCCAAGAAATAATGATGCGATATGGATCATTATTGATCATCATACAAAATCATCACAATTTCTTATTATAATAGATGATTTACCACTTTAACGTCTCACAAGGCTATATATTAATGAATTTGTAAGGCTTCATGTTGTAAAATTTTCAATTGTTTCGGATCATGATCATTCTTTCACATCACAATTATGGAAAATTCTCCAGAATGCCCAAGATACTAATATTCATTTGAGCATTGCCTATTACCCACAAACTGATAGACAATCAGAACAAACTATTAAAACTTTGGAAGACATGTTGAGGTCTTTTTCACATGACTTTCATGGTATGTGGGATCAGTTTTTACCTCTTTTAGAATTTTACTATAATAATATCATTCATTCAAGTATTCATATGAAACCATATAAAGAATTATATAGAAAGAGATGTCGTAAACCCACTTCCTGAGATGATATTGGTGAAATAATTCATGTGGGACAATAACTTGTTGAAGAAATAATTGATAAGGGAATATTATCCAAACCCATATCAAAATAGCTCAAAGTAGGAAAAAGAGATATGATGATAACTATATGAGTGATTTCTAATTTCAAGAAGGAGATCATGTTTTCTTAAAGGTATCTCAATGGAAGGGTGTTATATGATTAAGTAAGAAGGAAAAATTTAGTCCCAGGTACATCATACCTTTTGAAAATCTGGATCAAATTGAATCATAGATTACCATTTGGAAATACAACTACGTCTCTCTAAAGTTCACAATGTTTTACATGTATCAATGTTAATGAAATACATGCCAGACCCAAAACATGTAATTAACTATAATGAAATTGAAATTGAGCCTGATCTGTCTTATTGTGAAGAGCTTATCATGATTTTTGATACCTGAGAACAAGAAATGAGAAATCAGATGACTCGTCTAGTAATGGTTCTTTGGAGGAACCATCAGATGGAGGAAGAAACATGTGAGCTTGAGGAGCTTATTCTGAAGGCATATAAAAATATTTTTAGGTAACATTTTGTGAATTTCGAGGATGAAATTTTAGTAAGGTGGGGAGAATGTAATGACCCAGTATATTTCAATGGAAATTTGTTTCTTATAAATAATTAATAATCAAATGAAATAACAAAACAATGAACTACTATGTTCTTTATGACCTTTAAACATTCTTTTTAACTTATTTGATGTGAATTTCAAAAAATCTTGACATACGAGGTTGCGATTTGTACATTATGTAGAGTACGATAAGGAAAACATAATTTTTCGTGAATAGTAATCTACCCTTATGAATATTAACATACACTTAAAAATACTGATATACCCTAATGAATAGTATCCTTACCTATGATTCTGTATAAATAATTTTCACGTTGATGTAAGATATATCTATTTTTTTGAATAAGTAAATAAATGTTTTAAAATTGTATTTTAAATAAATTATGATTTTAATTAAATATTTAATTAATAATATTTAAAAAATAATTTTGAAAAATGGACATCATTTTTCGATTCTACACATCAAAAAATGGTTGCGGTGAAATTTTGTGATTTTTTTAATAATGTGATTTCTTTATGAATAGTGAAATACCATAATATATAAAATAATCGAAATACACTAAGTATAGAATCTTGTAGGTTTTACTACTGATGTATGACCAATTGATTTGGATTCACAAGATAAAATTACTATTCATGGGCATGTAAGAATCTCTATTTCATTTGTTGTGGTGAATTAATAAATTAATGAATATAAAATTGAGAAATCTCCTCTCAATCCACTATAAAACCCCCTCGTCACTACCTCTTCCCTTCACTCCTCTCAAGCCCTGTGACTTTTCTAAATTTTATCCAAATATCCTCCCAACCTATTATCCCTACGCCCAGAATGACTTGGTCTCATAAAAAGACCATAACCTCTCCCGTATATAGGCTCTCAAGGATGTTTCATTCAAGATGTAAATCCCAATTTTTAATGCATTGTCTTTCCTTTCAAGTTCATCTGTTTTATTTTTCTATTATTACCTCTCCTTATACAAATGTTGTGATGAGTTCAGTACATTACATGTACTTGAATGTTTTCATGATTGTGTAATTTGGTATCATCATCTCTTCATTTTTCCTTCTTTTATACTAGTAGGAAGAACACCATCTAAGATATGTCAATTTACTACATTCATGGACGATGAGATTTTGATTTATGTTATCATTCTCAATTCAAGTCATGATACCATTCTAGTTTTAGTTGAACCATATTATTCCATATTTAAAATACCTTATTTAATGTTCTTTAATCCCTTTTTACAAATGGTATTATGATACAAAGAAAAATGAGTTCGTTGTAATCCGAACCCACAAATTAACTAAAACAGCTATCATTAAAGTTCTATATAATAATTCATCCTCATTAAATGTAACTAAGTTAAATAAATTACCAATAAAACCAATGGATAATCATAAATAATATTCGAATTACATTCTTTAGATTTACATTAATGCAACATGAACCCCATTACTTAAGAACAAGTGAACTGACTATGCAAATAAAGACAATGAACACTAGACAACGAAGAAATTCAATATAATAACTTATCAATAAGGGAATAATTGAAATAAAAATTAATATGAAAAAATAAATTCATCTCTAAGAGCTTCATAAATAGGTTATTAATAAGTATAATTTGATATTCTAGGTGCTTATGTCCAAGAGGGGAACTTGTTCATATTTAAGGTAAGGGATTTTCCACCAGAACATCCATTTTCATTCTTGTTACATTCATTGTCTAATTACCACAATGAAATTATTATTTATTGTTATATACCCCACATAAATTGTTTTTGAGTATTATATATATGCTTACCAACCATAACCCTTCATTACATTATGGATAGTTACACGTTTTAAAAGGAACATTCAATATTTCGTAAAAATACAAGCCCGATTCAAGGAAATTTCTCAAATCCATAGCTATTTTCAAGGACACTATATAATAAGTTTTTTGAAATCATTATCTTTCTAAAATCACTCATTATGGCCTTAAAATATTATATTACTTCACTTATGGTTTTATAAAAATTTGTTTCTAAAAGAACTCTTCGTTTGAAAATAAATAGTATTTATCTCAAGAATCTCTTAATGATTTTATAAGTGTATTTTTCTGTGATTCATCATTATTGTTGATTATTATATATTATTGGGTTCAAACTTTTATGATGTTACCTAACTTATTGGATTGAATTTTTAATTTTATTGTGGATGATCTTTCCTAAAAACATTCACTGTGTTACTCATAATGGTTAGTGTTTTATCTTTAATGAATTGTATATGTTATTTGAATTTCATATGATAGTTTCAATATTAATGTATATGATGATTATGTTAATCATTGCTCATATGAGGAAGTTGTTGGACTTATTATGTGACATGTCGGTCCCCCTATAGCCCCTTAATACATTGGTAGGTCTCCTGAGACAAATAGACATGGAATTGGTCGGGGATTTTCCCAAGGTGATATACGGTTTTGGCCGAGGCCTTAATCATTTTTAGACGTTTAGTTCGGGGCCTTGAAAAATATTTCAGAATATCAAGAAAATGAACTTCTCTCATTACAAATCTAGTAATTGAAATTTTTTGTGGATATTAGACTATTATACTAACATGATTATTTTCTATTATGGCATAATTTACTCATCTCATGATCCTACCATAATGTGTTCAAGATTATTATTTTTAAAGGCATAAGTTTTCAATTATTCACCATGTATTATGATTATTGTATCTTCCTTTGTATTTCATGCCCTTACCGAGCATTTGAGATCACTCATTTCTTATGTTTTATTTTCCCGGGTTATGAAGAAGTGAATTGTGAGTGACTTTCAGGCATTAACTTGGAGTCTTTGATGATACTCATTGAATAAATCGATGTTGTTTTTCCCTTTAGGATTTATTGGTGAACTTATATATGTATGTTGCTTCCAAAATATACTAAACTACCTTGTATGTTGGGATACATATTCATTGTTTATATGACTATGTAATAAAATAATTCACCGACTCTGGGAAACTGGGGTCAGGACGTTACATTTTAGGTAAACAAATAAAAATTTGATCCACTTTATTTACTGATTTTTACCCTTATTAACATTGATGAAAAATAACCAAAATAATTATTTTTTTTGCTAATAATCTATGATATCGACTATTACCCAATATAGATGTGATAAATCTTAATTTAGACCCCATTTATTATGATTCCATTTATAAATATTAGAACATTATATTTTATATTAAAACATAAGATATATTGAATAAATTATTTTTCTATAAAAATTTCATTTTATACATTAAGTGGAATTACAAAAACTTACTATCACATTAGTGATTTAATTTTTATAAAACAGTCTATTTTATTTTTTGGCTATCTTTTATCTTTGGTTTCCCATTTGATTTTGCCGAGAAATTGGAGATTTTGGGAGGATAGACCCCCAAGCATTGTTGGCGTGTGTTTTCAAGTAAACGTTCACCCATACCAACTAACAGTATGGTACAATACAAAACATACAACAATTCCTCAGCATGACCATGCACCTCAGCCCTGGTAACAGTGAGGCAGCTAATCCATCTAATAGAATTCTTTATACAGTTGCCACATGGTTTACCTAACCATGCAATGAAATCAGGCATGGCATCCACATCATTAAAATTTCTTCCTCCTCTCTGGTTTATCCTCAATATACCCCATTTGATACAAAATTTATTATTCTACTCTCTAGGATCTTTCCTCCTTCCCTCCTCCCCATATAGATTATCGATATTATGGTAGATTGAGGGTGGGTTTTCCTCAATTTATTATGTAAGTCATCTCTTTCAAGCATTCCCCTAACTATTCTCAGGTTTCCTCTATTATATTTGTGGTTTCCTCTTATCTATCTTTAGGAATCTGATTTTAGGTTTTTATTTTGACACAATTGGTTCTATACCTTTTATAATGGTTTTACGTTACCTACTCTTGGAGCGGTCGAGGTGTAGCTAGAGATTTGCAGTATTTTCCTCAACCTTCTCCACTTGTGGTATGAGATTCAATGCTTAAACATTGAATGATGAGTTTATTAGTTTTTATTGTATTCTTTATAATGTTTTACGAGTTATAAATGTTGTGGTAATGTATTTTTTTAGGATATTTTATATTCCATTGATTTTAAAATGGAATTTATAATAGAAAATAGCGTATTCCTGATGAAATACCTTTATGTGTAATTTTGAAATGTTTGATTAACTAAGTAACTGTTTTATTAAGATATTTTTATAATATGAATTATGGTTGGAAATGTTTTTGGGTGAAATTTATTCATGAATGCGGTGTGGGTTGTGAAAATTATGTATATTGGATTGTGTGGTGCCCAGTTTCACACGTGTGTATGAATGTGGTGTATCATTCGCGAACCAAAACATAAATTAGCACACTAAGGTAAGCCTAGGTAGATAGGAGGGTTGACTTGGACTTGTGTTATAGTGAAATACAGGTGTTTATAGACTTTTTTCACATAGTGGGATTGAAGATGACAACACTAATATAATAACGATGAATATCCGAGACCACTAGATGCTTTGTATATTTCTCCAATATTGTGGTTGGTTCAAGAGAATGTAAATGGTTGTGGTCCCTATACTAATTTTCCATGATGATTTAGTTTCTAGGGTCCCATCACTATGTTGTACCCATAGGTCCTCTCACATATTTAGTTCTATTCGAATACATTACCCTCACCACCGGCACATGGTTTTGATTATGGGATACATAAAAATTAATTGTGTTTATATTTAATTCATCATTATTTTCAATGTTATTTTCATTATAATTTATCTTCATTAAATTATTCTAAAATATCATTTAATAATTGAATGTGAATGTTTATTTTCAATTTATTTTTTAGATTATGGAATTTTTTCTACAGGCATCCCACTAGGAAATAGAGAAAACCATGATTACGTACTAGGGTATAAGATGAATTGGTCATGGTGGATAAATGAAAGGGTAATGCTTTTGGTGATAATGGTTCAAGATTCTAGTGATCCTCTTGGGTGTTATTGCAGCGATAGATTGATGGAGATGTTCCCCTTGGATTGTGGTGTTTTATGGAGAAGATTTTTGGTTCCATTATTGTAGTAGATTTCTTTCGATATTTTATAATGATGTTTTCTTAAATCTGAAACCCTGTAAAGGGTAGTTTGCCTTTGTTTTCCAGATTTGGTTAATTGTTTAAATTTTTTGATCATTTTATGTTTTTATATTTAGGTAAATCATTCCAACATGTAATAATTGATACCTAGGTACTTTTTCCCACCCGTGGGGATCTGGAAATCCCTTCAGTCCTTACCATGGACAGGGTCGCACACCGGTTCAGGTAATAACCATGCCTAGTTTGGAATAGTTACTATCATGTACATATTAAATTCATGTTTATATATTTTTTATATATTTACAAATAACATCATTATTTATTAATAAGAGAAGAATTTTAATTTACATTTATAGAAATTACATATTTTTTGTTAAAATAATTATTTTAAAATAATTATTTTACCCTATTTAATTAATAAAATTTAATTCTAATAACATATTTTTATACCTAAAAATAAATTTTCTCTTATTAATAAGATGAAAAATGTTTATTAAAAATATTTATATCATTTTATCATATTAAGTTTCTAAAATTGATAAAAATAATTTTATTATATTCATACACCAAGAATAAGAGAAATTTTAGGAAACTTGTATGTTTTAAGCATAAAATGTATTTTTAATTGCATATTAATAATTAATGGAAGAATGTTTACTAGATTTCATATATATATAACTAATAAAATTCATTAAATTCATTATTTTAAAATAATATAATAAACTTACATTGAATAAGATGGTAATTGTCCTATAAATTTTTCTGTGTGGATAATATGATTTTATTAATTATTTAGATTCACTAAATAAATATAATTGATTCATTATTAATTGAAATTATTATTATTATTTTTAAATATATTTAATATTATAATGACATCTATTTATAACTTCTATATTAACTAATATATTATAATAGTTATATTTACAACATAAAATATTACGATAATAAAATATTTTCTTTTTCTACATAATTGTGGAATGTAAATCAACCAATTAAAAATTATATTCATTTAATTGAATAATGATATTATTATCATAGTATGTTATATATCATATATTATAATGTGGTAATGTTTGATGTTTTTATTTAATTTTGGGAGAAATCATTCAATTCATTTAGAGGATATTGGTTCTTCATATTTCTCATGATGGGTATCCTAATGGGAAACCAAAACAACAACCTCCCCAATAATGAATATTCCTTGGAATTTCATGCCGAGTTTATTTTTTTAGTGAACCCATTTCATGGAAATTCTTGTTATAAGATAGAGGATTAGGTTTTAAAAAGAAGTAGTTGATGATACTTTCTCAGGTAGGAATTTCATTGTGTTTGGAGTAGAGAGGTTAACCTCATCTGATGGTAAGGTCCATCCACTTCTGATTGTAATGGATTGAGTTACATTATGAGATATTGGGTGATATTTAGTAGTTGGTTGAGATTTTTGTTATGAAATATGTTCCCATAATTTATTCAGAATAAATGATTGATGAAAACCCTACTATGTTATCTTAGATGGTTAGTATGACATTGTTAGATACTTTGAAGAGAAAGAGAATTTTCCTAGGAATATTGTTTTGAGGTTTATGGATATTTTTTGGTTACTATTTTGATATATAATAAGGAAGGTTGAGAATTTTCCATGTTGATGGTTTATAGTTGTGGTTGTTGACATAGATTCCCAAAATCATGAATACATGTTCTATTTCAACTATTACAGTGGAAAAATATTTATTTCATGGTGTGGAAGAGTGGTATGACTTTATTATTGTTATTAAAAAACTGTGATGAATGATCATTATCATATTGGGTGTGGGGTGATGAAATTTAATCCGTACATATCTATAAATCATAATGGGTTGATAGTTAAAAACATTTGGAATTTATATAATTCCGTGAGCTAAGATAGATCCCTAGTAGAGATGGATTTTTGGTAAAATGTTGAGTAAGATTTTCCTTGGGAGGATTCATGTTTCTTATTCTCTCATTCTTCATGATGGCCTAGATTTGGTATCCTCCGAGATGAATATATTTATTCTCCTTTGTAGATAATGATGTATTGAGTTCACATAGATAAAAAATATTTGAACATGAACAAATTTCATGAAATACTGATATGTCTCTTAGGTGGAGGCTTTTTTTGTTTAGTAGTTTCAGTTTCTACCAAATTTAAGAGGAAAAGGGTTTAATGGAGGGAGGATTTAGTGTCCTAGATTATCTATGATTGTATATATATACATTATTGGGGTTTCAATATCATAGGTCCTCCCCACAGTGATCTGTTATATTCAATGTAGAATAAATCTTAAAATAAATTAGTACTCTGCTTAATCTAGACTAACTGATTTACCCTTGTTGAGTTATCATGGATGAAAAAGTACTAAAAATCAATGAATATAATATATAAATTTTTTTATTTTTACTATTCACCTAATAATTTTTTGAAAATTAATTATAACACTTAGAGAATCTGATATCATAGAGGAGTCTAGATTGAGGCATTAACCTTAAATGTGGTATAGGTTTTGACTTCATCGAGTTAGACAATAGTTCATATTCATGGGTAGAGATAGAAGAAAAAAATCATCCATTTTTTTATTAAATTAAATATTTTATAATAAACTACAATAATTTAAACAAGAGTATTATATTGCTTCTTGTATTATCCATGTTCAGAATTGGATTAAACATTGAGTTATGAGAGGATGTCGATTGAGGATCATGGAGACAATGATAGATCAATAGTATGATATCAGATTTGTAGTGACATTGATGATCCAATAACATATTTAAAAATGTATCATGATTCCAGAAATTAATTGAATATTTGACATTTCTCTATGAGTGATTGATAATGAATCTTATTTTTCATCATTATTTATTAATATCTATATGTATTATATTGAATAACAAAATTTCATCACCATCATGGATTATGTTCATATTTTATGTGAGTTATTCATTCTACATAATCTTCTTAATATTTAAATATTATTTTAAATTCCGTTTCTTCATTCATTCATGGATAATAATTTCTTTGAATCATTATTCTAACTTATTATCACGGTTGGAAATGAATGATAGTGATGTGGTTGGATTTTTCTCCCTCTCTCTATTAATCATCATCGCTTCATTCTCTTTATCTCTCGCCTACTCTCTCTCTCTTTATTCCAATCTCATGTAGAAGATGCAATCAGCCATATTGATTTTCAGTGATGTGGTTATGTGATAGATCAATGAGGAATGTGTAGATAATTTTTATCATGTGGATGCCATGATGATGGGGAATGGCTTGATCTAGGTGTATATCTCTTTGGATATGGAGAGTTGACCACACAAGTAGAAGGTATTTTATAGTTATGGGGGTTATATCACCACCGAGATCACTCAATATCTATATGTCACCATCACCATAGGTCTTACCTCCACAATTCATCCCTCCAATTACCAATAACAATAAAATCCTCCATATTTCCTCCTCACATTCATAGATTTGACTCACAGAATCACCATGTCCACCATGTCATCCCTTCATTCACCTACTTCAATCCACCCACTCTAAATTCTCTTCTATACCTCCTCAACTACTATTTATCCCAATAATTTCGACAAACTACCTTCCATACACTATCATTTACCTCAATACCATAGTCCCTCGCCATTCACTAGGACTTGCCACTATTCCTTAATATTAAATAACTAGACACTTCCTCCAGTTTCATCAACAAAATTATCCCAACACTAATCCACCAATATTTCCATATCTTATTTGAATATTATGTAATAATTTATCTTCCCCAATATGGTGAATCCACCTTGTCCTCAAATTTGTTTCCCCATTCAATGTCCACATTTAGTTCCTTTGTTTCTATTATAAATACCAATTGTTTTCCAAATTCCTTATTCTATTTGTCTGATTCTTATTAATGATAAATTCTACCTCAACAATGGAGTTTCTTAACTAGAGGTAGGGTGTTATAAAATCCAATAATTTCTTCAAGTATGCATTAGCTGCATACATTTCAGGTATATATTTTCATGTTTTTATACATTTCCAATACACATATTCTTTTTCCAATTTTAATTTATTTTAATTTCATTTTATTACATAGTCATTGAACCATATGTTTCTATAATCTACAAGCTACAATAATTAATGGTTTGTTTCCTCGTGAATTTATCCATTCGTTGTTAACTTATGTCTCTTAATTTTTTTAGATATTTTTATTTTTTAATTTCAATATTTATAATTTTTTACTTCTGAAATGATATTTTCCTCAACTATTAAAATGAATTTTTTTACTAACTATTTCATTCTAAACTAAATATTTGTTACAATTTTTTCATAAAGATTCACATTTATTATAAAAATTATTGATTCCACTTGAAAATATGGTTGTATATTAATTACCAATTTTTATTTTTTCATAGATGTTCATATTTTCGAAAATATATATTTGATTATATTTTTTATAGTTTCATTATTTTTTTTTAAAATATATAATATGTTTTATAATTTCATGTTTTTTAGTAGGTTTTAAATTTATAATAGTTAATATTTTTATAATGGTTTAAAAAATCACAGGGTCATATTTTTAATAGGGTTATATTTTTTCACTGAGTCCATATATTTAATGTTTTATATCTTTCACCTTGGTTCCTATTTTTACGGGTTATTGTTTTTTATAGTTTATAATTTTGGAGGATCAATTTTTTTACAGCATCATTTATTTTATCCAATTGGATCATTTTTTTCAAATATGTACATATTTTTTCATGCATGTATATATATTTTTTTCACCCATGTATATATTTTGTAGGATTACAAAAGTATTTTTCTATATATTTTTCATAATTTAGAACAATTCAATATATAGGCTCATAATTTTTAGAGGTACATAATTGTTAAATATAGAGGAGAAGCTGTTCGTATTTTTTATATCTTTATATTTATTATCGGTCTACACATGTTTATATTTTTTATATGTTCATATTTTTTTCATATATTTATATAATTTTTTTACAAGTTAAATTATTTAACTATGGTTCATTTTTTATACATCCATATATCTTACAAATTCATATTTTTATGTGGGTTCTTTTTTTTATATGCTCTTATTTTTATAGCACCATATAATTATGTTTAATATTTTTTAAAAGGTAAATTTATTTTTACCATGCTTCATATATTTATAGGTTCATATGTTTTACAGGATTATATATTTTTTAATGTTCATATTTTTTCCAAATGTTTTCATATATCTTCTATATAGGTTTAATATTTTTATAGTTTGATATTTTTTATTGTTAATAAAGGTAGATATTTATTATGTATAATAGAGTTTTGTTTCAAATATTATTATAATTGGACCCACATAAATATATATGTTATTAAATTTTTACAATTGTTTCAATGAAATTACCCTTTTCACTATATTTAATCCAATTTTTCTTGTTTTCTAATAAAAGTTCAAATTTGTTCTTAAACATTCATTTTTTAATAATAGTTCTTATTAATACATAATTTTTTAAAAATAATCATATTTATCAACAAAGTAAAAGAATTCACTTAAATATGAAGGTATATATTTTTTTCATCATTAGATAAACATATTTGTTTTGAAAATAATTTTTATATAGGTTCATATATGATCATTATTTTATGAATACGTTCATATTTGTTATTATTTTTATTCATATTTTGTTTTTTACTAGGGGATGGAACAACTAAATCATTACTAGAGGTGAAAATGAAAAGTATATAATCTATAATACATTCACTAAACAATTGATCTCTATTATTTATGAAATCTCACTATCAAAAAGTACATTATTGGTGAATATAGTAAATGTAATCTTTTATTTTCTTCGGATTTTAGTTTTATTGATGTAAACACTTTTTTATCCTATAATATTATTATATAAGTTGTTACATATTTAGTTTAATATATTTGAGCTTTTTAGTTTCATTTATATATTTTAAAATGTATTTGGTTCAACAAAGGAAATTTCATAGTCATGGTCTAGGATGTTGGGCTCCCTATTGATATTTAATTTAAAAACCAAAAGTGGTGCATGATTGGGAATGGGAGTGGCTATATACATAGCTCATTTTTTTGTAGAAATTATGGGATACATCCCTAGAAACATCCCATTTTAAGGTCAATGTAGAGAGGAAATGACTTAGTTTTTGAAAAAAAATCCTGGTGTATTTCCATGTTAGGCTAGTTTGCGTAAGGTCACCATGGCTTTAGTAGAGGAAACTGTGGTATTTTTATGGGATTTTATATGAATGATGTAACCATAATTCTTAAAGGAATATAAGTGTTTCACTTGAGACACATGTTAGACCATTATGAGGGGTATTAAATGAGATGTTAAAATATTTCTTCCTCTATTAATTGGTTCTTCCATCCTATACTGATCGTTCCTTCAATCGAAACATTTTATTGATGAAAATAAGGAAACATTGGTAGTAAATTATTTCCTTGACGTTTCCCCCATAAAACCACATTTATCCTGACCATCCGTGCTCCATCATGAGGTAATAATGAATATATAGATGAAATATTTTGATCTTATTAATTAAAAAACATGTTAACCATAGAAAATTTGATTGTTTGTTATTACACGATTCATTTATTTCTCATTACTAAACCATATTAAAATATTTGGTTCTTAGGATTGTGAGTTCATAGTGCATGATCTTGTTCATATAGGAGTGCAAAAATGGATTAGGTGATGACAATATGATGTAACCTTGACATTGAAATTGATAATATTTATATAGTATGTTCTTTACCTAATATAGGAGATGTATATAACTATTTGCATAATGTGACATTAATTTCGATTATGATTTTTTCAATGATTGAGTTTTATCATGTTTGTGTTTCCCATGAGACAGACATGGACAATTCACCACATGTAGGTATTTGTGGATAGCTTATTAGTCCCATGATTGAGTTTGATCATATGTTTGTGTGTCTTGAATCTATATAATACTCTTTATATGATAATTATTTCCCATATATGTTATGCGTTAATTGAATGTGATGTATTTTGTATATTTCATAATTATTTAGTTATATAAATGTTACTAAAATGATATGAGAATTATTCATAGACTAATATACCTAGAGGGTTAGGGTCCTCAAATAAAACAAAAGAAATTTTGAGATGACCATGTTTGATGATAGGTGTATGATGGAATTGTGTGTCCAGACCAAGGGGTGTTATGGTCATATGTGATTTCACCTAAAAGGAAATAGTGTGTCTGGATAGTCTTCAGTAACCTGAACATAGAAAATTAGACATGATATGAAAACCTAGTGGCCTAACCTAAGGTATTGTCTAAATAGGAAGGCCTTGTGGCATTTCATTGTGATATATGAGATTCAAAAACATTTCGGAGAAACACGAGACTATTTATCCTTGTAGTGGATGTGTATTTCATGTGGTTCCCTTATGTTCAACTCTATTTAAATTTTTGCTATTAATTTTTTATGGATGATGCTAATGATTTTATAATAAAGAATTTTTGGTTTCTTGGATTGATAATGAATTATTTGTATTTGATTTCATATTTTTGTTTAGGAGTTTCCTTATAACCAGTAAATTCAGTAATCGAAATGTGAACTCATGTTAACGATAAAATAGTGGTATCTATTTTGTTTATATCCACACCCTATATATGAATATAAATTCCCCTAAAGACATCATACTTGTAGATAATGGAATAGGAAATTTCCTAGTGACATAGAACATGGGGTAAGAGCTTTGTGTTTGGATATGGTAATGATATGGACTTTAAAGTGATGCAATAATGTTTTATTTACCTACCTGTCTTACCCACACAATTTTTTGACCATCCGCATTTGGGATCCTTGATTTATTCTACTATATCACCTGAGAACAATTACATACCATATTTAATCTAATTACATATTTATTCTAGTATTTTACTCTATATCATTATTTAACTTCTCCGATTGATTCTAATGGTAATATCTCCCCATTGATGGCATTCATATCCTCAATGAATAATGAAAACCTATTATGTATTGGGAGGCACATATTAGTCCATTTGGAACTGTATCAGAATCCCATTGAGTCAGTTCATGTCATTACAATCTGGTATCAAAAGATGTTTCTTTTTTCCTTCTTAACTATGTTCTGGAAATGTATAATGGAGTTAAAAAAATGTTGTTTGAGACAAGGGAGTTGCATGTGCGCCATGAAAAAACACGTGTAACAAACCATGTAGTTATCATTATTGGTACCATTTTTACCATTTTAGTGTTACAATATCATATTGAACATGGAATATTTTGTTGTTACAATTGTATAGGATATGGGTAGGTTCATCCATCCAGAATGGGGACATATGATCTAATGTCTTATATATATTCTTGTTGAGTTCTATATGGTATTTAAATAATTTAATTCCTAAATAGGTGCATTTTTATTTTGTAATATATAGTTTTTCCATTATTTATTATATATATGTTGAGGCATAGATTGTTTGAAATTGAGAATTATTTTAATATATTTATTTTCATTAATAACATGAAAATAAAGGTGCCTATGCTAGATTCTTAAGAAGTACTGGGAGGGATAGGATTTTTTGTTACTGATATCCTCCTCAGATTAGATTCCACTTAAATCAATAATGTGTTCTAATTATTCTAATATGAAGTTATACCAGTGTTATACTATATGTGTTCTAAATGTATGTTATGAATTTTAGACAATGCTTCCTTGAAAAAATTTTATGGGACCATTTAGAGATGTAATCTATGATTCTCCCATAGAGGTGGAAATACTTTTTCTACTATTAGTTATGTAGGAGAATTCATCGGAGCATAATCATTAACCCATTCCAGTGGTTTAGGGAGAAGGGGCTCTTGTGCAAGGAATCATCCACATTGTTTATTTCAAATCCACGAAAATTGTTGAAAATGATCAATACTCTAGCCCCAGCACCCACTATACTTCTATTGAATAGAATTCCCTTAGGGTAATGAGGACTATATTGATGCCATCATGGGAATCATTTCCATACTAGAGTCCCTATTGGATCAATTGGAAATATTGGATTATTTCATGTTATAGTGTATTGATCGATGGTGGTGGGTAGTCATAAACATGCTAGTAGTTGTAAAGGTATAATTTGATCATCTATTTGTGGTCCTATCATTGAGTATTTATTTCTATATTTGAATAAATTAAACCATCAATTACAGTTATTTGGTCTTTAACATGTATTAATGATGATTTCTTGTTATCATTTATATTTTACAGTGTTAATTCACATTTCTCCACTATTAGATAAAAATGTAGAATATAAGGATAAGATGTTTCAAATTATCCATTATTCAGAAATTATACTACCAGTTATGAATGTTTATTTAAACACATACATATATATTTTTACCAAGGAACTAGTCATATAGAATGGTTCAGATGAGGATAGATATGTGAGTTTTATTCAATTCGTCAGTGGAATTCTTAGTCACACTTTTGGTAGAATGTATAGGAAGTATGATGATCCATAATAGAGTAGAGATAAGAAAACATGTCATAGAAAATGATTATCAATATATTGTAGAGGGATGAGGTCCTATGTGCTTCAATTATTGATATACTGGTCATTATCATTGATATTTCCAAAAGACTCAGATCATGTTTCATTTATGTTTTATGATAGGTAATGTAAAATATTTATAGTTGAACGACTCACATATGTGGTCTGGTATAGGATTGATTTGGAATGATGAATTTAACCGAGGGACTGTATTTTTCCTCAGTAGTAGGTTCAGACCCCATATATTACTATGACTCAGGAAAGTCATGCATACTAGGGATAGGGCTTTGATATGATGTAGACCTTTTGTATGAGGTGATTGAGGTTTAGGCTGACAGTGGAGAGGGATCATCAACCATTTGAGTTATTTTATTTGTAACATATAATATTTTTTATTTCTCTCTTTGATATTATTGCTTCATATTTTTTATATCTATTATTATTTATTCTGGGATTGACGTAAAATTCTAGTTATCATCTTAGTTATTCTCACATGATACATATTTATTAAAGAAACTAGATAGTATAGGGATATTTCCATTTCCTTTTATAGTAATTTCAAGAAATGGAAATATATAGGATTTCTTGAGCCTTTAGAAGACTATCATTGTTTTGATCACTAAAATGAATCGGTTGACTAGTTATAGGAGAAAATAAATTAATATAGAATATGTTTGTGCATTAAAATACCTAAGGGGAGATGTTTTTGATTATTGGAATGTTGGATGTCAGGGAAAGTAGAGTTCGATGAAACATAACATAGGTTGGATCTATTATATTGATTTTGGGATAAATGTTTCCAATAGTTGGGATAGAAATAAAATCAGCCATTACTCTCATGGTATAACTTATGAATATTCGATTATATATGAATTATTTGGTCTCCTTCCAGATATGGAAATTTCATTTGGGAAGAAAATCTTTCTAGGGGAACAACCCAAATCAATTCTACCATATAAATACAGTGCCATCTTAGTTAAAGGAACTCATCGGACTATGAAAATATACATAGGGTTATCAAGTGTTTCTTATAAATAAGTATAAATAATTAATTATTTTTTTATAGTCTATTTGATATTAAACAAATATCCCATGAGTAACTGATTTGAATTATTGAGGATACATGAATTTTTTTAAATAATTTTGAGGAGCTTAGTGGTTCTCCAGGATTGACTTACGGTTAGCCTTCCACCTATTATGGTTCAACGATGTGGATTTTCCAAAGATAGTAATTAAGAGTATATAAAAACAATATAATTATCATATAATGCCTTTTGGGATGAAAAATACATTAGTAGTGTTCATGGATCTCATGAATAAAACATTCCATCAATATCTCAACTCCTTCATTGAGGTATTTATTGATGATATCCTTATAAAATCCTAAACCCCCAAAATGCACACAGGGAACCTTGATATTTTATTGAGTAAACTTATGGTGAATAATAATGATCAAAAACTATCAAATTACATATTTTTTATTCATATGGTGTGATTCAACAAGCATGTAATATCCAATGCACAAATATCTACGGATTCGGAGAATTTTGAGGTAGTGATGTCTTGGGAATTCCACAAGAATGTTTTTTATATAAATATTTTTCTATATATAGATGGGTCATATTAATGGTTCATTATGTAATTCCTTCATTTTATATTTACTATTATTGGGATTAAAATCATTGTGTGATTCTTGAGTGTTCATATCATTGTAATCTCAATTTTCATGATCTACAGAGAAGACTGAAAACATCCCCAATTCTAAAATTTATAATGCCAGCGGTTGAGACTGTAATTTACGATAATGAAAAATGAGTTTTTTGGGAGATTTGATGATATAGAGAGACTACATAATATATTATGGTTCATTTCACCTATTTTCCCATGAGTGGAATTAACTAACACATGACTTAGATTTAGAAGTTATGGCCCACACTATGAAGTGTTAGAAACATTATCTCTTCAATGAGTGGTTTAGTTCTTACATAGAAAACATCATCCTCCAGTATATCATCTTTTTGTGGGATTTTAATTTAATAAAGAGGTATTATTTGGAATATCTTCATAAATTCTTTCTTGAGATGACCTATTCTATAAGGAAAGATACTTTTGTTTTAGATTACCTTAGTAGGAAAACACCTAATGCACTAGAGCATGGAGAGAACCTTCATTGGAGGAATGAAATCTTATGAGTTTTATGGATATGTGGATTTGGGTAGAAATAGAGGATTAGGTAGCGATGTCTTATTGACAATTATTTTTCTTGTCTTTTTTTGCACATTGTGAGATTAAAATCCAAGAGTTAGACCCCAAGAATGTAGTGATGTTGAAATTTATTATGGGGGGGATTCTAACCCAGGATTTCCGACATATTATAATGATATTATTGTTGTGCGTGGTCGGATTTTAGTTATATATTTCTTGAGGGTACATATGATGAAAAACTCTCATACTTCAAAATAGGATGTTCATATTGGGTCGATGAAGATATTAAATGATATCTAAATCTAGTTTTAGTGGCCAGGTATGAAGGGAGACATCACTAATTTTTTCTCATGATACTTTAACTTCATAAGAAAAATGACTTAGAGTAAAAATACTAGTGGATTTATTATTACAGCATTTTTGAATGTGTGAAAATGAGATGATATGATGAGGTACTCTTTGAGAGGGTTACATAGGACCCAAGGGTTTGATAATTCTTATGAAAGAACCTTTCTATATTTCACATTTATAAATGAATTATTATATAAAATTACACTTAATAAAACTAGGAAGATAAATAATTTTGATGTCTTTCGGAATAATGTACATTACATAGTAATTTAAAGTAGTAAAATGTCATCTTCTTTTGAAATACACCTTATCATGCCCACACATAATACATCCTAGGATAACATGAGGACATACATAAGTAAGTGGTGAGCTATGAATCCAACTAAGGGAATACACATGGAATTACCTGAATATGTTAATACATGTTTGAAAAGAGGAATATAAATGGGGAATAAATGGAGTTATAATCATTAACATGTGTAACGGGTCATGATATAAGATGATAACAAAAAGGAAACATGGGAAATGTGGCTAGAACATAAAACAATATAGAATAAACACTATTCAAGGGTAAATGAAAACACACCTAGATGGATAAATTTCCATAATGTAGTTAGGTTCACTACCTATCCCCTCATGATGTTTCATGAGACTAATCATTACCTAATTCCATGGAGTTATATATAATTTTTGGTGCAACTGTCACATTAATTTTATTCTAATGATTTAGTGTGCCACATAGATCATATAATTTGGATTCATTCATCTCCATAACTTATTTCACTGTAATGGATAGTGGAATAAATTCTTTAATGTACATAGTCAATATGAACATTTTCATAATGTTGAACACCCTTGATAGGAATTGGGTACGGATACTCACTACACAATTGTATGGCAAGGAAAATTGTTGTGATAATTCCAACCGCATAATGGGGGTGTATGAATGTTCATGGGAGGGATTAATGTACATCAAAGGGGTATCTCATAATTTATAAAGAAATTTTATCCTAATTGGTATACATAATAACATATCCTTTCACATGGAACTATATATAAAATACAAAACACAAATAAGATACTTGAATAAAGAGTAGTAAAGGAGGATCCCTTACCATGTGAGTGTCAATCCAAATGTTTTGGAGGAACATCATGAGAGCTTGGGAGATCCTATCCAAACACTGTAGATAGTATGGTAGAGTAAGGACGTGCGGAAAATATTTTTTGTTATGGGTAATGGGATATTGGTTTGGTTTTTATAGGAAATGATTGGGGAATTATTTATCATTTCCCAAAACATAGGTTTTGGACTCAATATAATAAATTTACCAAAACCATAAATATTATCATTATCATCCACATGGTTTCTAAAAAAATCTGGTGTATTTAATTTTATTATAAGGATAATGGACCAACCATACAAAATGATACCCTTGTTTTCTTGAATGTGATTCATACTCCAGAAGAAATGATTTTAAAAAATTAAAATATAGTAATAGTTTTGGAGGGTTCAGATTTTATTTTTAATAATTATAAAATAATCCTAAAATTTCATTTTTTTAAAGGTAAAATTTATATTTTGACTTTTTTACCTTTTATAGTATTTATTTCATCAGTTTCAGATCATTATGATTCCATAATACACACATTATATTTGTACAATATATATATTTTTACTCAAATAGTATATTGTCCAAGAAAAATAGGAAAAATTAACCATCATAAAATTTTGATTGTAATATTCAGAATATATGATTTCTTTTATTTATTAAATTTTATAAATATTTAGTTGGAAACGTTTAAATTAAAATTCATCATTTGTTGAGAAATGTAATATTTTTTTACAATTACAGTTTTTAAACCATTGTAAAAATATATTAGACATCATAAAAATAATATGATTGTTTATATTTATTTATAATTAATACATATTAATATTTTTTTAATATATTAATTATTTTATAAATTCATAAATTCATTAGAATAAATTTCGTAATTGAATTGGAAAACTACCGAATATAATATGTGTTTTATTATATCAAAATAAAAAACTTTTATAATGTAAAAATAATGGGATAAAAATATATTCATCATTCTATAAGAAATAATTTTCATAATAATATTTCTATGGTCTTGATACATATACCATTAATACACTAGAAAATTCCCTATGATTATGGTGCATGATGGTGATACTTTTAATGGGTGGTTTGAGGTGCATGTCTTGGGTCATGATATCGATGAGCATGAACAAGTCATTTAAAAGGTGCCTCTCTTGAATATGTTATCAAATCTAATCTGGGTCGTGGTCATGGGAAATTCCATGTGATTCAATGTCCATTAGAATTTCTGATAAATTCCATTCATTCATTATGATTATACTGGTTGAGGTCATCAATTTATTTTTATGTTTGAATTGGATTTTTTGAAACCCTATATTCACACTAATGATGTTATTATTATTTAGAAATAAAATTTTCGGTTTTAATTCTATTTTAACGGTTATCTAAATATTATAGGATATAAAAATTCAAAAGAAGTGAATTTGTTTTCTATAACCGTAATAAATAAAAAATCATTTAATTAAATCACTTGTGGAATTTTATTTATAACAATTTGGGTAATTATAGTATCCCCCCTTAGAAATTCCACCTATAAAAATTTCATTTCCAACAATAAAATAGATGAGGGTACATCTATTTCAACAATTCCTACAGTTCCTATGTTTCTTTTTCAAAAAATTGGTTCCTACACAACACATTGACAAGTCCAACTCTCTTATTTCATAGAACATGGTCTCAATAATCTATGATCCTCACATACTACACATCATATGGGAGATCAGTATCCCATTGTACCACATCTTGATAGAGTATATTTGACGGGTATTGTGTGTGATTTCTCAAGAGGGATAGAAGGAATACATAATATATGTGTGATAGGTTATCGGGGAGTGCTTGTAGTTATGACAATACTCTGATTCAATCAACCTCTCAAATGGGATCGTATATCTCAGACTAAGCTTTCCCTTTTTCATAATTCCCCTGACCTTCTTCAATGGAGATGTGTCAAGGAATATCGTGTCTCGAACATAAACTATATCTATGATCAATGATTGTTATTATAGTTCATCAATAATATCTGAGAATCCTTCTTGTGCTACTAAATGATCTTAAGCTTTTCAACAATTTCCCCAATAAATTTATGACCTAGCAGTTTGTGTTCCCCAAATTCATCCTAGAATATTTTCATTATACATCTCGTCCATAAAAGAATTCATAAGGACAAATTTGGATGTTTTAGGGGAAAATATTATTGTATAATAAATTTACCAAATGAATATCTTTATCCCACAATCCTTTGATATCAATTGACTATGCTCTAAACATGTCATCCTATTTCTAGATAGTTTTATCAGATTAGCCATTTGTTTGAGGGTGATAAGCAGTTTTGATGATCAAATATGTGTTTAAATTTTTTTGATACTCTTATAGAACAAAGTAGAGCATCATGGGTCTCAATCAGATATAATCGATAATGGGTATCCTTGTATCCTCACCAAATTGCCTAATATATACCGTTCAAATTTGATCTAGTGAGAAATACTCTTGAATAATAATGAAGTATTATTTATTTGTAAGATGTTTCTCTAAAAACCAGATTGCATTATTTCTTTTTGATGTATTTGGATGACTGGTGAAAATATCTATAGTGATTTTTTCACCTTTTTGTGTTGGTTTGGGTAATGTTTTCATCATCCCCTTTTATTTTTTACATTCCAACTTCACATGGTGACATACAATACATATTTATTTTCATTCCATGATCTTCATCTTCTTAGCTTCCCACGAATATTGCTCATTGTGATCAAAATATGTCCTAGGGATTCCTAGGATGATGGGGATAGTTGATCTGTTTGCATCATCCAATATCTTATTCCTTAACATTGGATTTTATGGTACACATAGTCATGACCCAAATACAACAACACCTTTTTCATTAACAATTTTCTCTGAGGATTCCTATTTTCATATAGTTTTCTATTTCTATTTAATTCACACATAATATCTTTGAGAATAATTTATCATTTCCAAAAGAGACATTTGAGAAACCATATTTGAAACTATTGACAATTTTCCTTCCCCAATGATTGAAATGTCAATCCTTTTCAAATCTAAAAAGATTAGATCCTTCTCAATTCAATCGAATGATAGAATTTTTGGATCGTTTATACATAGAGTGTCTTTCATTTCATTCGATTCTTGAGGATGATATTGAAATAACCAGTAAAATTCCTTAATCAGCTATAACCATGATTTTTGGAAGATATTCAGCAATTATTATGTGAATATATACATGAGGAATTTTTGATACATACAAATTTAAAAAATCTCTCCAAAAATATAATGACCCGATATTTTCAAAAATAAGATCACTGAATCCCAACACAGATCATGTGTTGGATATTTTTGTTAGTTAAATTTAAATTTCAATGAAGAATATGCTATGAATTTTTCCCTTTTTATTAACACACATCCCAATACCTTCTTCAAATAACAACTAAATACCATGAAATGTTTTCCACCTGTAGGTGGTACGCATATAGGTGTGGTGATAAAACCCATATTATATTCCTTAATGATATCTTCATATTCCTCATTCAATGGAAAATAAACTCCCTTCCATGTTATCATAGTTATAGGGGTTCATAATCGGATGAAATTTCTCACATAACAGAGATAATACTAAGAAAATACTAGAAAACTAAGGATATTAGTCATATATTTTTATCTCATCCATCCATCAATTGCCACTATCACTATAGGTTCCATATATTTCTCATTTATTATGATTATATTCATCAAGAATGATACATTATTTAATGAGGACCCACAATTTATATACTAATCATAAATATTAACCTTTCATAATGACAATATCAAAGTTCTCAAATGATCTTCATGATAATCCTAGATTTTGGATAATATGAACTCTAGTTGTAAAAACAATTGTGTGACCTATAAAGAATGTATTAATAAATTCAATTATGATATCTAGAGAATTATTAATTTTTAATGGAATTAATTTGAATTCATAGTGCATGAAACTTGTATGAAAAAAATCCTTGTGATATCCTCCCTCATTACCATAATTTTCTAACATACAAACTGTATATCCACCACGGAGAAGAATTTTTCTCCACATATATGATTGATAATTTCATAAATATTTGAAATAGGAGAATTGTTTTTTATTTTGATCATTTTGAGCTCAAGATAACTAATGAAAAGGCACATTGTACTATCCTTATTCTTGAAGAAAAGGACTACCTCACTCTATGGTGAATCCCTTTGGTGTATGTACACTTTATAAAAATTCTATTGTAGTTTTTTCTAAGGATTATCATGATCAAAAAAATCCATTCTATATAGAGTCAGGTATAAAGGCAGTTCCACTTTTATTATATCGATTGAAAACCCAACTTCTCATATAGGAGGAAGACTTATAAATTACCCTACAAACTCATCAGTGAATACCCTAATAGTTTTCATGTCTTCAAGGATAATATTTTCTTTAGAATCAATCATTTTAGAAAGATACACTTCCACATCAATAATTAACATCCAATAAAGTGACATCAGTGTAAAAGAAGATTCGTCATCTTTCTTAAACATTTACAAAATACAAGGATTATTTTCAATACAGAGATTAATTTATTTCTTATAGGAATTTATTTTGGATCTATATAGGTAAAGACAATATTGACCCATAATTCCATAAAATTACCCCAAAGGGAGTAAGGGACGTTTCAATGGAAAATATATCCCAAACATTTTGATAGGGGATGAGTTATATACATTTGATGAAATAATAAACCCATATGTTATTTTAACTAATAACTCAACATCCATTCTTTGTGGTGATATTTTAATATTTCCACTAATGATGTGTGGTACTAAAGAATGCATAGAATGATAATAAAAAAGTATATTCAATATTATTGAATGAATAATTAGTGTACATATCACCACTTCGTTGTTAGGATCCACCATAACGATTATGATGGGAAAATATAGCATTTTCTTCTATAGAGGTGGAAAATTGTCTCCAAATACCCTATTATTAGTGCATTTGTTTAAAATGTACCATGGTTCCTTGTATTTGATGTAATGAACATTGCATTGGGGGTTTAACATAAAATTACTCTCTTGTAATTCATTTGCATGATTCTCCAATGAATAATCACTTGCCAGTTAGTTATCCCTCCCACACCTAAATCATTACCTCATCCCCTTAAGAAATTTTTGGGATGTTTATTTCTACAAATTTAACTAATGGGATGTATAATTTCATGTTACCATTGTATTTATCTATATTAATTCAAAAAACAAACTCCAAATTACAATAATTCTATCCATGATAACCTTGTGATTTCCCAACCACCATTTTGGAGTTGAGGGAACATTGGAAAATTCCATAATAGATAACAACGTCCCGGACTGCTAGGTATTATCATCGACATTGTTTTAAAATACCCAAGAATATGTCAACCATATATTTGGGGGTAACAATGAAGACAAATTTTTATTGTTGAAGTCTTTTGATGTTTTCCAAACACTCCATTATAGATTATTCCCCTTTTTCTTGAGGTTTAGGAAATCCCTTTCCATTTTACAATAGAGAGTGTGGGGTAAATATTTATCGAAAAAACATATTCCTAATTACCTTCAACCTATTTCTTCAATTAATTTCTACCAATTTATATTGTCAATCCAAATCCACCTCTGATCATATTCTCCCTCCATATGATAACCGTCAAATAATTCCATCTCTTTTTCAGAAAATTGTGGGAAGAAGAATATCTTATCAATGGATTTGATGTATTTTTTCATGATTATGGGATCATATGAATCTTTGAATGTTAAGGGCCTTTTTCATAAGAAGGAATTTATTATAGAATTTTATTTATTGGAGGAATTTTGGTGGTCCTCCTAATCTAGGTTTCTATTTAGGAGCACTTTCAGGTGAGATAGTATCATTATAAAATTCATGATTCCCATTCCTATCAGGTTGGGCATTTTTCGAGGTAGTCATCACATTTCCAGTCAGATTAGTTGTTTACATGATTCGTCATATTTCGGTCCACTGTATACAACAAATGGAAAATTATGAAGGATTAAAAATATAATATTATAAAAATAAATTGGAATTCGATTACATTTATTATAAAACTTATAAATTACATGTATATAATTATCTTATGAATTTCTAGGATTCACTCTATGTTATCAATGATCTATTTCAAAACATATATTTTTTCCGGTATCTTTTTGTTTATATTATAATTTTTTTAATGATATTATAAATTGTATAGTGAATATACATTGGGTGTTTCAAACCATGTGTTATCAAGGATCATTTTCATGCACCAGTTCTCGATCGAGTCTCACTCAATGTGGTGTTCTTCGGATTTTCCTCGATGTATATCTATTCCCTGGCCACATCCACTTTTAGTATTAGGGTATGGATTTAGATTCATCAAAATACTTTTACATTATACATTCCAAAATTTAGGTATTTTTTCTTATAATTATTATTATCTCTATGTCTTTATCTATTTTCTTAATCCTAATCCAAAAAATAATTAATCTTTTCCATTATTTAAATCAATAAAACCCTTCACTTTATTTGACATTAATACATGATTTATTACATAATATTTCACTTATTACGATACATAAGATCATGAGTTATTGTGTATTTTTTAATAAGGTAAATTACAGAACAATTTAAAACAGGAACAACATCATCTTCAATGAAAACATCCATAACATGCTAGCACATAAAACTGAATGGGATAACCTTCAGATGTATATAAGAAAGGGTTTATCTATAAATACCAATAAGGTAATAGAAATACCATTGGATGAATATGGAAAAAAATATTAGAAAAAAATAATATAAATGGGGAATTAAAGGACTGAGAATCATAAACGTGAACAATAATACATGATATAGCATGATAACATAAAGGAAATATATGAAATGTGGGAACAACTTAAAACCCTACATCAAAAAAATATTTCAAAGATAACTATCATGAAAAAATGATTTAAATATTACCATAAATGAATAAAGTTCACTCCTAGTAACATCATGATGTGTCACGAGAATACAAATTTCCCAATGTTTTGGATCACTATAAAATTCTAGGTGTTCTTGTCACATTCATTTCGATATCATTGTTAACTATATACCATAGATCATACAACATGGATTTATTCATCATCATAATTTATTGCATGATCATGGAGTGTGGAATACATACATTTATGTCCCCCACTAATGTGTATAAGTGAATAAATTTTGACACCCTTGATAGGAAATTGGTATTAGTATTCACTACACAATTTTTTGGAATGGGAAATCATTGTGAAATTACAACATAGTAAAGGGGGAATATGGATGTTCATGGGAGGTATTGATGAGATCTATTGGGATATCTCATCCTTTAGAAATAAATAATATATTAATGGGTTATGGAATAATGTATCCCATCATAAGGAAATGAATATAAAAGATATAATTTATTCAATATACTTGAATAAAGATAAGAAAGTTACAATCCCATACATTGAGAGTGTGAATTAAAATGCTTGAGGAGCTTCATGAGATCTTTTGGAAACTTTGGGAGGACAAGAGAGATGGGGGGTATGAGAACATAATGCATGGATTTTGAGTGAAGAGAAATTTGATCTTGTGTGGGTTTATATTGGAATTGATTAGGTAATTCATTACCATTCCTCAAACATAGGTATTGGACTCTGTAATAAAATAATAATCACAACAAATAATCGATTTTTTTTCGAATGGTTTCCAAAAACAAGGAAATGTTTAAAAGATTTTATAATTTCATCGGTATAACTAATTAAAATGATACACTTTATTATGTGTATGTAACTGATACTCATAAATAAATTCGTTTTCAAACATTAAAATATATTACAGGTTTTGTATGATTCATAATGACACTATAAAATTAATGAATTTAATATAAAATCACATTATTTTAAATAGAAAAATATATATATTCATTGAAAATTTTTATATAATTTATTACATAAACATGGGATAATTATGATATCATAATATAAAACATATATATATATATATAGTATATGATTTTTATACTTTAAAATTCCACGATCTCCTAAAATTATGAAAAATTATCCATTAAATAATTTTTATGTTTAGATTCAAAAAATAATATTTATTTTATCTAAATAATTATCAAAATATTCTATTTTACAATTCTAAATATAAATTCCATAATTACTTTGAAATGATGGGTTTTTTGAGAGTAACTATTTTTTGACCCATATAAAAATTTATTTTGAAATCAGAAAAATTATATTATTATTTATATTTTTAAAAAAATTATTTAAATATAATATTAATTTAAATTATTTTTTATTCAATTAAATCCATTACTTCATCCGAATAAATTTTTTAATTAAATTTTAATATTACCCAATGACAATTTTTTTGTTTTAATTTATAAAAATAAAAATCATTTATAATGTAACAAAAATAGGATTAAAATATATTCATTATTCCATATGAAATAATGTACATACTCATATTTATAGGGTCTTGAAACATATTTATTTAATACAGTAGAAAAATCCTGATGTTTAAGGTGAAAATGGATATAAATTCATGGGATGATTAGATGTACATGGTTTGGTCTGTGATCTCGTGATGCTCGATATTTTATGACAAATAGTTTAAATCATCCATAATGTATTGGATCTTAGTTTGGGATTGGTGAAGGTAAAATACATGTAATTCTATCTACCTCTGATGCCTTGAAAAAATGGGCTTCATATGGTATGATCTTTTAGGTTGAGGTCATCATATCATTTTTCTGCTTTAATTTGATCTCTTGAAACCATATATTTATACTAATAATTGGATCACTATTAAATAGATATATATTAAATGGTAATGATTATTAATAGTTATTTAAATCTTAAAGAATATAATAATACTAATGAATTTCATGTGTATCCTCTAACCATATTACATAATAGATAATTTAATTAAATAAAAGGGGGAATATTATTTATAATAGTTTCTTAGGATACCATGTTTTTTGGGCGATAGTTGATTTTTTGATGAATGAAACACATTTCATGAGGATGAAAATGTATCAATATATATATGAGATTGTAATTTGACTGGTTGAGATATTGGAAAAAATTTCGTGTTCTTTATAGTATCATATCAGACAAGGATTCAAATTTTACATTACAATTTGAAATGTATTGTAGAAGGACGTGGGGGTCCAGTTGAAAATGATTACAACATATCATCCATGGAATGATTTATTGTCATAGAGGATGATTAAAATAAAAAAATTTGTCCATTGAGAATGGATCATGTATAATATAGAAGCCTGGTTTTTTTCACAAAGACATGGAAGAGTTCATATACAATATTAATTTCAGGGAATATATTCATATGGTGCCTTTTGAGGCTATGTACAGATGGTCATATTTCTCACTACTGTGTTGGAATGATGTGGGTGAGGATGTAGATGTTCAGCCATGTATGGTGATGGATACATTTGAGATAGTATAATTGATCATGAAGTGGTGTTTATTTATCAAAATGAAATGTGATTATTTTCCAAATAGTTTATACGACCATTTCAGTTAGCAATTGGTGACAAGGTTTTCTTACAAGCATCACCTCTATTACAGATTCATCATTTGTGGATGAAAGTGAAGTTAACCCCTCTATTTTATTGATATATTCATATAATAGAACATTTCAGACAATTTTATTACTAACTATTATTTCCTAATTTTTTTTAATCTTGCACGATGTGTTACATATTTCTCAACATCAACGGTAGATGATTGATCCAATGGATATGATCATCTGTGAGGTCATTGAGTTAGAAAAATATGAATATTTGGTGAAACACCATGTTTGGATCATTTATTGGAGTTATAAATTATTATGGGGAAGATGGTTCCACTTTTTCAGGACTTATAAAAGCATGTACATATATTTTCTAAAGAATGGGAGAAAGATATGATTATTCAAGTGAAATGGACTATGGTGTTCATGTAGGAAATCCATATGTGCTTCTCGAGGATGGTAAAAAATAATTTAATATATTTCAAAGTCTCATAACATTAATTATAAAAAATGTAAAACCCGATTTCCATCCTTACATATGATTATCATTATTGTTCCATGTTTGGGTAAATACATTTGATATTTTTTTTATGAATTTGGAGTATATTAATACTCTTTAATTCATCATGGGATACACTATGAAAATTGAGGTCACTGGTGAGAATTATTCTTCCAGATGTGCTTCTCAATATGTGAGATTCTTCCAATTGGATTTCAAATATGTCTTGGGGAGGATTCTCCTAATTATCATTGTCATTTTTTTCAAAAAAATGAAGTTAGAACACAACTAGAGAATGGAGCTACAACCATTGACCTATAGCGATAGTTTCAAATTATTGGCTATCGGATGCTATAGCCACGGTTTGGTGGCCTATAGTCACAGTTTTAAAACTGTGTCTATCACCTTATTCTCTATGGAATAACCATGGTTTTTTGTCCTATGGTCGTAGTTTGAAAAATAATTGATATAGGCCAATAGTTTTGTATCCCTATAGCCATAGTTCTCCAAAACTATGGCAATAGGGTCCCTACTCTTCTGCGGGAACAAAAATTCCCACAAAAAATTCAGTGGGAAGACCTACCGCCATAGTTTTGAAAGTATTCCCATGGTTTATATTAATATCTATATCAATATATATATACCTGAATTGGGGATCGATATAGTGGTATGTGCGTTGGATTGGAAAGTGGAGGTGCAGGGATCAAAAACCGCCAGTGGCATTTTTTATTTAGGCTATTTCCACAGTTTATTGAGGCTATAACAAGGGTTAAAACTGTGGAAATATCCACCTACATCGCCAATTTAAACATTGGATATATTTTAATTGCCATAGTGGCCAATTTGGTGGCATATTTCCACGATTTTCAAAACTGTGACATTGGGTAGTATTGCCACGGTCAAAACCGTGACAATAGTCCGGGACATACTGCCATAGTGATAGTGGCCACGGTTGGCCAAAACCATGGATATAGCCTATGGCCATGGTTTTGGGGCCTATTTCCAAGGTTTTGAACCGTGGAAATAACCATTTTTCTAGTTGTGGAAGTTCACTACAATGTAAAGGTTATATATATTATTGTTATCATGATCTGATGTATTATGTTTTTAAGCTTTAATCCATTATTGAGTTTGATATTATGTCGATGTGTTTGTTTCTCATGAGTCCATATTGGACTTTTCATCAAATGTGTGTGGATTCATAACTCCTGAGACCAAAGTTTTTGTTTGATCAAATATGTGTGTCTTGAATACTGTTTCTAATTATAGATATTTTATGGTGTGCCTATGTATGTAATTCATTATTTGTATCTGATGTATTTCGTGTATTTTATTATGATGTTTTTCTAGGAATGGTACCAACGTGACAGGTGGACATGTTAGAGATTAGTGGACCTTGTTGGGATTTATGTTTATATTCTACAGAAGACATGTATATATTACTGAGTTAATCAGTGGGGGTATGATTGCCTTTGAGTCCTGACATAGGGGTATAATGTCCTTATATGTACTTCATATATAGGTGGAAGTTGGGAATTCTATTCCTTGGTTACTTGACCCTATAAAATAGTATAGGATATGATAACATTAGGCTGGGACAAAGTTTGTTTCAGGATAAGATGACCTTGTTGCCAACCCATTTGATATATAGGGCTTGGCGACCATGTAGCCTGAAATTGAGGATTTTTAGAATTACGGTGGATGTTTGGTATATGTGGTGACCCTTATGGTTGGGATATAGGGTTGGAAAACACTAGTTACATATTTAAAATATTAGTATATTTCTTGAAATGAGATAAAGAAGGGATAAACATGGGTTTATGGTAGATTGTGTAGCACATGGCTACTCGGATCATGATTTTAGGTTGATGTTTGTGCATTTATCTTTTACCAAGGCATGAAATATTATTAGTGTACACATGTGATTAGGATTAATTGGTGGTTTAATAATGGGTTTGTAATCACAACCTACAAAGGTATCATGATTCATCTGTAGACATCTTGATCTGGGAGAAATGATAACGAACGGACCTAGTGATAGGGAGTTGGGTGATGAAGCATAGTGTTTCTATGTTCTACCAGGGTAGAATTCAGAGTGATGTTGTAGCTTTTTATTTATTTAACTATCTTACTAACGCTCTTCTTTGACCTACCACTTTCAGGATCATTTTTTATTATGTACGACATTTGATATATTCCATGAAATTTGTTAGAACATTACTTATTTATTCTATTGTGTTATTCTATGTCATTTTTTATTCATGCATTTATTAATATAGATGGTATAGTATCCCCATTAATGAAATTATGTACCCTTCTGAAATCTATTAAACTCTGGAATATGGGGATAGGTTTGTGGGGACATGTGGGACTCCCAGAAGAATTTGGTTATTTGGGTTGTTGAATTACAAAAATGACTTAGTATTAAGATATTAGTAATATAAACATTACAACAATTGTCTCTATTATAAAAATAACTTTTATTAATTCAATTGATTCATTTTAAAATAATGTATTTATATTAAATATCAATTACTACATGATTATATTTGATTGAACTTCTGATAAATCCTTACATTCAATTTGTGGAAGCATTCAGATACATTTGAATTATTCCCTAAAAATTTCGTATATACAATATTTGTGACCAATGATCATTTACAAGATTATTCAATTTATTTAGATTCAAATATTCCATACAAAAAAAATTTGTGTATAAACTATGTAATAATTTATCATATATATATTTTCATTGTCTTTAATTTTTGGTCAGCACCTTGATTATCTTTCAAAACTATAAGTCCAACAACATGGAAACATATTAATACATATTTGAATCTCCTAATTTTTCATAACAACTAAATGAGACATGAGATCAATATATTATTTGAGGTAATTATATTCTTCATGTAGTTTTTAAATCATTAAAAAAAGTATCAATGTTCAGTAATATCCCATTTTTTTCCTCATTTAAATTTTATATAATATATAACTAACTATTTATCTATATTAGGAATCGTTACAAGAATTAATGATTATGTCTTGACATACAGCTCTATTTCACAACAATAGAAACCATTCATATATATCTATTTTTATACTTCTTTTTTCTATATTAATTTTCTATAATTTAATGATGTATTTTAATTATCATTTAAATAAAATAGTTAATATTACTAATTTAACAAAAGCTGCCTATTTACTGTTTCTTATAAATTAAATATATCTTTTATAATTTTTTGGATTATTTTTATATAATATTTTTTCATTTTAATTAATAATGATTAGTAGATCCCAAATAATAGTTAATTAAATGTTAATAAACAATATTTAAATAGGTTTAATATATGTTCCTACAAATATGAATTTTTTCCTTATATTCATTTCACAATATTGATTTTCATAAAAATATATTTTTATACAATTATCTAATTTCAATTAATTTTTATATTAAAAAAGGAATGATTATGAAATGATAAATTATAAAGAAGGGTCAGAAAAAAATATGCACCAGGTGGCTGAAGAAGTGAACAAAATGGTCTATGACTAGTCACTGCATGCCAGGTTATTACTATTATTTAACAACTACATTTTTCGTCATATAATTTATATTTTTTCCATTATCATAATTATAATATTTATATTGAATTCAACCCAACTGATTGTAGTTAAATAATAAATATTTATGTATGGTGTGTTAAAATATTATCCCCACTCACTCTTCCATCCATGAAATTTTTTATTCCCTTATCACTACTACTCATAGAGAGGATATGCCGGAATCATGATAAAGAACTACTACACAAGAATACTCAAAGGATTTTTTATGGTAATGATTGATGCATCAATTAATTTACACAACACAATCTATTGAAAACTAAATGAATATCCTCTCATATATTAAACCATCAGTAAAAAAAAGTTCCTCAGGATTTGATTGTTTTATTGGAGTTTTAGATTAAAAATTCATGGAATACATATATCAAACTAAAACAACTAGGATAATTTTTTTATTCTGCATTCTTAATTTTTTTCAATTTATTTGTTATAATTTCCATTATCAAACATAAACAAATATTTTGTTATAAATATTAAAATATTAAGTTATAATTTTACTAAGTTATATATATATATATAAATATAATTCCAAGAATGCTACAATGTATTTTATTTAACTCACAATAGTATTGATTATTCATATAATAAATAACCTTCATAAAATTATTGAAATATAAATTTCAAATATGAATATTCAAAATCCATATTATACAATACTTATTTGTTTGGATAGATAATACACATTATTTTTAACTGGTAATAATTAATTTGAAATATTGATTCTATTACATATGGCCTCACTAAATATGAATAAAATATATAGAGTGAATATAGAATATATATATTTTGATAAATAATGACAATATTTATAAAACAAATAATGTGAATTAGTTATTGTATTCTATATTCATATATTAAAAATAAAAAACGAAAAATATGAATTTGAAAATTGTATATAATGAATATGTAAAAAACATTCTGTATAGTACTAAATGGTGAATAACTATAATTTATTACAATTTTCATTTTTCACAATGTGTAATATAAATATTTATCAGATTATGTGATTAATATTTACTATATATGTACATTTTATTAAATATTTTGAGATATATAAAAAATATTGGAACTACATAAATGATATATAAATTTTTTTGAAAGAAAACATTTTTCTGTCTAAATTATATTTTTTATTATAAATAATATTATTATACACATATGTCCTTATCATATTACGTAAATATCAAAAAAATCATTCATTTTCCAAGTGGATTATACCCACATTCACTTATCCTCATGAAATAAATTCAAAGTGGATTATATGATTGATTTTAACATTACAATTGATATGAGGATACAAATGATTATATGAAATTAACCATGATATAAATAACTTTAATGAAAGAAATACCATAGTTAATTGTATCTTCTCACATTGTTGGCAGTAACTACATTTATGATAATCAATTAGGTAGGTTAATGTTTATTCAAAATTAGAAGTCATTCCCCATCACAAAACAATATTCCAAGATGGATCTTACCTGATCAGGTAGAATAACCATAATGAATATTTTTTATTATCACCCTATTTATTATATTATATATAATTAATATTGTGTTTGCATAAATATTTTTGTACTATACTCTTTACCACATCCAAAATGCCTAAATTTTCATCCATCCTTCAATTCCCATTTTTATGATTCGTAGATACATAGTATTAAAACACAATTACTACTTTTAAAAAAACATGCATTCTATTATTACATAAAAAAAGTTCATTTAGACATGTTCATTGAATCATTAGGTCAATATCAATTCCAAATATTGAATTACATTTTTTTACAAATATAGATTTCGTACAAACAAATTTTCATTAATTCTAGGAAATCACCAATTATGTTAAATACATATATATTCACTACTAAATGATACCTATTATTCAACGAAAAAAAATATTTGTGCTACATTATTACTTATGTAAAAACTGGTAAACTATTTATCATGTAATGAAATTATATAATAAAACTTCTAAATAGATTCAATATTCATTATAATTTTATCAGAGTAATTATTTTATTAAATAATCTAAATATGTTCATTTCATTAGTTTTATTTGTTTTATAATTTATTTAGTTTTGATGATTTAATATTTGAATATATTAATAATGGTAAATTCATTATTAAAAATATTCTATGGTTTACATTTACATAATATATGGTTGATATAATTCATCTATTAACATTTTCATTACAAAATAATGAATTAGTTCTGAAATAACATATCTGCACCATTTTTTAATTTTAATTTTATCAAATTCATTTGAAAATTTTCAATTGTTAAGTTTATTATGATATAAAATGAGATATATACCGCATTACAAAATATTCATATTTTTCCTCTATTATAAAAACATTATCATTTTCATGGTTGCACATGTCTTTAAGGGGAATAATAAAGAGAGGCCCATATAAGGTTTGGCTTAATTTAAAAAATAAGTGAAATAATTATTCAATGATTTTGAATTGTTATGAACTCATGATAAATAATTTTTTAGAATTCATTTACATCATGTAAGGACTAACATTGATGGGCATGATATGTGAACATGTATTTATTGTTCATGATGGTGGTTATATGTACAGATCACTAAGGTCTTAGAAATATGAGATAAATATATCATGAATCAAATTATATTTTCATATGAATTCAAAATTCAAGTGAATTTTTAGGTGTCTCTCAAGAGGTAGAATTTTATTATGATGTATCATCTAGGAATCACATAAGATCCTAATAATCATTCAGATTATTATGTTTCTCTTCAAACACTATTAAATAACCTTTTATTTTGTTTCTATAATATTATAATTTATTGCATGTACCTATTTATAATAAAATCCAAGGGCATAATGATAGAAACCACTTGAAATGAAAATGTGCAAGCTCAGTAACAACTCCTTACACAATAGTTACATAACAATAAATATCTAAAGAGACCTTTTATATTTGGATTCTTATTTTAGAATATGAAAATTTTCTATTTTATTTAATATGAGGAGAATAAGAAATGGTGTTGTTAGTCATTAATTTTCCCTGTGCGTATTATATTTTAATCTATATTTTGTTTATATTTTTAGGTTTGTCAAATTCATATTTCTGTTAAGTTATAATTTTCTAAATCTTCTTGATGATTTGAGATATTATTTTCTTGAGTTTGATTCAGTTTTATTATAACAAAATGTGTTATTAATATAGTTTTTATACCAAAAAAATATTGGGGTGTATTGGATATTATTTATTTTCAATTGTTTTAGGTTATTTTCTATTATAATTAATAAGAGCGTATATTTTTTTTCAATAATTTTATAAATAATGATTTTTTAATCTAATAATAAATATCTAATATAATACATTTTATATAACCTGAGAAGATTAGAATTTTTATTGCGACATATATTTTATATTCTAAACATTATATAGATATTTACAAAAAAAACATTCTTTAGGATACCATAATTATAGAATTAGTTGTTCAAGTGAATCATTTTCTCACTAACCCAATAACTAGAAAACTGAGACATTTATTATCTTTCAATATACCATGTATGTAATATTTCTCAATACATATATAATAAGTTAATGGCATTCCATCTGATGAATTTTTTGTCTCTTAAAATCTCTATTAATTTTTTGGGGAAATTTTACTTTAATGTTCATGTCCATTTATGAACATTATTCAACTATATCTTCGTATAATAGGTTTTTAAAAATAAAAATCATGGGGTGATCTTGGTTATTGGAAATTATTTACTGAAATTTTACTTCAGTTTTGATAAATCAATGATTTCTATATCAATATTTTCATTTTTTTTCCAATTTTTTCATATAAAAAATTAATAATTAACATATAAAATTTATAAATTATACACATTTAAATGCATGCAGATGAAATATTTTATGATTTATTATTAAAATATATTAACATTAAAAAAAAATTAGAAAAATGACTTAGAATAATGGATTAAGTGAATTATATATATTTTTTACTTAGAACATATTTTCCCAAATGAATGAACCTTTAAATATAACATATACTCGATGGTTTTTGTTAAATTTTATTTATCTAATATTAATTACAGTTTCCATTTATCATTCAATATATTATCTACATATATGTTTATAACAAAAAGTTATTTATATTTATTTAAAATGTAATAATGTCACATAAAACTATATGGGACATAACACTATTTGATAATAATTATTTTTTCATAGTCCATGATTAATGGGAATTAATGAAAATTTCATGATTTAAGGTGGATAATTTTTTCTTTTATTGACTTTACTACTATGGGAAATTTTCCCATTCCATGATAATAAATGATTTAAAAATTATAAATAAGATTTGAATTTTTATAGAAGGGATAAATAGAGAGAGAGATAGTGGGGTCATGTGGATGGGGTTCCATATATTTGATTAGTCGATGATAGGGTACTTGTTTCATGTTCATAGTTGTGTTGGTGATTGTACTACCATGGAATTGGACTAGTCGATGAAATGGGTCCCTTATATCTTATATTCTTGATGATTAGGCCCTCTATCAAATTAATTTAGGTTATGGTTCCTCTAATAAATCATGATTAGTGGATATAGATATACAAGATGTCGTGGTTCTCCCTTAGATCACAAGCATATATCAATGATATGTTGTCATGGCCCATCCCTTAGGGCTTATTCCATGACTACCCCAAGCCCACCTTCCATAGTCTAGGGGCTGGTGACTTGCACCAGAATGGCGTATCCCTATAACGGGACGTAATTTCATTTAAACCATTACAAACACACAATCCAAGAACCCAAAAAGAAGCAACCACGAAGTAAAATGATGTAGTAAACTGTGTAATAAAAGAAAAGGGGCCATAATACAAGCTGAACAAGAATGTAAAAGTATAATTGAAAGATAAAATAGCTCTTGGAACATCCACTAGGGATCCTACATGAAGGGTATGTACAACTCATGATCAGTAGTCATGATGACACGTCACGTCAAATGGTCCACCTCCGAGCACCATCCAGTTATAGCACCCTCAGCCTCGATCAATCATGTCTATCATCGGCACAAGATAGAACAAGGTGCGATCATATCACATATAGGGGTGAGTATAACCACACCTAGAAGGGACCCCGAGACCACTGATGGTCTCCCCGAGTTTCACAAAGGAAAAACTACAAAGCATGATCTCTATCACAAAGCACAAATCAATTTTCATCCACTCTACCTAGTTATATTCACATACATATACCTATTTTTATCAAAATATAATCATATTATATATGAGGAAACATAAGGCTCCAACTTTTAATACATTTTCACAACTGATCCACCAGGGAAGAACACCACAACGATAACACCACAGAGGTAAAAGTACCATAAAGGTAACTCCACGAATGTAAAAGTACCACAAAGGTAACACCATGAAGGCAACATAATCAAGGTAAAATTTCCACAAATGAAACACAATGAATGTTACACTGTGAAGGTAAAAGACACAGCTCAAATCATGAATACAACATAAGTACAGAAGTACATATGATTAGTCATAAAACTCAATCATCTTATTCTGTCAAGAGGCTCTTCTGCTAACCCCCAAAGGATTGATAGATGTTAACGCACATAAGAATAACAGGTTATGGCCCTCATAGAATCGCCAAATACTGACCCACATAGTATCACTAAGCATATACCTAGACATGATTGATAGATACTGAACCACATAGGATCAATGTTATTTCTTCTTGTTACAATCAGCCAAGAGATTTATGCACTAATCACGCTAGATTCTGTGATGATCTACTCTTAAATCGATTGGTCACACATCAACCACCATGAAGTACCACAGAAATGTATCCCAACAAACTCCCATGTCGTAATGGTTCCAATGCGATATATGGCACGTCAATCGGACGTCCGGTCTGTAATTTAATGGAATTTTAATGCTATGGGGCCAGTTGGATTCTAGTTCAATCCGTCGCAGAAAAACTGAAAATTTACCCAAAACTCAAGTGGAGTATATCAAAAGGAATGTCTCTCTCCCAGGATCCTAGCTCTACAGACACTTTGTCAAATAGACATCTGGATTTCATGTTATGATCCTTTAGGTGAAACTGGGCCTGGTTAGGTCTGGGTCCGGTCCGACCCAGCCCTACATGGCCTAGGCTGACCCGACCTATTTCTCGTCAACTCTAGACTTTCCGGGTTCAACTCGGTTGGGTAGGGTCACGGCGTGCTCAACCCACTGGGTCGTGGTCCAGCCCGACCCCAAAAGCTCATGCGGCCCGGATCGCGGATGCACGACCCGCTTGGCTCGCACAGCCTGACCCCCAATGGGTGGGGCCCGCACGTAGCTAGAAAAGGGGGAGGTCCCCCTTACCCAAATAGAAACCGTTCGGGAAAATGGAGAAGAGGTGTCGCGTGGTGCCTTGTGGTCTACTGTGGGACCCACAGGGACCGGGTCCTTGGCCTCCGCGGCTTCCGAGCCATGACCCCCTATTCTAGTGGCATGGTGTTGAGCACCACTCATCCTATTATTGTTGGTCATTGTCATCCATTCTATGTGTCTGCCGCGACTAGTGAGCCATGACCATCTTCACCAGTGGTGCATGAGAGTGCACCGCCACCCCCTATGCAGCTGGCCAGTGTCGGTCGCTGCCATCAACTCTTCTATCAGTGATGGTTACGGGCGATATTCCATTGGTCACCAGGTGAGATTTTGGCGGCCTGTTTTCCATATAAAGGTTCTGATGGACTCCCCGATATTCCCTCTTCATCTCTATACCATCCCTTTCGTGTTTCGTCCATCCCAAATAAAACACTTGTGAAGAACATGTCAAATTTCTACATAAGGAGGATGGTCTGAGCCTTGTTCATTTGGTCCACACCTTCTATGTTATCTTGATAGCAATATGGTTGTAAAATTATTCAATAAATCTTGAAATGTGTCAAGAAATAAACCCTACCTTATGATCATTAGAGAATGTCCACGTTTGAGGATGATTTTGTGTTCATTTTTCCCGCCATAAGCCACCAAGGATGCCACTCAATCGTCATTGTTCTGTACATCCATGGTGAGAGGATTAGTTCTTGTTATGAATAATCACGACATCATGCCTTTTACAATTATTTTACAAAACACCAATTAATATTTTAACACTCTAACATGTGATTAAGTAGTTTATTAATTGGTGTAATTATTGAGCCTCATCAATCCTATGAAGGGTCGTTACACAACAATTATTTAACCAAGCATTTCATGTCCTTCATTAAATTCCTGACCGCCCCTATGGTCCCCACCATAAAAACATAATGGTGAGGTGATGGATTTGTTAAAAATAAAATAAATTTATTTTATTTTATTTGTTCATCTACAAAAAATACCCAAAACAACATTCCTCCTCGACCCACTCCGGTCAAGGATAAACCTCCCTTAAGTGAATAATGGTGCTGAGTGTTCAACGGTTACCTCCAAATTCAATTATGATCACCGATCCAAAAGTTAGTATTTCTCATTCACATTTTTACTAAACATACCACAAAAAAAATTAGAAATTCATTCCGGGCACACTAGGCCTCAGAATCGCACGCCCCTAATTTTCACATACAAATAAATATTCCATATAAATAAAAAAATCATTGAAAATATGGGACATTCCATTCTCCCATCCTTTGGTATTTTCACCCCCAAATGCCACAACATAGACTCAGGAATGAAATTAGGGTACTGAGCATGAATCTAAGCCTCCCGCTCCCTTGTTCTCTCATGGAGGCTCACATTCTTCCAACGAACGCGCACTAGGGGTTTCAATCATCAATGAAGGACTAGCTCCTATAAATCCTCAATCTCTACTGGATCCTCTATAAAGGTCTCTCCATCATCAATGTCTAGCTTGCCCCAGTCGATAATGTGCCATGGATCGTGGACCTACTTCCTCAGCTGCGACATGTGAAAGACGGCATGCACCCGATGCATCTGCGGGGGAAGAGCTAGGTGATATGTCACATCACAAACTCTACTGAGTACCTGAAAGGGTCCAATGAGCCTTGGAGAAAGCTTTCTGCCCCATCCAAATCTCCGCAAGCCTTTTTGAGGTGAGTCCCATAGAAGACATTGTCTGCCCCCTCAAACTCTAAAGGTCTCCTTTTTCTATCGGCATGTGAGTTCGGACTACTTTTTTCAATCATCATCCACTCTAGGATGATCTTCACCTTCTTAGTGGTATCCCATTCCATCTCTAGACCCATAAGTGATGACACCCCTGGGACATTCTAGCATAGAAGGGATCTATAAGGTTTACCGTACACAGCCTCAAACAGGTTCCATACCGATGGTGGAGTCCTAGATGTTGTTGTAAGGAAAAACTATCAATGTCATTTGATCCTAACAACTACAACCAAAATCTAGGACATAGACAAGAAGAATTTCCTTTTATTGTCTGAATGGTCCTCTTCTTCTGACCATCCATATGTCGATAAAATGAGATGTTCAAACTTAGTTGAGTCCCAGATGCCTCCTACAATCCATTCCACAATTGATAAGTATAGCTTGTGTCAAGGTCAGAGACGATCATCGATGGCACCCCATGAAGTCAAAAAATCTCCTGTATATATAGGCGTCCAAATCCCTATACTAATCCATTCTCTCAGATAGGTAGGAAGTTTGATGAATTGGTGAGTCTGTCAACAATAACCTAGTAGGAATCATGTCTTCTGGATGTATGTTGAAGCTCTGTCACAATGTCTATGGAAATCATATCCCACTTTCACTCCTGGAACATTTAGTGGCTTTGCTAAACCTATTGGATCCTGATTCTTGGCCTTCAGCTGCTGATAAGTGAGGCGTCATGAAAAAAACTCTACCATTGCTTTCTTCATCCATGGACACCAATGATGACATCAGTGGTCCTGGTACATCTTTTCTACAATAGGATGTACTTCCAGAGGAGACATATGGAACTCCCTCAACACCTCCTCCCATAGAGATACTGGTACCATGGTGCATTCTATAATGAGAATGACTTTCTCACCATCTTCAAAATATACATCATGTTGGATATCCTAAGGATATCTGGGCTTGTCGACCCTCACAGTCAATGTCCCCAAGGTGTTCCTCCTAAACTCGCTGAAGAAGTGGGCGAGTGACATTCATAGACTCGAGGTAAACTGATCCATATCTATCTAAAATTGACATCTACAACGTGGCTAGCTAATATTCCACCTGACTTAGTATATGTAAACCATACCTCCAGATTAGTGTGACTGCCAGTACGTTCCCACTCCCTATAGTGTGAACTATCAGAAATCCATAGTCCTAGAGGAACACTAGCCAAAATCAATTTCTTTGGTTTAGGTCCTTCTGTGAGAATATATACCTGAAACTTTTATGATCAGAGTAGACTATAAAACGTTATCCTATCATGTAATGTCACCACATATTTATGGCGAAGACCACTACTGATAACTTTAATTCATGGGTATCATTTTTCTTCTCATGTAGTTTCAACTTTTGAAAACCATATTAGATCGCTGCTCTCTTCTGCATCAAGAAACATCCATGTCTAGTCCTTGATGCATCACAATAGACTACATACCCAACACTCTCTTATGGTAGCCTCAAGATGGTGGCACTCGTCAGTCTTTGCCTCACCTCTGGAAAACATTGCTGACATCTCTCCGTCCATATGAAGGGTTGTTCCTTCTTTGACAATGCTGACAAGGATTCCACAACAATAGAAATGTTGGGTACGAATCTCCAGCGGTACCCAGTCAACCATAGGAAGCATCTCACCTCGGTCGCACTCCTGTGTGCATCCTAGTAAAGCACAACCACTGTCTTCACCTGATGCATTACATCTCTATCCTCCATGAAAATGTGTCCTAGAAATTGGACCTCCGATATCCTGAATTGGAACATCGAGAGCTTACCATAAAGCAGCTTCTCTCGATGTGTATCAATAACTATCTATATATGATTTTCATTCTCCTCCTCCATCACTGAGTAGAACAAGTTTTCAATAATGAAGGCCACCAAGAAGTGATCGAGGAATGGTTGGATGATCCTGATCATGAGTCCCATGAAAACTGCTAGGGATTTGGTCATGCCGAATGGCAGAACAAGAACTCACAGTGGGCATACCGACATCTTATGGCCATCTTCTGCAAATTCTCATCTCGTACCTAGAGCTGATGTTAGCCTGATCTGAGGTTTATCTTCCGAAAACAATGAGCTCTCTTAATCTAATAAAAAAGATCAAAAATCCTCGGAAGTGGATACTTGTTCATCACGGTCTCATAGTTCAAGCACCGATAGTTCACACAGAGTCTAAAACTATCATTTCCCTTCAAGGCGAACAAAATCAAGGCTTCCCAGGGAGAAACACTGGGCCTTATGAACCCTTTCCACTACATGTCCTTTAGCTATACCAATAAATCATGAATCTCCATAGGATCCATTGATATGTTGGTGTATATATCGATGTTGTTGGATGGTACATGTTATTTCAAATTTCGACCTCTCTGTGAGGAGGTTGTCATAGATTATCATCAGGAATGAAATCAGTATACTGCTCCACCACTACAGGATAGCTCAGACTCTCTACATCAACTGCTCCAAGGGTAAGGCTATCCAACTAATGGGTGATTTACTACACCCTCCTCTAGGTAAGTCCATCATGTGCTAAAAAGGTTCCCTTCTCACCGGTGAATGAAAATCTGATCCCATTATTACAGACAGATCGAACATTGCGCCTAACACAGTTTCTCTGAGCATGGACTTTGGATAGCCTATCCATAACCAAGATGATGTTTTATGGAATCGATGCTGCTACTAAAAGATCCCAACCTCAGAATTCACCTCCAAGAGTGCGGTCACACTTCCTACACCATTGGGTAATCCTATAATATTCTCTTGTAGGAGTCTGTATTAACAATGATTGAACCAATGGCTACGTCGGAATCTCTAAGCCCCGTACGAGTGTCATTGAAATTAAAGAGTGACTGAGACCTATGTTTATAAGTACTGCAACTATGGTGGAGTAAAAATGGATCATTCCTCGAATCATCTCTAGAGAGTAATGGTCACAGGCCTTAGCTTCCTAGATCTATGCTCGTCCTTTTCCACCTGCTCCATGTGGTTGGGGTGGAACACCTAGAGGTGGTGTCTGTAGAACATCGAATCACCAACCAACGCCTCCTGCATGACTCGATTCTCTTCCACGTCTACCAACCAATGGACCTCCTCACTCGAACCTATGCCTCTACCTAGGTGTTCCCTCGACCATAATCTCACCTTCCATATATTGGGTTGGGTAGTCACTAGCCATGTGACCCTACCCGCCACACGATTAGCACTGCATGCTGGTCATCTGTCCTCCCCAGTCCTTTGAGCCCCACACCACTGACCATGTATCCTATGGTTATACCCTATAAGCTCTATCCCACTAGGGCCCATGTGTTATGTATATAATGAATGTTGTGGATGACTCTGATACATTGCGTCTGGTGGTGGATCTCGATGTCGGTTCATGTTCAGCTATGAATCATTCCACCTAAAGCACTCGATCGATCACCCTAGCCTGCGTCAAAATGCTAATCGATATCATCTATTCTTTGATCTCCCATCGAAGACCCCTATTAATGTTCTGGTCATTGAAGAAATAGTCTCGTACTATTTTAGTGGAGTAGGAGGAGAGATTAGTTAACCTCATCGAGTACTAGGCCACAATCATGTTTCCCATCTCTAAGTCCATATGCTCTTGTATATGCACTGAGCATAGGGTCACTAGGATGAACTCTGCCCAAAAAACTCCCTCGATGTCCACCAAGGTGAGGGTCGCCTCATCGGGAATCTGGTGTTTCAGACTCCACCATCTCCCAGCTGCTCCCTGGATGAGTCTGGCAGCTAATATCACTATCAGATTAGCCGGTGACCCATCTAAGTGAAAAACTCTAGCCATAGTTTCCAGATAGTCCTCAGCTGCCTATGGATCTGTGTCGCTTCGGAAACTCATAGGCCTCTGATGTTGGAACTTGTGCAGTGCTTTCAAACGGTGTGCACTATCTGCTAGTGTTCCTGGTTGAAATGGCTTCCCAATAGGAAGTGGTGCTGCTGGTACACCACTCAATGGTACTATCACTAAAAGAGGGCCCCACACCGAAGCCTCGTTGCTCGATGGTCCATCATCAATAAACTCACTAGAGCCATGGAGGGCAGTCTATATGATGGAATCCTGAAATAAAAACATATGCACCTCGATCAATAAGTTATATTTGGTGAGATGACTGAAATAGATCATAAGAAAATCTTTTCATGAACACACGCAATCATTGATATCGTGCACTAAGTCGAAAATCAGAATTTAGGGTCTTGTTGTATGGATATGTCAGCTTGCGCTACAACACTAGATTCCCCATACTAAAACCTCACTCATAAAACATAATACTATTCCCACATTGAGAAGATCAAAGTTCTTGTTCTTTAGCAGGACTGAATCCATTGATACCACTTTGTCACAACCCATCCCCTGGGGCCCATTCCATGAATACACAATGTCTACCTTCCATAGGACAGGGTCTGTAGAGACGTATTAGAAAGGAGTATCCTTATAACGAGAAGATATTTCGTTTATTTCCATTAAAACACACAATCCAAGATCACAATAAGAAGCAACCAGGATGTAAACTGTTGTAATAAAAAGTGTAGTGAAAGTAATGGGGACGGAATACAAGCCCAATAGGAATTAACAAGTACAACTGAATGAGAAAACCGAAAACTGGAATGTTGAATGCGAATCCTACTTTAATGGTGGGTAAAGATCCCAATCAGTAGTCACTACATCATGTCACACCAAATTGTCCACCACTGAGCACCATCCAATCCAGGATTTCTCAACATCGATCAACGATGTCCATCATCTGCACAAGACACAGCAAGGTGTGGGCATAACCCGTGCTGTGGTTAGAATAACAATATTCAATAGGGGTCCCGAGACCCATGATGGTCTCCCAGAGGTCCATATTGGAAAAACCACAAAGCAATACCTCAATCCCAAATCACAAAGCAGTAGTCATCAACTCTACATATGTATATGACCATATATAAACCTATCTTACAAAAATATAATCATCTCATTCATTAGGAAACCTAAGTCTCCATCTTTTAGTCCATTTTCACAACAAATCCATGATGGAAGAATACCACAATGGTATCACCATGAAGGTAAAAGTACCACAAAAGTATCACCATAAAGGTAACACTACAAAGGTCACACCATGAAGGTAAAAGACTCATCTCACACTAGGTATATAACTAATGTACCGAATTACATATGATTAGTCGTAAAACAAGATCATCTTATTTTTTCAAGATGATCTACTACTGACCAACATTAGATAGATTGATGTTGACCCACACAGGATCTCTAGGCACTGACCCACACCGGATTGGTAATTTTTGAGCCATGTAGGATCGATAGATGCCGACCCACATAGGTTCGATGTTCTTTCTTCACGTAACATCCAACCATGAGATTTCCTAACTAAGCACCCTTGATACTGGGAGGATCCACTCCTCAATATATCGCCCATCAAACAACTACCAAAATGTTCCCTAAAGAATTTCCCAAAGGACCTCCATGTCTTAAGGGTTCCAACACGATAGATGGCATTTCAATCAGACTTCCGGTCTATACGTTATAGAGATTTTAATGTGGAAGGCCTGGTTGGATTGAGGATCGATCCATCCAGAATATACTACAACATTCTTCAAAACTCAAGTGTAATATATCAAACGGACCATCTCGCTCTAAGGATCCCAGCTCCGTAGATGGTTTGTCAAATGGACGTCTGGATTACATGTTATGGTACTTTAGGTGAAATTGCGCCCTTTGGTGTCCGAGTTTGGTGTGACCTAGTCTGAACGACCCGGATCAACCATGTTTAGGTTAAATTCAGACAATCAGGGCCCAACCCGGTTGGGATAGGCCATGGTGGGCCCAGCCTGATGGGCCATGGTTCAGCCTGACCCGATAGAGAGGGGCATTCCCTAGCTGGCATTGGGGGCACTCCCCCTTATCTGAACGATAGTCATCCAGGAAAAGGAAGAGACGATGCACCGTGGAGCCACCTGGGAAACTACAGGACCTACATGGAATGGGTCCATAGCCATCGCGGCTTCCGAGCCACGAATTCTTCCTCTAGAGGCATTTTGTTGCACGCCGCTCCGCCTCGTGTGACTAACCAGTGTTGGCCTCTCTACGTATCTGCCACGGCTTATGAGCTACATCAAACCTCTCCGGTGGCATAGGTGGGTGCAACGCCCTCCCATATGTGGCTGGCCGGTGTTGGGTACTGGTGTCAATCGCGACAAAATGCAGCAGCCATCTTCACCAGTGGTGCATGATTGTGCTTCACCACCCCCTCTGTGGCTGGCTGGTGTCGGCCGCCACCATCACCCCCTCTGCCGGCATCGATTTCCAGCAGTCTTCCATAGTCATCGAGGGAGCACTAGTGGCCGATTTTCCTTCTAAAGGTTCCAATGCACTCCTTGGGATGCCCTCTTCCTCGCTAAACCCACCGTTCTCGGTTTTGTCCAACTCGAATAAATCGCTTGTGAAAAACACGTCAAATTCCAAAAAAGGGAAGAGGGTCTGGCCTTATAAGTCGTTATGCGCCCTCCACGTTATCTTGATTGGAAGAGGGTAGTATAATGATTCAACAACTCTTGAAATTAGACAATAAATAAACCATACCTCAAGACCGTTGTTGAAAATCTGCATCTGTGGATGAGTCAGTGTTCATCATTCCCACAACTAGCCTCCAATGACGCCGCTCAATCATCATTATTTGGTTTTTCCTTGGGGAGGGAATTTGTTTTCAATCAATGAATACTCCCAAGATCATGCCTTTTCCAACGATTTTACAAAACCCCACATTAGATTTTAACTCTCTGACATGTGATTAAGAGGTTTATTATTTGTTGTAATTAATGAGCCTAATTAATCACACAAAGGGTGGTTACACAACCATTTTGTAACAATTAATTTAGTTTCCTTCATTAAAATCCCAACCACCCCTATGGTCATCACCATCAAAACATAAAATTTATGTGGAAGGATGTATTAAAAAAATTATTATATTTATTCATCCATGAAAAATGAAAAAGAATCTTTCCTCCTCGACCAACGACTGTCAATGTTAATCCTACCCAAAGAGACTCCCGGCACTGCGAGTTCAACAATGCCATAAAATTTCAATTCTGAGATCCAACTAAAAATATAGGATTTCCCGCCTGCATCTTTAGTAATCATACCATAGATACTATTTAGAAATTCATTCAGGGCACCCCACGCTACGAAATCATACACCTTCAATTTTCACAAACATGTTATAATTCAATATTATTATAAAAACATTACATGGAAATTACAGTTCTTTACATAAGTACACTCTCCTAATGATATTATAGAGACGAAAGAAGTATTTAAGTTCGGGGTAGTATAATGTTTTATCGAACTTGTGGTTCCTTGAATCCTTGAGTTTTTCCTTTGAGGTGAAGTAAAGAAATTGAAAATATCTTTAGACATCATGGATTCTACTGTGTTCCATGAAACACTTGTTTCTCATGAGATGTGGAATTTTCGATATGGGAGTTGAGATTGTGGTGACAACATATATCCCTAACAGATCTAGACATTGGTTAGAAATGGATTGTACAATCCCCAATATATTACAGTTAATCATCCGTATCAGTATATTTTGAGATGTCCTTGTGTCATATTATCCTAATTTTTCTTCCCCTTTGGGACCTATTGAAACCAGAGATGACATAAATTATCGTTTTGTGACTTCATTTTGGTTTTTATAGGGTCCTTACATGTATATTTATAATTAGCCACACATATCCCTTACTTCCACACATTTAGTGTCATTAATGATAAAATATAGTTTGATAGATATTTTCCTTTGTTTAATGGGATGGGGATGATTATTCGGAAAAATTTATAGAGGTTCTTGGAGATTCTTAGTAGAATGTGGTGGAGCTATATTTTCTATGATTGTAATGGTGGTTGTTTCTGGTCAAGAGATATCCTAGTATAATTTTATCATGGATGAGATTTAATGATTCATGGGGTGTTGAGGCTTCTCCTTTGTATTTGGTTTTTGTTCTTTTTTCTTGTGGGATGTTTTAGTACTTTCTACCAAATTCATTACATTATGTGGATATTATTTGTATATATTTTTGTAGTATACTATATAATTCCTCATAATTTATTTGTTTACTTATTTTATATTTTCATAGTATATGGAATCCCATATTATGAGATATAATACTAGGTTTCAGTCACCATCGGATATCCTATTGGTTGCGGTTTGGGTGGAACTCCCGGCATACCACAAGCTCACATGGGGATAAAGTGTGTAATAATATTTCTTGAGTATTATTCTATTTCATCGTACATTGAATGTTTTATTATAACAACCCTACAAAAGTGTCCAATTTTATTTTTTATGATAAAAAACATAACATAAAAAATAAAAGTAATTAAAAATATTCTTTTTAAACACTAAATGACATTAGACATATCCCAAAAATTTGTTATCTTAAAACCATAAGATATATTCAATTCATTTCTATTATAAAAAATCAAATAGTTATTTAATAAAAAATAATAATATGTAAAATAAACATTTTTAAGTATCATTTTACTAACATGAATCTTTACACTTCTTATAATTTTATTATTGATATTTTAAATTTTATTCTAATGGTGTATTAGATTTTTCAATAATTTCAACATAATACCACATCACATTTCAGTTTATTGTTTTGAATTATAAAAAATATTCAATATATTATTTTTTGTAAAGGGAAAATTACATATTAAAATCTTATGTTGTCATATTCTAGCCACTTAAATAAATTACATCCTCACATCTTCATTATATCACTTAAATGAGAAAAGATGAGGGAATTATTAAAATAGTTATTAATTATGATATAATAATATATAAAAATTCCATATAATGATTCACAAAGATTATATGATATATAAAAAAAATATCTCTCACGATTGTCAAACTTAGTGTGTATTTATACCATAATGTTGTGCACTATGCGAAGATCGAGTTAATAACAATCAAAAACATTTCATGTTTATTATCTCAAACTATTCTAGATCCCTATCCAATTTGAAATTGTAGTTTTTAGATAGTAAATTCATTTTTAGGAAACCAAACACTATTTATTTTACAGAAATATTTAAATGTTTCCAATAATTAGATTTATCTATATTGTTTACACTAAATAATCATTGTCTAAATTTACTATAATTTTTAAACCTAAATTTATCAAGATTATTCTTACTATATTACTAATAGAAAACTAATAAAAACCAATACTTATAAAAATATACTTACCCTTTAACAACCAGACTACATAAAATCACTTATCAACAAATAAAATCCATGATCATATATTCTCAAAAATGATTTTAAGGTTTTCCCAATATATCCTTAATTTTATTCACAAAAATTTACTTAACCTATATTAATCCAACACCTTAATCATTTAATATTCTTAAAAACCAATAAATATCATTGAAAATACAATTAATCTACATAAAATCTAATCTTATAAGGCCTCAAAAAGGTTATTTATGCATTTAATCTTAGGATCAATCATTTATTTATTATCCAATGATGATATCTATATCCCTGAAAATATCAAAATATGATAACATACTAATCATCAATGTTATCTAAGACCTGATGTGATTCCAACCGAGATTTCTCATACCCATATTCTAAGTTCATGGGAAAAAAATTTCATAAAAACTGTCAACAATACAAACTGAAGCTGTCTAAATTAACCATAAAAATTTTCAATATCAATAAAATATAGTGAGTAACATAGATACTGAAGGGAATACAATTTCAGAGTTATAATAATTTTTGAAAATTATTTATCTAATAAAATCCCTAGTATTCCTATAAAATTTTCAACTTTCTCATGAAAATACGGATTCCTCATCTTATAAAAATATTTAAGGCCCTGACCCTAGAAGCCAAGAGTCGGTGCATTATTACATATCATTGTAATGATCACAAAAGATCATGTCTCGAAAGGCCTATTAGTTTAGTTGCCTTGGAAGTACTAGATAGATTCCTAAGTTTTACATTACATCATAAAATGGAAAACTACAACAACATTGTTTCCATAGACAACATTGAGATCCCATAGAATATCCCTGCATGTCTATCATAATATACTTTTTCGCATCCTATGAAAAATAAAACATAGAAATGGTTGAGCACAAATTATCAGAAATCATAAAAATATAATGGAAGATTTCATAAACAAGAATAAACATTTAATGCAATGTATAAAAATAAAACAAAAGCCTTTTCAGCATAAAAATATTCAAAATATTGAAAATATAAATCGAAATAATGCCATTTACTTACTGACATGGATATTCTACTAGTATAATAATCACATGAAATATCAATAGCCACTTTAATAATGATGTAATGCATAATGAAAGCCTCTCATAAACATATTGTAAAGGCCTTATGCCAAGAGATAAAATAAGATTTTGTCAAGGCCTTATGCCAAGACACAAGTTAGTCTCATGAGACCTACTGATTCATCGAGGAGCTATAGAAGGCTCCACTTGTCACTTACTATGTCCAATGCATTCCTCATATGAAAGGGTTTAAACATAACACAAACATTCGTATTAAAACTGGCATACAAAACGTCAATATTTTATCCATAAATAATGAATGGTATAAAAATAACACATCCACAGTCAAACACATCAGAAAACCATAAATACAATATGGATGATTTGTATTATAATAAATCAACTTCAAATAATTTTCTAATCCATTAATGGATTTTTACATTAATGAAAATGAATTGTAAAAATCATAGGGAGAATTATCCTTTTTTATGAAACCATTTATAAGTCACACAATATAGAAATGAAGAAATTTAAATACATTTTTGTATCAAATATTACCATACAACTTTGAAACATTTGAATGTAATTAACATTTTAAAACATTCATGTACATTTAAATAAATCCTTAAAAAAAGTTTGAATACATGAAAATTAATGAGAATGGTTTAGAAGAATAAATATTTTAAACATTTAAAATCATTTTTTTTTGTAAAAAGTTCCACAAAAATAATCCCTATTAAAAATATTTTATGAAACATTAACATGGATAATAAATATGTCCCAGTAGATACATACATAAAAAAAACCATGGATGATAAAGAGATTGTGAAATTAACCCTTACCTTGAACTTTTCCATGGTCGAGGGTAAGTTATCCTCCTGTACAATGGTGAAATAATTGTAATTAAAATATACTAGATTCATATACATTAATATTATATCATATATGAACTTTTAACATTTATTTATTAATAATATCTGTCACAACCCGACCCTACCCGGGCTTGAGCAGCAACTACACCAAGCCCTCCTCCATAGGCCATGGGCTGGCGACCAGCGTCGAAGGAAAAACAACTCGGGGAGGCCTTTTCCTAAGTACCTGTTCACACACAGCACATTCAATGCAACAGTTTAGAGTAAAAGAAAATACATGCAAAGAATAGGAAATGGAAACTACTATATATATACCACAAAGTGCATCGACCTCTACAAGTACAAAGAAAGATGAAGGAACAATGAAAAGAAAAGGGAAAAAACACGCACCCAACAAAAAAGTGCCACAACTAAGCAACAGGTAAACAAAACAAACAGCTGACGGGTCTCCAACCTGGAACCCGGCTACAACCACCACACGTGGTCCAAGCTCCCAAACTCCTATGCTCCATTGAAGTCACGACCAACCTGTCTGTTGTCTACAAGGGCACACCATGTTCGGGAAAAGCCCAAGCAGGGGTGAGTATAAAAATACTCAGTAGGATACCACGAAGGCTCGAGGGAGAAACAAAGGAGGTACCGAAGGGTGATCAGTAGAGAGAACAGGAAAAGTAAAGGAGTAAAACAAGGGGTGCAGTGGAGTAATAGTAAAGAGTCCAGCTCAACCCAACAAGAGGAAAGAAGGTAGACTCATCCAAACACAAGGAGCTGGAAACGATGAGAATATGAACATCCCATCGAGTCTTTGATACCTATTGTAGGAGAGTAGACTCTTCCAACCATGAGAAGCTAGACATGGAAAGCACGTGGCATACCCCGCGCGTCTTCGCCTCTCCTGGAAGGAGAGTAACCAAACCCATGAAGTGGGTACTAGAACAATGTATATACATATCCATATGCTCTATCAAGAAGCCCGAACAACATCGTAAGGGGATCTCCGTCCCGTAGCTCAGCCCAAGAAAAGAGAGTCACCAAAAGTCCCAGATGTAACACCATCGATGCCCAGCATCCCACACGTCTGCCTCGAACTACAAGTCAAAGGCTTAAACCACCACAACTCGACACTATCCGCTTTGGGTGGCACTGACTCACCCGCATGGTTTTAGGTCGCATCACAAGGATGCGTCTAGGTGGGGGAAAAGCTCCTCGTACTTGAGAGTTCTGGGGGAACATAAAACACAACTCGTCACTGCCCTACAGTCGAGAATTCTACTCAAAGTCGACAAACGACCCCTGCCTAGCCCCACTGGAGGGTCCCTGGAAGTCAACGGGTACCCACTATAAGGAGACCCAGAAAGTCGACGGGTGCCACACTGCCAAGTCCCGTAGCATGGTAATCCACTAGAGGGTGACCCGGAAAATGTCGACGACGGGACCACCGCCCAGCCCATATGGAGGTAACCCGGCATTAGGGACCACTGCCCGGCCCAGCTGGAGGTAATCCATACATCGGTGACCACTTCCCAGGCCTGCTTTAGGTAAGCACGGCATCAGGGACCACTTCCCAGCACCGTTGGAGGTAAGCCCGGCATCAGGGACCGCTGCCCAGCACTGCTGGAGGTAAGCCCGACACCGAGGACCACTGCCCAGCCCAGCTGAAGGTAAACCTGGAACTGCTCTGGCCATCGCTGCTGGATGGTACTGCTTTGTGAACATCGTTGTACTAACCATCCCTGCTGGATTGTAACCCACTGGCGAGCCCTGCTCGAAATAACCTCAGCCCTGCTGGAAACAACCTCAGCCCTGCTGGAAACAATCTCAGCCCTGCTGGAAGAACCTCAGCCCTGCTAGAACAACCTCTTGGGTAGAGGATCGGTGCCCGCGTAAAGTGGTGGTCACACCGAATCCACAAGAACTCTACCAGGGATCAAGGGGTGACATGATAAACTCCCCAGGCCTCACAAGGCAATCCCGCTCCAATCCGCTGAGTCACTGTCAAAGCGGTCGAAGTCAACTCACCCCAGAATGTGGGGAAAACACCCAAACTTTATGAACACCCGTAGTCGCAGATGGTGTCGTAGACAGGTGAAAGGGCAGAGTACTGAAACCCCTCACAGCTGAAGAAAAAAGGGAAACAACCCATCTCTATCGGCCAAACCATCGAGAAGAGGACCATGGGAAAACCACTCAACCCTGCTGGTCAAACAAAAGAGCACCAGGCCAGGGGAAACTCCACCCTTCTGGTCAATCAAACGAGCACAGAGCCAGGTGAAAAATCCACCTTGCTTGTCAAACAAAAGAGCACAGAGGGACCCTCTACGTCGCGAGAGGTCAAAGTACGTAAAGCAGAACACATTACACACATGGGGACCACATGACGTGTGGCCCCAAATCAACCCCAACTGAGTGCACAAACATCCTCAGGTATAACAACCACATGTACCTCCAAGCGCTCCCGTATACTCCTAGAGTATACCTCATTCCAGCCTAGGGTCTATCGTGCACACGACACCCTGCGTCAACGCGAAGGCGTGATGTAACAACTCCAACCTGGCACCTCAACGGATGAGGCACAACCAACCACATCTCTTCAATAACACGAGAGTGCACTTGATCACATGCCAAGGATTCTCTGCAAACACGGCAAGAAGAACCGCCACCAGAGCGCCTTTCACATTTAATATGATCGTGTGGGAGGCTCTAAGAAACCAAAAAGATCATACCGTTATAATCCTCTCCGAAAAACACATGAGATCGACTACTTACTCGCCTCAAATGGATATCCGACAGAAAAGTCATCAACACCGCCTCACGCCCGAACGGCCTCCCGTGATCCCGAGCCTCGGGCCCGAAAACACTCGGGCAAATCGCACCATTGTGATCCCCTTGTGAAAACATGTCAAAATCACTACCCACATGATTTAAATTGATATCCGGAGAAAAAGGTGCATTCCGGTGCACCACACACGAGCGGTGCTTCATGGGACCCGCAACCCGGTCCCAAAACACAACCAACGGATCACACTGTTGCGATCCTCTTGAAAAAGCACACAAGATGGATTATTCAATTGTCCAAAACGGTCGCTCGGTGATAAAGCTGGAAATCACCATCAACTCCCGAAACGGCCCTCGCGGGGCCCGCACCATCGGGTGGAATTACAACGGGCAGACTGCGCCAACGCGCTGCCCTCGGAAAAACACCCAACATCGACTACTCGCACGCCCCGAACAGACTTACGAGGAAAAAGTCGCTAAAATCTGAATACAGCTCAAAAGATGGGCCGTGTGGCCCACACCTCAACTTCGGCCTCAACGCTTGAAAACACCCTGAAATGCTCTGCCTCGATGTCAGGGTCCCAACGCCACTTACTGCGCTCAAAACGGATGACGGACGCGTCCGCGCCGTCAAAAACAAGATCCCCCGAAGAAACAACTAACCCCGCGACGTACTTGTTGCGCCACCGAGGCCTATCGTTTCGGGAATTAAAAATTCATGAAACCATCTCAAAATATTCTCTTAGTCCCAAGGAATGTGTTGCCTCTGACGGAGCGCGAAGCCGACACCTGGGCTGACTTTTACAACCGTTAAAAAAAAGGACTTTAGGGGGCCAGGCCGGTTCGGCCGACCCACTCCCCTGAACCGGCCCTCGGTCGCGGGTCGGCCTTCCACGACCAGATCGGAAGCAAGCCAGTCCGGCTTGCCTTTATCCCACAAAGACCCACCGAGTGCGGGTCTTGTCTGCCGCGGGGTCCCGAGGACCCTGCCCCCGTTGTCGCCGAGTCAACCCGGCCAGGAGGGCCGGTGCCTCGTCTCCCGCACGCCGCGCTTCGCCGGTGCCCGCTGGACACCCCCCCGGCCTCAGCATCCTCCCCTCCTCACCCCCACGGGTGCTCCCCTACTTCATGCTCCCACTAGCCGACACCCGCCCGAAGCGCCTTGACCGAGTTGCACCGCCGCCTCCGCCGAGCTGGGCCGCCCCAAAACCGGCAGAACCCCCCGTCGACACCCGATCTTCGACGTTCGATTGCGGTTCTCTTGTAACTCATATTTCGAATCCGTAAAATGCGACGGAAAGCTCATATCACGAACTACTGGGGTAAGGGATTTTCGCAAAAATAACTCAGCATTTAGAAAACCAAAATTTTGGGTGAAAGGGTGCGGGAAAACCAAAATCAAGAAAGATCCTACCTCGCGGGGCTTCGCCCGAAGCTTCACGACGTTCTGTCGGCCACCAAACTGTGGAGAGGATGGGGATGGGAGGAGTAGCATGAAGGGAAGATCCTTGGGTTGATACATTCATCCAGAGGATGAGAGGGGGGAGGAGGGAAGAGCGGGGTGTTGTTTATTTAAGGGAAAAAAATTAATTAAAAGCTTAATTAATTAAATCCCCAAAACGACCCACTTACGAAACACTCGACGAGGTTGAGGTTAAGCCTCCTCTAGTGTAAAAACCACCTCTTGAGCACAACGGTGGTCTCATAATTTTAATCTGAGGCCCCGTTCAAATTTTATAAGACTGAACGCCCAAAGCTGCCAAATTACGAAAACGCCCCTGGGCCATTTTTCACAGACGGGTCGTGCCTGCGAAACGTACACCCCATCTAGGGTATACGGCATGCTATGAGCTCAATGGTGCCCTCAGTTTCCCAATCTGATCCTCCATTTAAGAGATATGTGAGTTTAACCATTAAACGAATAAATTAATTAAATTAATTTATCCGTTTAACGTTCCGAAAGCGAGAGAGGGGTCCAAACATCCCGCACCAACAAGTTTTATGTCGTTCCTAGGGTAAAAACCCCATTCTGGACCCATTTGTACACTCGGAACTCTGATCTGGAACTCCGTTTAGGTGTTATCTCATTTATTTGACGTTTCCAGTGTGAACGCACTGAAAATTTAATTCCGGCCACTCCGTGGCTCGAAATCACATGCCGTCTGAAGGCGCTGCTCTAAAATATCATCAAGAATATTCCAAATTTTTTCACCAAAAAAACCGAGAGCTTACATCATTCCCTCCTTCAGGATTTTAGACCCTGAAAAGAAAAACTAGTGAGCAACACAGGGTACTAAGCCCACACTTGGCTTTCCCATACGTAGAAGAACCCACGCACAGCTCTGCGTCACTATAGACAGACCAAGGAATTGATTCGTTCATGCGATGTCGGACCTTGGTGATGTCATGCACCCACTCCAGATTTTGGGGTTAGGGAAAGGTTGTAGGGAACCTCTCCATCCCTTTGCACGGTCTCAAACGGCCCGAAGGCTCTCGGGGGTAGCTCACCCCCCGACCAAACCCTTACGTCGCACGCCGTGACTGGAATCACCGCCCGCACCTGGTACAAGGCCTGGTGATTCCCTCCTTCAGAATATAGATATGCTGTAACACCCAAGGATATCTGGTTACGTGAGATTTCATAGTCGATGTCTCTCAACCAAGACTCTCTTACATGCTAGGAAGCGAAAAAGTCAACACCATCGACTAAAGGAAAAGGTCTCACGTCTTTTTCCTTACCAACACAGGGTTACACCCGACGCCCTGCATCACCCTGGTAACACCTCAAACAAGGAGCAAGGAGAAAATCCTTTCACATGCAGAGCCTATCAATTCTACTGAAAAAATTAGAAGAGTTGCAAGGGGTACCTCTCTCCATCCCATGCTCCGCAGGATCGTAGACATCCAAATCTCGCGGCTGACCGTGGTCCCAACCGTCACCTCCCGGAGCCTGACATGGACCGCCTAGTGGTGATGGGGAGTTCTCGTAATGTCTTCCCCCACTACCAGCTCCTCTCGCTCCTCTTCTAGCACCACCTCTCTGGGTACTACTCCGATCACGGTGCTGCCTCTACCGTCGGGGTGCGCCTGCTGCCTGCCCGAAGCTCCCAGAAACTCGGGTCAGGAAGTCTCGTGCCAAGTGATCTCTCCCATCACAAGCATAACACAGACGCTCTCTAGGCTGACCATGTGCCCTTCGGTGCCACTGTGGTTTACGACCACGACCCGGGATCGACTCTCGGAAGGGCATCCTCGGCCGAGGCCCTATGCCTTTTTTCCACAGTGGCATAAGACCACGTCTCCGAAACCAGCAATGGAAAGGCCACATGCATCGAAGTCCTGTCCTTCGGTGCTTGCTAGCTACTGTAGACGTCCCGGATCCATCACACCCACTGCCACTACCAACCGCAAAACATGACAAGAAGCTCTCTATCACCAACACCTGCTATGGAACCCCGACATATGTGGAAATTCCCATGGGTACTATGACAGCACAGATCTCTCGGCGGAGACCCTGCTCAAACTTCCGTGCTCGGATGTTTTCATTATGGACCAAGTCCGGGTAAATGTGTGGACGGTCTGCGAAACTAGCCGCGTACTCGGCCACTATCATCCCTCCCTGCTAAAACTACATGAGCTCCTAAATCCGAACGGAGTGCAAGTAGGAGGGGGAAAACTCCTCACGGAAGAACAAAAGAAAGTCACCCCATGAAAGAGATGACTTGTCAAGAAGCCGAGTCACCACACTCCACCAATTCCAAGCTGATCCATGAAAAAGGCTGGCTGCCAAAGCCACTCTCTGATCTGTCGGCGTTTTCACATGCCTGAAAAGGCAAACCACTGTCTCTAACCAAACCTCTACATCCTAAGGGTCTATCTCACCACTGAACCTCAGTGGTCTCTGTCGTTGGAACTCATGGAGTGCGCTTAACCTGCGCTCAAGCTCAGCCTGCTCTGCTGAAACTGGCTGCTGCTCAACAGGTGGGGGTACTTCTACCAGCCCACCCAGAGAAAGGGGCTCGCATGATGGGTTCTGGACCAAGGCCTCGTAGCTCACAATTTCAACATCATGAACCAAAGATGGTATCCTGGCTGGCTGTCCTCGAGGAGACATCCTGAAAATTATCAAGTAGTGTCGTGGTCAGATGAGCATATATGTATATACCAAAAGCAACGATGCAGAGATGACTCAAAAAGGACAGTCAAAGACTCAATCCTATGTGATGCACAAACAAATTTTCCCTGCAACAAGTGTCTCAGCATGCTGAGTCAACAAGTGGGTTATCAAGGTCCTGGTGAATGGATACGTCAGCCACCGCACCATCATTGGACTCTCTGGCCTGAGACCCGCTCTCGAGACACGTTAACACTGTTTCCCTAAATCTTAACCAATTCCTCTTTTAGGGACGTCCGAAGAGCATCCCAAGGAACGAACCACCTTTGATATCACTTTGTCACGACCCGACCCTACCCGGGCTTGAGCCGCAACTACCCCAAGCCCACCTCCATAGGCCAGGGGCTGGAGACCTACACCGAAGGCACAACAACTCTGGGAGGCCTTTTCCTAAGTACCTGTACATACACGCATCACACTCAATGAAACAGTGCAGAGTAAAATAAAAGACATGAAAATAAAATGAAAGGGAAACTGCTATATATATACCACAAATTGCATCGACCTCTACAAGTACAAATAATTATGAAGGAACACTGAAATGAAAAGGGAAAAAACACTCTCCAGACCAAAAAGTGCCGCAACCCTGCAACATGTAAACAAAACAAATAGCTGATGGGTCTCCCACCTGGAACTCGGCTATGACCACCGCACGCAGTCGAAGCTCCTGAACTCCTATGCTCCACTGAAGTCACGACCAACCTTTCCATTGTCTGCAAGGGAACACCAAGTGTGGGCAAAGCCCAAGATTGCATGAGTATAAAAATACTCAGTAGGATACCCCGAAGGCTCGAGAGAGAAACAAAGGAGGTACCAAAGGGTGAGTAGTAGAGCGAACAGGAAAAGTAAAGGAGTACAACAAGGGGTGCAGTGGAGTAATAGTAAAGAGTCCAGCTCAACCTAACAGGAAGAAAGAAGGTAGACTCATCCAAACACAAGGAGCTGGAAATGGTGAGAAGATGAAAATCTCGTCGAGTCTTCACTAGCTGTAGTAGGAGAGTAGACTCATCCAACTATGAGAAGCTAGACACGGAAAGCACCTGGCATACCCCGTGCGTCTTCGCTTCTCCTGGAAGGAGAGTAACCAAACCCAAGAAGTGGGTACTAGAACAAGGTATATACATATTCATATTCTCTGTCAAGTAGCCCGAACAACATCGTAAGCGGATCTCTGTCCCTTAGCTCAGCTCTAGAAAAGAGAGTCGCCAGCAGTCCCAGAACTAAAACCATCGATGCCTAGCATCCCACACATCTACCCCGAACTACAAGTCAAAGGCTTAAACCACCAGACCTCGACACTACCCACTTTGGGCGAAACTGACTCACCTGCAAGGTTTTAGGTCGCGACACAAGGACACGTCTCGGTGGGGAAAAATCTCCTCGTACGTGAGAGTTCACGGGGAACTTCAACCACAACTTGTCACTGCCCCGCATTCGAGAAGTTTGCTCAAGGTCGACAGGCGACCCCCTACCCAGCCCCACTAAAGGGTCACTGGAAGTCAAGGGGTTCCCTCTACAGGGAGACCCAAAAAGTCGACAGGTGCCACACTGCCTAGTACCGTAGCAGGATAATCCACTAGAGGGTGACCCGACTAAAGTCGGCGATAGGACCACTGCCCAGCCCAGTTGGAGGTAACCCGACATCGGGGACCAATTCCCAGCCCAGTTGGAGGTAAGCCCAACATCGAGGACCACTTCTGAGCCCTACTGGAGGTAATCCCAGCATCAGGGACCACTACCCAGCCCTGCTGGAGGTAAGCCCGGCATCGAGGACCACTGCCCAGCCCAGCTGGAGGTAAACCCGAAACTGCTCTGGCCATCCCTGCTGGATGGTACTGCTCGGTGACCACCACTGTACTGGTCATCCCTACTGGATGGTAACCCACGGGCGAGCCCTACTCGAAACAACCTAAGCTCTGCTGGAAACAACCTCAGACCTGGTGGAAACAACCTCAGCCCTACTGGAACAACCTCATCCCTGCTGGAATAACCTCCTGGCCAGAGGATCTGTGCCCTCGTAAAGTGTTGGTCACACCGAATCCACAAGAACTCTACCAGGGAACACGGGGTGATGGGAGAAACTCCCCAGGCCTCACAAGGCAATCCCGCTCCAATCCGATGAGTCACTGTCGAAGAGGACCGAGTAAAATCACCCCAGAAATTGGGGAAAACACCCACACTGTACGAACACCCATAGTCGCAGACGATGCCGCAGACCGGTGAAAGGGCACAGTACTGAAACCCCTCACAGCTGAAGAAACCGAGGAAACAAACCATCTCTATCGGCCAAACCATCGAGAAGAGGACCAGGGGAAAACCACTCAACCCTGTTGGTCAAACAAAAGAACACAAGGGCAGGGGAAACTCCACCTTGCTGGTCAGTCAAACGAGCAGAGAGCCAGGGGAAAAATCAACCCTTCTGGTCAAACAAACTAGTACAGAGGGACCCTCTACGTCGTGAGAGGTCAATGTATGTAAAGAAGAACACGACACGAACATGGGTCCACAGGGCGTGTGGCCCCTAGTCAACCCCAAATGAGCGAACAAGAATCCTCAGGTACAACAACCACATGTACCTCCAAGCGCTCACATATACTCCCAGAGTATACCTCTTTCCACCCCAAAGTCTATCATGCACACGACACCCAGTGTCAACGCGAAGGCGTGACGTAACAACTCCAACCTGCCACCTCAATGGCTGAGGCACAACCAACCACATCTCTTCACTCACACGGGAGTGCACGTGATCACACGCTAAGGGTTATCTGCAAACACGACGAGAAGATCTGCCATGAGAACACCTTTCACATTTAATAAGATCATGCTATAAGCTCCTCACAACCAAACAGATCACACCGTTATAATCCTCTCGAAAAAACACCCGAGATCCACTACTTACTCGCCTCAAACGGATATTCGACGGAAAAGGCACCAACACCGCCTAACGCCCGAACGACGTCCCGTGATCTCAAGTCTCGGGCCCGAAAACAGTCGGGCGAATCGCACCATTGAGATCACCTCGGGAAAACACGTCAAAAGCACTACCCACATGAGTGCAACGGATATCCAGAGAAAAAGGTGCATTCCGGTGCACCGCACATGAGCGGTGCTTCATGGGACCTGTAACCTGGTCTCGAAACACAATGAATGGATCGCACTGTTGCGATCCCCTCAAAAAAGCACACAAGATAGACTATTCACTTGTCCAAAACAGTCACTTGGTGATAAAGGTGGAAATCACCGTCAACTACTGAAACATCTCTCACGAGTCCCTCACCATCATGCGTAATTACAGCGGGAAGACTACACCAATGTGATTCCCTCATAAAAACACCCAACATAGACTGCTCACATGCCACGAAAGGACGTCCGAGGAAAAAAGTTGCTAAAAGCTGCACGCAGCTCAAAAGATGGGCCGTGGAGCCCACACCTCAAATTCGGTCTCAACACCTAAAACTAACCTGGAATGATCCTCCACGATGTTATGGTCCCAACGCCCCTGATGATGCAAAAAACGGATGTCGGCCGCGTCTGCGCCGTCCAAAATAAGATCCCCCGAAGAAACGACTAACCCCTCGACGTACGTGTCACGCCACCGAGGATATCGTTTAGGGAATAAAAAATTCTTGAAACCATCTCAAAATATTCTCTTCTTCCCAAGGAACATGTCGCAGCTGACGGCACACGAATCCGACACCCGGGCTGACTTTTACAGCCGTTTAAAAAAACAGACTTTAGTGGGCCAGGCCGGTTCTGTCAGCCCACTCTTCGGAACCGGGTCGCGGTCGCGGGTCGGCCTTCCACGCCCGGACCGGTAGAAAGCCGGTTCAGATTTCCTTTCTCCCACAAAGACCTTCCGAGTTTTGGTCATGTCTTCCGCGGGTTCTCAAGGACCCCACCCCCGTTGTCGTCACGTCAACCCGACCAGGAGGGTCAAGGCCTCGTCGCCCGCACGCCGCGCTACGCCAACGCCCACTGGACACCCACCCGGCCTCAGCATCTGCCTCGTCGCGCCCCCGCAGGTGCTCTCCTACTGCACACTCCCACCGTCTGACACCCACCCAAAGCACCCCGACCGAGCCGCGCCGCCGCCTCCACCGAGCCGGGCTGCACCAAAACCGCCGGAAACCCACGTCAACACCTGATCTTCGACGATCGATTGCGGTTCGCTCGTAACTCGGATTTCGAATTCTTAAAATGCGATGGAAAGCTCATAGCACAAACTACTTGGGTAAGTGATTTACTAAAAAATAACTCAGAATTTAGACAACCAAAATATTGGGAGAAAGGGTGCGGGAAAACCAAAATCGAGCAACATCCTACCTCCCGGGGCTTCGCCCGAAGATTCGCGACGATCTGCCGGCCGCCACGCCTTAGGGAGGATAGAGATGGGAGGAGGAGCTTTAAGGGATGATCCTTGGTTTTCTTCCTTCCACCAGATGATGAGATGGGGGAGGAGGGTGGAGAGGGGTGTTTGTTTATTTAAGGGGGAAAAATTATTTAAAAGCTTAATTAATTAATTCCCCAAAACGACCAACTAACGAAACACTCAACGTGGTCGAGGTTAATCCTCCCCTAGGGTAAAAACCACCTCCCGAGCACAAAAGTGGTCTCATAATTTGAATCTGAGGCCCATTTCAATAGTTATAAGACTGAATGCCCAAAGTCACCAAATTATAAAAACACCCCTGGGGCAATTTTTCACAGACGGGCCGCGCCCGCGAAACATACACCCCTCATAGGGAAAACGACACGCTCTGAGCTCAATGGTCCCCTCAGTTTTCCAATCCGATCAACCGTTTAAGATATACACGTGTTTAACCATTAAAAGAATAAATTAATTAAATTAATTTATCCATTTAACGTTCCGAAAGCGAGTGAGGGGTCCAAACATCCCGCGCCGACATGTTTTATGACTTTCCTAGGGTAAACACCCCATTTCGGACCCATCTGTACACTCAGATCTCTGATCCGAAACTCCTTTTATGAGTTATCTCATTTATTTGGTGTTTCCAGTGTGAACGCACTGAAAATTAAATTCCGGCCACTCCGGGGCTCGGAATCGCACGCCTTCTAACGGCGCTGCTCTAGAATATCATCAATAATATTCCATATTCTTTCACAACAAAAACTGGGTTCTTACAATATCTTAGTATTATCATCGATTTGGGTGTTAACTGAGTCATTTTCCTTTATATGATTTGTTAATTAAGTAATGTTTGTTATGGGGAGGATGTATCTTATTCCTATTCATAATGATACTAAGTCATTAATTTTTTTTCATCTAATGAAAATTATTTTTGAATGGATATGATGGGGAATGAATCTCATCGCATTCGTGGAGATGGTAATTTGTACATACGAATGAGGGACAATATCATTCTTTTGATATTAAAATAATGTATAATAGAATGGTATATCATATCTAAAGAATCATTATAATGTTATATTTATTATTTACATCAATTACACATCATTATTATACCCATCCAAATAATAATATATTGAATAACAATTACACCACGACATTGAGACGGTAAGCCGTACGTATGCAAGTATAGTGACATGTCATTCAACGGATGGATAGAATAATGAATATGGATGAACCATATTTATAATAAAATCACATTATATAGATGATATTGGATTTATTATTTTATAATGGAAACAACAAGGATAAAGGAAGTGGAAGAAGAAAGGAACTTGAAAGAGGTGATGAAATATTTAACTCTTCTTTGGGTTCTTTATTTTGATTTGATTAAAATTGCTACTTATGGTGGCTTTATGACTAAAGAGAGGCCTCTAGGATGATGGTAGGATAGTTGAGAGGGTATTTTTGTCATGGGATGGCCGATTCAAATGGATTTTATGGTGGGAATTAGAGAGAAGTTGGAGTGCCCTTTTATAAGAGGGGTGAGGGGCACCTTAAGAAATGTTAGAAATATTATTTTATAATAAAATAATTTTCCGTTTCTAATGTCTTCAAAATGAATTATTTAATGTTTAAGGTGGGGATGGGTCTAAAAACACATAACAAATATGTTTTAGACAGCTTTGCGTCTCTATATTGACTTTATCATTTAGGTTTAACTATTAGTTAAATAGTTTGACATTTACCAAGTCTCTTTGTATTTTGATATTATATGGTTAAAAAACATAGTATATAATTACAAGAAAACCCCAATTTTCTATGTAATAATAAACCTATCATTATATAAGTCTTTTTACGACCCTTATACTTTTATTAATATAATATCAATTATTAATATATTATTTGTTTTAAAAACACTTTTTTGTCAATTTTGACACTATATGGTATTTTTCTTCTAAAATCATAAGAGCTTTATTAAATTGAAAAAAATCATCTATCCATCCCTACCGTGTCATATTAACCTTTCAATTTATTGTAAATCATAAAAATTATCAAATTACATTTATTTGGATATTTAAAATATCACTTTTTTAAATCATTCATTAACACGGTAATGACTACATCATCATTGTGACATAAATAAATTTAATTAATTAATGTCTAAAATTAAAAATAAAATACGATTCTGTAAAAAAATAATTTTATCTTTCTAATTAATATATATAGTCGAATTTATCCTATGTATAACCCTATATTAAAAATGGATTAGTTATTAAACATATAATTTAACACTTTTTACTCTTCTTTGAATTAAATAATAATAAATGTCCTAATATAATACATGTGGACCTAAAGGATCATATTTTATTAATAAATATTAATTTCTTTGAATTACACTTATCCAATATAATTAGTATATGTGTTAGGGTAATAATAATATCATTTTTAATCATAATTACCCTATTAAATTATAACCAAGGTAAGTAATAGTAAAAAGTTACTATACAACAAAAAAATATTTTCATCTTATTAAACACAATTTTTCTTATTGATATCAACCATGACTCCCATATATTTTAAATTCCACTCACAAAAGAATTATAATTATTTTGTATGCGAATTTTCAAATTCTCCTAGGAGGTGGGTAAAAGGCAGTGAAAAATTCAATAAAATTTTATACATCTAATATTATTGCAAAATGGATCTAATGAATTACATTGAACAATTATAGTTATTATGTATCTATTTTGACATAAAATAAATTTAAATAAAATATATAATTATTTAAATGAAAAGTCTGTTTTAACCAATAACGAAGTGTTTGTAACTATTCATCAAAAATTGAATGTTTTCAGAAACATACCAAAAATTTAACTTAAGGTAATTTTGATATTTGGAATTCAAAAAATGAAGTCTATTTTACAACATTAAAAACATAGAAATGGAATTTATTAGTTTAAAATTAATTACCTTTGTCAAAACCAAAAAGCCTATTTTTAAGAAATAATAACTTCCAAAATATTGACACTTGTTTATTTCCAACATCAAAGTGAAATTGCATCCAATGATCAACATTATATTAATGGGAAAAAATATAATGTAATTATACTTCAAAACCATTCATATGAATAGTTGAACCCTATAAATTATTTTTATTAAAAAAGATGTTTTCTGTTAAAATATAGTATTTTTCACTATTCACCTAAATATGAATGTTATCAGAAAAACAAAAAAAATTTACTGATACTAAATTATTATGTCAAAATTATAAATAAGAAGTTTATTTTGTCAAATTTAATATATAAATGTTTCAAATATTGTATTTAAAAAAAGGTTCCCCATTAAAATGTGGCAAAATTGCATTTTTTTAAAAATACTTCATTTATATGAAAAAATTAATTTTTCCACACATTATATCTAAGAAACACATAATACAGATTCTAAAATTATAAGGATTTTATAATGGTCAATATTATATTAATATTATTCATAACTGCTTTGGAATGACTAGATAGGTAAGTCATGGTGCGCTTGAACTCGGTGTTGCGTGTCGTGAAAATTATAGAATTAAATTTAAGAAATAACGTACTATGAAATCTTGGGGAGTTACATTCTTCCCTCATTCAATAAATTTCATCCTCAAAATTTGAAATTGTTCTTAAAAAATAAAAGTTTGAAAATATAAAATACCTTTCAGAAAAACCCCACATCGAAAATTGGGTTAATAAAATTTAGCCTTAATAAGAGGAAAAGGGAAATAAAAGGGTCACCACCAATTTATGATCTCGATTAGGAGAACATTGGTGGAAATTAAATACACCTAATTCAAGTGAAAAATGTAAATATTTATAGGGAGTGATTGAAGTCATCAATCACAAACAACTGTAAAATTGGGGGCCTCATATCCATAATCCTATGATGATTTAAAATACCATTGGTTCAACAAAACATAAGGTATTAGGATAACATAGTTTTGGTTTTAAAATCTATTCCCTAAAGTATGAAAATTAATTTATCCATAGAATAAAGGAAAAAGATTATATATATACATGACAAGTAGAGTTTCATCCTTCAACTAATTCCTACCACAAACTAATCATTCATTCCAAAAGATTTAAAAAAATATATTATATTTATCCTAATCATATAGGGTTCCAAAAATATTGAATTTATAATTCACCTATCATACCTTTTAAAAAATACATTATACAATCCAGGACATCATGTAGGCCAGTGGTAGATGATGCACCCTTGTCGCCCTTCGGTTGCGAGTTCAAGTCTCACGGCATTGCCGGATGCGATTGGTTGTCGTCCGACCTCTGGGTTGTCCTTTTTATAACAATCCATAGATAACCTTAACAATATTATCCAATTTCAAACACAATCCATTCCAACTTTTATACTTATCCAAAATACTTCTATCCAAACTCATAGTAAAAAATTTATAAGGAAGTTAAACACAATGAAGATCCTTTTTTCCACGTAATAACATGTGAACACCTTCATCATGTATTATTTTAGAACATGATGACACCCTAAATTACCATAAATTCCTATTTATAACATTCATGCTCCCTTATTCTTTATATAATACTAGATATATTCCTTATGTCCAATTTTTTTGAATATTCCTACAATAATGAAAGAAAAAAACTGTTAATCAGTTCCAAGGAAGTCAAGAATGTCCACAATAATTTATCCAAATCAAACGTCTCTTATTCAAAAACCACTACCTCATTATCGGGACCATATTAAGGATTACCTTTCCTTCAACCATGTACTTTCCAAAAAGTTTATCTTTATATAAAGTCACTTTTCAAAGAACCATATAATATCAAATCCTCAATAAAATATTACTGCAGTAAATTCCGTATTTATCTCTTTAATTAATATAACCAGTATATTGTTGATACAACACTCAAATGAAATTATTCTATAATAACAACATAAGAACACTATTCATTCCTCTCATCTGAGGTAGTATCATAACATGATTATTATATTGTAGGATCATTTGCTGTATACTCTGATGACTGGGAAATTGATTCACGTAGTGTCCCAACTCATTGGAGATGATTCATTGAATATTTGAATCCTTTTTCTCACCCTTGAAATCACATACTTTGTGTCCTTTTTCTCCACACTTATAACAAACTCCCATTCCCTTCAATCATTTGGCATGGTGATTCTCTCCATATTTATCACATATGGAAAAATCATTCTTTCCCATCTTCCCTTTATTCATCTTTCTCTATACCATACTTTTTTTCTCTTGCTTCCCATCAAAGCCATTGGACTCAGAAAATTGTTTACTTATCTTATTAACACATGATATTATTTCATCATATGTTCAGAATACAAGGGATACTATTTCCCTTCTAAATGTTGGCTTAATAACATGAATGATATGACACTTTTTACTCTTTGGATCATATGTATTACTGGAGTTCACATTCCATCTACTGGGTGCCATTTCTATAAAGTGTCATACACATGGTTAGTTTATGAATAGTAATGAATAATTCCAAATGATTAAAATACCTAACTTAAATTGAACAATTTATGGATATTATCCTTATTGATAAAAAATATAATTTCTTTGTGAGGGTATATACTCATAAATCTATCATAATGATTTGTAAAGAAAATGAAAATTATCCTAATCATATCCCCCAAGAGTGTCATAACCAAGAGTGAAGCAAGGCCCATTATCGTGCACCATTTCTCGTTCGAGTCTAGTTCAAAGTGGTGTTTTCTGGTTTACCCCTAGGTACATCTGTGCCAGAGCTGCCTCTACCTGCTCATATCCATATAGGGATGTATTACTTGGAAAATACACAAAATATTTATAGTACCAAAATTCTAGGATGTTCTTCTACACTAATCCTCAAATTATATTTTAGGGGAATGTATTTTAATCGGAGTTTATCTAAGTCTAGATTCCATTATATGAATTAAACTTCCTCTAATACCAACTGTAACACCCCGACCGCAGAATCCCAAAGTCGGTGCATTATTACCTATCATTGGCATGATCACATAAAATCAAGTCTCAAAAGACAGATTAGTTTAGTAGCCTTGGATGTACTAGATACATTTATAAGGATTACATTACATAATAAAATGGAAAACTACATCAAAATTGATTCCATAGACAAAACTGAGATCCTATAGACTATCCCTACTAGTCAGTAATAATATACTTCTTCACCTCCTAGGAAAAATAAAACATTGAAAGGGGTGAGCTCAAACACTCAATAATGATAATAATATAGTGGAATATTTCATAAATAAGCACAAACATTTATGGTAATGTATTAAACTTAAACAAAAGCCTTTTCAAAATAAACATCATCATAATATTGAAAATATAAATTAAAATAATGCAATTTACTTACTCACGTGGATATTCTACAAGTCAAACAATCACATCCAATATAAATTGCCACTTTAATAATGATGGAATGCATAAATCCAGAGTTTCATAACCACATTGTGAAGGCCTTGTGCCAAGCCTAAAAATAAGATTTTTTTCAAGGCCTTGAGCCAAGACACTAGATTGTCTCATGAAATCTACCGACGCATTGAGGAGATATAGTGGGATCCACCTGTCACTTACTAATACCAATGAATTCCTTATATGAAAAGGTTTAAACATAAGACAATCATTCGTATTAAAACAGACAGACAAAATGTCAATATTTTATCCATAAACTGTCAATGGTATAAAAATAACAAATCCATAGTCAGACAAATCACAAAACCATCAATACAATATGGAAGATTTGTTTCATAATAAATCAACTTCAAAAAAGTTTATAATCCATTAATGGATTTTAACATAGATGAAAATGATTTGTAAAACTCTTTGAGAGAAATATCCTTTTTTATGAAAGCATTTAAAATTCATACAATTTAGAAATGAAGAAATTTAAATATATTTTTTAATCAAAGCGTCCCATACCACTTTGAAGATTTTGAATGTAATTAACATTTTAAAACATTCATGTCCATTTAAATTAATCCTTAAAACAATTGTGAAAATATGGACAATAATGAGAATGGTTTAGATGAAAAAATATTTTAAAATTTTAAAATGATGTCTTAGTAAAAAGTACCATAAAAAATCCCTTTGAAACTCTTTTATGAAACATGAACATTGATAATAAATATGTCCCAGTAGATACATACATAAAAACAACCTCGGATAAAAAAGATATTGTGAAATAAAATCTTACCTTGTACTTTTCCTTTGTCAATGGTAGGTTAACCACCTATATAATGGTGGAATGAATCTCATCGCGTTCATGGAGACTGTAATACGTACGCAACCACGAGGGAAAATATCATTCTTTTGATTTTAATATAATATATAATTGGATGGTATATCATATATACAGAATTATTATAATTTTATATTTATTATTTACATCATTTACCCATCATTATTATACCCATCCAAATAATAATGTATTTAATAAAAATTACACCACGACGTGCTGATGGTAAGCCGTACATACGCACATATGGTGGTATGTCATTGAAAGGATGGATACATTAATGGATATTGTTGTAACATATTTATAATAACATCATAGTATATATATGATACTGGAGTTATTATTTTAGAATGTAAAAATCAAATAAATAGGATGTGAAAGAAGAAAAAAAACTTGACAGAGGTGATGAAATATTTACCTCATCTTCGGGTTCTTCCCTTTAATTTGATTAAAAAGGCTCCATGGTTAGGTTGGATTTCTGACTAAAATAAGGCATCTAGGATGAAGGGAGGATAGTTGAGAGGGTATTTGGGTAGGGTTTGGAATAGCCAAATTGATTTTATGGATTGAATTATTGAGAAGGGGGAGTGCACTTTAATAAGAGGGATGAGGGGCACCATAGGAAATGATAGAAATATTATTTTATAATAAAATCATTTTTGGTTTATAATGGATGAAAAATAAATTATTAAAATGATAAGGCGGGTAAGGGTAGAAAACCACTCAACCAATAGGTTTTAGACAGGTTTTTATCACTATATTAACTTTATCTTATAGATTTAACTCTTAGTAAGATAGTTTGACATTTTCCATGTCTCTTTCTATTTTTATGTTATATGTGTAATAAACATACTATATATTTCCAAGAGAACCCCATGAGGTTCATTAGTGATACATCTATCATTATATAAGTATTTTTTTGAACCATAGGTTTTTTGGAATAGAATTTCAATTAATAATATAATATTTTTTTTAAAAACTCTATTGTGTCAATTTTGACACTATTTGGTATTTTGTTTTTGGTAAATTTATAACAGCATTATTACATCGAAAACAATTTATATAACCAACCCTAACATGTAATATTAACCATTAAAATTAGTGTAATTCATATAAAGTCTCAAATTAAATTTCTTTGGATATTTAAAATATCTAAACTTTTAATCATTCACTAATATTGTAATTACATCATCATCATTGTATCATAAATAAATTAACTTATTTAATGTATAAATTTTATAAATAAAATAAAATTATGTAGGAAATATTTTTAGCTTTCTAATTAATATTTATAGTTGAATTTATCTCATGTATAACCCTATATTATAAATTGATTAGTTATTAAACTATGAATTTAACACTTTTAACTCTTCATTGAATTAAATAATAATAAATGTACTAATATAATCAATGTGTATATATATGATCATATTTTATTCCTAAGGTTGTTTTTGGCCGAATTACACTTATACAATAGAATTAGGACATGTGTTAGGGTAATAATAATTTCATTATTACGCTCAATTACCCTATTTTTTTTAACCGCGGTAAATAAAAGTAAAATGATACTATTCACCAAAAATAATTATCATCTTATTGAACAACATTTTTCATACTGATATCAACCATGTCTCTTGGATTTTTGAAATTCCCCTCACAGAAGCAGTAAAAATATTTTTTATGAGAATCTTAAAATTATCCTAGGAGGTGGGTAAAAGACTGTGAAAATTTCAATAAAATTATATATATATAATATTATTAGAAAATGAATCGAATGATTTACATTGAACATATATAATTATTATGTATATATTTTGTCCTAAAATAAATTTAAATAAAATAAATAATTATTTAAAAGAAAATTTGGTTTTAACCAATAATGTAGTGTTTTTCACTATTCATGAAAAATTGAATGTTTTCAGAAACATAAAAAAAATTCACTATAAGATAATTTTAATATTAAGAATTAAAAAATGAATTCTATTTTATGAAAATAAAGAAATATAAATTTAATTTATTAATTTAAAATTATTTTCTTGTTGTCAAAAACCAAATTAATATTTTTAAGAAATAATAACTACCAAAAGATAGACACTGGTTTTTGTCCAATTTTGATGTGAAATTATTTCCAATGACCTACATTAGATTAAATGAAAAAAATATAATCTAATTATTTTTCCAAACCATTCATATGTATAGTTTATCATTATAAATTATTTTGATTGAAAAATTTGTTTTCAGCTAAAATATATTATTTTCAATATTCACCTAACTATGAAAGTTGTCAGAAAAACACCAAATATTTATTGAAAAAATAATTCTTATGTATTGATTGTAAAGAAGAGGGTTTTTTTCAAATTGAATATATAAAAGTTTCAAATTTGGGATTTCTAAATGGTTCTCCATTAAAAGGTAGTAAAATTTCATTTTTTGAAATATACTTCTTTTATCTGAGAAAATGAATTTATCCTTAAATTATGTCTAAGAAACTCATAATACGGATTCTAATATTATAATGATTATATAAAGTTCAAAATTATGTTAATACAATTCATAACAGCTATATAATGTCTAGTTTGGTAAGTCGTGGTGCACTTGTACTCAGTGTTGCGTGTAGTGCATGTTATTGAATTACATATAAGAAATAACATACTAAGAAATCTTAGGGTGTTACACTATACTTTAATATCTCATACAAAATTATCTACACAATATAGCCATATAGATATATTATATGTAATAATATAATTCACAAAAATTGGAAATGAAAAATATTTATTATAAATATCTAAAACACTCTGTAAGGGTAAACATGAGTGACAACAATCAGAGATCATATGTGGGCATAAGATAAACATGTGGGTCTGTGTACATAAGAAAGACACATGAACACATCCAAAGTAAATAACACACATTAAAACATATATCTTGAGTAATTATCCATAAAATATTGATTTTAACATATTTTTTCAGATATAATGGGATCATTACATTATATGAACGTGGAAACAATATAAAATGTGTTTTCATATTCATACATCAAGGCTATCTTCTATGACAACACAACACAGTGTGCTTTAAAAACATCATTATAACTATACATGGTATATGTTATGATAAAAGAATTTCACAGTTCATTATATGGTTTTATAATTTTGGGACCACCATTCACATCATAATACGAACATTCATATGATTTCCTCAAAAGGAAAAATTACATTAATCCCTCATTAATTGAACTATGATAAATCCATTTAAATTAAATCGATATTGTATCAACACAATATATTATTAATTGAAATTCCACTTGATCTAATTAAATGTATTTTTATGTAAAATTGTTATATAACATAAGAACTTCCTTGGTTTATAGTTTTTTGATTCTAAAATACCATTATGAATTGTTACCGTTGCTAATATAGCTGTTGAAAAGTGACCACACAATTAGTATAAATATAGGGCTATAAAAAATACATTTTACTCAGACAAAGAAAGTGAGGGCCTCATCCTATAGAATTACTTTGTACAAATCCCATTTCATGGAGCATAGAAATGTGGTGGCGTCACTAGGCTTCACTCTAGACCGAGCCCATGTTGAGCTTCTATACGTTATGCTTGAACAGATCTTCTTATAGGAGAAGTTGAAGTAAATAAAGATTACCACCATTGCGATGTTATCTGAGCATCCCAAAGAGTCTGTCAACATTTCTCACATTTCCATTAGGTCTTATATGAGTGTTTTGAGGGGTTATGTATCAATACCCCAACACTATTATTATGTGAATTGTTTTTGTATAGAGAATATACATTCATTGTACTACTGTTACTTTGTAACTAGTTTTAATGAACTAATTTTATTTTTATGTAATATTAATTTAAGAAATCAATTTTGAAGAATTAATTGATTTTATAATTAAATATTATTTTATTAAATATTATTATGAAAAATTCATTGTTAAATACAAACGATCGTTAAATTTTTATGAATAAAATTGTCATTTTTATTATGATTTGAATGTTGTTTTTTACAAAACCCATGAATTTTCGATAAATGTTAGTTTTCATTTTGAAATTAAAAAATTATCATATTTAGATTTTTTTGATTAAATGAATATTATTATTGGAATTAGGACGTTGTAACTATCCAACGGTGAATTTTAATAATTTTCTGGGACAGTTGAACGTATCGGTACATAATGTGTTTTATGACATCTTATTGACACAATAGTGATGTAATAAAAAACTATAATTGGGATGTTCAACGAATACATGTTTTAGCTTTAAAATAATTTGATTTTATGTGTTTTTGATTTATTTTACATATCCTTAGTGGACCCCCACGACTTATAAAACATTTTATCTTTTTAAAATTCATTATTTGAGAGTGTGATTCACCTCTACGTAATCAAGCCTAATATTTTAATATTTCTGGCCATTGTCCTTATAAGATAATGTTTTCCACTCACCTTTTGAAAAACCCATGGGAAAAACCAAGGTATGGTTTTTGGATTTTATTATTTTAATGAGTGGTGTCCGAAACCTAAATAATAAACTATTCCATATGCTTTTCTATATAATCCCACTCAATCTCCCATTAAATTCACTCAAAACCCATGGATCACGTCCCTACTCTTTTCTCATCTCTCAATAATCTTCCCAAGGAACCCCATGCCCCAATAACTATTCTCTCAAGCCTCTCCCAACCCTTTAGGATCACATTTCCATGTATGGGATTTTATACATTCTCATTTTTGACCAAATTTGATTATGTTGTTATGACCTTTAATTTTAAATTAAAAATGATGGGGTTTGATTTATCACCTCCCCTATATATCCCTCCTTATTTTTAATGATGATATACAACTTTATCTCTCATTTATGCCTCCCAGGTATGCATGGTACCATGATGAAATTCCGTAATGGGTTTCTATCACCACATTTATATTGAAGTAATTATTTTTTTATGTATATATATTCCATTACATATGTTGGGACATGAATATATGTGACCCACTTACATTACATATCATTTATAAATTATTAGATAACTGTTTCCCCCCACATGACCCATTTTTGTGAATTCTAATGTCACACGGTTATACTGTCGATATTGCACATCGATTTTCCAAGCCAGATTAATTATGTATTGAATAACATTCCCATTTTCACTATCAAATGTATTCACCTTTACACAAATTTAAATATTAATTATATAGTTTCATTTATTCATTCAACATTCCTTTATAATGGAATAAATTTTAATGTTGAATGATTCGATGTTGTATGATCAATGTAGCACACTTATGCATGAAATGAAATGATTAAGAAGGGTGCGCCCCGATAGCACTCCAACGCATTTGTTAATGATTTTTATCCTGATACATAAATTGATATGAGGTTTTACAAATTCAAATTCAAGTTAAAGCAGGGTTTACAGATTCCCCTTTTGAAGTGAACCTTGTCTAATCCTCATATCATGTTAAATGTTGTTTCAACATTTCCTTGTTATGATAATCATGCTATATCATGCCTTTGGGTTTGTGTTTCTATAAAGCTTTAATGATATGCCTATTTCCTAAAATGTACCATATTCTTCATGTTATGTGTTTCATAGTCCTTTATTGGGCTTTATATATCACTTGTTTCTAATGTATGTCATTATATTATCCCATGAAATTCTTAGTACAAAGGAATGTTGTGATCATGTAATAACATTTTTCTATAGAGATGTTGTGTTTTATGTTTTATGTTGTTTTGTAATGTTCCTAATTTCCCAAGACTCTAGACCTATCGATCCACATAGTTGTCTTTAGTTCATTTTGATGTAATGAATCATGATTAGGTGTGTAACAAATAACAAGGTTGTCATAGTTTTTTTCAGAGGATTGGTTTAGTTATTTTTGGGATTAGGATTAGAAAACCCTTGTGAACGCCATATGGATATGGCTAAGTATACTATAAACATCCAAAAAATTTAGTGAGTACTAAGTACATGGTTTATCATGATAGTACATCCCTGTCTGGATACGTGAAGGTAGAGGCGGCCCTGACAGAGGTGTATATAGGGTCAATACCCGAAAGCACCGCTTTGAGCTAGAATGAAATGGGAACTGGTGCACGACTACGGGAGTTGCTACACTCTTGGTTATGAAACTCCCAGGGGATATGATTTGATATATTCATGATATTAGTTTGAACAATTGTTTAGGGAATAAATAAATTCCCCTAAGAATATATGTTGGGATATAGATCATTGATAAAATAGATTGAAGACAATACATTCATAAGTTATGGAAATAAATTCAATTTATAAGTTATCTCATTTTGTCTTTGTATTCCCCATTATATGTTACCCTACATGTTCACTTCATTTAAGCCAATGGCTGGAAATATGAGGACTCGAGATTAGAACCGATGTAAGGATCAATGTGATGAATTTTCTAATGAGATGCCCAATCCAATGGGAGTGGGAATCACAAACATTTTCATGATACTCTCTCAGATAACTCAACATTTGAATAGAATCATGGGTCAATAGGAACATTCAACCCCCATAAAACAGAAAACTTTGCAATCAAGTGCTTCATGAGCCAAAGGCCTCTAATTTTTAATGGATTATTTGATCCCTTTATCATCGAACAATGGATTAAATCCATTGAGAAGAACTTCTACATACTTCAATGTGTTAAAGAAGAGAAGGTACATTTGGCTTCTAATCGTATGGAGGGTGAATCTGATCAATTGTGGACATCGATAAAAAAATATGAAGCCTGAGGAGGAGATCAAGACATTTAAATGGAAGGATTCCAAGAAAATGTTTTTCAATAATTATTTTCCTCGCACCCTTTGACTTAAGATGGAAGGGGACTTTCTCACCATCAAGAAAAAAGATTGCAAATCCATCAGAAATTACAAGGAAAACTTCACAAGGCTTACATGATATGCCTACTGCTTTGTCATTATCCCCGAATGTGGGGTTCATTCCTTCTTTAGTGGGATAAAACCAAACCTACGGAATTCCCTATTGATCCATGAATTAGAGAGAATTGAGAAAATTGTACGATGTTCCATCAAAGTTGAAATGGAGATGAATGAATCGCCGATGAATCATAGGGTTAAGAGGAAGAAGGTGGAATATGATTTTGGAGTTCTGATGTATAAACCATCGGGGAAAATAAATTCCCACACCCCAAATTCCAAAGGCGAGGAAAGAATCACCCCAGAAATATCTTAAAGGGGATGAGGAAATGATATATGTGCGGAAGAGAAGGGAATCTAACCATTATCTGCTGACAAAAAACCCATGGATATGACCTAATAGTGAAACGCTCAGTTCGACCCTCAATGCATTGTTCATTGATTCAAATACAACTAACTATGGTACTTTATAAACAAGTTACCTAAGAAATTTTTTTTCAGAGGAAACCAAAAACCTCCAAGGCAGAAGGGGTGATCTTTTTCCGTCGCTATTTTAAAAAGGAACCCTAAAAATGAAGTCATGATAGGTATGATAGATATTCGTTCAAGAATTGAAAATGTAGTTTTTTTATTCTAGTTACATGCAGTCATTTTCATCCTGAATGATAAGAAGAAAAATCTCAACATCCCCAAAAATCATGGAAGTAAAGATGTCAGTGAGAATGGTTAATGGGGAAACAATTTCACCCCATGAATATAACTCCACCCCTATCAAAATTTGTGGATACAAATTACTATCGAACCACATAATACTCCCTCTGAATGAATTTGATCCAATTATTGGCATGGATTGGCTTACCATTTATATAGATAACATAAATTTCCTTTAGAGGGAAATCACTCTCTATATGGTTATTCAACCCCCAATTCAGTATATGTACAAGGAGGAGGGTGAATATTATTTAGAACCATCATCTCAAATGTAAATATTACATACCTGTGATCAAAAATATATTTATCAGATGATTGAGTCAAGGTAAGAAACCATCCTTGAAGACATGCCTATTTTTGAGGGAGTTTGGTGAATAGTTTTTGAGGAAATTCCAGGACTTTCTCCTAGAAGAGTTGTGGAGTACTCAACTGATCTTATACAAAGGGGTTTTCCAATATCAAAGAATATATATATAATGGATGTTTTGGAGCTTGATGAGACTAGGAAACAACTACATGAGAATCACGATAAAGGGTTTATATGCCCTGGTGCATCACAATGGGGTGCACCAGTCCTCATCGTCAAGATGATGGATGGATAAATGCCACTTTGAATTAATTATCTTGAGCTCAAAAGAATTATGATAAAGTACAAGTATCATCTACCATGGATTGATGACTTGTTTGATCAGCTCTATGGAGAACAATACATCTCCAATGGTGGATCTGGGGTTATGATATTATCAACTAAGTTTGAAAAGGGGTAATATCCCCAAGACTACCTTTCGGGAAACATATAGGCACTATGAATTCATTGTAACACCATTCAGACTGACTAACAGTCCCGCAATCTTCATGGACCTGATGAAGAGATTCATTAGAGATTACCTAGAAAAAGTTTTGGTACTACATATAGATTATATTATAACATATTCTAAAACCAAGGAGGAGTATGAGGAGCATCTAAGCATTGTACTAGAGACCTTGGGAAAGGAGAATATCTATGAAAAGTAAAACATGTGTGAGTCACGTATGAAGGTAAAATCTTTATTTGGACATATCATCTCAAGAAATGGGATATATGGGGATCCCTCCTTATCAGCTATAATTGAGGGATGTATGAGGCCAACATCAGTATTGGATAACCATAGCTTCGTGGGGTTATCTGGATATTATCGCTGATTTGTGTGAAATTTATCACAATTTCCCAACCCTCTTACCAATATAACATGGAATAGAGTAATGTTTTCTTGGATTTATTTTTGTGATGATATATTTAAGGAGATACAAAAGAGGCCTATCACTATACCCATGCTCACACTACCCACAAGTGGAGAAATTTTTGTGGTATTTAGTGATGATTTGAAAAAGGGCATGGGCTTTGTGTTGATGAAAAAAACAAAGTAATTGCTTATGGATCAAGGTAATGGAATGTTCATGTGGAACACTATCAAACAAATGATCTGGATTTAGCTGCAATAATCTTCTCTTTGAATATTTGGTGAAATTACCTCTTTGGGGAAAAGTGTGAAATATATACGGATCAAAAAATCCTCAAGTGTATATTCACATTGATAGATTTGAACATACTCCAATGAAGATGGTTAGAGCTTGTCAAAGAATGTGACTACTCAATCCCTTACTGGCCTAGGAATGATTAAAAGGTAGAGGATTCAATATGATGAAATGACCCAGTGATTCTATCATTGATTAGAATTGAAAAGGATCTAATATTATTAAATTTGATGAATATGGACATGAGAATGATAAAGAAGTTAACATCATCAATATATTCACAAATGGTTTCTCAACCACCTCTTTGGGAAAGGTTAATGGACGCTCAAAAGGATGATGTGGTAGTTGAAAAGATAGTGCAGACTATCAGAAAAGGTAAATCCAAGGAGTTCAATATTAATGAAAAAATAATTGTGAGATTTGGGACAAGACTATGTGTTCCATAAAAAAACGAGTTAAAAATTGAACATTTGCATGATGTACATAGTTCTAATTTTTCAACTGACCCACGAAATACAATAATTTATCAACATCTCTAAGAGAATTATTGGTCATATATCTTGAAGAAGAAGATCACCAAGTATACATCAATGTGACTAGTATGCCAGTTTGTGAAGGCTAAGAGGAAGAAGTCTAAAGGGATTATGCATCCATTACCTATACCATTATGGAAATGGGAGAACATCGCTGTGGAATTATCAGTAGACATCCAAATACATCCAACAGAAACAATTCTATCATGGTTATTATGGATCCTCATACAAGGGCTACACACTTCATTGCAAATTGAGAGGATTTCTCTTGGGATCAACTCACACACACACACACACATATATATATATCATATAATTTGTAAGAACTTATTGAGTACCAATATCTATTATATCAATTTGATATCCAATATTCAACTATATGTTCTTTAAGATTCTTCAACATGCTTTGAATATTTAGACAAACATTAATATAGCTTATCTTCTTAAAACTGATGGCCAATATAAGTTCACTATACAAAAATATGAATCCATTTTTAGAGCATGCTCAATAGACATCAAAAGATGATGGGATCAATAACTTCCTCTTTTTGAGTTATCTTACAATAATAATTTCCACTCAAGCATCCAAATGGCTCCTTATAAAGCCATTTATGTGAAAAGGTGTAGAAAACAAGCATGATGGGATGAATTTGGGGAGAAAAAAATAATAGGTCTAGAAATGGTCAATGTAAAGATGGAGAAGGTTAAGACCATCCATCGAAACATTAAATTTTCTTAGAGTTGTAAAAAGGTCTATATTGATAATCATCTATGAGACATAGAGTTTGATGTCAGAGAAATGGTATTCATCTACATATCAACATGTTAGAGAGTTATGATATTTTAGAAGAAGGAAAATTTTACTACAAGGTACATCAAACCTCTTGAGATCCTTGATTGCATTTGAGTAGTGTAATATCGACCAGAACTGCCACAGAACCAGTCTAATTTAAATGATGTATTTCAATAATCACACGTGACGATGTATAAAACTGATCAATCACATTTACTCAATCTTGAGGTGGTACCATTGGAAAATGAACTCTCATATGAAGATAATCCGATGAAGATATTTGATTATATGGAAAACGTTCTACAAAATAAGACAATGCCCCTTGTCATGGTTTTGTAGTGAAACCACCGGTTTGAAGATGAAATGTGGGAATCAGAAGATGTTATGAAGTAGAGTTACCCTTTTCAGTTTTGTTATGGGAAAACTAAATTTTGAGGGAGATATTTCATAATGGGGAAGATTGTAATGAGACAAACTTTTATTAATGTAAATTCTTTGTGATCTAATTAAATGTATTATTTTTTTAAAATTATTATATAACATATACAGTTATTGTGTTTTATGTTTTATAATATTAATATTCCATTTGTAATTTTTACCATTGTTAATATTTCCATTGAACAGTGACCACTTGATTAGTTTAAATATAGGGCATTAACAAATCCAATTTACTCAGAAAAAGGAAGTGATTGCCTCTTCAAGAAGAATTACTCCATACGAAGCCCCTTTGTCAGAGCTCAAAAAAGATGTGGCGTCACTGGGCATCACTCATAACTATTCATAATTTGTGCTTCATCACTTAAAACATGAACAGATCCACGTACATGAGAAGTGGAATTTAATAGAGATTACCACCCGAGCGATGTTATCTGATCCTCTCCAAGAGACTATCATCATCGAACACCTTACCCTTAGGTATCATTTATGTGGTTTGAGGGGTTTTGTAGCAATTCCCTTGCACTATAATTAGGTGAATTATTTTTTAAAGAGAATATACATTCATTGTATTATTGTTCATTTGTAAATAGATATTAAATAACACATAGAATTTTTTGTTAATATTCAATTAACAAATCTATTTTAGCGAATTAATGGAGTTTTTAATTAACTAATATTTTAATAAATTATAGTTAGTAAACAACATGTTATTAAATATAAATGATCTTAATATTTTTGTAATACAAATGTAATTTTTATTAAACTTTCAACGCTTTTTTTGAAAACCCAAGAATTTTCAATAAGTGTCGTTTTTTATATTAAAAGATAAATTTGACATATTTAGAAAATTATTTTGACAAAATGATTTTTTTTGGAATCAGGATCTTGAAATTATGCAATTGGGTAATTTTAATAATTTTTTGAGACATTTGAATTTTGGGGTTAAATTTAAATTCCATTTAAATACAAAATGGGTTTTACGACATCATAATTAACTAATAGTGATGTAATAAAATAACAAAAAGAGTTTTTAATAATATTTATGTTTCAACTATAAAATAATGTGATTTTAGGTTTGTTTGATTTATTTTACAAACCATTAGTGGACCCCCAAGACTTATAAAAAATCTTATCTTTTTAAAATTATTTCATTGAGAGTGTGACTCACCAGCACCTAAGAAAGCATAATATTCTAATAAGTTTGTAAATTGGCCTTATAAAATAAATTCTTCCACACCCCATTGAAAAAACCATGGGAAAATACCATGGGATGGTTTGTGGTCTTGATTCGTTTAATGTGTGGTGTTCAAAGCCAAAATAATAATGAATTCTTTCTCCTTACTTATATAAACCCACTCAATATCCCATTCCTCTCATTAAAAACCCTTGGAGAACATCGTTACACTTCCATCATCTCTATAAAATCCTTCCAAAGTTCCCCAAGCTCCCAATAATCCTCTATCAAGCCTCTCCCAAGCCTTTGGAATCACATTTCCTTGTAAGGGATTTCTTCCTTTCTCATTTTGGCCAAATTTCATTATGTTGTTATGTCCATTATTTTTCAATTACTAATGTAGGGGTATGATTTAGAACCTCCCCTATACTACCCTACTTACGTTTGAATGATAGTAAAACCATTTATATCTCATTAATGACTCCCATGTATACCCGTTATGATGCCGAAATTCTGTAAGGGATTTCTCTCTTCTCATTTACAATCAAGAAATAATTTATTATTATGCATCAAAATTCCATTACATATGTTGGGTAATGTTTTTATATGATCAAATTACATTCAATTTTATTTTAATATAATGATATACCACTTTACCTATCATTGACCATATTTATGAATTCATATGTCACGATGTTATGTTGGCGAAATAGCACCGTGATTTTCCAAGCCAATGTCATTGTGAAGTGAATACCATGCACATATATCTATCAAGGATATTCACCTTTACACACAATTTTTTTTGATTATATAGTTTCATGTATGAATTCCAAATTCCTTTATCTTGGAATAAATGATGATGTTGAATGATTCAATGTTGTATGATCCTTGTGGCACACTTATGCCTGAATTGAAATAATTAAGATGGGTGCTTCCAAATAGCGCTCAAATGCATTGTGTAATGATAAATATCATGAGAAATCATTTGAAATGTGGTATTACTCCACCCAATTCAACATAAATGATGGTTTAATCATGATCCATCTGAAATGAATCTTGTCTCGTGATTATATCATATAAATTGTTGTTACCTCTTTTCTGTGTTTTGATAATCATGCAATATCATGCATTTATGTTCACGTTTCTCTTGTGCTCCATTGATGTTACTATTTCCAAACATGTAAAATATTCTTCATTTTATTCCTTGATAACTCCATTACTGGGATTTATAGCCCACCCTATTCTTAGGCATTCTATCAGGTTATCCCATGCAATGCTATATACGATGGAATGTTGTGATCACATAAAAGACGTTTTCGATAAAGATATTTTGATTTATGTTCTAAGTTGTTTTGTAATGTTAATAATTCCCCAAGACACTACATGTCTCAATTATCAGTTTTAACTTAAGTACATGTTTATATAACGAATCATGTTTATGTGTGTAATAAATATCAGCTTTTTAATAAATATTTAACAATATTTAGTAACTATATATGTAAATAACAATCAATTAGGATGATAATTCATCATATATTCACATCATATTGATAAATATTATATAATTTAATAAATTATTTCTCAATTTATCAATGTATGTTTATTTTGGTTAACACACTTCAAAGAAAATAATTAAATTCAGATTATTCATAGAGGAAATAAAGTATATTAATGGCTATTTTTATTCATAGTGGATGATTAGTAATGAAAAATGCAGATATTGATTAGTTATATTATAGAGATTTTACATGAATCACAACAAACATACATAAGGACATGAATAATGTATAAAACTATTATTTGATAAAGTATCCATTATTTTGGAAGGCATTTTTCAAGGAAATTTCCCAAAATCCTTTTATGTTAATTTTTAAAGGGATTGTTTAATGAGGTACATCATTTTAAAGTGTATAATATAAAATAGTATTAACATATATAAAAATCCATAAATGGATTACATAAAATGGAATAAGACTTAATAAAAAAATCATAGTTTTTTTCAACTATGAAATAAAATGAACACTTCACCATTTAATAAGGACATAAATATAAGGAAATAACATTTTTAAAAAATGATGATTATTTAAAACATGTCATTGAAGTAAATTATTTAAAATGGAATACATAATGAAATTTAATAATTATCACGAAATGTATTTATATAAATTTTGTTGATATTTTTGTACAGATAGATAATTGAGTCACTTTCAATAACAATTTCGAGAAAGAAAAAAACATTTTAATACATAATTATGTAAACATTATTTTCCAATAATGTTACCTTGAAAATAATATTATTTATAATGGAAGAGACATATAAATAATGATATTAAAAATATCCCATATAATCATTATCAGGATTAATATTACATATTTGTATGAATAGAACATTCTTAGAATGGATACCCTCAAAAAAATAATTATTAGAAATAATCAAGAGTATAATTGGAGAATCCTAGTAATATGGAATAAGGAAGTGAATGAGATGAAGAGTGATAGAAAATATATCACTAATAATTCAAATGTGTGGGAAAGATACCTTACAAACAACTTTAGTGTGTGAACTATACATCCATAAGGGAGGGAAAGAGATAATAAATTCAATAAAAATGAATTCAATATATTAATGGATTTATTTTACGATATTATATTTGATACATGGTGGATAATATTGGAATTAAAAGTACAATACATGAAATTAATGGAGTCTTGTAATATAAACACTTACCTCAAGTACCGCTTCATTTGGTACATGCATCTAACAACCAAAATATCCTAATTAAGTGCTTTTTAAATACAAAAAATTATATTGTCCATGTATTATTAATTACAATTTATATTTATTATCATATGTTATTCATTTATTTTTTTAATTTTTGTTCACATTTATTACATTGTGTTTTTGTTCAATTTCTAAAAAACTGCATCAATACATTAAACATGGTAAAATGAGTTATAAAATAGATTCATTGAATTAGTAATTTTATTGATATAAAATACTTGACATAGTTATATAATATTAATATAGTTATAACATAGCATACAAAAAATGATTCAGATTGTGAAATATGTATTCATATGTTCATTTTTTGATTGGTTAAAATTACTTAAATCATTTAGGATTATTATAATTCTATATTTTTCTTTACATAATCGTTATAATTTAATTAATATTGAAATTATTCAATAATGATTTTTACGAAAGTATCCATATAAGCTTGTCATGATAAATGAAACATGTCATCCTTAGAAGTGGAAAAACAACTATAATTAGGGCGTCATTTCCATTTTGAGTGGATGTGAGGGAGGTATATAAAAGTAATTCCATAAAAAATAAGTATATTAAATATAATAATTTTATTATATTTATATCTTTATAGTAGACTTATATCAGTTATAATAAGAAAATAAATGTAATAGAAATGAAAGGGCGATATTGGAGTCATTACCGTGCTTTTTGGGATGATTCCTTTAATAAGTTTTATATACCCTCAAAGGGTGATATTATGATTAGAATATAACCATTAGTATGCTTCAATGAGTTTTGTAAATTATATCTTTCATTTAGTGGTTAACAAAATAGTCTTATGGTGTGAGAAGAAGTTGGTTGGTTGAAACGACCCTTTTACAATTGGAGGATATGGATTTTTAGGAATAAAAAATTTAATATTGTACCATATTTTAAATTTAAATAAAAAATAATGGTTTAAACATATTTTATATTTTATTATTAAAAGGATTATTATTCTTTGACATCTATATCAATCATAAGAATAAATGACCTTTTATCTACACCATTAAATGAAAATAATACAAAATCATTTTTTTATAAAACCAAAATATAATATTGGATTCAAAATGTTAAATATATGTTTGAAAATTCAAATTAATATTTTCAAATTAATTATATTACTCCATGAGTATAATTTATGTGGGGAAAAAATTTCAATTAAGTGTTTAATTCTTTCTTATATAATGACGATGTAATAAAAGTCAAAGTATTTTTGAAAATAATATTTTTTACTATTACATTAATTATGAACTTTTTATAAAAAACCATAAAAAATAAATCAACATTACATTAAATATGATGAATCCAAAAATTGAAGTTCATTTTTCCAAATTATGAAACAGAAAATTAGTTATTTTACATTACAAAATACATAAAATATAATGATGAAAAGTTTTTATAAGATAATGAATTTTATAAAATAACTTTTCTTTATATATTTCATATCAACTATAAATTAAAATAAATTTAATATTTTTTTTAACAATGGGAAAATGAATTATAATAGTCATTTAAAAATATAGAATTTAATTAATAAAAAAAATACAATATTTTTTATAATAGTTCTTTGAAACTTATTCTTTTAACACTGAATTACTTTACACACATCAAAATAATTATTTTGCTTTTAAAAATAAAATTTATATAATTAATTGTTATTAAAAAAATAAAATTATTATTTAAAATTATAATAATATTTTAAATAAATCATTTTAAGTATCATTTTATTTACATAAGGTTTTCCCCTTCTTGGAATTTTGTTAATGTTATTTTACATGTTATTCTCATGATTTATTAATGTTTATCATCCATTGTAAAATATGTCACGGTTCATTTTAGTTTTTTTTGTGTATAATAATTTTTTTATTATATTATTTATTTAAAGGAAAAAATATACACAAAAATATTATAATTTTACATTCTCAATCCTAGAGATTATGAGATTAAGTTTAATAGTCACACCTCCATCTTTATGTATCCAATACATCCTCAATTTGACCAAATCCACCTCTTAAACATCATTGGGTTGCTTTTTGGGTGATTTAGGGAATATTAATTTATCTTCAAAAGCCTCTAAAATGTATTTACGGTGTGAATATTGGATTTATTTATGGATAATAGGGATAACCAAAATCTATGATTTCCCTTTAATTTCTTGTCATTGACTCTCTCAAAAACAAAAGTATGGATATAAAATCATTGAATCTTTGATTATGGATCAATAATTTTCATTTTTATTTATTTTTATTTGTCTAATTGAAACCTCAGGATTATATTTACACATCATAATTAAGAAACATCCTTGAATTAAAAGATATTATCCAATCATATTATTTAATTTCTAAATAAACACACTTTTATTGGTTTTCTGTAAACATGAACAAAACCATAGCTTGAATCCTTATTCACTACGAAATGTGAATACCTCCCATAATCCTCCCCATAAACCCCCCAAAAAATATGGGTTAAAAATGAAATTTGATATTTAAAAAGGGATATTATCAAATATATGATGTAAATTTAATTATTTTTTAGAAATGGTGTTTTTCAAAATTGAAACATAACATAGATAAGGGAAATTTAAATTGGGTTACAAATGAGAAATAAATAGAAATTTTTTAATTGAAATTCATCTTTCAATTAGGAATTTATATTTTCTGATATAAATGTATTTTATAAACAATTTAGTATATTATGATAAATTGATTTGAATTTTTTATTAATGGATTTGTTAATAACATGTTAATTTTCACTTGGTTAGAGGATATATTTTACATTTTTTTGTGTCTTAGTTTTTTATTCATGTGAACATTCTTTGAAACCTATAATCATTATCCATTAGGATGGGTGGATTATGCAGTGACAATTATTGCGATAAATGGATAGTATAATATTAAATGAAGGAAGAGACTAACTAAAATTGTAGTTTGGATGTATTAATGGGGATTTTCCCCTATGGAAATCAGGATAGAAATATAATGTTTAATATATGGATTTTCAATTTGTTAATCTCGAAAAGACAAAACATGGGGGACTATTCTTGGAATATAATTATTTTTTATCAGACAATAGAAAATAACCATTTTCAAATGAATATAAGGAGAATACATATTTCCATTGAATATATGGAAATAATAATTATCCAAAATATTTGGGGCTAAGGATATATTTATCCGGTTTATGAAAATGGTTTATTTGTTTTCATTTTTTAAAATATTATTTTATGGATCTTCTTTTTTAGAGAGACAAAATGGATTCATATTTTTTGAAATTATTTTCATTAAAATATGTAACTCAATACGAAATCATATCATAGGATTGAAATGAGATAATATAATATTTTTATTTTATAACTTATTCAATATTTTAGGGACTATTAGTATTTTATTTTGAAATGATTTTACTATGATGTTTGTTAGAGTCATTTGGAAATATAAATGAATTAGTAAATTACTTTATTTTTTATTGTTTTGGTAAGGGTAATACTTTATTCTTTATCTGTAGTGAGACATAATTCCACATAGGAGTTATGGAAGAAGAGAGGGTAGCTTGTGGTTCAGGAATTGGGTCATTTAGATTTATTTACTATTAACATTGTTCCTTATATTGGGTATGGTTGGTTTTTATAAAATAAACACGCATCACTATTAAATATTATTTTAAAATGATAATTTAAATTTATTATTATTGAGATATCACAGTTTATAGTTTTTTATTTGATGGAAAACCATCACCATCTGGCCTATTATACCCATTTTCACTTTAGGTACCCTCAGGTAATAGAGGGATTTGATTTTTAGGATATATGGAATCACAATCAAGGTTAGTGTAGATCTCTAGATGTAGGCACCCATTATAGTGAATAAAAAAAAAATACATTATTAGGGTTTTTGAATCGAATATTTGGAGGCCTTATGAGAAGGTGAAATAGTATGGTTGGGATTAAGAATATCACCATACAAATATATAACTATCCTTTTTCGGAAAACATTGTGTCATGGGGGTATTTAATTAAATGATGTTTTTTGATGAAATGGTATGATTATTATTTGTATTATGTTAACCATAAAAAGTTTTATATTTATATGATTTCATGCATCATTAGGGGTATGGTATGGATAGAATCATATGGAATGGGTTTTAAAGGATCTTTCTTCTTGTATAAAAATGGATTTCCAATGGGTTTATAGTTTTTATAATTAAAATTGTTTTTAATATGATTATTTGGAATTAAATGGATTGAATAGTTTCAAAACATTATTGAAAACATAGGATAAATGTTTATAAAAGAAATTATCCAAATGAATAGGATTGAACCTAGGCCTTTTTACAAATATTGATATTATGATAAATAAAGAAAAAGGGATATTGAGTACTTATAATGGAATAATTAATGGGATATATAATATCCTACCATTATGTGTTATATGTCTATGTGGATCAGGAATGGGAGTTGGGGATATGATTTTTGGGATCCTCAGTTCATCAATTCTATTTTATAGTCAATCCAATGGATTGGAAGGGGTACTAATCAGGGAATGCTAAGGGAGGTGGATAATGGTCGTGTTCATATATCAGAATTATGTGGGATTTTTTGTTGAGTAGTAGGATGTTGTTTCCTTTCAATCATGTGTTACTATCATTCCCACAAGTCTTGAATGTGGGATAGTGAGTTTTTAGGATGTGTATGTAATTGAAAAATGTATTACATTTTATGAGTAGAGCGTGGGTAAATTCATAGGAAATTAATAGATTCATGAGTGAAATGTGATCATAAAATTTGTTCAAAATGGGAATGACATGTCGATGTTAAGAATCAAATAATGTTCAATTATTCATATGACTTATGTTATACATGATGTTGTTATATGTAATCCGAATTAGGATATAAATACTAGGATAACAATGATTAAACTAATTTAGCTATTAGTAAATTGATATAAAGAGAAATGTAGAGTGTATATACCACTCAGGAATAATATAAGTTTAAAATTATTAGTCCCTAGTGATCATTAGTTTAATGTTTTTTCTATTTACATTAAAGACATATAGTTCATTTATAGGTTATTTATATGGGAATTTAATAGAATAGTGGAAATAGATTTTTGTATTTTATCGGACCTTCTATAGATGAGGGGAATCTATACATGATGTGTTGTAGTGGGATCAATATATAGTCATGGACTCCATAGACCAATGATTACAAGGAACAATATCTTTTCTCACCATTATAGTTTAAGGGAGGTTCAAATTTTAGAAAATGATAGGTATTATTGATGTTTTTTATAATTAATGTATTTTTTTTTATAAAAGTGTTATTTTATCAATATTATAAATATATCATATTTCTGATAAATAACATTACATTTTAATAACATATATATTTAACCATCATAATTATAATTTATCAAAGGTTTACTAAATCACATAGTCCTTATTTACTACGTGTTAAATGTTTAAAATTTAATTATTAGGGATTCATGAGTAACTATATATTTCTTTAGTTTTTGGTTGTTCTGTGTAATTCAAAAAATATAAAATTTTACAAAATATTGATTGTCTATATAAATGATAGGTATAAATACATGATTACATTTAATTATTACATGTTTAATAGTAACAGAAATATGATTCTTACTTATATAAAAATGGTTATTTCTTACATTGACATGACTATTGATTATGATAAATTTGATTCATTCATATAAAAGTGCAGTTCACGATTATAAAATACATAAAATTATGATTATGAAATAAATAAAATAATGATTATAGACTATTGTGAAATCATTTTTAGGAATATATTTGTTTTTCTATTTTATTTTCATTTATTATCCCTATAAAAATATATTGTATATATATCTTTTATTATTATATTTCATTGATAAAATTATCTATGTTGATATTTTTAATCATGTTCCCATGATGAAATTTCCCAATCAATATTTAATTTACATTCATAATAATATATTCTTCTTGTGGGTTTTTAATATGATCTAATAACTAATAAGAAAAATTAAAAAGTAATATGAATATGATAATATTTCATTACCTGTATGGTTAAACATTACATTGATATTTATTCAATGAGATTAAGAAACAAATTGTTTATCATTGCTAGAATATATATATATATATATATATATATGAATTTTTCAATTTTTAAAATTGAAATAATTAATTATATATACATATGGTCTATCAAAATGTAAAAATTATAGAAAAAAATTATCAAAACACATATGAAACTATGAAATAAATTATACATAGTCATCAGTTGAATATTTAATAAAAAACAAATACATTATTGATTATTCGCCATTTTAGCTTATGTATAACCCTCATTTTATGTTTCGAACTACCATTAACTACACCTACATAATCCAAAATCCCGTCTTCTCAAAACTCTATATATTTCTATGTATGAATGATTCTAATTCTTCATAGAGTAAAGAATGATATTTTATCCATGGAATATGTATACGTAAGAATGAAACATGTCATTGTAAGAAACTTTTATATATACATTGAAATTATTATGATGTTTTTGAATTAAAAAACCATTTAAAATCAATAAACTATGGAAATTAACAGTGAATATAAACACATTATAAAACATTTATAAACACTAAGCACTTATAGTATAACCACCATGTGATTTAACAATGTAGGGAGAAATATTAATTATCTAGTTAATAAATAATAGTTCTTTCTAAACAATGTGATGAAAATGTGAGGTATTTATAAAATATGTTATGTGTATTATTAAAGTTAAATATATAAATTCTAATATGATCAACATAAATAATTCTTAACACTAACAGTATATCACTTATAAAATTAATTTACTATATAAAACTAAATAATGATTTATAGAAATTGAAAAAATTATCCATTTTGTAAATTTATCAAAAATATTTAAAAATTTATTTCTCCATATCATTAACAAAAAAATTTATCATTCTGATATAATTAATAAATTAAAATTATTCAATACATTAAAATAATCCCATTTTAATTAAAATTTCATTGAATAGATACTCAAACTATTTTAAGGGGAAAATGAACAATTCCCCTTAATAAATGTATATAAGTAGTCAAAATATAGTAATAATGATACTAGAAAACATCAATAAAATTTTCAATCTACTCTATATATATTAATATTTTCAAAACATATAACATGTTGAGATATAAAAAATCATTAAAAATCATTAAAAATTCATATGAATAAGATTATAACAACTATATTTTCTTACATAATCAATATAATTTCATCTAGTAACCATTGACACATCTGATCTATTACTAGAAAGTAAATTTTTTAAAAAAATATGGTTGATATATATATAAAAAATACTAATAAACAATTAAAAATTAAACCAATTCATGCTAAATCACAATAAATCCATTCTGAAAATATATAATCTAAAAATAATATAATTAATAGTATTAGTTAATATATAAGAAAGAAAATTTTATATTTAATCAAATTATAAAACAATATTTCATTTATCATCATGATTTATTATAAATTTAATCAATCATCTAATGTATTTTATCCTAAAATTTTGTAATGTATTTTTTTGTATGGAAATATTAGAGTTATTATCACTATAAATTGGAATTTTATCAAAATATAAATTAAAATTAGATGATGGTTATTAAATTTAAAAACATTGAGCATAAAAAATTATTGTAGTTTTATACCTTGCCTCAGTATTTGATAATACAACTAATAATTTATTCTTAAATCTATAGAAAATTAGACATTTTCCATGTAAATTAAACAAATAGAATATTATATTTTTATCAAGAATAAAACCTATAAAATCATAATAAAAATATGATATTGAATAAAAATAGTTTTTATTAGTTTAAAATAAAACAATATTTATTCTTACTTTAACTCATGTAATTATTATTTTAACAGTATTTAAATTGATTTTTTTAATATTATATTGAAACGTATAATACATATAAAATAAAAATGTAATATCTGGTCTTAAGGTTTTCAAATAATGTAGTCTTCCAATCACTCCTCTAAACAATTTATTATCAATATATTCTGAATATTAATTTAAATACAACATTCAATGAATAATTGTTGTGATAAATCATGACAACACAATTTAACATTTTGAATAACATTTATCTATTGATTTAAAAATCTACATTCATTTCTTTTACAATGTGAAAAAGTTAAAATAATTTACCCAATATAATCAACAAAATTTATAGTTCATCAAATTTAAAAATTCATTATCAATAAAATAAATTATAGAAAAAAATATCACAAAAATATTTTTTATATTTAAAATGTAATTAGAAACATTCTAAAAATCTATTTAGATCCAATATTCCATTTTTGAAATCATTATGAATGAAAAAAAAGATAATATATCATAACATTGTCTGAGATCTTAACTAATCTCATTCAAATATTTTTACTATTTTAAAAAATTAGATATTTTTCATTTTAAAAATAATGTGGTTTAATAATAAAGACTTCCATATATTTAATTCTATTTAAAAATGAACATTTATAATCCATTTTAAAAAAATTTGAACTCTATAAAAGAAGAAAAGGATAATAAAATCCTAATAACATCTATCATATAAATTATTGAAAAATTATATTCAAACTCAACTCATTATTAATGAAAATTTAGTTAGGAAAAAATCATTTCCTTTTATTAATTATATTTAAAACATAAAAAAATTTATTTATAAATGTCCATTTTTTCCAATTACGTGTTTATATTTAGGTAAATATAAACTATAAAATACACTATTTATTACAAATTAATTAATTTTATCACTCCAATATATAATATTGCTTGAATTAGTCAATCATTCTACTGTAGTAATAGGGATATAATCAGAAACAAATGAATAATTTAAACAAAATAAAAAATATATTTTGTTATTTTAATTCAAGAATCAAAATTTATAATAAATTTTCTATTAGTTTGATCCTTATGTGCTTTTTATAATTTTTTATCCGTTTGAGAATATATTCCCCCCCCCCACAACTGATGAATTATCAATTTTGTGTTTACCTTCACAAAATATAATCTCATTAAATTTATTACCATCGTTCTATAAATCTAAATTCCACTTTTCATAGTTACTTTTAATAAGCATAAGACACATAGAATCCATAAAAACTAATTTTCTATTATAAATTATTTTATAATCGTTAATATAAATATAAAATCCTTGAAAAATTCCTTCATCACTAATTGAATCTCACATATATATCTTTTCCTTATTATTTGAGATAAAAACCTTGAAAAAAGTTATTTAAAGTAACCAACAATAGTTTACATCATTTAGATATTTCATTAGGTGTTTTTTAAAAGAATTTTTCTACATAATATTTGGTTCAGTGTATGAAAAGATATATTTGTATCTTTAGCCCAAAAATATATGGTAAGAATAAATTCATGGAGTATTTTTCTAGACATTTCATAAATAAAACTCTTTTTCTTTAATGTAATTTTTTTCCATGATCTATGATATTGAAGAAAGGTTGATACCCAAAATTTTTATAGAATTTAAAAATTTCCAGAAATAAAAATTCAAAACCACTATAAAATAAAATAGATATATTCAAAACACATTTTCATTTTGAAATAATTTTTAAAAGTTACAACCATAATTGAAGATTTATTTTTATGTGTGAATAAATAAATCTTGGGCAACCCACTATAGGCATAAACATATACAAAAACATACTTCATTCCTCATAAATTTGAAATTTGAAAAAATAACAAATTATATAAGATGTAAATAATTAACACATCCAGAAGTTTATACAGTATCCACAAATTTATAACTCTTAATATATTGATTTATTCTTAATATTAACCATATAAAAAATATTTACTTACAGTAAATTCATATATATTTCACTCCATTCCATTGTTTAAAAATTTATGAAATAGATGAAATATAGTAAGTGCGATTTTGCTACCCAAAAAATATCATCTATTTATAAAGAATTTAATAACATATCAATATATTTTTTTAGTTTAGAAAAATAATTATAGTAAATATTTTATTTTATTTTTTATAAAGTAATTTTATTCCATTATAAAAAACAAAACATTTATAATTTTTTTTACCATTAATTCCATCATCACTAATCTATGATATGAAAATTAAATTTTTTAACCCTTATGATAATTAACATTAAAAATGGTAAAATTTTTTCAAATTCATTCATGAACATATAATTTTATTTAGATTTTAATTCTTACTTTTAATGTAATAGATCCCCTATCACATAAATTAAAAGATGAAAAGATTGAAATAAAACATGTTATTTTCATTGAATATCATATGCCTATATAACATGAAACCTTGAAACCATTGTGTTAGATTTTAAAAAATAGTATATTAAATAGTAAATTATTTTTATGCCAATGATTCCTTGCCTCCCAAACTATTACATATAGAAAAATACGAACCTGAATAGGCAAAATCAATTTTTTATGTGTAATATAGTTTTTTTAGAAATATCATTATTGAGGTTACTAATGGATTGAGTGAGTCGTAATGAGATTTCATTATCCTAATTCTCAAGCATTCAATGACTGAAACATATATCACTATAAACACTAAAATAAGATATTTTAACAAATATTTTCTTATTAAACGTCATTAGTTTACAATTATAACTGAAAATTTATCTTTTTTTATTTTATTGACTTCATATTTTAACATTATTATTTTACCTAAAAAGTATATAAGTTTTTTAAAAATAAAAATTTATGTTTTTAACATTTAATTTTAATTTTTAATGGATTAAAGATCACCACAAACATTCTCCTTTGAAAATGTTGATTTATTTTTTATTTTAATATCAAACCTTGGATCAATACATAATAGTAGTTGAACTCATTCCCCACATGACCTCAAGAATTCCTCAATATATCGATGAGGTATTTGACCATAATTGATGGTCTAATGTAGAACATGGGGAGAATATAAAGTCTTTTTTAGATTAAGAAAACATAAACAATTATAAACAAAACATTATAAATAACCACACATCACAGAACATGCTCCTGGAGATGTCTAAGTTCCCACAATCTAATTTTTTTTCATGATATCATCATTGGTCAATAGAAACCCCAAAATATTTGGCACAAATGACAATCCAAAAAATGGGTCTTAATAAAGAGCACATTCCCAATTCCAAGATCAATAACAATACACTTATATCATCCATTAATCAATAATCCTTTTCCATTATCAAGATATATATACCGAAAGTCTAATTTTGTATTAATTTTAGCTCCATTAAGATGTTGGTAAAACCCTATAGGTAAATTAAAATAATATCAAAATGAATGTCTGATCTAAACAATTATGGATACAAATTCATAAGAAAATAATAAATAATGAATAAAAAGGAAACAGTTTTTATAAAGAAATAGTTTTTATAACCATTTTTTACATAAGGGTTCAAAGTTACATCATTATAGTTATATAAACCACAAACCATAGTGGATACACACATTAAAAGAAATAAATGGTTTCATCACATACTTAAATCATGTTATTAAGGAGAATCCATCCAATTAGACTAAAAATATCAATATATGTATGTTCTTGGAGAATTAGTCCATCATTAGAAACCATAGAAACACAATAGTTGTTCTAAAAGTGTCATTCTAGCACATGGAATGTGTTGTGGAGAATTAGTTCAACATACCATCCCATTCAACCATTAACAATTTCATGGTCCACTATCAATGGCCTTTTAACATACTAAAATAAAACTTTGATCCATTTTAATATTCATTTTTTCAATGGTTTAAAATACACCACACATTTAACCAAATAAATTATGTATTCCCTTCATTCATTTATTCATATTCCACAACAATTATATATTATGAAAAAAATTAAGAACATAAACATGGACCTTTTGACCATTTCATAGTAACTAATATTATCATTTCATAAAAACTTAATTCCCATGTAATTCCAAATAACCTCTTATTCCATGATAAGAGGCTAGGAAACAATAATCATTAGGTTATGCTCTTAATAGATCTTTTTCAAGATTTAAACGTTATATATACATTTGAAAAGAATTTGTACACCACTTGGGTGGGAATAAGTCTAGTTTCAAAGTCATAAATGGACCTAATATGTTCCATGATGGATTTCAAACATCAATTAAAGGAACATTCTATTTTTCATAATTATGGACTCAAATGTGATTCACATCCAAATAATTTAACATACAAAATACCCCTAAAGATTATCAATACTATTGGAAATTCTCTTACAAAACCTAGCATAGAGTAATAGGTAGCTTTTCCTCTAACCTCTAAGTTTAATTCATGATAAAATGGATTCCAAAAAAATAGGGAGAAAAAAACCTATATATTATACATATTATATTTAAAAGATGATAGATAACCAAGTATTGAAATATTCAAATAATAGTTGGAATTATATTTGTAGACTTAAACGAGGACCTCAATAATTACCAATGACACTTAAATTTTACTAGAATCAGAAATACACCCTTTGAAGAGGATAAATAATTTATAGAGAACCCTATGTTGATGAGATCAAAATGGGGTAAAATTTGTGGGATTTCATATAAAGTTTAGTAGGGTAATTAATTAATTTTTCACTTTTTAATGAGGTCCATTGTTTAACCACATGAATTTACAAACCCTGAACCATTTGTGTGAGGCCCACAATCTAAGGGCAAATACTCACACACAGTCTCTTAGGCCACTAACATGGTTTGGTAAATCATGTATAAGGCATGTGAATGACTCTAGACCAAATTAGAATAGTTAATAATCCTCCTCTAATGGACATTAAAACCATGATCTCCCTTATATCATGTATTGTGGTCCCTAGTCATTGATATCACTAACATTGGGGTAACTTTGTGCCATGTTCTGTAAGCCCCTGTTAATCTCATTTTCAATTCCAAAACACCCAAAATATCCGATGATCATCCATTCTTACATGAAATGATTCCATAATTTATTTAAAAAATTATTTTAAAAAATATGTTCCAAAATAGTAGTTTATATTTGAAAACATCCCATTATACAACATCTCTTCTTTGAGTTGAACTACCCTACATCATTATGCCTCCATGGGAATAATATATGGCTAATGATACCACATTAATGATTCAATATCCCATATTTACTCATAAATAAGTATATGATTCCAAAATAGAAAAATACATGGCATGAACATACCATAATTATTTTTCTCACTGAGATCTATAGTAGTATTATATATAATGAAAGGGGTGAATTTCAATGATTCTCACAATCACCAATGTCACCCGCAAAATAAGTGTTTGGGTGATACATCAAAAGTTTTTAAACAAGAAATTTTTTCATTAATATCAAAAAAAAAATTCGGATTAGATAACGGATATGGTACTGGATATATTCTCCCTAATGTCAAACATCTTAAAATACCATAGTGCTGACATAACATATTTCCAAATATTTTATTGAAATAGTCTTCATGATACATAATAAAATACATTATATCCTTCTAAATTATCTCAATATTGATGGAGTTGAACATGGTATAAACTCTATCTACTCTGTAAAATATCCATTTGCTTCAAGATTAACTATAAAATCTCAGATGTATCATCTAAATTACATGGAATAGGTAACTAAAATTATTACAGAAACATCCCACACAAAGAGGATCTCTCTGGCCCACAATATATTTCCTCTTATAGTTCCATCAGAATAGTTACTTATAAACTAATGTTATAGGAGAAATCAAAAATCTCAACAAGATTATCCTAGGATTTGTTAAAAAATAGGACATTTGATCACATCATATCCTCTAGAACCATGATAGCTCACTCATATTTCCAATTGATTTTCAGGTTGTAGGTAGTGGTTATAATCAAATGACTACCAAGCGCCTTATAAAAACCATTCTATTAGTTTAAATTGAAACATGGATGAATATATGAAATAATAATCTTATGGACCCAATGAAAATTTTCAATCTCTTAAACATTAAATTTATCAAACTCGTTGATGGTTAATGTCTCCAGAATCAATATGAAATGGGATACCATTATTTGATAATCAAATATCACATAGTTAACCTCACTATTTAGAGGATTCGTTATTAAAACCACTCCGAAATACATTGTAACAACAGTCAAATTCAATCTGAAATTGAACATAAATGTAATATTCCATCACACTACTAATTCTTGGCCATCACCACCTGACAGGTGTTGCATTGCATCACAAAACCTACGATTGACTTATTTATTACATGACTCCAATACATTCCATGATGATAAAAGTAAATCATGAAAACCAATTTATACATCCAATTTCAATTCAATAAAATAACACATCATCTCCACTCATATTCTTTTGGCCTTGTAAACATGGCCTTGAATGTAGATAAACTCCTCATAATTGATTGTCCATTAGAAAGGTATATCCCCACAGTTAATTTTTTTCCTCTACACTTGGAACACTAATTCATCATACTACATCTTCATGATTTTTTAAATAAGAGGATTTTCTATAGTGAATGATTTTAGGTTCATCTATTACATATCCTCCAGATCACTTATATGAATCTGAATAAATAATGTTATAATCTTCCACTCAGAACATGAATCATGAATATTTTGATTTGGATTCTACCAACTCAAACCATCAACAAAACCAAGTCATTTTCATGGAATATATGTTATCTCAAAACGTAATGTTCTTATGTACTCAGCCAATATACAATAATGGAGATTGAAGTAATGCACATATAAGAGATATTTAAAGCTCTTCTATTTTTTATAAACAGAAAACCATTTTACTAGAAGATAATGTCAACCATATTTCAAGACATGAGCCCTGAGACCAAATTTTGCTCATTTATATGATATATTTGCTACTGTATACTCAAATACTACGATCCATATTCCACAACAAGATCCTGGTACAACAAAACTACCCTAAAACTAACCCAAAATGTATTAAAATATATATTATACTGTAGAAACTGTTCGAGCACAATCAGATGAAATGTGATAGTTAATCTTTTCTTCAATACCTAGAAATAATTAATAAATTCTCTTGGTCAATAAAAACATTATTGCCTTATTGGTCAAGCATGATGGAAATGCTTTAAGGAGAGAAAATTCCTTTATATATATTTAGAAATAACCTGATCAACCCAAAAATAATCATATGTAAAATACATTCATGGACTGCATCTAGGCAAAAACTACTTTGGACATCTTAGGTAAACATATACACCTTCTTCCAAAATTATATGAACAATGAAATTCACATTTTTAATTCAGAAAAAGATTTTATAATGATTGGTATATAGTTTATGATATATGAACATACTGAAGATAATGTGAATAATTTGGACTAATTGTCTATAGAATGAATGTAAAATATGATTTCATCCATGATGATATTCTCAAACTAATATAAATATTAGTGAAATATTCACTTCAACATGTCGATGAAAATATCTTGAGAATTTTTCAATTCATATAGAATTGCATCAAACTCATATAAGTTGTACCTAATTATAAATGAAATTTGGTGTATATTAGACTCTCTCAACCAAAACTGGGGTTGACATGATCATGAATAATTTTTTGAGAATACAAAATAACCTCCCCAATTTTTCCAAAATATAATCAGTACACAAGATATGGTATAATTTCTTAATTTATAACCTATTCTGCTTCTAATAATTGACACTGAAGCACAACATCACATCCACATTCTAGGGAAATGAACCATAGAACCAAAGGAAGCATACATATCAAAATGAATCTTTTAACCCCCAATTCGTCAAAATTAGTCTTAACATCATAATGATTCATTGTTTCTTGTAACACCCCGAGATTTTATGAAAAGTATTCTTTTTAATTTCATTAATCTCTTGTGATGTACGCTACACCAAAAGGATCTTGCACAACACGCACCCTTGACTTGCCTTTTATTAAACGCAATCATGACCTTTCTCGATAGCGTGTGTAGTACGCAATAACGAGTTTCACAAAACAACAATATGCTATTAAAATATTATTAAAACTAGTCGTTATGAATAGTAATAACCACTTTTTGAAATTTTGTAAATTTCATTTATCAAAATGGACTTAATTTTTGGATTCTGAATATCGAAATTAGCTTAGGGTGAAATTTTGGTAATTTTCGGATAACTTTCATATTTTGATGAATAGTAAAAATTACTAAATTTTAATTAAAAACAAAATTTTCAATCGAAATAATTAATAGTGATAAATTATTAATTTGAGTGGTTTTAAAGTATATTTAGAATATATTTTTACAATTTAATACAATGTTGGTCATTGGATGTAGTTTCACATTTAAACCAGACATAAACAAGTGTCAATCTTTTGATAGTTATTATCTCTTAAGAACACGCTATTTGTTTTGACGATGGGATTTAATTTTTAAATTAATTAATGAAATTGATAAGTTTTGAATTTGGTAAAATATACATCATTTTTGAGTTCATAATATCAAATATAGCTTAGGCCTAATTTCTGGTATTTTTCTGGAAACTTTCATTTTTTTGATGAATAGTGAAACCACTAAGTGGTAGTTAAAATAAATGAATTTTTCATAAAACAAAATTTTACCGCTTCTGTGAGTGGAATTTCAAAAATCCAAGAGACACGGTTGATGTTATTAAGTAAAATGTGGTTCAATGAGATTAAAATAATTTTTGGTGAATAGTAACTTTTTACTTTTATTTACCACGGTTAAAAAATAAATAGGGTAATTAATGGTAAAAATGATATTATTATTACCCTAACACATGTCCTAATTCTATTGGACAAGTGTAATTCGACCAAAAACAACCTTAGGAATAAAATATGACCATTTTGGCCCACTTGGATTAGATTAGGACATTTATTATTAATTTATTTAAAGAAGGGTTAAAATTGTTAAAATCAATTTTTAATAAGTATATGATTTTTAATATAGGGTTATACAAAAGATAAATTCGACTATAAATATTCATTAGAGAGATAAAACGATTTCCTACATAATGATATTTTATTGGTAATTTTTAGTCTTTATATAATTTAATTTATTTATGAGACAAATATGATGCAGTAATTATCTTATTAATGAAATATTGACAAAATTGATGTTATAAATACCCAAATAAATATAATTTGAGACTTTTTATGAATTCCACTAATTTTCTAGGTTAATAAGACATGTTAGTATTGTTTTAAGTAACTTTTTTTGAACTAATCATTCTGTTATAATTTTCAAAAAAATCAATTTCTAAATAGTGTCAAAATTGACATAAAATAGTTTTTAAAACAAATATTATATTATTAATTTTTATTTATTCTAAAAAATATAATGTTCTACCAAATGACTTATATAAGGTTATATATATTAATAATAAACAACATGGGTTCGTTTTTCTTGTTATAGTATGTTTATTAACCTTATAGTGTAAGAACACAAAAAGACACGATAAAAATAAAATTATCTAACTTAAAGTTAAAACTAAATGATAAGGTTAAAATAGTACTCTAAACCTGTCAAAATTATATTGGATGAGAGGATTTCGACCCATCTCCACCTTAGCTTCAAAATAACTCAATTTGGAGCTATTTAAAACCGAAATGGCTTTATAATAAAATAATATTTTTTGTTATTCCAAAGGTGCCCCTCTCATCCCTTATAAAAGGGCACCTCCTCCCTCTCTTCCTCACACCACTTTGAGCCTTCCAGCTCGGCCATCCCCTTCAAAATTCTCTTATACACTTCCCTATCAACATCATATAGGTCCTGGTCTTCTTCAAAGACCAATTTTATTGCCCTAAGAGGGGGACTCAAAGAGACTCTTTAAAGAAGAGGTAATGTCCGTTACCTTTTCTTTCAACTTTATTTCTTCTTCCACTTATTCTTCTTAGGTTGTTTCATTATGAAGTAATAACATAAGTATCACTCCTATACTGATATGTTATTATAAGTATGAAACAACCCTATTTCACCATCCATCCATCCTATGGAAAATGAAATCACTGTGCGTGCGTACGTACGGAATACAGTCTCCATGCCATGGTGTAATCTATATTCCACCACCGCATTACTTGGATGGGTATAATGGTGTAAATAATAACTATATATGATTATTGTAAAGTGATATTGATTCTGAAATAGTATGCAAACACTCCAATACAATTCCATGATCATGAGAATGATATCATCGCTCATACGTACGTACAGACTACCGTCTCCACGACGCGATGAGATTCATTCTCCACGTTAACCATTCATTAATGATTATAAAGTATATATAATAAGTAATAATGAAATATATGACATAATAATGATACTTTATTTATGTGTATATATATATGTATGTCATCTACTTAATTCCATTCAACTCAATAAGGAAACGAAAACAGCGTTCATGCGTACGTACAGCCTACCGTCTCCATGAACGGTGTATTTCTTTCCATTTACTGATCTATTATATATATGTATATTCTGAATATATATTATATATAAATCATGTTTTATATTCTGGAATTAAGTAATCATGATCTAAGTAATCATATGAATAATTACAATTCAAAACACGGATGAGAAATGAAACGATTTTACCCAAAACGCACTTTAACATAATGTTTACAAAAGAACAGGTAATATAAAGTCATAAGTGAACCATATATGATATCATAACAATGAGTATGATTCTGGAATAAGTCAATGACATTATTTAAATCATTATTTAGGAGGTTCAGACACTTACGAAACAAATCATACCTAGGTTATGGGAAATATCACAATCTCATTTTTATCCGAGATTGTTTATACTTTGGAATTTACTGGGGTGTATTTTATCATCCACATCCACGTTTCCTAAATATGTAATATTTACATCATTCTATAATAGTTTATATCCAATTTTACCCTTCACTGAGTTTTTAGTAAATGATATGAAAGGAATCTTTTGTCGTTTTTCGAACGAGGTACTTTTTGACTTTTCCAACAATAGTACGGGAAGAATGTTTTTTTAACATATACAAAATGAATGGATTTTTAAAACATTGTTTCCAAGAATCTTCCTTTACAAGATTTCAAGTTTATTTTTAATCAACATTAATTAGTTTATAATTGTATAACATGTTAAGAAAGGAAAAGTGTTTTTGAAGTAGAAAGGATATTTTCTTCAAATATGGAGTTCAAGTTTTTTATCAAAATTATTTTCCATCTAAGATAATAAATGGTTCTGTTTCTATCCCTATTATTACATTGATTTGATTATGTTGTGATTGAATTATTTTTATGAATTATTTTATCTTATATGATTTGTTTTATGATGTCATGTTGTTTACGGATCCCATTTTTATTACATGAGTTATGCAATGATGTATGATATATGATTTTGTGGAACACATAAGAATGGTATCATTATGAGATGGGTGGGACCTATAACTCCCTTCAATGCACTGGGTAAATATTTTATATCACATGAGATAGACATGGCTGGAACGGCAGGTTAAACCGGTTCATTGAAACATGACTGAAACGAGGAATGAACTCGATTCAGAAATGGACTTTTTCCACTAAGATAGTCTTGGAAATGAGTCTTGACTAACAAGAAATGATTCTCTATGATTATGCGTATATTCCACAATGTTTCATGTTTTATGTTGTGATTATTGGGATTACATTTCACTTCTATGATTAATCCCATGTTATGATATTATGATCTCTTTTGCAGGTTATGATTTCCAAAATGTTATGTTCTTATGAATATGATGTGATTGATATTTATTTTGTTTACCTTTACTGAGCATTTGAGCTCACCCTTTTATGTTTTATTTTCCCCAGGATATAAAGAAAGGTTTTAGGTAGAAAAATAAGAAGATCTTTATGGGAGATGTTGAAGATCTTTCACCATGATTAGAATATTATATTCTGAGGTTCCAAAGACACTAAACTATTACGGTCCTTGTGTGTGTGTTTTTGTTATGTACTAAGTATTTCGCAAAAGTAATGTAATGTCCATGTACGTTAAGCTTCAGGTCTCTATAGATGGTATCAGAGGAAAGGTTTAGTCAACCTTTGGAAACTAGGATGTGAGAACTTGGGTGAGATCCCTATAGATATTTCTAAGGTATGTATATGGATGTCCCTAAGGTTAAGTATAAGTATTGGTTATAGTGCTAGAATTATGGTAACCTAAGATGTTAGATATTGAAGGTGCTCCCCCTTTATTATGTTGTTTTCCCTAGCATGATTTTTGCCTCTCACACTATTATTTTTGGGTTTTAGACGATGGCTGGAACCCGAAGAAACCGTGTTGGTCAATGTAATGGAAAATGCAATGATTGTCCTCCTGAACAAACAAATGTTATGTGAGATGGAGTGAAAAATCTTATTTCTATACTTAATCAAGATATGAATCATGTTGGACATCCAAATGAGCAGAGAAGGGAACAATATTCTATTGAGTCCTTCATGAGACAACGTCCACCTTCTTTTAGTGGGTCTTCTGATCCACTTGTTGCTGAACAATGGATCATTACCACTGAAAAGATATTTTCAGTTCTTCAATGTTCTAAACATGATAAAGTCATCTTAGCAGTATATCGTTTGGAAGGTGATGATAATTAATGGTGGACTATTATCAAGAATACGAGGCCAAGAGATGAAATTGAGTCCATGGAATGTGACGAGTTAAAGAACTTATTTTTTAATAAGTACTTCCCTCGTATTCTTCGAACAAAGATGGAGGAGTTTCTTGAACTAAAGAAAATGGATGATGAATCTGTTGGTATATACGAATTGAATTTTACAAGGCTTGCAAGGTATTCATTTGGCTTTATCATCCAACCTGAATGTAAAGTTGATCGATTCGTCAGTGGCTTAAAACCAATTCTTTGATGGTCATTAGCTATAAGAGACTTCAGTAGCTATGAAGAAATTGGGTGTTGTGCTATCAAGGTAGAAATGGAAGTTGGTGTTATTCATCCATCTCAAAGTTTTGACAAGAAACAAAAGATGGAGTTCAAGGAGAAATCTCAGAATAATGGGGAAAAGAAGATGAATGTTTCCTTATGTTCAAAGTGTTGAAAGAAGCATGGTGGAGATTTTCATAAAGGGACTAGAAAATGTTTTAAGTGTGGAAAAGAAGGCCATCGAGCAGTTGAGTGTCGAACTAATGGAAAAAGGGATTCTAATGATGTGAATAAAGAAAAGACTGCAGATAACGCACCACCAACACTTCAATGCTTCATGTGCAAGGAAATGGGGCATTATGCTAATAAATGCCCAAATCCAAGGGTTAGTGATGATCGACATGAGAAACCGCTTAAGGAAATGGACAAAGGGAAGTCACATGCGATCACTATTGGCGATGTTGAATATGACAATGATGTGGTGGAATGATTAAGTGTTTCTGTAATGGGATTCCAAAATAATGTTGTATATAGTATCATGGAATATTGGAATATTTATGTATTGGTCTATTGTGGTATTCAATAATTTTATGGTATCGGTAACCATGGAAAGTGATTGAGATATTTTTGTAAATAAGATGATATGCGCATAATGAAGGGAAAAAGAGAAAATGAAATGTTTAACAGTATTCATGAGCTCATGATTGATATAAGGACTAAGTGATATCATGCTTTGATTATAAAGAATTTTGAGGATTTTGGTTTGTATAAAGTGTTAACTTTTAACTGCATTCATGTTTTCACTAAGGTTCAATGGGTATTCATTCTTCAAGAGAATACATGATTAAGGTATTCACATGTTTGTAATTTGACCAACAAGATATATCTTATGATATATGGGGATAAATTATGGAATTCACGTGATTGTTATGTGACATTTCAACTAACCATTTTCTTTATACTATGAGCTTGGACCAAAGTATTTTAGATAAGCCTAAAGATTGGAATGGATTATGTGGGATATAAGATAGTATTTTTGGATATTATTTATGGGATGTTATAGTAATACAGTTTTAGAAAAAGGACAACCTGGAGGACGGGCGACAGCCCATCACGTCGGACAAGGCTGTGGGAATCGAACCCACAACCAAAGTGCGACAGGCCTTTATCGCCTACCACTGACCTACAAGAAGTCCCTGTTTTGGAGAAACTAGTTTTATTATATTATGCAGTATAATATAAGAATTATAAGTCCATTTTAGGAACCATATTTGATTAATCTCACTATAGATGGACTTACATATTTTTTGATATCTTTTCTAACCTTTTGTTTGTGACAGATGGAATGTCCCCTCATTCTATCACATGATCTGCTAAGACATTACGAATGACAAATTCAACTTTATTTTATTAAGAGATGAAGTGGAAATTGTCCAAAGAACGACTAACGGTGAGACTACACCAAAATCACGAAAGTATTTCTTCTGATTCAAAATTTCATCAACTTTAGGCGAAATGGTCTTTGAAAACCAAAAATGTTGTCCTAGTGCTCTTATATCTGATGAATCAGATGGTACCTTAGATCTTCACAAATTTATGGCTTTGTGATTGCTGGCATTTCCATAGCCATGTTTTCTACCACTCTCCATCAGAACATGATGGTTAGTTTTCTCTTCCATATCCATGTTTTCACCTATGTGGAAACCCAGTGATTAGTTTATTTGGGTAACTGTTACATTTCATACTTTTATTTTTAATGATTTGTTTTTGTATTCCTTTTTACTATGTGGGTTTATATTAAAGAAAATTTTTAGTAGTAAACCATTTATAACCCCAACAAATTTCGAGGGTGAAATTTATTTTAAGGGGGGTAGAATGTAACACCCCGAGATTTTATGAAAAGTATTCTTTTTAATTTCATTAATGTCTTGTGTTGTACGCTACACCAAAAGGATCTTGCACAACACGCATCCTTGACTTGCCTTGTATTACATGCAATCGCGACCTTCTTCGATAGCGTGTGTAGTACGCAATAACGAGTTTCACGAAACAAAAATATGCTATTAAAATATTATTAAAACTAGCCGTTATGAATAGTAATAACCATTTTTTGAAATTTTGTAAACTTTATTTTACAGAATGGACTTCATTTTTGGATTTGGATTATCGAAATTAGCTTAGGGTGAAATTTTGGTAATTTTCGGATAACTTTCATATTTTGATGAATAGTGAAAATTACTAAATTTTATTTAAAAACAACTTTTTCAATAGAAATAATTAATAGTGATAAATTATTAATTTGAGTGGTTTTAAATTATATTTAGAATATATTTTTACAGTTTAATACAATGTTGTTCATTGGATGTAATTTCACATTTAAACCAGACATAAACAAGTGTCAATCTTTTGATAGTTATTATCTCTTAAGAACACGCTATTTGTTTTGACGACATGATTTAATTTTTAAATTAATTAATAAAACTGATATGTTTTTAATTTGGTAAAATAGACATCATTTTTGAGTTCATAATATCAAATATAGCTTAGGCCTAATTTCTGGTATTTTTCTGGAAACTTTCATTTTTTTGATGAATAGTGAAACCACTATGTGGTAGTTAAAAAAATGAATTTTTCATAAAACATAATTTTACCGGTTCTGTGAGTGGAATTTCAAAAATCTGAGAGACACGATTGATGTCAGTAAGTAAAATGTGGTTCAATGAGATGAAAATAATTTTTGGTGAATTGTAACTTTTTACTTTTATTTACCACGGTTAAAAAATAAATAGGGTAATTAAGGGTAAAAATGATATTATTATTACCCTAACACATGTAATAATTTTATTTGACAAGTGTAAATAGACCAAAAACGACCTTAGGAATAATGTATGATCATTTAGGCTCACTTGGATTAGATTAAGACATTTATTATTAATTTATTTAAAGAACGGTTAAAATAGTTAAAATCAAAGTTTAATAAGTATACCATTTTTGATATAGGGTAATACATAAGATAAATTAGACTATAAATATTAATTTGAAAGATAAAACTATTTCCTACATAATGATAATTTATTGGTAATTTTTAGACATTATATAATTTAATTTATTTATGACACAAACATGATGCAGTAATTATCTTATTAATGAAATATTGACATAATTGATGTTATAAATACCCAAATAAATATAATTTGAGACTTTTTATGAATTCCAATAATTTTCTAGGTTAATATTACATGTTAGCATTGATTTAAGTAACATTTTTCTAACTAATGATTCTGTTATGATTTTCACAAAAATCAATTACTAAATAGTGTCAAATTGACATAAAATAGTTTTTAAAACAAATATTATATTATTAATTGTTATTTCTTCCTAAAATTCTAATGTTCTACCAAATGACTTAGATAAGGTTATATATATTAATAATAAACAACTTGGTGTTCGTTTGGCTTGTTATAGTATGTTTATTAACCTTATAGTGTAAGAACACAAAAAGACACGGTAAAAGTAAAATTATCTAACTTAAAGTTAAAACTAAACGATGAGGTTACAATAGTACTCAATACTTGTCCAAATTATATTTTATGAGAGTATTTCAAACCATATCCACCTTAGCATCAAAATAACTGAATTTGGAGCTATTTAAAATCGAATTTGTCTTTATAATATAATAATATTTTTAGTTATTCCAAAGGTGCCCCTCTCATCCCTTATAAAAGGGAACCTCCTCCCTCTCTTCCTCACACCACATTGAGCCTTCATACTCGGCCAACCCCTGAAAAATTCTCTTCTATACATCCCTATCAACATCCTAGAGGTCCTGGTCTTCTTCAAAGAATAATTTTAGTGCCCTAAGAGGGGGACTCAAAGGGGCGCTTGAAAGAAGAGGTCATGTCTGTTACCGATTCATTCAACTTTATTTCTTCTGCCACTTCTTCTTCTTAGGTTGTTTCATTATGAAGTAATAGCATCAGTATCACTCATATACTGATATGTTATTATAATTATGAAACAACCCTATTTCACCATCTATCCATCCTACGGAAAACGAAATCACCGCGCGTGCGTACGTACAGAATACCGTCTCCACGCCGTGGTGTAATCTGTTTTCCACCACCACCTTAGTTGGATGAGTATAATGGTGTACATAGAAAATATATATGATTATTTTAATGTGATATTGATTATGAAATAGTATACATACACTCCAATACAATTCCATTATCATGAGAACGATATCATCGCTCGTGCGTATGTAAGGACTACCGTCTCCACGACGCGATGAGATTCATTCTCCACGTTTACCATTAATGAATGATTATAAAGTATATATATTAAGTAATCATGAAATATATGACATAATAATGATACTTAATTTATGTGTATACATATGTATGTCATCTACTTAATTCCATTCAACTCAATAAGGAAACGAAAACAGCGTTCATGCGTACGTACGGACTACCGTCTCCATGAACGGTGTATTTCATTCCATTTACTGATCTGTTATATATATGTATATTCTGAATATATATCATATATAATTCATGTTTTATATTCTATAATTAAGTAATGATGATCTATGTAATCATATGAATAATTACAAGACAAAACATGGATGACCAATGAAACGATTTTACTCAAAACGCTCTTTAACATGGAATTTACAAAAGAACGGGTAATATAATGTCATTAGTGAACAATATATGATATCATAACAATGATTATGATTTTGGAATAAGTCAATGACATTATTTAAATCATTATATAGGAGGTTCGGACACTTACGAAGCAAATCAGACCTAAGGTAAGGGAAATATTACAATCTCATTTTTATCTGAGATTGTTTATACTTTGGAATTTACTAGGGTGTATTTTATCATCCACATACACGTTTCCTCAATATTTAATATTTACATCATTATACAATAGTTTATATCCAATTTTACCCTTCGGTGAGTTTTTAGTAAAAGATATGAAAGGAATATTTTGTCGTTTTTCGTACGAGGTACTTTTTGAATTTTCTAACAAAAGTACGAGAAGAATGTTTTTTTAACTTATACAGCATGAATGGATTTTTAAAATATTGTTTCCAAGAAGCATCATTTACAAGTTTTCAAGTTTATTTTTAATCAACTTCTTTATGTTTATAATTGTATGACATGTTAAGAAAGGAAGTGTTTTTGAAGTAGAAAGGATATTTTCCTCAAAAATGGAGTTCAAGTGTTTTATCAAAATTATTTTCCGTGTAAGATAATAAAAGGGTTCTGTTTATATCCCTATTATTACATTGATATGATTATGTTGTGATGGAATTATTTTTATGAATTCTTTTATCTTATATGATTTGTTTTATGATGTCATGTTGTTTAAGAATCCCATTTTTTTACATGAGTTATGCAATGATGTATGATTTATGATTTTGTGGCACACATAAGAATGGTATCATTATGAGATGGGTGGGACCTATATATCCCTCCAACTCATTGGGTAAAGATTTTATATCTCATGAGATAGACATGGCTGGAATGGCAGGTTAAACCGGTTCAGTGAAACATGACTAAAACGAGGAATGAACTCGGTCCAGAAATGGACTTTATCCACTAAGATAATCTTGGAAATGAGTCTTGACTAACTCGACATGATTCTCTATGATTATGTATATATGCCACAAAGTTTAATGATTTATTTTTTGATTATTGGGATTACATTTCACTACTATGATTTATCCCATGTTATGATATTATGATCTCTTTTTCATGTTAAGATTTCCAAAATGTTATGTTCTTATGAATATGATGTGATTGATATTTCTTTTGTTTACCCTTACTGAGCGTTTGAGCTCACCCTTTTATGTTTTCTTTTCCCCAGGATATAAAGAATGGTTTTAGGTATATAAAAAAAGAAGATATTTATGGTAGATGTTGATGATCTTTCACCACGATTAGAATATTATATTCCGAGTTTCCAAAGACACTAAACTATTACGGTCCTTGTGTGTGTGTTTTTGTTATGTACTAAGTATTCCGCAAAAGTAATGTAATGTACATGTACGTTACGATTCAGGTCTCTACATTTCTATTATTTAAAAAATATTGTAAACTAGTGTATCCCCAAGAACCAGATCAATAGAAAACTCAATATCTCTCTTATGTGGAAACCTAGAAATGTCCACTCAAAACACATAAAAAAACGGATCAACTATATGGGAAATATCCTACTCTTATCAAAATATATATTATATATGATTAAAAACATAAGCAATGATTTTATCCTATTTCTAATGAACTATCCATGCCCGACCTTCTGGGATATCACATTCACCCTGATGAATTATCACTACTATATGAAACACTTTTAACAGTTCCAAAAATATTATTTAACATTCCTATACTGGTAAGGATAATAATGGGGCTATTAAATTGTTACCATAATTCCCACTAGGAAAACCCACTTTTAAATGGAGAATTAATATTGCATAAAAATTAACTGATTAAGGACACCTTTGTGAGTGCTTCTTTTATGTTCTATTGAAGGGGGGAGGGATATCTTTGTTGTTATATCCACTTTAATAAGTACTTTTCCCCACTCATTGTCATTTATATTTTCCAACGCACCCCCACCTCCACTGTAACCTTATTTTACATTACCCTCCATCAAATTCAACTCTAGGAATTTTCCTTTTTCAACATTTTTTTCAATGACCGATCTCTTATTCCCCATCCATGCATGCCATAATTTGATCCTTGTATGTATAATTTAAAAATGGAATGACCATAACACCACACCAAGATGTTTTATTATTTATTTTATGATATTTTGATATATATCTATATATTAACACGCACACACAGACATATATTATTCACAGGTATATCTAATTATTTTCAAATATATTTATAAATATATTTTTTTGTGTATGTGATATATATACTTATAATTATTTAAATATATTCTTTATTAATAATAACATCATTGTATTATAATATAAATAAATAAATAAATATATCTCTTCTTATCAATATAGACACGTATTTATATGTAAGCATTATATATATTTTTATATGTAAATATATATAAACATAGATTTTTATAATGTAAAAATGGTAAGATATTATTTTAAATACATTTGACGAATATGCACTTGTATTAGAAATTTATTTATAAATTTTATTAATATTTAATATAAAATAAATTTAATCAATATTTAATGATAATGATAATGATTAATATATAAAAATACATTCATATATGATGTATATACATAATATTGACCCAAATACACAGAATCATATTTACACACATAAGTAAACATTTATAATTCTCACAAAGATGTTATAATATTCAAATATATTTATATTTATCTACAAATATTAAAAAAATATTTTTTAATATATTTTTTTACTAACACAGAAATATTTATATATAGAAATTAAATGTATAGGTATATATAAAAATTAATTAATTTTAATATGGAAAATAAAATGGTTATTTTTTTTAAATAAAATGAATAATTTTTTTTTCATTTGTTTTATGTTTTAAAAATTAGATTTTTCGGTAAATATGTGTTTATACAATTGATTTATTACATGTAAATATTATAAGATACACATATATTTAGTTATAATTAAAATGAAAAATGCAAAATGATAATATTTCAAAACCATAATATCTATATGAATGTAATACTCAACAGTAAATTCAGATTCTGTTGAAAGGTGGCAATAACAGTCTACTAATATAAGATGTAACACTTTTGAATATTAAAAAAATTTGGTATCCAGAATAAAAACTCAATTTTAGAGACCTTATGGGTGTCTCTTAACATGAAAATATGGTAACATGGGTCTCCCTTTTCTTAACAACATTACTCTTTTTTCAATATTTGACTCGATATATAGTGCATCTCAAAAGGAAACCTGAATAAAAAAACAATGAAATTTGATGTTCAATTTATATTTTCAAATTATCATAGATAGTTCATTAATTCATTGATATTTTATGTCATCCAATTTTTATTAAAAGGAAATTATTCAATACTAAATATATAAGGATTAATTAATATTTTGTATTTTATTTTATTGTCTATTTTCACCAAACATCTTATATAATAAGCATAATTTTTATCCTTTTCTGAATCCAATTTTAAAAAATAATCCATATTTCTAATAGAGTCAATATGTTTTTGTATTAATATATTATATTTAATGAAAAATAATTAATTAATAAAATATACCCTTTTTGGAACTAGGAAAAAAATCACTAAAATGCGTTTCTTTATCTATTCTAATTAAAAACAAGTGATATAGGGTGGACATAAAGAGTGGTTTATAATTTGTATTACTAGTGTCCACCCTTTATCTATTTATTATTCTATTAATGATAATGGGTTCCTTTATCATGAAATTTTTCTATCACTATTAATTATTGTCATTATCAGTGCTTTTAGATTTCACTAATAAATGGTTTCACTAAAAAAATAGATATCTAGTTGTGAAAACTCTCAACATAGGGAGATTTAAAAGTCACCCTAGTATGGTAACACTCAATGTGATCCTATTATATAATTTATAAATCTATTACCCATACTAAGTGAATCCCACTATATGAAGATTTAAAAAATCCCAATGGATTTAGAACCCAATAATATTTAGGGAATACTCCTTACATTGATCAATACCCTTTTATCACACTCATAATGGTGTATTAATCAACATAACACTAGATATGAATTTTACCACCAATCCCACACCATTCTTAAACAGAGAATATATAAAAGAATTAGTTTATCCTATTTTAGAAAAATTACTATCAAGCATATAATCTGCAAGATTCATATCTTAGATAGTTAATATCCCTAACTCATTACTTATAATAGAATAATGAATTATATGTATCTGACCTATCCCTCTACATTGATCACCTATCTGATTATATTTTTCAAATGATATTTATTCATACATACTCTCATATGATAGATTACATCATCATCCACTCAAACTAGAATAGATGGTTTAATGCTGATAGTTAGACTGATATAGGTTAGTAGAACCCCTCCAATTACTCTGTGCCAACCGAATTCCTCCTCCACTAACCATCTATCATGGGTTCTTATAGTACATATGTTGCGCCCCTCCTATCAAAATATTTGAACTTCACTGGTGGTCTTGGAAATTGATCATTTAGATGACCATTCTAACCATTGGGAAAACATAGGAATGGATTTCTTCCATGAGTTGTAAGTCCCCCTCACTAGATATTCTTCCCACACTAGTCTTGTATGATTTTTCTATTATATGAAGAGTACTAAAAGATTTATCATCCAGAAATATCTTTCCACCACTAGATACCTCCTTTATATTATACTCTCGGATGATTACTTATATCCCCACCTCATTAAACTTATTTAAGAAAATAATATTAACATATGACTTGATCTTACAATTGAGTCCATTATTTAAAATTTCTAGCGAAGATTCCATGTCCCATTCTAATATTATAAAAATTTGTACAATGATGAAGAAACATGAATAATCCATTAATGATATATTTTCTAGATCTAAACATATAAAATCCATTTCTCTATCCTGTCATATGGTCTATGGGTAAATGTGTTCCATGAAATTTTCGAGGAAGTCTTTCCAAACCACTTCCTCTTGCAGGACATCAAATAATTGATTCTCCAAAAATATGTTCAATATACTCTATAATATGAAATATGGAATAGTCACCATCCTCTTTAAAGGATTCTATAGGTGTTCATGGATTGGTTGGATAACCCCAATAAATAAATCATCTCTTTAAGGACCACCATCTTCGGTTAGAATTAGAGGATTCTGTAACTGGATCTCTCTAATGAGATGAATCATACTAAGTATATCTCAAATCATATATTTCTCCAATTACTATGTAATTGTTTTTGAAATTTTCATGGAACTACTCACCCACCATATCACATGGAAGAGATGGGGGAACTCGTCCAACTAGTATAGGGTAATTCTTAGCAATGGTCCCTTATCACCCTACTATAAAATGATTTCATGTTGGAATTACACTATAATTCCAATAAAATACTTTAGGGAATATGGCATCAATTTTACAAGGATATAGAAATTAAGTGTCATAACAAGCCATAATAAAGAAACTCCACATAAAATATCTAAACATACATAGCATTGACATTTTGTATACACCCATCCACCCATTATTAGGGATACTAGCTAACCTAGTAAAAATTAATCATCAATGTTTTAATATTTATTTTTATCACCATTTCAAACAAAAAAATTAACAACATTCAATTCGAAACGGTTAGAACTATTTATTAAAAATTATTATTTTGGAATCACAAAATAAATTGAAAATCAATTCCTTACCCTTGTACATATTTCCCAAATAGTAAATAAAAATAAAATATGTTGGGATTTGATACCACGTTATAATGTTTTGGATCATCTCACTCGATAATAGTAGTCGTATTGGTTCACCACATGACCTCACACACACTTATATATATTCCATAGGATGAAAAATCGTCGTGTGGATATATAGTGTAATGTTGGTAGATTATACCTGCTTTATTAGAGTAAAAAATTCATAAATAATAATAATAAATGAATGAAACAATGAAATATGAAATAACCAATTCCTATAAAAGTGTATGTTCTTGAAATATAAGAAAACAAAAATCTTCATTTCATTATAGTATCTTGTGGTAAAAGGAAACCCAAAATAAAGACACAACTTACAATCACAAAAATGGGTCCTAGAATCGATCCCATTCACTAGATCTGAGCTTGAACCTATAAAAAATTATCATCCACCTATCATCACCCCTTTTCTCTTATCCAATATTGCAACCTTGTCATATTTTTGGGTACTAAAGAAGTCACTATAAGGGTATGAGTAAAAATGTTTAGGCCACCACCAGTTGTATATAAATTGAATTACAATATAAAAATGGTATTTTGATAAAATTGAAGATAATAGACAAGGAAATAGAAGAATGATGAATTTTATAAATAAATAGTTATTTATTAAAAATTATATGTCATCTGTTCCAAACTGACGCTCTTTCGAACCAACCTACTTTAGCCCATTCTAGTCATCTGAAGGATATACCATTGAGGATACACACAATAAAGGACATAAATGTCATCGTCAATTAATTATGTTCAGGATTCAAGGATCACCAGTCCAATTACCCCAAACATGTCAATTGTTATTAGTACGTTGAGAATCAATCCAGGATCTAAATTATCCTTACATATGAGTGGTTCGTAGAGCCTTATCATGCCACCAACCAAAATTTGATGAAAATTAGTAGAAAATCTCAACCCATTACACAATTTACAATATCCATGGTCCATTATCATTGTCCTTTGAACATATATATAATACTTGATGTTCCATTACAATACTTATTTTTATTTGTGGTCTTAAATAATCAACAACTTTATCCCAACTATATAGTTTAGAGCTCACAAAATTAATTAATATAGTCAAATAGTTATATATATATTAAAATAACTTAATAACACATACACACACCTATAAACATTCTATCATTTCCTCATTTATCATGTCCCATAAAAATTAATTATCATGTTAGGACAAATAACCCCTTATGGTGTGATAATAATAAAAGAATCAGGACTATCTAGGAAAATATATTAATTCAACTACTTCACCATTTAAACACAATCATAACTGTTTTAAGGTAATTTCATATCCCATGGGTGGACATAGGATGATTATCATAGTCATCAATTAACCTGATAAGATCATTTAAGGGTCAAATACATTATTTAAATGCCTAATGTATTTTTTCTTATTCAAGGATTCCAATTAAAATAATATCATCACCATTTCACATAACAAATAGACCTGAATTATAATAAGACTATGGGAAAATATTTCTGAAAACCTACCTTAGACTTATATGTGAGCACTCATCCAACCCCAACCATTGATTAAACAAGAAATAGATATCAATACATATGTAAACATGTCTTCTAAAACTAGGAAAAAGTTGTTTTAGAGATGAAGGAATACCATGTAGTGAAACATATAGAAAAAATTTAAATGAAGTAGTACACTTACCCGAGCATTTAAATCATTGTTAGTAGAACTCCAAAATCACCAGAATCAAAGGAGTTTTCCGTTGTAGGATGAGGAAAAATTTCATGCACACCCTGGGATGGTGGGAGTCAAATAATGGGGAAATACAAGTGATAATTTTTAACGTTTTTTGGGGTATAATTGTTAATTTGACACTTTTTTATGATGCGAGTTGTTTTTCCTAATGGTTTCTAATACTATGCCCCAACCATGTGACCTAAAATATCAAATTCTACATTATCTCTCATAGATACTTCAGCTACCAGCATAGTTTGATAAAGCATGTGGAATCCATGTGAATAGGTTTAGACCCATCCCATATGATTACTAGGTATCCTTATGTAGTTTGTAAAACTTTTCTCCTCCTTAAACATTGAATCTTGGTAATTGATAACAGTTATCACATCCTAGGTGATTATAGTGCACCATATGCTATAAACATTCTTTTTTCGAAATTATCATCTCTTATCACCAAAAACACGCTGAAGACCTTCACAACCCCTAGGAATGCATTAAAACAACTAATTGAAACGAGTTTAATATAAATTAAAATAATAATATACCCTAATATATATTTTTACCTTATTCTTAGTATTTTTTATTTTAAATAATGATATTCTAAAACTATTTTATATCTTCAATAATAGCATAAATAATTTTATTGAATTTTGTTTCATAACATTCATTATTCATAAAATTAATATATTATGTTTTATAAATCTTATCATTACGATCATCATTTTTAATATAATTTATCTAATTTAGATTCAACATCAATTTTCTTTTCCCCTATAATTATATATATATCTTAGTAAATTTTAATACAATTTTTCTTAATTTATTATTTTCATCATATGTATTTTTAAATTGTTAATGTTTTTAGTCAAGATCTTATATAGTATCTAAAACTAGATTATTTTCATTATCAATATTATAAGTTAAATATGTTTTTTAGAATATATGTAATAGTAATATCACACTCCAGAGAACATGTACATATTAATGAAAGGTTACAAATTTTTTCTTCATTTAATGTGTCACTAATCAAATCTGAATCCCTTGTGTATCTCCATCCACCATAATGATATTTCATATCCTTTATTAAATAGTTGTTTTCATTTGTTAAATGGTTTATCATAGGATAATTTATCTAAATGTGTCAATTTCCTTTCATATATAACATTTTTTATCTAAAACAACATTATTCATACTAGTTATAACTTTCATCATCCCATTCATTACTTACTTGTGAACCAATTTTTGAAATATTTTTTATATTTACCATGATTTAAAATCTATTTATCAAATTTCCAATCATACCTTTTTCATATTACAAATATTTAGATTTAGAAGAGTTACAAGAAAAATAAATATTATACTTTAATTATATATTTTTCTCTATTGAAGCCACCACATTACCAATTTTTTCACCTCAATCTTCAAAAATAACAAAATTATCCAATGAATTCATCTAATTGGTACTAATAAAAGTTATAACAATCATTGATTGAAACTATTTTAACATATAAATTATTCATTAGTGACCTTTAAAATTTTCCTATAATAGTAGTAATATAAAAAGAATCTTTATGTTTAGTTATAACATTTATTACTCTTATAAACTAGTGAAACGTATATTTCATGGATTCAACTTTCCCAATTTTAAAGTCATGGTATTCTACACCTAGAATTCCAAAATTTGATTGGATCTGATTGTATGAGCCACAGTGTCTGACATAAAAAATCATCCAAATGTCTTCAGATATATAACATGATCATAAGTGGATAAACACGCATTGAATTAGAGCATAGAGTAAGATATTATTTAACTTATAGTTAAAAACATACATTAGTATATTAATACATTCTAGTAAATCAGGATAAAAATTGGATAACATATATGGTTTCCCCATGGATATCCAATGCCTAATTATAAATTTAATTATATAAGAGTACATTCACCCCTGAAAGTGACCAAAATCATTCACATATTGTTATGGAAGATTTGTGGTCTCTAACCATCATTTAAGTTCATTTTGGGCATATTATAAAATAGACTACCTTAGACTATTAGACATAGTACACTGGGGTTTTCTTAATGAGAAATAAAATAAATAAAACATATATTTATGATGAATAATATATGTTAACAAATATTTCAACAACGAAGATGAAAATATGTTCTTTTGGTGAGTGAATAGACCCCAAATTTTTTAATGGTAATTATTAAATTATGGAAAATTGTATAATTGATGTGCAACAAAATTACCACAAACAACAAGAACATTATATTGAAGTGTTTATAAATAAAATAAGATAGAAATATAAAATATTTGAGAAAACTATTATTGTATTATTTTATAATGGATTATCATATTTATACTCTATAGTACCATCTAACATAGTTAGAGTAGTCAAACATTTCTATAAACCTAAAATTTGAAAATACATTATATAATATTAATTAATATTTATAACGAAACATATTGAACAATATTTTTATTATTTGTTTATACGTTTTTATTATTTTTTAAATAATTATATTCATTTATTATGGGAGATAATATATTTTTTCATTAAAATAGTTTATGTGTTCCTTTCGGTTTCCTGCAATGAATATTTGGGGAAACAAATAATGTTTCTGAGCATGATACATATTTACATATTCCTCAGTGCTGTCTTTTTTTGTTAATAAGAGGTAGAATATATGTTTTTTATCTTTCTAAAGTATTTTCAAATATTGGAGAATGTTGTTATTTTTTATAAAATTTTTTATGGTTTTTAATTTTATAAAATTTGGAGATTATTATTGTTAATTTAGATTAAATGGTATATTTTTAGAGATGAAGTTTAATAGTTTTCAATATTAAAACTACTAATTTCACAAATACCACACAATATCATTATAATGTTTGAACATAAATTAAAATTTTTAAATATGCCACTATAATTTCTAAATTTATTGTGAAATCAAATTGTGGTTATTATATACGTGTTAATTCATTATAATGATTTAATAATGGATTCTTCAGTCACTCTGTATTTCTATAGTTTTCATATCTTTATTATTTTTTTTAAAATTATATATTTTCACATGAATTTTATTCTCTCTATAAAAATATTTAATGTAGAACAATTTTATTCTTTTATAAATACATTTCATGGTTATTGAAACATATATATTCACATAATCAGAACTAGATTGATGATTTAAATGACATTGATGATGATTATATTGGAATATATTCATGATTACATAGGTGGGGAGAGACCAATTTGTGTAAGGATTGTATTGGTTGTTGATTGATTGTTATTGGTTCTCAATGGGATCAATGAGATACTAATATCTACTTTTTGAAAATATGATTAATTAGATCAAAAGTTAAGGTATCTTGGATAATTTCCTCATTTCTTAATAATTCATGAAAAATATTTTAAAGAAAATAATTTCAAAGATATACCTAGAGAATTGATATGGATTCATTAGAAGGAATTTTATTTCATTATTGATTAAATCTCCATGATCAATATGATGATTATTTTATATATATTTTATTTACCAAAAACATAATTGTGTTGAAAAACATTTGATGACATCTAGAAAAAGGAATGTGATAGGTAGGTTCTTCCAATCATATTCATGTTATATTGGAAGGCCTAATGTTTCTGGATGAAATGTAAGTTACAAAAAATTCCTTATTAAATATGATGATGATATAGGCGATCGATCAAAGATTATATATCATGATACAAAAATTTATCTATGATATTAGATGATTGTTGAAAAATACAGATGATGAAAAATAAATATGTTTGGAGTTTCTGAAGAATATTTTAATGGTGGAACCATTTGTTTGTGTTTGATAAATTTTTATGCCTCAAAATAGGGAGTTTTTTATGGAAAATGAATGTATTATTAAATGATTCATTAGAACATAGTAAAAATATCATGATACATAGTTATTGGAATACCTATGAAGAATGCGTAATGGAAAAGGAATATCAGCAAAGGAAGATTTTTTCCTAGAATTCTGATGAAGAATGTGAAGCATGCTATGCAGACCATGTAAGAAAAATAGCGAAAAAACATTCTGTGGTTCACATGTGGCTAATAGTTAATGGAGACATATAATTTTCTCGATGAGGTGGTGATTATGGATTCCACAAAGGATTTTTTATACATGACCTCAGCCACCGCAATGAAGTGAATTGGTATGCAGACCAGATTGCTATTCATGGTAAAGAATATAATTCATCAATTTTTTAGTTAAATAAGAATAGTGGTTTTTATAGAACAATTTTCTTATATAATGAATCCTAATCAGCTCATTATGTAAGGGATAATATTATTAGATAATATCTTCACTATTGGAATAATTTGTGGTAGTATGATGTAGTACATGAGGAGGAATTTTGTGAACAATAAGAGTTCATGATAGAGGATTCCATGAATGAATAATTAGTTCATGAGGGTTATTTCAATTAAAGAGACAATTATGTCAATAATTTGTGTATAAAAGTTTTTTGGGATTTTACTGACCCAAAAGAAAAGGGGTTATGAAGAATCTATGGATATTGGAGGCATCTAAATTCGGCTGTGTAGAGGTGGTCTGGGGAAGGGAATGTGGTCCATGGAAGGAAACATGGTCCATATAAGGAATAGAGATATGTGGAAGGAAGGGAAGTATAAATAAGGGAAGGATGTTCATAGAGGCAATGTTTTCCTGTAGAATGGATGGTTGTATGCAAAAAATTCTGTCTATGTGGTGAAACTCAATATGGAGAGGATATAGACCATCTTATGAAGGAGAAATACCACATACAAGAATAGGTGATTACACCCTCATCATGACTTGGGAGGAATATTATTCATGGACACTCGACATGTTTTAAACTCACAAACATATATCCATTCTCAATGAATGGTTTTTTGAACCATTGTTTGGGTATAATACCCCCCATGTGTTTCAGAATATAGAATTATGTGTCTACCCTATTAATACACAATTGAATGGGAATAGAAAACACACATAGTATATTTGTGTGAAGATATAAAAGACTTCCATCTAAGTTGATATTTTCTATATGAAGTAAGATAAGTAACCAGATACACTCATGTGTCGATATTGAGTGTTGAAGAAATTAAATAATAAACTTGATATAAAATGTTCACATTACTCTGTGTCAAGGAATAATTGAATGTTCCCACATAAATATTTATTATTATTCACTGAAAAATAATTTTAATTATGTTGTGTTGATATGATCATTATTGGTTTAATAATCACACATGAGTTTTGTGATTCTAGAATTATTAGAAGATTGTGATTTAGAGTTGTTGGTTTTTTCACTGAAGAAGAAATTGGGATCAATACAATGCTATACAATATTCCATATATATTATATCACAGATAAACTAGATAAGAGGATGTGACATTCAAAACATATATTAGTTGATCATAATTTGGGTCAGGGAAAATATAGTTCTTCAGTCTACTAAATTCATATTATTATAACTGTTATATGAAGAAGACAGTACACCTATGATGATTGTTGAATGAATTATGTAAGAGGGGTTTCTTGCATTTTTCTATGAAAGTAACAATTTGAAGAATAATGACTTGTAAGAATAAAGAAAAAATATGAAATTATAAAAAACTCAATAGTTTGAGGAATATCTTGGTGTCACAAACCCTTATAAAAAAGTAGAATAACATCTTGAGAGGAATCATAAATATACGAACATGTGCTGTAAAACATTAACTATTGTATTGTTTTCATGGTGATATACATGTTTATGGGAATATCATACATGTTGTTACACCATTCAATGGATTTGTTTCTAATTATTTTGTGGTTAGGATTATATTCAAACTAGGATAATAACTAGAAACTCTTATAGATTAGGGAACCGTATAAAAATTTCACTTTTTATCATTAATAATTTTTAGTCTTGCAATAAAGAGGAAAAAATAATAGTTGTTACAATATTTTAATATATCTAAGACGTATAGTGAAATAATTTTTTAATTTAATTAAAAAAGTACCCAACAGTGATCTACCACCAATATGTTTTAGGAATATCCCAATCTGGTCCTCTCAATTGGAATTAGAGGGACGTATCACCTCTATTATATTCCCTATTGTTAAATATATTATCTTTTAAAGTGTTGGGTTTCTTTCCGGAATTAACAAGGATGGGTTGTTTTGGTGAAGATATACTTACCATCAAGTAGATGTTTATAACTAAAATGACCTTGATGGACAAGAAAAATAAATTGAATATAAAATTTATGAATTTTACCATCTTATCGTAATAGTATTAATTATATGTCTCTCTATGACTGGCTGACATTGAAGATATATCAGGAAAAAAATGTAAAAAATAAGGATGATCAAATTTACACAAAAAATAATGATATCCACCTTACCTCTTGTCATGAACAGGTATACATTAATACACATGAAAAAATTATCAAGATGAAAATGATAGAATAATGGGTGATGATGATCATTTTAAAACATCTCCAGAATTATCAATTGATTTAATAAATAGTATTATTCCTGGAATTTTGGAATAATGATATTCCTTGGTCTGTTGAGTTATTCAATGAGTGTAGAAAGTGTTTACTAAACTGGAAAGAGAAATAGTTTTCTGGAGAACATCTATCAATAAAAAATTATAGAATTATTAATGTTATCCAGACTAGTTGGATACATTGAGTAAACAATGAGGGAACATGAAATAAGTTCCTCAATATGGCTCAAATAATTCAAAGAGAATACGAGATTAAAAACACTCTATAATATTAAGTCCATGAACTTGAACAAAACCTGAATAATATAACTGATGTGATGTATTTACAATTAGAAGATATATCCAAGAAGATAATGTAACATTACTCTCTAATTCAAAACATCGTTATGATACATGGATCTGAATATGAAATAATGAAGAATAATTTTGAAAAGATGATGATTAAGATTGATGATTAGAAATTAATCCACAATTTGAAATGTCTAAATTTGGAAGATTATTTGTCGAATATTGGGATGGAAGACATTAACACTTCTAAAATTAAGTAGAACTTTTTTGTTGTTACTAAATGGTCATTGGAGGATTCTATGTTTTATGGAATTCCAAAATTTTATTAGAGTATCGTTAATTAAGTAAATGATTAATCATTAGAATTTGGGAATTATTATGTACCATCCATACCATCTTATACTAATTTTTATAAGCTTGTTATCATGACCATTGAATGTTTTAATAAAAATATGAACAAGTATGGTTGAAGAAAGGTGAGATGAAACCTTTCACAATGACTTTTGTGGATTGTACATATAATGTGGTTGTCTAATCCCCAAAAAGATCACCCAAATTCATGTTGATGACCCCACAATATAACACAAATAATATCATGAAATCATGATTTGTGGGTCAATGTTGGTGATGTAATAGATTTTGCCAATCTCCATCAAATTTTTGGTTCAATATTAAATATTTAAAAGCATAAAAGAATAATATCTCTAAGGGGGGAAATATAACTATTTTGAATAAATATTCATAGGTCCTAAAGCATATGTATTTAGAAAACATATTGGGAATGGTTGATAAAATTTTTTATGTATTCAATAACACTGCTCACTAGGTTGGTACATGATCAAATCAATATGTACACAAAGCTGATAAGAAAATAAGATCAAAATATATTACATGTAATGAAGAAAAACCATCAGAATATATCATAACAATGATGTGAATTGAATTCCTCTCAAGAAGGTACCAAATAAGAATGGTGAAAAAACACGGGGTTTAAATACATTAAATTTAAGGTTAATGCATCTAAATTAACTACTAAAAGGGACGAATCATAGAAGAACCCATGTGGAATCTCCCTTGTTATACCCACAATTCATAATAAAATTTTGGTTATCTGTCATAATGAATTGGAAACAATGATATAAATGGAATTTAAACAAGATAAATGTAGTGAAAATGGGTAAAAATATTCCATATGATGAAGAAAAATTTCATGAGGTGTTTTCAAGAAATGGAGACTCCTTTGTTAAATCATTTCTATGTTATACATGTAATAAATCTGGTTACATTACAAATGGTTTCATATCCATGAAACTAGGGCAAGAATCAGTCCTCAAAAGGGGTATAAAGGTATCATCCAAGAACATTGTTATGAAGAAAACTTTTGAACATAAGGATGAATAGGATGTGAAGAGACCCATGTTCCCTCAATATAAATTAGAAACAAATATTTAGATATGGAAGGATAAAGAATTGATATAATGGATTAACTTTTTTAGAAGATCATATTAAACATAGTATTCATATTAGTGAAGAAAATAGGATCCTCCATATTCTCATAATTCTTCAAGCATTTTATTTTTTCGTATAATATAGGAAATTGATTGTGAAGCATGTTCTCATGGGAAGAACTATATAATCTGGGAGTTCTATCAATTCTTGATAGGTAAGATAATGAATTTACCACCCAGGAATAATTTTTCAGTTGACATTTAAATACAAATATAATGGATTATAATCCATTATGATTTTTATGAATTCAGTTTTCTATTCTAGATATCCAATATAGGGATGATTCTATCATGGTGAGATCATATTATGTGGTATTATGATGAAAAAATATTCAAGAAGAACATCATTGGATATGTTTTCAAAGATGTCCCAAATGGATAGTCACAAGTAAAAGTCCCATTCCAGTGTTTTCTCAATAATTGAATAACTTTAAATCAATTCCTGATGATATCAACCATTATTATGATAAAGATAAATGTTTACCTTATGTGTATAAAAATTAATAAAATTCCATACTTGTTATTTCAGTTATTATTAAATATGTTTATTCGGGAAATTTCATGAAAACAAGTCATTGGAAGAGGTATGTATCTTTATATCTCATATATGGTTATTAAAAATAACATCATTTTTATAAATGAGGAGAAATTATATTATTTTGTGACACAAGATGAATAGAAGTTCCTCAAGGTCCCATATCAGGCATATTGCAGTAGAATGTTTGTGATTTATTTGTTGAAGTGAGTACAAGTGTTTCAAGTTGATTGTTCTTAAAAAGAATCATATAATTTTTGGTAATTTTAACTTTGAATGAATGTTAAAAATACTTTAAGAAAACTATATGAGTTATTATTTTGTAAGGTACCATGATCAATTGTTAATGGATATGTTTTTTGTCCAAATCAAGTACTATTGATTTCTAAATTGAGAAAACATTTTGTTGATGTAGAGTGAAATGATGGAGGGAAAATTAGATAAGTATTAATTGATAGAATTTTCCCCGTAATGGTTTTTTTTCTTGATAATATGAAGGAAATAAATTGAAAATATTTTTTTAAAATTTAATTGGACAGATAAGATAATAGTAACACATAACGACACATTAATTTGGGAATAACATTGTATGTATTTCCAAAAAATCCGAGTGAGATTTGAAGAGCCCACCTTTTGTACGAATTGTATTTGATGTCAAATTATTTTAAGTGATATTAAATGTTATTAATGAGATAGAAATATCTCATTATGGTAAATATGATGAAGTAGTTCCAATGTTAATGTATCATTGATAATGTCCTCAAGTCATGAAAATTTATGAAACTTATTATGAAAACATTTTGTATCAAGGGGATTCCTGGAGAATTGTTATGGATTCATTAGATGAAATTGTATATCATTGTTAAATAATTATCCTAGTCAAATATAATGCGTAATTATGTTTATTTATTTACCAAAAATCATTTGTATGTTTTAATACATAGGATTATGTCTTGATAATTGAAAGGGTGAAATAGGTGCTTTTATTAGTATTGAGGTTTGATTGGAAAGAATGATGTTTCTTGAATAAAGGGATGTAACAATACATTCCTTTATTAAAATTACAATTCTAATGGCCATCGTTCAAGGATAATATCCCACAATAGATATATTTTTGATGAAGTTATCTGATTTTTTAAAAATCCCGATGACCGAAAATCAATATGGACTGAGTTCAGAAAATATATTTTTAAGGAGGCATTGTTTCCAAATGTTTTTAAAATTTTGGGCTTCATAATCAGGTTTATCTATGACAATGAAAGGGTTTTATACAAATTATTTAATGAAATATAGTTTTTAGACAATAATGCATAAAATCATACCACAAAGGATATATGTCTAATGATGAAGGAAATTTGAAAAGGCTGATTTTTTCATAGTAGCGTTATCCGAACCGCGTAGAACACTATGTGTACCGCATAGAGAAAATAGTGCATAGAAGGTCTATAGTTTGTAAGAGGATGAAATTACAGGGGAGTTGTTTCATATACTAAGTGAGGCACTAATTATGTATTTCCAAACAAATATTGTTCATAGATGGAATCATTTTCCACAATGAAGAATAGTGTTATGCGTACCACATAGTAGATTGCTGTAAAGATTTTACCACTTTGATGTTTTGGGTAAATTAGATTAGTGGGGATTTATGATCTATTTACATATATAAGTATTGATAATAAAATAATTATGTTAGAGATAATATTATTATGGAATATATTTTCTATTGGAAAAATTTATGGAATTCTGAAGTAGTTCACAAGGGAGAATATCGGGAAAGAGAAGTGTTCGCATGAGAGGATTTTGTACTAGTAGTTATAGTTCATGAGGATCATATCCTCAAATGATACATTTCCGCAATGAATCATTCAAGAATATTTTTATGGGGATTTAATGAAAAAAAGAAAAAGGGTGTCAAAGCATCAGTGGTGTGTGGAGGCATTAACCCTCCAAATTGAAGAGCTAGTCAGCAGAAGGAAAATTTGTTCCTTGAAGGAAATGTGGTATGTGTAAGGAATGGGGGTCCGTGGAAGGGAATGATTTACATTGAAGTAATGTTTTCCAATTTAAGGGTATGTTTTATAGGAATCACTCCTTCTATGATGTGAAATATAGTGCACATACGATACAAGTCAATTTGCATATGATAAATTCTATGTACATGCATTAGGTTCTTACACCAGCATCATACAGTATGAAGAAGATGATTCTTGGAAAATTAACGCATGTTAAAGTCAAACAATCTTTGTGACTATAAATGAATTATTCTATGATCCATTTATTGGGTATTATACCACTACTAAATTTCACAATGTATAACTGTGTGTATACTCGGTTGATATAGAAATCATAGAGAGGAGAAACACACATAGTTTGTTTGGGTGATGAAGAAACACATGTGCATCGAAGATCATATTTAATAAAGAAAAAGAGAAGAAAACTGATAAAATCAGGTGTTGGTGTTGAGTTTTGAGAATTTGCAGAAGTTAATAGTTATACAGTTTCACATTATTATGTATCCAAGAAGAATATAGTTTTCCAACATAAATATTGTTTGTTATTCATGGAATACTAATTTTTGTGATGTTTTGTTGGGATGAAAATTATTGTTTTAATATTCACAAAATAATTTTCCAGTTCTGAATTAAATAGATAATGGTAATTCATTGTAATTAGTCTTCCACTAATTAAGAATGATAGATCATGACACTGTCATATAGTACTGTAAATATTTATGTTCCATAGATAAAAGGGAGTAGATGAAGTGACTTTCCAAATTGAAACTAGTTGATCATAATTTAGGTCAGGTAGATTTCATTTCACTAGTCTACTAAATTAATATTACTATGACTAACAGATGAAGAAGAGAGTGCAGCTATCATGTTTTTTGTTAGGAATAGATATGAGGTGTTGCTGCATACTTCTGTATATGCGTCATTGTGAAGAAGATGGATGTGAAAAAAATAGAATTGTGACATCCTACTTGATACAATAGGTTGAAGATATTATTTTTTATAAAAACACATATCCATAAGGATAATACTATCTTGAGAGGATGTATAAAGACCAACTAACTGTTGTAAAACATTCACTATTAGGTTCAATTCATTGTGTTATACAAGTTTAAGGGAATATCTGTTGTGTCAAAAGTTTCGTTAATAATTATTCACATTACATTATGATTTTGAAATCAAAAAAATATATAATTAATTATATCTATAATAAAATCTATATACATGTTCATTAACATTTTTATAGTGATTTCTATTTTTTTTATAAGTCAAAATAATAATCTGTATCTTTAATGAAATGTGAAATACCTTCAATTCTCAAATTTGATTCTCTTAGAATTGTGATTCCAATTTAATGTTTCTTAACTCTAATTTATTCATATTTATGAATCTAGTTCTATTAAAATCTATATTAGGATACTTGTTTATTAAATCTAAATCGAATAGAATACCGAAACTGATTCATTTCATCAATTTCGAATCCTCCAAAATTGCGATTCTGAATCACTCTATTTAAGGAGTTTGATTTGGTAAATTTTTTTATTCTAATTTGATACTATTTTTTGAATCTGCTTTACATCCTCAATTTTGTGTAATCTATTATTTTTAATCTGATTCACACATCCATAAATTCGGATTTATCCAAAAAATCAAATTATATTTCTGTTCTCACATCTGAATCATCCATATTTGGGGATCCAATTTTATATCATTAATAAAGTTAAAATATTTTCTTAATATATATTTTATATATTTTATAAAATTAAAATATTTTCTTAATTTAATATTTTTATAATATTATTAATGTTAATATATATTCTTAATGTAATGTAATCATATAATTGGATTCATTGATACTTAATGTTTTTATGTTATTTTCATTATATTAAACGATGTCATCCAATTTGTTAATATATGACCATTTTAAGTGCCAACTATATAAGTCCCATCGAAATTTCTAAAAAATATTACCACTATAAGAGAATTTTATTTTTTTAGATCATGCCTATAAATAACTAGTCATTTGGATGAGATCAACACATATACAATATTTTGGATTTGAAGATAGATGAGAAATCTTCCAAAATTTATTTGTGAAAAAATGTTAAAGAGATTTAGTAGTGAATATATTTTTCAACATAAATAAAATCATAAAAACGAATTTTTATACCTTCTAGGAATCCTATCATTGGTGATTACAATTGAGATATCCCAATAAGATGAAAAAATTAACTGATTACCTGCATAATCGAGTGCTTCTATTATGAACGAAGGAAATGGTGAGAATCCCCAAATAGATTGTGGTCTTTTAGGTATAACATGATAGACACCAATGTTCACCTATATGGATGACCCTGGTGTGGGTAAAATATACATTATTGAATGTATAAATAAAGGTACCTTTATCCAAGGTGTTTTGGAGACCCTATACAATCGGTTAAAATATTTTTACTATATACATATACATTAAATTTCAACTGCAATATATAACAATAAGAAATATTTTATTAATTTTATATATATATATTATTTATGATTCTATAGGCTTTAGGGTAGAATATTGTTTATGCATACTTGTGTTCTTAATTCATAACACATATTTATTAATCCTATGGTGTTTTTACATAATCATACAAATGAGGATTTAAATGAATCTAATTTTTCTTCCTTTGTTAAACAACGTTCCCTTAAGGTTAAAAATGAATAATTCTCCACTTTTGTAATTGAGTATCAAAATATACATCTATAAAATACAATTGGCATCAGAGTAGGACTCTGAGGTACAGATATTTAAACATAGTATCAAAATTATATTTCCCTTACATAGTTTACATACATTTTTTTACTTATTCAAGTTGTTACATTATTAATAACTTTTTTACAAATATATATTAAACTAACTTTTGTTGTGGAAAAAGAATTCTTGTATTAAACTATATGGTAGGTAATAATTTTCTTTCTTCTATTACCAAGAATATATAAATCCATATATCATCTTGGGAAGTGGAAAAAAACATATGCAGGAAAAAGGAAGTTAAACATTTTGGAACATCAAATGTTATTGAAACTAGAAGACCAATGCTTATGGAATATTATCATGTTTTTTCATTAGGTAGATGCTATAGATAATGTTCATAAAATATTAAGACCTATTGTATATAGTCAAAAATCAATGGGAGAAAACGGTATAGATGATTAAATTCATATAGATAAGATTATTGACATCTTGTCTAATGAATGGGGATCAAAGAGAACTGCTATTGTTGAGTCACATAAAGTTAAAAAAATTACGCTTGATTAGTTATTTGGAACTATATTACAACATGAGAATATATTGAAGAGATATTATGATAATATAAATAAGAAAAAATAGAAATGTTGTTTTTACTACCACTTTAAATTAGACGAAATCCATAACTGCAAAGAAATTTTTTATGACAACAATATATAAATATGTTGTTATTCAGTCAGAATCAATTGATACAGATCATTCAATGAATTTTCTAGCATATCATTCTCATAATTTGAATAATATTGTTAGAATGATGGTTTTCTAATGCAGATATAAGAAAAATGATAGAAAATATAAGAAAAATTCAGAATTCACGTGTTATGAATGCAAGGAAGATAGGGATATTAGACATGATTATCCTAAGAATAAAAAGAAATATAGGAAATATTGAAATCATAAATGGAAAAAGATAAAATATTACAAGGCCAACGATAATAAATAAATAAATAAATATGATTCTTGGAGTGTATGTGGTGGGGAAAAACTGATGAACATTCAGATAATGAATATTCTAGACAAAAGAATATTTGTCTTACTACTAGAATACCTATTGAAAACAAATGTTTCATAGCGATGGTACACACTGCAGAATCCATAACAAAAATATCTTTAAGTGTTAATTATCATGATGATGAAAATTATGAAACATTTTAAGAATAATCTTCTTTTGAAAAATCTAATTAATTACCTTCATTTGATGATATATCTATGTTTTAAATGATTCTTGAAAATTAAAATATTAAGAAAAACATAAACATTATATGGAAAACTAAAGAATTAATGTTCTAAAAAATATGTATATGATCATTTTAAATATCATGATAATAAATCATTAAAATAAGGTTTCTATTTCCAAAACATCATGAGGATGATAATTCTGAAAAGGATAATCATTCATTGTATTTTGAAGATGTTGTCATAAAGAAAAATGATATAGAGATAAAATCCAATACTACTACTAATTAATACCCAGTTATGTATTTTTTCATTAGAATTAAATCTGAAATATTGTCCATAAAGATAATATTTTCAAACATTCCTTCAACTATAGAAGGTTTTGATAATATTTATTCAAAACATTGTCTTCTTAAGAATTATTCACAAATTGTTTTATACTCACCAAGAAAAATTAGTCATATCTATTTTGTTCCTTAGAGTTCCCCATTTTGAACTATGGGTCAATATGGTGTAAATGGGGAGAATTTTTTTTCTTTAAACAAAATCCAATCTGTATGTTTTCAAAAATCTCACATTTCTATGAAAATGTGGATTCCTATGATTTTAAATTCTATCATTTCCAAATCCAATAATATTAGTATTCCTAAAACATAACTATTTTTTAGGAAAACCAAGGAATTACAAACAATTTATGGTACATGGATTGTGGATGTTCCCACCATATTAATGGTAAAAAAATCAGTGAAAATATTATCAAGATGAAAGGTGAATTAGTAGCTTTCAAATTCAATGTTCAAAGGGAGATTTTTGGTATAGGTAACATCATTCTTCATGGAAAAACCTAGATCACTTTTTTTTCTTGTTAATGGTCTTATGAAAACCCTTACTAGAATAAGTCAATTATGTGATAAATGATACATTGATAATTATGTAATGATAAATTCTTATTATATAATTACATGGATGAATTCATTCCATCTTCCCATTGACATAAGAATGTTTATAGACATACCATATAATAATATAGGATCTAATATGTAAGGGATTTATTTTCTTCATAGTCATGTAAGATATATAACTCTGTAGCACTATCCATAACTAAAGTTGAATATGTGTCAGCTGAATTTTATTGTCCTCAAGTGTTGTAGAAGCAACAAACACTCACTAAATATGGCTTGAGTTTTACAAAAAATAATATAATATTTGATAACATTAGTTCCTTAATGTTAAAAAATAACCGTATACATCATTCAGGTACAATGAACACATATATTAGGCATCACTTCCTTATGTACCAGACACCTAAATATGATTTTATTTTATATTTCATCAGAACACAAGAAAATCGTCATGATATTTTTACAAAATCATTACTTTTTGATAGGTTTAAATACATTAAAAAATTATGGAATGATAACTATATGGTAATCATTCATTCCTACATTTGGTAAAGAATATCTCATAACATTAAGAAAATACTTTTCATAGGGGGATTACATTTGATTCCAATAAAAAAATTAAAACCTAAAAAAACATTTCAGAAAATTTCAAAATTATTCATTTCCAAAAAATGGTTTTTTGAAACCTAAAAAAGTTTGAAAACTGAAAGAAAACATTTTGGGATCTATGATTTCAAAGAAGAATATTTTAAATAGTATAAAATATTCTTAGAAACCTGAAATGTAAATCATCTTAATTTTATCCACTTAGTTTCATTTATCATGTTGGTATTTCAATTATATTTTAAGAGAAACATCAATGGATTCATATTTATGTATTTCATTTTTATTTCATTAAAACCTCAAAATAACGAAATCTATAAACATCCATCTGCATAATCACATCCTCCATATCAGATCATATCAATATCAACAATTTGATCTTTCATGGAAGTTGAATCGTCCACTCGGGGCCCCGATAAAGGAGGGGACCCCCCGTGACCCACAATGAATTCCATAATTTTCCCCGAGTCACCACCACCGATCAAATTCATCATTCTCATTTTCAGATCACTTTCTTACATTTCGAGTGCCTTTTTTAATCTATTATCAGACATCCTTTCATAAAAATGAGGAACTTAATGATTATCCAATCTTTAAGAAATGTTTAGTTTAGCATGATTTCATTCATAAGTATGATTGCTTAATCATAAATATCATAAAATTCCATGGCTGGGAAAATATTAACATTTTAAAAAATAATTTAAAACAAGATCCTATGTATACCAACTTGGAAATTTAATTCTATCAATCAGTCGAGTTTTCCAAATAAAGATTAAATGATAACATTCATTTTATGGGTTATTGGAAAACCTATTCTTTATCCTATAAGAATGATAAAAATATTATTTAGATACAATATAATAGTGAATTATACAATATCATTCATATGTTTCTGGATTCTTAATGATCTTATGATAGAGTTATGGATATTGATCCCTTAGGTCAAACGAGAGTAAATAAGCCCATGATTTCCAACCTTTCAGAAAACATTAGGATCACAAAATTAATGATTTACAGTCTTTTAATTCCAATAAAAGGGGACAAGGATACCTTAAAAATAACAGATATATTCATGATGTATTTTTATGTAAATAGAAGGATGATTATCCTTGTTAATATATCATTCTCCCTATCAGTATGATTAAGGACGAGTCAATCAAAACTCAAATATTGATGTGTCCACAACCTTGTTCCAGATTATCAAAAATTGGTTAAAATTTTGAAATGTTCTATTCATTTAAAAGGTAATGAAATTCCAGAATCAAATTTTAAGTGATGAAACACTTAAAATAAAGAAATTCTATTTTAGTGACAACATAAATGAATTTGTTGAAAAATATAGATAGTAAATGCAAATTGGATGAAACTCAATGAACTAGTCACCTGAGACTGAGAAACTAAAATATCAAGACTGGAAACCACAAAAAACCACTCAAGCTTCATAACAACCAAAATTGATGAAAATAAAATATTGTATATATATATATATATAAATTGTAGCAAATTTGAAACAAGAAAAAGATATAATAATTGAAGGAAAGTTAGTGTTTTGATAAGATCTAGTAGAATCTAATGCATTGAAAATCATAAAATCTAATGAAAATCAGAAACAAGAAATGGAGAAGAATTTTATGAAGAAGTTAACTGAAGATGAGGTTGTTTTGGAATTGTTGAATGAAATATAAATAGCCTTTGAAAAAATTAATGTTCAAGAATCCTCGTTGCATAAAACTGAACATCCTCAAAAATCCCAATCAATTATAGTAGATGATATCCAATTAGTAAATGTAATGGAAGTTATTTATAGATCAGTTTAAATTATTATAGAACAGTCTAAAGAATAATTCAAAGAAGAAGAAGTTCATGAACAAGAAGTTACCATCAAATTCTAATAAAGTGATGATGGAATTAATCAAATCATAGAAACACATAAGAAGATTCAAACTGATTCATTATCATTAGGAACTTCTCAAGAATCTTCATCAAAGCTAGCATTAGAAGGAAAATCATTCCACAAATCACCTCCTCAAAATGAAAACTTTTTTGAAAGTAAAGTTCAACCAATAAATTTTGATACCGATGTTTGTAAAGATGATATTTTTTATGATATAAATATTATGAATCTAGAAGATGATGGTGATGCCGATGACATAAAAATAATTCTGGTTTTTGGTGATAGGTATGGAATTATGAGGTCAATAAAAATAGATTCTAAGAAAGACAAAGGCATGGAAGAAAATGATGGATCATCTAAGCAACATTATTTGGAATTAGAATTTCATTCCTCCTATATAGGATAATATTTTTTTGTTCAATCCATAATTAATCGGGTGATCTCCATTCCTTATTTCCAGATCATTGCGTAACCATGTTATCTTATTCCAGATACTATAAATCAAAAATGGGAATCAATAATCCATTTCATGTAAAATCTCATTAAACATGAAGTTGAATTCCAAATCATTATGCATACATATGATTCGAACAAGAATTCTTGCAGAGATATATCAATGTTTGGAAATAAGTTTAACAATGATCTTATATTCGTCGATGATATGATTTGGATATTAACGTTTTCCTTCCTAGAGTAGGAATACAAAATAAAAGTTGTTTCAACGAACATATTTGAATGGAAAAAAGGAAGAACAAGAAATACAGTTTCACAATGTCCGGGATATGAATGGGAAACTAAATTCTCTTGATCAAGAAGTGAAAAGAGTAAAATCATACAAAGATAAGGTTGATGAGAAGTTTAAGTACCCAAAATAAATTATTATGGGTTTTGAAGAAAACATTTAAAACCTGGAGAAGAAGAGTTAGGATCATGAATCTCTTCTAGAAAAATTTATAGATGATTGAAAGGACCTTATGATGTTTATTTCATTAAATATACCATTAATACCAAAGAAATATTGATTTAAATTATATATATATATTCTTTTTTTATAATATTTATAAGTAATATGTATCTTGTTTGTTTTCTATAGATTGTTTTCTATATTTTTTGGTATATTATACATTTCCATATTAATTTATGAAAATTAAAGTGTAAAATAATGTTCTAAAAATAAAATTCATCTATGTAATAAATTGTAAGGATGATAATTCTTAAAGAAGTCATCCTTAATGTAAGGGGTGATATTTTCTTAAGAAATAATGAAAAATATATAACATCGAATTACGATGCTTAAGCTGATTTCTTAACCAAAGGGGGGAGATAGATGTATTCAATGTATGTAATAAAATAAGGGGAGATATGTTTTTATTTTATGTTTAAACAAGAACTCTTTCATTTGTAATATACGTTTTAAAAATATATTGTTTGTGCTTTCCAAAAAGTTAGGGATTGATGATTCAAAATATTCCTTATAAATTTTTCTCAATCCATTATATTTGGGAAATCATAAAAAATTATAATAAGAATTTTTATATATACGAAATTCTATATAAATGTTATTTAACTTTATTATATATATTTATAACAATTTTTTTCTTAAGTAGGATGAATAATTCGGATAAAGAATGAATCACAGAATCCCTTGCATTCTCAATTCTGATTCTCTTAGAATTGTGATTTCAGTTTTATGTTTCTCTATTATGATTCCTTCATATTTATGAATCCAATTATCTTAAAATATCGATTTGCATTACTAATTCCCAAATCCAAATCTCAATGAAAATTGAATCTGATTCCCTTAATCAATTCTGAATCATCCAGTATTGAGATTCTAATTCTCTCATTTTTGTGATTCAAATTCTCTCAATTTAGTTATTCTGATTCTACTATATTTACAAATATAATTTATACCATTAATAATTAATCATACATAATTTTTCATTTGATTCTAACTTCCTTTAATTCGGAATCATCCAGAGAAAAAAATCTGATTAATGTTCTCAAATACGAATCTTCTGAATATCGTGATTTGATTTTATATCATTCTTATGGTTACTATATTTTCTTAATTTTATATTTTATATCATTCATAATGTTTTTGTGTTTTCATAATGTATTTTTTATAACGTTCATATTATTAATATATTTTTTAGTTTAAATTATTCATATTATTAAATTACTACATACGTATGGTTTTTCATGGTATTTCTATTATGTTAAACGATGTCGACAAATTTTTTATTATATTACAATTGTATGTTACTTCTATACAAGTCACTCAAAAATTTCTTGGAGAATATGACAGTTGGTGGAGAAAGATTCCATTCTAGGTCACACCTATAAGTACATGGTCATTTGGATGAGCTCATTACACGTATACTCTCCTGGATTTTGAGACAACCTCGAGATCATCCAAATTATTTTTTGTGGGATATCCTTGTGGAAATTTTGATGTGAATTTATTGATTGAAATATATGAGATCTTCAAAAATAATTATTCTATATTGTGAAAACTAGTAATTGGTGACTAAAATTGAGTACATCTTTTCTGAAAGAAGATAGTGGTTTCGATTACCTTTTTAATTGAGGGATTTAATGTTGAAGGATGATAGAGGTTTAAATCACTATATAGAACAATGGCTTATGAGGAGAGAGAGACAAAAAATAATATTCATATCGAGGTCTTACCAATGTGTGGGTATGATATACATTATTGAATGTATAAAGTAAGTGACCTTTATCCAAGTTATTTTGAAAACCCTACTATTGGGGTTAACAAATTTGTACTCTTCACATGTACTTTAAATTTACACTAAAATTTGTAACAATAAGAATGTGTTTCTTATAATTTGTTTTTTTGGATTAACTCTAATATTATGATTTTATATACTTTAAGGTAGAATATTGTTTACGTATACCTGGGTGATTTTATCCAGTACACATCTTTATTAAACCTAAGGGGGTTTCCATAGAATTAAAAAGGAGGTATATGTGAATCATATTTATTTATATTTGTTATGAAAAGATTCCATATTATTAAAAATGAATGTTTTTAAACAAAAAATTCACCCCTCCATTCCTATAATAATTGAGTTTTAAATATACATTTGGATCCAATAACATCATACTCAATGTAACCATAATAAAAGGATTTATTTTCTAGTGGTTTTGTGGTCTCGATTATTTCCAGGCCATTCCAAGGACTAGAAACTCTTATTAAACAGTCAATCGTGTTAAAATCGTTTCTTCTCTTTACTTATTTAATATACATGAATGTGATTGGGAAAAAGGTAATAAGAGAATCAAGATCCTAATATGTCTACGAGGTACAAGGATAGAAATTTGGAATTAGAATAAAATGGCCCCAACAAAGATTCACCCCCCATTAAGTGTTAGGAATATACCAAAATAGTCTACTAAATGTTTAGTTCGTGGTTACATAAATCATAAAATGTGATTTCACCTAGTAACGATTAAAGTATCACTAAGTGGGGATGAGTGAATATGTGATATCATTTTGTTTTATGTTTCAATATAAATTATCCAACTTCTGCCTCCACATAAATATATATTTCCCAGCAAAGAACAATAAAACCCACCACTACCAGAACACAAGAATTTAAATGTTTCAATACTAAAAAAGAGTATCTACATCCATGGTATGGTTTGGAAACATTCTAACACAACAAAATCCACTTGAAAAAAAATACGTATTTGGAATACATTGAGTAGGATATACCCTTAACCTCATGTAGAAATATTAAAACAAACCATTAGTGTCTGTGCTTCTTCTAGAAAAATATATTTAATAATTATTTTAATAAACATGTTACTGTGATTCATGACTAACTTTCATAGATATATTCCCTTTAAACCATTGTTTACATACTTACCTAGAATCTATCAATAAATTCATGAACATCATAATTATAATCATTCTAGTTTGTTAGACTAATTTCCATGTCTAATTACTTCATATGGAAATCCCACTTTCCTCTATATTGTGAGTTTTCAAAAAAAAAATTCAATACCATATTAGTACATTTTTAAACATACTTGAATCCTCCAATAACAACCCTTATTTCTCTAAAAACATTTCTTATCCACAACATACTGAGATTCATGGAATGCATGACTGGTTCACAGAGAGCCTCTTCTCCCATGGACCACCTCTTCTTCTACAGATTGTCTCTTATTCCATGGATGGATAATCACTACTAAAATTATTGCCTTTAGTGACCGTCATTGGAGGTCGCTATTGGGCTGTAGAGACTGCCCAGCGGTCTCCATTGGTGGTCGCTTTAGGCCCTACGCTATCAGCCTTTAGCGACCGCCAAGGGCGGCCACTGCAGGCGGACGTGACACCGACCTATAGCAACCGCAGCGGTCGCTAATTCCAGCCTATAGCGACCACCAATAGAAGTCGCTAAATCCGGTCTAAAGCGACCGCCAATAGCAATCACTGTACCCGAAAAAAAATCTGGCCTACAGCGACTGCCACTGGCGGTCGCTCCACTGGAAATATTTTTTTAAAAAAAATTCATGATGCAAAATAAAAAACACAGCATATAAATCATCAATGATGAAAATAAATCCAAACACAATAAAGATCAGGATCATCATAAACAATAAATGATAGACATGCTCCAACGATCCACATCCATCTGCTATAAAAACCTATAATAATATACAATGAAATAAACAAGACAAATGTAAATTTTACATCTTTATTTAGTTATATAATTCATATAATAAAATGATATATTACATCTCATGGGTGCTATAATAATTTAAAACCACCAATTTATGAAAGGTTATCCTTTTTGAATTTGTTTAACTTATTTAGGAGTCTTTACTTTAGTTTAGAAAAATGCCTTTTGTTGTCTTAAAATGAATGTTTTCAGTGCGCACCTCACATCCAATGGATGTTCCATCTCCTCCTAAATCTCACGAATAATATTCCTATCATTCTCGTGCGGTTTCAGGTCATTCGGAGCATGTTTTCTCTGAATTCGACCGTGACATGCAGTTTTGTTTTTTTCTGACACCAGGAACGCATTTCCGTTCACCACGGTCAAACGGAACATCCGATTGAGGTGTCTTCTATCCGACCATCTCACAATTCACGTCGATGTTGCTGTCGTATGATTTTGTGGAATTCTGAGGTAGTTCGGGTGGTTTTGACCACCCATCGCTCCCTTTAAAAGCACGTTGAACTGCTGAAAACGACACATTCGGTCGTACCGTGGGCACCACATGTCCGATGGAAGTTCCATCTCCTCCTGCATCCCACGAATAAAATTCATATCATTCTTGTGCGGTTTCAGGTCATTCGGAGAACGTTTTCTCTGAATTCGACCGTGACACGCCGTTTATGTGTTTTATGACACTGGAAACGCGTTTCTGGTCACCGGAATGAAAGGGAACCTATGATTGGCATTTCGTCTATCCGACCATTTCAAAATTCACATCTCAGTTGTTGTTGTATGATTTCGTGGCATTCTGAGGACGTTCGGGTGGTTTTGACCACCCATCACGCCCTTTAAGAGCGCGCTAAACTGCTGAAAATGACACATTCGGTCGTACCGCGCGCACTGCACATCCGATGGATGTACCGTCTCCTCCTGCATCTCATGAATAAAATTCATATCCTTCCTATGTGGTTTCATGTCATTTGGAGCATGTTTGCTCTGAATTCGACCGTGACATGCCATTTTGGTGTTTCCTGACACTGAAAACGCGTTTCCGGTCATCGTGGTCAAACAACACCTCTTATTGCCATCCCGTCTATCCAAACATTTCATAATTCATGTCTCAGTTGTTGTTGTATGATTTCGTGGAATTCTAAGGTTTTTCGGGTGGTTTTGACCATCCAGCGCACCCCTTAAGAGCACACCGAACTGCTGAAAACGACACATTCGGTCATACCGCACGCACCACACGTTCAATGGACATTCTGTCACCTCCTTCATCTCATGAATAATATTCCTATCGTTCCCGTGTTGTTTCAGGTCATTCGGAACAAGTTTTCTCTGAATTCGACCGTGACACGCTGTTTTGGTGTTTTCTGACACCAGAAACGCATTTCTATCCACCGTGGTCAAACGACACCCCCGATTTACTTGACGTCTGTACAACCATTTCACAATTCATTATGTGGTTGTTTTCATAGGATTTCGTGGAATTCGGAGGTCGTTCGGGTGGTTTTGACCACCCAACACGCCCTTTAAGAGCGCGTCAAACTGCTGAAAACGACACATTCAGTCGTACCGCACAGACCACATGTCTGATGGATGTGACGTCTACTCCTGCTTCTCACATATAAAAATTCTATCGTTCTCGTCCGGTATCATGTCATTCGGAGCACGTTCTCTCTGAAGTTTACCATGACATGTCGTTGTGGTGTTTTGTGACACCAGAAACGCGTTTCTGGTCACCGCCGTCAAATGACACCTCTGATTGACGTGCCATCTGTCTGACCATTTCACAATTCACGCTGCGGTTGTTGTCGTATGATTTTGTGGCATTCCGAGGTCCTCCGGGTGGTTTTCACCACCCGACGCACCCTTTAAGAGCGCGCCGAACTGCTGAAAATGATACATTCAGTCGTACCACGCGTACCGCACCTCTGATTGACGTTCCATCTCCTACTTCATCTCATGAATAATATACCTATCATTATCATTCGGTTTCATGTCATTCAGAGAACGTTTTCTCTGAATTCAACAGTGACATACCATTTTTTGTGTTTTCTAACAAAGGAAACACGTTTCCGGTCACCGCGGTCAAACAAAACCTCTGATTTAAATTCTGTTTGTCCGACCATTTCACAATTCATGCCGCGGTTGTTGTCGTATGATTTCGTGGCATTCCGAGGTCATCCGGGTGGTTTTGACCACCCAGCGCACCCTTTAAGAGTGCGCCAAATTGCTGAAAATGACACATTCGGTCGTACTGCATGCAATGCACATCTGATGGACATTCTGTCTCATCCTGCATCTCAAGAATAATATTCCAATCGTTCCTGTGTGGTTTCATGTCATTCGGAGCACGTTTGCTCAGAATTCGACCGTGACATGCCGTTTTGGTGTTTTCTAACATCGAAAAACGCCTTTCCGGTCACTGCGGTCAAACGAAACCTATGACTAATGAGTCTTCTATCTAACCATCTCACAATTCACTCCACGGTTATTGTCGTATGATTTCGTGGCATTCCGAGATCGTTCGGGAGGTTTTGACCACCCAACACGCCCTTTAAAAGCGTGTCGAACTGCTAAAAACGACACATTCGGTCGTACCACGCACACCGCACGTGCGATGGACGTGTCGTCTCCTGCTGCATCTCAAGAATAATATTCCAATCATTCTAATGCGGTTTCATGTCATCCGGAGAACGTTTTCTTTGAATTCAACCGTGACACACCGTTTTGATGTTTTCTAACACCGGAAACACGTTCCGGTCACCACGGTCAAACGACACCTCCGATTGATGTGATGTCTATCTGACCATTTTACAATTCAATCCGCAGTTGTTTTCATATGATTTTGTGGCATTCTGAGGTCGTTCGGGTGGTTTTGACCACCCAACGCACCCTTTAAGAGCGCGCCGAATTGCTGAAAATGACACATTTAGTCGTACAGCGCGCACCGAACGTCCGATGGACGTTTCCCCTCCTCTTACATCTCACGAATAATATTACAATCGTTTCTGTATGGTTTCAGGTCATTCGGAGCACGTTTGCTTTGAATTCGACCATGACACACCATTTTTGTGTTTTCTGACAAGGGAAACACCTCTCTGGTCACCGCGGTCAAACGACACCTCCAATTGACGATTCGTCTGTCTAAAAATTTCAAAATTCATGCCGCGGTTGTTTTCGTATGATTTCATGGTATTCAGAGATCGTTTGGGAGGTTTTGACCACCAAGCACTCCCTTTAAGAGCGTGTCGAACTGCTGAAAACAACACATTCGGTCGTACCGCGTGCACCGCACGTCCGATGGATGTGACGTCTCCTCCTGCATCTCATGAATAATATTCCTATCATTACCATGCGGTTTCAGGTTATTCAGAGCACATTTGCTCTGAATTCGACTATGACATGCCGGTTTGGGTGTTTTTCTGACACCAGAAACGCATTTTCGGTCACCGCGGTCAAAACAACACCTCCGACTGACATGACATCTATCTGAAGATTTCAAAATTCCTGTCTCAGTTTTTTTTCATATTATTTCAGGGAATTCCGAGGCCGTTCGGATGGTTTTGACCACCTAGTGCGCCCTTTAAGAGCATGCAGAATTGCTGAAAACAACACATTCTATTGTACCGCGCGCACCGCACGTCTGATGGACGCGTCGTCTCCTCTTGCATATCACGAATAATATTCCTATCGTTCCCAGGCAGTTTCCTGTCATTCGGAACATGTTTTCTCTGAATTCGACTTTGACATACCGTTTTGGTGTTTTCTGACTCCAGAAACACGTTTCCGGTCACCGCGGTCAAATGACACCTCCGATTGACGTGTCTTCTGTCTGAAAATTTCAAAATTCAGGGTGTGGTTGTTGGCGTATGATTTCATGGCATTCCGAGTACGTTCGGTGTGGATTTTAGTAGGATTGTGGATCATGATTCTTTTATTATACTAGCATGTAGTGGATAATGGTGGGTTATTTGGTGTGTGAAGATGGGTTTAGTGGGATAAGAGTAATTGGAGCATGAGTCTGATTTCAATATGGGGTTTTATAACAGTGTATTCTTATTTAGGTCAAATAAGATTGAGTTTGATGGAAAAAATAGAATATGACAGGGTTCATGGATAATCAATATTCGTTATGAGGAAGAAATTGTGTACTCAAATGTGTTCCCAATAAATTACTTGATGTAAAAAATTATGCATGACAGTTACACATGGAACTCATTTGGGTTTTTCCGGGGTGGGGGGGGGGGGGTTGTCCGGCGTGGTGGGGGGGGGGATTTTTCTGGGGTGGGGGGGGGCCTTTCTACGAGGGTGGGGGGCTGTAGGGGGGTGCGGAGGGGGGGGGGGCTGTACGGGGGTGTGGGGGGGGGCTGTCTTAGGGTGCGGGGGGGGCTCTCCGGGGTGGGGTGGCTGTCCGGGGTGGGGGGGCTATCCACGGGGGTGGGGGGGGGGGGGGGCTGTCTGGGGGTGGGGGTGGATGAATGGGGTGGGTGGGATGTTCGGGGGTGCGGGGCTGTCTGGGGTGTAGGGGGTTTTCCGGGGTGGGTGCGGCTGTTCGGGGGGGGTGCGGGGGGGGGGGGGGGGTGTCCACTGGTTTGGGGGGCTGTCCACGGGGGTGCAGGGGGATGTCCGGGGGTGCAGGGGGGGTGTACGAGGGTTCATGGGGGTTGTCCGGGGTGGGGGGATGTCTGGGGTGGGTGGGGCTGTCCGGGGGGGGAGGGTGCAGGGGGGCTGTCTGGGGTGCGGGGGGTTGTCCGGGGTGCGGGGGGCTGTTTGGGGTGGGTGGGGCAGTTCGGGGGGGGGGGGGGGGGCTATCCACCGGGGATGGGGGAGGCTATATAGGGGTGCGAGGGGGCTGTACGAGGGTAGGGGGGGGGGCTGTCCGGGGGGGGGTGTCTATCCACGGGTGGGGGGGGGGGGGGGCTATCCACTAGGGTGTTGGGGGATGTATGGGGGTGCGGGGGGGGGGGGGGGGGGGCTGTACGGGGGTGCGTGGGCTGTCCAGGGGGGGGGGGGGGAGGGGGCTGTCCACGACAGTGCGGGGGGGGGGGGGGCTTTCCACAGGGTTGCGGGTGGCTGTATGGGGGTGCGGGGGGGCTGTACGGGGTTGCGAGGGTGTTGTCCGGGGGTGTGGGGGTGTGGGGGGGGGGGTGTCCGAGGTGGGGGGTGTCCGGGGTGGGTGGGGCTGTCCGGCGTACTAGGGGTGTTGTCCGGGGTGGGTGGGGCTATCCGGGGGGTGTCTGGGGGTGCGGGGGGGGGGGGGGGGGGGGGGGGGGGGCTGTCCTCGGGGTTTCGGGGGGCTGTACGAGGGTGTGGGGGGGGGGGGCTGTACGGGTGTGCGGGGGGGCTGTCTGGGGTGGGAGGGGGGCTGTCTGGGGGTGGGGGTGCTGTCCAGGGTAGGTGGGGATGTCCGGGGGGGGGTGCGCGGGGGCTATAGGGGGTGCGGGGGGGGGGGGGGGGCAAATCACAAAAACTATCCCTAGAAACTCATGTTTATACATCAATAACAACCCCTCCAGTAAAAAAACACACCTAGTGAATATATGATGTGTCATGCATGTTCATCACTGACCTCCATCTGGTGGGCCATGGGCCTACAACAAATAAACATTATGAATATTTTCATAACAAAAAATAATTTAAATTAAATAAATAAATACATTATAATCATGCATCGTATTTTCCCCTCCACCATCACCTAGACGCACATATTCCTGCGGTGCTCTATCCTCAGTAGCCAATTGCGCATTTGCCTCCTCAGAAGCCCGCAGTCGTGCCTCGATATCCGACAACTGTTGTGTCATCTGAGCAACAGCAGGACCAACAACCGCAGCACGAGACACTACAGAACGAGGAATCCCTGATATATAGGTCAAACTATATCCATGCTCGTCTCGACCAATAATGAGATGAAAAGATCTCATCCCTTCGCATGGGAAGCTGTCGCTGGTCCTCTAGCAAGATTTTTCTAACTCAGATTCAAATTGAGCCTATGAAATATTTTAAAATATATATACATATATATGTTATTATACAAATTTATGTAATTATTGGTATGTACAAGCACTTAATATCAATGATGCAGCCTCTGGATCATTGCTATCACGAGTCCTCATCCACACCGACATTTTATCAGTCGGTGCACCCTGCTCCCACAACTGTATATGAAATAGAATATAAACACAAAACCATATTAATTAATAGATTAAAAAATGAATAATAAATACTTCATGTCAGATCTGAGACACGTGAAGAGTCCCAAGCCTGTGCTCGATTCTCATAATGGCGGGCTGACACCACCTACATTCAATTCATTCAAATTTCAAACAAATCAAACATTCATGAAAATATATATACAACAAAATAAATATACAAACCAAAACACCCTCAGTAGACCCATATACAACCATTTCACGCCACTGAGCCAGGAGGACACCGCTCGGGACTTTTTCCAGAATATCTAGGGAACCAACATTTGGTACCAAGTGGTCCCTCTTCACTTTGCCTTTATAGTCTTTCCACATCTTATGGCATTTTCTTATACACACGGGCTGAAAATATTTGGTGAATACATTCAAATTTTTCTTTTAAAAAAACACAAATTTGTATTTTTTATACATATACAATAAAGTAAAATGGAATTCTTACCTAAACCTCCCTCCAAAGACGATCTAATGTGTCCCTGAGGGATAGAAGCCTAGTCACACGTGGTCAATGGAAATCGATGTGGGTCACGTATGACATGACCTAGCTGACGAATAAATCAGGGGAATTCAGTCCCAAAGGATGAAATACCGCATCAAATGAAACATCAATCATCGTGTCAAAATTCCATGAAAAAATTCCACAACTGGGGCCTCTCTTGCAAGATGATGAAGCAGTCAAGTCTGATCCTGTTGAAATTTTATATATAATTTGACAGATGTTATAAATTTATATATATATATATATGTTTATCAATTACATAAAAAATAGATACAATGAAATTCAAACATACCTCGACCTTGAGTCATAGATTCCTCAGATGGATGATGTGGATATGCTGCCTCTTCCCCGCACATGCCTGCAGTCATAGAAAACATTAGTAAAGGGACTATCCAAAGTTTCTAAAAGATAAATTGGATTGTTCTTAAAGAAATCAATCTTTTACAATTTTTAATCAAAAAAATTTATTGAATAATTAGTTGTGAATGAATTTTAAAAAATAATAATGTTAACAAAACAGATATACAAATTATGTACAAAACTATTCAATGTATAGCCAATTTTTAGATAAAATTAATAAAAATTCAAGTAGCACAAGAACCTAATGAATAATACCTCAAAGGGAAGATACACTGACAATAACATCAATAATACAAGAGTAAAATCACCATAAATATTTATAACTGAATAAAATTCCAAAAGTGAGGATGAAAACTTACAAGGATTTATAAAATGGTAAGATAATTTATGATATCCTAGTACATTCTATAATGAATCGCAGGAAAACAATTATACCTTTCATTAAGCATACATATCGACCATTTCTCCTTCAACAGCCGCTCTGACCCAATAACTATCTTCTTCACGTTGAACTAGGTATGTTGATCAAGCTGTTGGTAAACAAACGAAATAGGCTCGGGTTCATCTTCTACAAATAAAAACACTCATCTCCGATACATTTTGACAAAAACATGCCAACATAGATCTGAAGGAAAAGTAATGAAGACTACTTGTTCCACTTGTGATTTCAAAATGAAAGGCTCATTCTCAACTCGTTAATTATTTTGGTATAACATATAGTTAAAATTCAGCAATGAAAACTGATATTGATCGACTTTACATGCATGCACTGGATCAACCCAATTACCCTTTTGCAATATGTACTTCAAACCATGTGTGTATAAAACTGCAATGATGTCGATCAATTAACCATAGTAATAACCAAAATTGAGAAATGGATAACAGATGACACTATTTTGTGTTGCTCGTTTGTCATCAACATCTTTAATGTGAAATCGAAAACCATTAGCATTAATAGCTTTATAACGATGAGCCGTCATAGATGGACCCTCAGCCATTTGGATAAAGTATTCATTTAGCACGGGGTCCCCTAATTCCCTCAGCTTAGAAACCTACATAATTTATAAAATTCAATACTGATATAAGCAGAAAGAAATTAGTATAATAAGTCACTCATAATGAAAAAAAAATTATACATACATAATCCTTGAACCAATCATGAAATGACGCATAATAAGATTGTTGAATTTGCAACTCAGTCGCACGATAATCTCTTATTTTATCTCATTAATGTGTTTCCTTCAAATGATAACGTGATGTTTAAATGATCAACTTATGCAAAAAAAAAGATGTAAACGTTATACAAGCACATTGATAAGATACTTACAGCATTAATGGTGAAACTGATGGAGTATTGAACAAGATATATCGATGTGCGTGTATCCACTCGATGTTGTCCATATCAAATGTGGTTCCTTCTCCAACTGGACCATCATGAATCCGAGAAGGCTTATCTAGTTTTGTTTCAACATCCGTATGATATTCTGCACAAAAATTAGTACACTCATCCATCAAATAACCATTCGTTATTGATGCCTCCGGACGATCTCTGTTGCATACAAATCTTTTCAATGTACTCAAATACCGTTTAATATGATACATCCACCAGAATTGCACTGGACCAGCATTCATTACATCATCAGTTTGGTGCACATTCAAGTGGATCATAACATCGGAAAATGAGGGGTGGGGGAAGCTTCTCAAAGTGACAAAGCGTTAATACAATTTGGTCCTACCAACTTTTAAAATCACTCATTCATTGATTTCATTAACAAAGATGTATAAAAAACATAATCATCTCAATCAAAGGATGAACAACATTGGGGGATAAACAATCAAAAATGGCGACTAGAATCAACTGCTGAAGTAGTATGTGATTGTCATGACTTTTCAACCCTTGCAATTTCTTGCACGTCAGATTCACACACATTGAAATATTAGAAGAGTAACCATCAGGCACCTTGACTATCATCAAAATGGAAATAAATGTATCTTTCTCCTTTGTAGTCATTATATACTGTGCAATAGTAACATATTCCTTATTTCCCTCAGCTAACTGTAAATGCAACTATTTCCTTAAACCCATTTCTTCCAAATCATGGCGTACATTAACATGATCCTTTGATTTTCCACTGACACCTATAATGGTCCACAATATATTATCAGAAACATTTTTTTCAATGTGCATGACATCCAAATTATGCCTCAACATGTTAGTTTTCCAATATGGAAGACTATAAAACATACTTTTCTTTTTCCAATTGTGATTGCACTGCCTACCCGTAGCACGAATATTGCATACTGGAGGAGCCACCAAATCTTGAATTTCATATACCGTGTGGATGTTTTCTTCCTCAATCTGCGATAACATTATGACTCCTGTCATGATCTTTGGTGCTGGGATGAACTCTATAGAACCCTCAAATGTCACTATGTTCTTTATTAACCTATGCTGAGGGGGGAGAAAATGTATGTGACCCATGTATGCACATTTTTTGGAATGTTTAATCCATACATATTTTTTACATTTATTGCAACAAGGGAAAACAAATTCCCTTTTCGTACTCCAGCCTGATAAATTTGCATAAGCTGGGAAGTCATTGATTTTACACAATAAAGCAGCCTGCAGTTTGAACATTTCATTCGTTTCATAGTCATAAGTCATTACACCATCGCCCCAAAATTCATTCAACTCGTCAATCAATGGCTGAAGGTAACCATCAATTTTATACCCCAGACTTTTAGGTCCATCGATTTGAGTGGAAAGTAATATAAATTGTTGCTTCATACAATGCCACAGAGGAAGATTATATGGAACCAACACCACGGGACATGTGCTATGAGTTGCATCAACCATATACATGAATGGATTGAAACCATCTCCTACCAATCCCAATCAGACATTACGAACTTCTTTAGAAAAGTTGGGATGTCTCTTATCAAAATCTTTCCATTCATGGGAGTCTGTCGGGTGGGTTAAGATATCACATTCATGAACTATTTCTGCATTCCATCTCATTAAATTAGGAACTTTAGATAACATAAAAAATATTTTCATCCACAGTTTAAGGGGAAAGTAATGCATTTTCATTACGACAATCGGTTTCCCATGTATCGCAATCTGACTTTGATGAGTCTTATTTCCCCTGTTCCCTTTCCACCTGGAGGCACCACAAATCGTACAAATATCCAAATGGGCAGTTTCATTTCTAAAAAACATAAATTTGATTGCACATGCATTTATGGTCTCATATGTAAAACCTATGTTCTTTGTCAATTTACGACATGGAAATACGACTCAAGAATCTTAGCGTCGACAGGAAGAACCTTTTTCAATAACACAAAAAGCTAGTCGAATGATGTGTCTGAACAATTATTCAATGTCTTCAAATGCAACAACTCCACGATAAAAGACAATTTATTGTAATAAGTACATCCAAGATATAATTCTATTTTCGCATCATCAAGTGCTTCATAAAACCTCCTTGAATCACGATCTGCACTAGAGCGAAGATTTATCTCACGGGTCTCAAGGTTATGGATGTCAATGCCTTCAGGAGCAAACCCACGTACCATTTCATTAAGCATTTCATGGATTGGATCATTCATCCTTGCATCAACATCCATCTGATCTGCATCCATATCTTTAAAACGAACATATTCTTCTCCATGATGAGTCCAACTCTTATAATTTTTCAGAAATCCATTGAAGAATATGTGCCCCCTCACAGTATCTCGTGTGAATTAATATCTGTTACCACATTTTCTACATGGGCAACTGATATAGTCCCTTTCAAATCCTCTAGTGAAGTCAATAAACTGCATAATTCCATTGAAATATTCTCTATATGTTTGATTTGGTAGATCAATCCAACTCTTGTCCATAATAATATCTGTATAACAAACATTTACCCAATACTTATTACATTTTCAATTTTCAAATCAACTATATTTAAAATAAATACTAATCATTTGTTTTTGAACCATTGATAAAAGAATAATTTAAGTGAAAGCCCATGTCATACCTGATTGCGCTACAAACCTAGAAGGGAGGGGAGCCGAAGGCGGTGCTGCGAGGGAGAGGAGAGGCAGCAAAGGGGAGCCGGAGCCAAAGGCGGTGCGACGAGGGAGGGGACGGGAGGCGACGGTGGTGGGGAGCCGGAGGAGAGGAGGCGGTGGGGGGACGGGGGATGGGCAATGAGGGGGGGGGGGGGGTTGTCCAGGGTGCGGGGGGGGGGGGTGTCCGGTGTGCGGGGAGGGATGTCCGGGGTGCAGGGGGGGCTGTTCAGGGTGCGGGGGGTGCGGGGGGGTTGTCCGGGGTGTGGGGGGGGGGGCTGTCCAGGGTCCGGGGAGGGGTGTCTGCAGTGTGGTGGGCTTTTCGGGGTGTGTGGGGGGGGAGGGGGTGGGGGGGCGTTTGGGGTGTGGGGAGGTTGTCCGGGGTGCAGGGGGGTGGTTGTCCGGGGTGAAGGGTTGGGTGGGGGGGCTGTCTGGGGTGCGGGGGTAGTCTGAGGTGGTTGGGGGAGGGCTGAGGGGGCAGAGGGCTGAGGGTGGAGGCCGGAGGGCCGAGGGGTAGAAGACAAAGGGGGAGGAGGCCAGAGGGTGGAGGATGGAGGCTAGATGGTGGAGGGACACCGGAGGGGATCAGAGGATGGCTGGAGGGAAGAGGGTGGCCGGAGCGGGAGTGCTGAGGGCGGAGAGCGTGCGAAGGGCGGAGGATGACGAGGGAGGAGGGTGGAGGGCGGCAACGGGGATGGCGTGGGACGGTGTGTGGAGGGCGAGGTAGGGCGGTGGGGGATGGAACCTGGAGGGCGAGGCAAGGCGGCGGGGGATGGTGCGCTGGGAGGGCGGCGATGGGGGGGGGGGGGCGATCGAGGGTGACGAGGGGGGGGGGGCTAGGATGAGTGAAACAGGGGGGGTGCCAAAGCCCTTAATTTTTTTTACAATGGGCATCGACCGCCTTTGGTATTCGCTAGTATTAGGGGGCTTCAAAGCCCAATATTCTAGTAGTGAATGCCTTCTTGACCTTTGATTCTTTGATTCCCCATTACCATCACTAGAAATAAAACCCTACAATAATCCTTCATGGAGAAGCTATCAACCCCATAACATCATTACCTAGAGAAATTCTTCCGTCCTAGAAATTATTCCCCATGAACCCCTAACCTTTGTTGAATTCTCCCTTGAGAAAATCATCTCCTTTATGTAATTTTATTCTCACGAACTCTATTAGACATAAGTGAATTCTTATAAAATACATGACCATATAAAATTAATTTATCTCTATATATAATTATTTAATTAGGGGACTTTATATAGGAAAATAAATTATGAAAAACTAGATAATATGAATTACCCAAAATTTAGATATCGTATAGCCTTCACGGCATAATTTACTATGTGGTCCTCATAGAAAATTTCTTCCCTTGTAGAGGCCTACATAATAATCAAACTAAAAATTTTTTAGTGGCCTAAATCAATACTTAATTTTGAAAATTTAATTCCTCTCACAAACTATAGGATTCCATGAACATAATTTAGTACACGAGCTTTTTATTCCTACATGGTTTTCATAGATCACTTCGCGGTATTCAATGAGCTGCTATGTAGAAATCATTCTTTTTTGATTCTCCATCCCCATTTCGCATACATCCAATTAATTATAAGAACTATGACTTATAGTCTGAGAAATATGTTTTGTAGACTCCTTTATTTAAACTCGTCCTTTTCCAAACTAATAAAACTTTATAATTGGAGGCCCAAATTTTTTTCAAACACTAGGAAACAACGCGACCTTTAACATCTTCATTGGAATCACCAATCATATTGATACTCAGTCGTCTGGTGTGGTAAATAAACACAAGTTAATAAATCATTAAAGCTTAAATCATCTTCTACTAAAACCCACTTCATTCCAAAACAACATGAAATCATTCATCATGAACCCCATTTTTCATGATTTTTAATCGTTGATCGATCTACTTTTGCATCGTCATATATTCAAATATTTTACAAAGTGATTTTATTTATCCATTTTGACTATAGTAGACAATAATCGTGAAAGAAAATATATCTTAATTCTTAAAACATTCCCCATACAACATGTTTCCAAACAAATTAGTAATGAGAAATGTTAAATTATAATTGCATAGTAATGTAAAATGATGTTTATTAAAAATTAAAATGATGATGATGCATAATTTACATTATAATTTTATGATCAATTTAATACTCTATTTTTATTTAATTTCTAAATATCAATATATTTTGAGTTTATATGATTTATTTTAACAAATGTTTTTAATATTAAAAATAAAAATATATAATAATAATCATATTCAAAGTGTTTCTTAATTATTTTAATGATGAAAGAATATAAGATATTTCAATATAGGTGAACAATTTTTTAATATATATAGTATTTTATAACAAAAAATATCAATGATTAGATTATGATAAACAAAAAAATGATGAATATAATTATATTAATGAAAATGTATTATTCATTAGGATTGATGACCATGGTATCTTAATTAAATTATTTACAAAGATCATTAAATGTTGCATGATCCATTATATTTTTAGATTGTATGTTAGAGAGTTGGTTTGTTATTTTCAAAATCAAAATCAAATCTATAATATGTTTAACCTTATAAAAATTTACATCCATGGGTTATCATTCCTAAAAATATATTGGATTTCGTGTTTGTACTATATCCCAAAGAAATGAAGGGTGTAAAAATTGGTTTTTTCCCCAAGATGAGAAAAATGCCGTGTGTGTAAAATGATATCACTTAACTTTAGAATGAGGTGTATTGTTACAACCATTTATATCAATGGTTTATTGGGTATTTAAGAGTATATATAGGATCATTAGATCCAAACAACTATAGAAATGATTTTTCATATATATGATATTCTATATGCATTTTATTTTAGAACAATAAACTAAATAGTTTATAATTTACATGAAAATTTTGATAAACCAATTTGACATAATTTCCTATAATAAAATATTATTTTTTAAAACATTAAATGATCTATTCACCAAATTTATAAAATAATGTTATGTACACATTTGTAATAGGTATGAGAATTTTCTTATCTATGACATCACTATGGAATAAATTAATAATTATCATTGTTGTATTTGAGATTTTTTTCGTATGTTAGTGAAAATTTAGTTGAAATATTTTATGGTTGGTCTAATAGGGTGAGATAACGGATTAAATTAGTTACACATTGATGTGGAATTGATGAAATTATATAGATTCATATAGGATTGGATAAATTCCAATGTGATATGAAACATATGATTCAAGTAATAGAGATTAACATATCATGTTTTTTGGTTATCTATTGATAACTAGGTATTTAGATGTTGGTTTATTTAATACATTTTTTAGTGTTATATTAGACCACTAAATTATCCATTAAACCTTATAATATTTTGGTACGGTTTTTTTGTGATATAATAAGTTTTTATCATGAAATTTTTTGACCAGGGATTAATGATAAATATAGTTATAGGGTGATGAGGACACCATTGGTTTTATATGGTTGTGAACTTTCTAAATAATGACTATTATAAGTATTAGTTTTAGGTATTGTTCTAGCATGACAGTGTTATTTTTAAAATTTCCTGTTATCTCTTGTGTTTGAGTGGGAAAATCCAAATTTGGATTAATTTTTAGTACTATACTAAAAATATAGTTTATTAATTGGTCCAAGGTAACTGAATGATTTCAAATATACATTTAATATTGTTCATATATATTAATATTAAAGGACTATGCTAGTGTAATGTTAAGGAATATGGGTGATTGGTGATTATTGGGTAATTGTTACATGCCACACCACATTATCATTAGATCAATTAATAGTAATAATGAAATTTGTCTATTAATGTGTATGATTTTGAATTTTTAGTAGCGATTTTTTATGGTTTTAGCCATCAAATAAGTAATTTTTTTGTAAAGTTATGTGGATAATCCTATGATGGTTGTATCATATCTACCACTTGTATGTTCTTCCATTGAGTTACAGGGGTTGTGTGTGTAGTAAAATTTATATATGGATGATTAAGGCATCAGTGAAATATTTCAAGGCATTACATTATTAATTCTATATATTTCCCTGATATAAAGAACAATTGAAATTAATGTGTGGGTTTTCAGTGGTCATGGTCTCTATGATAATTCTATCAAGGAATGTTTGGTGGAATAATTATATTATGCTAAAATAAATATGGTGTGTTTGTACCATTTAAAAAAGCAATTTATAGACATTATGGTTCTGAAGAGTTGATTAGTGTATTTTACCATGGTATGAAGTTAAAATTTGGTGTAGTTATATTTTTAGATTTGTGATGCCGCCAATATTAATACATTTTTTAGCATGGATAATTCTGTGTTCTTGAAGGAAGATCAATGTCCGTCGATAATAAGTTAGACCAGGGAGGAACCAAATCCTAATTTTACCATATAATCATGTTTTATTAGGTGTAATTAATATTGGATTTTTTAATTTTTTTATAAATAATAGGTGATATGTTTAATGAGTTTTAGGAATTTAATTTTTATAAAAATAAAATGAAATTGTTGATTTTGTATGAAAAAAACATCAATTGAGGATGATAGAGGTTTTGGAAATCATAATTATATAGATAATAGAGATGATGATGATTTTTCCTCTCAATCCTTATTGTATCAACAATGTTCGTTGAGTGGTTGATTGATCAGTATTTAAAAAAATGATTTAAAATAATACAAAATTATATCATTATTTGCGACGACATCTAAGGATTGTTGGAGGTGATGAGTTTTTTCCTTTTTTGCCAAATGGTTGATGGTTGTTTCTATGAATCATAGATTTTATTTTATGATATTTTTATATAATCCATGACCGGTAGTACAACCTAGAATGAAAAAATTATCATGAAATTAGATTCAAGATATTGGTGCTCAAATTTTATCAAGCATCAATCTTTAAAAATAAATAAATGTTTTTAAAAATAATCAATAAGAAAATTCCACCTGAAATCATCATTAAAAATATCCCTACAAACATATTATATCATACAAATGCACTAAATTCCCAAACTAATATTCCCATATTCCTCATAGAACATTTCACAAAATAATCATGTACCCATGCATTAGGCACCCAACTACCCCAAATTATCATTATATATTCCCTATATTGTTTTTTAATCATATCCTTACCATAAAATTCATGCATGATTGGTTATCCACCTTTTAGTTATATTAACCCATTCATTCAGTAGTGGAAACTACCTGCTTGATGCTCTATGAAATCAAAATTTCATCTGCAGTCTTGAATATATAAGAGAGATTACCACATTGGTTTAATTACCTAGCCCAAATTTACTTATAAAAAATCAATTTGGCCATCCATTTTAAATAAAAATATAAATAGTTACTATGTTATCACAGGTAAAGGAAAAACAATACACATACAATCCATGATCCATATAAACACACAACCACATTCTGAATCCTCTGAATTTTATCTAAAATGAAGAAATATGAACGATAGGTAACTATATCATATAGATATTTTTATACCCAAAACATTTTAAGCATAAATAATCAAACACACATCATTTAGCCTTTGGTATATGACTTCTCTATAAAGTACATCATGGAATGAGAATTTCAAAATTTTCCAATACTCTAGAGGCCCCCAGCAAGCACACACACTCATCCTCAATTGCCAAACATGGTTCCCACTGTACACAATACAACTATTTAATCTTTTTACATGGTTTTACAACACATATAACCCACAAATACTCCATGTAGATCCACATCCATGTCATCTAATGATTAATTCAATCCTGACCACCAACGACACACCTGGGATCCCTACTTTTACTATATATTTTTATAGATAAATTCAAAATTTTTGTATGATCAACCTATATTAATTTTCTAAGGTTTTTATGTGTCAGTAATATAATAAAAAATTACATTTTATGTAGGAAACCTCCATAGATTTTAGTTATACATTACAAGGTCATTATGCATATTTTTCTTCCAACTTTTCATTAAATTAATCCCGTTATAATGGATTTTCCGATTATTATTCTCCATAACGTTCATTCTCCATAGGGTATAGTCATTCAGGTACCCTCTTGATAATGTGGATCCCTCATGTTAGTGGTGTATTGTAATATTTACTAGCATTGATTTCAAAATTCAACCATCTTATATTTTTTGGAGTTCATTCATTTCAAATAATTGGCATATCATGCTAAACAATTACCCTTGGTTTGTCTAATCCTTGAGATATATAAATATATGGGAATTAAATATGGAGTACAAACCATGATAACATTACCCAAATTATCCAAAAGGTCCAAACAGAAAGGTCCTACTATGATTGAATCCCACACTAGACTATTTTTATTCACTAACACAATGTAATCCATTTTTCATGACTTTAAACTTATAGGAATTGGTCCTAGTAGTACTAAATGCAATTTAAAGAAAAAATGGTTCTAGATTCATTTTTGCATATGTAATGACAATATTAATGTTTGTAAACTATAAAAGTCACTATTATTTTCTTTATCACATGACATTAATATGTATAATGTATCGTATTAAATAACAGTTAACTATCTGGGTTTTTGTTCCCATCAATGTGATTCATCAGAATAACATCTAATGGGACCAATACTGGCTCCATAACACCAATTTCCTCCCATGATGATCATAATTTCAACAGTACCCTATTAAATTGAATTAAATTATAGTAAAATCAATAAATTATTGTAGGAAGTTTCGATGAAAATATCATATATATATTTTAAATGTACATACGGACTAATTCCATCAAAATCATAATAAGGGTAATTTTAATAATTAACATGGAATATTTTATAATCATCTATTAATCCTAAAAGAAATTACGAAAATAAAAAATAACCCTTTTGGGGATGAATTTGCCAATCATGCTCTTCCTTTAAATTCAGAAAGAAGTATTCATATCTAAATCATCTTAGTTGATGAATAACTTTATAAATTTGGTTTGTGAAAATCTCAACAGAAGATTAGTTTAAAACTAAAAATTTAACAAGATGTGTATGCACTACTTGTAAATTTTTTTGACTAACAATGAATTCCAACACATGATGTGGTATTTAATGGTAATTTTTTTCTCCCTCAGAGCATTCCCAAAAAATTCAAATGGAATTTTTTTGAACACAACATAATGAATTTTTTACCTTACAAAGGCAAGGTAAAACAATATAGCAACCATGGTTGAGACACATCAATAACTTATGGTACCCTTGATGCATAGTGTTACCTTGATTGTTATCATGGTTAAACAACCTCAATATATTTTTGCATCAACACTATACTTTCAAACAATGTTGTTGAACACCGTGTATTGGGAATAACATTAAAATAAAATCATTAAAATGCTATAGATGACCAATTAAAATCTCATGTAATTGAAGACACAATAACAATCACATCAATGAAATCCTTTTTAGGAGCTGGTGGCACCCATCACCACTTTGAAGCACATTTTTTATCCTATATTCTAGGAAATAAATACATTATATATATTTGGGAGGTAGAATATGAATTAAAATATGTGCTGATGTCCACTCTTGACACATAATGAAGGGATCCTTCCAACCATGGTTTTAACCATCATCGCATCACCTCAATTCCTTATGATTATTTAAAGAATAATAATTAAGTTGTTTTTCCTCAAAAAAATATAAAGCTTATCCATGAGTCCTCTCCCCATAGTCTATCCAAATTCACTAATAACAAAGTTCCATCCTATTGTATCAATTGAAAAGTTCCAATCACTATGGACTAATCAGTGGTAAATAACCTTGTATTCCCTTCCAAGGGTATCCATTGTTATGAGCTTCCACATATTAAACGAATAATTCATCCTGAAAATCATACCCATTCAAATAATAATTGAATATAGAAATGTGGAGCACATTTATATAGTGATCAAGAAAGAATAAAAAATTGATTATCTCACCATATTGAAACTAATGAAATCAATAAACATGTGGGAAATAACCATGGTATATTCTATGAATTTCCTACTCATGAAGATACATCCCTTTAGTAATATTTTATTCCTTTATTTTTAGTCTCCTCAAAATACAATTCTTCTTAAGAGAAACATTTTTACATTATTATTATCTAAAACAACAACTCGGTTGTCAAATGGAAGACTCCCATCTTAATCCACATGTGAGAAAAATAAATGATAATCATTATTTCCAATTACATATCATTCAATCATAGAGGTTGTTAAAAATACACAAAATGATTTTCTATCATTGAATAAGGTAGTGAGAATTGATATTTTTGTTAAATCATTTCAAATCATTTAATAAATATATGAATGGTTTTAGAAACCATTCGATGTAATTGTATAATGAATATATTCTAGTCCTTTTATGGATCAAGACCACCACATAGTATGTTATTGAAGAAATACAAGATGTGTATTAAATAGAAGATTTTCATTGAAAAATATGTGAAAATTTCACCACATAATTCCTTGTATAATATCATTTAAGGGATACTACAACCTCCTTAAGACAATGGATTAGTAGTGCATCCATAATGATCTATATGATTAGTTAAATTTATGGAACCCTTTGTTAAGAAATATAGATACCTATATGTTGATTTTTTAAATTCTATTACGATTCTCCACTATATCATCCATGAGGATTCACCCTTATAACACAGTAGTGTTTATAGTGAATTTAGATCATTTCATTTGATCCCCAGTAACTACCAATAAGGGAACTAACTAGAACATAAAAAATTCATATTTTGTGTTTTGTTTTTATTTAATTTTAGGTATATTATTATAAATTTTAAATCTATTAATTAGTTTATATAATATTATTAGTTTTGAAAATAACATCATAATATTGACATGAATTTATGGATTTTTATTTTTTCTATATTCTATTCGAATTGTGATATGTTTATAGTAGAATTTATGAATTTTTCATATATTATGATGAAATTTATAAGACTATAGATGGATAAAAAATATGAAGAAATATGCATCACGTTAAGATATTATGATAAGGATAATTTTGAGGGAAAATGTAAGATAAATTTGAAACCCTTAGAATTTATCCCCCAACCAAAATAGTCTCAATAAAGTAATTGAGTGGTTTTATCTCCCTATAAAATGATACATACCATCTTATTGAAGATTCCAATAACCAATGGATCCTTATGGGAATTTGTGAAAATCTATCAAGTCCAATATAGTGTAGATGATTAGAACATGTAAAAAAATAGGGTGAATAGTACCCTACAACAGAGATTGGAAGTATGTTGGTGTTTCCACAACATCCTATATTCATCATTTCAAATGACGTACAATCATCAAAGGATGATGTGTCAATATTTTAGAACTATGCTATTTTAAAAATTATGTAATGAAAAGACGTGACATTCCATTTCTCTGGAATCATCTTCATAGAATCTAACACAATATCCATCAGATACTAGCTTAAATATGCTGTCAAAAACATGTTAAAAACTCATGGAGACTCAAGGATTGTTATGGTCCCCTTTTTGGGAGGAATATAAAAAAATATAAGAAAAAGATGATGATCTCAGTCCAATGAAAACTACATCACTTGACAGGGAAATTTGGGAGACAATATGAACCGTGTTATGTGTTATGAATACATCTTCACTCCAACACAATGATAGGTCATAATTCTTTCTATTTTCCACTCCAATGTAACCCAGATCCCACTAACAAGAGATTAGATTTATGACCTAGTGTTAAATAAAGTCATATTTCATGATTTATTTTCCTCAATGAATGATATGATATACAATATAAAAAATGACTTAATTCGAGCTATAAAATATTTAACGGGTCTAGAAGTTTTTGTGTGGCCTCAAAAAACATAAAAATAACCCAAAATTCACAATTTAGAAGCATGAAATGTATATTAAACATTTTGTTTCATTGATCATGTGAGTTTACATTAGGAGTAAATCAATAGTTTTTTGGGACCCATGAAAAACATCAATAAAAAAATCTCATCAAATCATGAAATGAAATTAAAATATTGAAAATGGTTGTTGATCCAAGGATACGTAAGCTAGTCCATATAAGAAAGGTAGTAGATCATGACACTCATTTACATGTTCACTATTTAAAGAATTAATTGTTATTTGAACAAACCATCCTTATAGATATGACATTTTGTATCTATAAATTAATTACATATAACACCCAATGAAATTTTAGTGAGGTTTCTTAGATACATTTCATAGTATTTAATTATGAATGTTTGGAAACATTTCTTGAGATCGAAATTCCATTTTCTTCATTTTGTTTATATTATAAAGAATTAAAAAATTATGAAAAAAATATAATTCATCATTTTAATATAATCTAAACATGAAATCATTATATACTCTGGTTCGTGTAAAAATAATTTTTCTTATTTCTTTAGGAAATGCACAGAAGTATTCTAATTGATTGTTTCACAACAAAAAGACCCAATTAATCATATGTTATTATAACCACTGATAAATTTTTTTTTCAAGAAAATATTTGTGGGTGGTTTTAAAACCCAATTATAAGTTTCATATATATGTTTATATATTTTGTTTTTTCAAAAGAAAATTGTTTTTATTTTTAGAAGTTGTTTTGAAAAATTGGAAAATAGATGCAGTTTAAAGAAAACCGCTGCTGAATTAATGTAAATATAATGAAAAATAATTTTTTTAATTATGATTTATTAATTTTCAATTATTATATTATATTGTTTATAAATTATAATTTTTATTAAAAACAAAGTTTTAACTAATAAATATTTATAATTTTTTGTTAATGGTAATTTAAAACATAAAATAAATCATTAATATGTAGAAAATTGGACATTTGTTTCAAATGACCATAAAATTTGATTTATGAGTCCATTTTACCTCCACAACAGTCAAATTGAATCTTATAATGTGAACTAAAATCAAATTAGATTTAAATTGTGTTAAATTTATTGGAATAAAACATATTATATTTCCTAAAAAAGCTGTAAATCGAACATCGACCTCAAAATTACAAAACAATTGATTCATATTTAAATTTGTGATAAACCATACATCAATAGAATTAATGTGACGAGATCTGTTCCCTAATGTTCAATGTATCATCATTCATGTTTTTAAAGTCCAAAAAATTCTCATAAGGCCTCTTAAACCAATTTTTATGGGGGTAATCCAAATTTTTTAACATTAAATAAAATTTCATCAATAGTTAAGGGGTTATTATTGACTTTTAAGGTGGGGAATAAATTAATACTCAATTATTACATTAATATTGTTATTTTTTGGTTGTTTTATCATTTTTATAATTTATTTTTATTTATAATTAACATATTAATATTTTTATATATTTAACTAAAATAAATTACTTTTAAAAATATATATTTACATAAAAAAATATTTTTAAACATATTTACCAGGTGTAAATATAACGACCCAAACATTTATCAATGAAATATATACCTTCTTGATGTGATGTCATAATAACATAAAATCCCAGTTGGAAAAACCACTCCACATCATTCATAATGAACTACTATGTGACCATTACAAATAAATTTTCTACTTATGTTATTTGAATTTTGAAAATATGACATACATGGTTGTGATCAGTTAGTTGATTATAGTCTGGTAAGAAAAATTTTATTTGAATAGTAACATACCCTTATGAATTGTAATGTTACCCTTATAATATTAAAAAGAAACTTATGGATAGTAAATCAGCCATGTAAATAGGAACCTTACAAATGTTATTATAAATAAAATTTTTCCATACTATAATTGAAAATATGATATAATTACATCATAGTGTTAGTATTTTTGTAAGTCCTGAATATTTAATGATTAATTTATTAATTTAAAAAAAACTTATTTTCATAAAATATATTCATAAACAAGTATTTATATTTCCTATGAATATATTAAAATATTATTATATATTAATTAATTTCTCAGTGTTAGATAGTTAGTTTTTTATTTTAAAATTTCAATTTTTAAAGTAAATTCTTATTTGAAATAAAATATGAAATTAATCATATTTAAAAAATTATTTCTATAAAATTGAGACCATTTTTTAATTTTTCTCATAGATAAATGAATATGATTAATTTTTTTGATTTTTCCGTATTACATGAATTTTTTGTGAATAGTGAAATTTGATGATATACAAAATTTTGTAAATAAATAAATTTTTGCATAATCCTTGAGACATGACTGATGTAAATGGCCATTGGATAGAACTCACAAACACATATTACTTGTTATTTTCAAAGTAATCGTCAATATTTAATGTCTTCAGGAGGAATAATATATTAATCAATATTATATTGAGAAAACCCCTCTCCCCTCCACTATCAATACCACCCCTCACAACGTCATTTTCTAACACCTATCCAGATTCAATATTTGTTTAAAGTATGCAAAAAGATGTTCTCTGGCCCCTCCCCCATTTCTTTTATTTATTTCTTTCATTTGAACACCATGCCTAGGTTCCTTGAAAAAAATCTCAAAAGGAGAATTCAAGATATAATTAATCTATCTCTACTCAATCAATTTCCCTTTAAATTTAATTTCATTTCTTCTATTATCCTCAACTTATCACATCAAAATTTCGTTAAATCCAATTATTAATGATATACTAGAATTGTATCATGTTAATGTAATATGATTCATTATACTCTTCTCCCTATATCATTTATTTTTAAAATTAAATCATTGGCTGTGATGTGTCAATTTAATATCATCATGGGTGATGAACCATTATATTATTCAAATCCATCATGGATGTAAATAAAACACTTAAATAGTTAAAAATTGTTTTTAATAATTTTTTGTAACCATATTTATTTACTTGAAATACCATTTATACTTAATAATGTAAGATAAAACAAAACTGGTTAGTTCGGTTCAGAAAACTACCTATTTAAACAAAAAACAATCATCATTTTATTTTAGCTAATGATTCATTCAAATATTATATAAAAATAATAAATATAAGTTCATTAAAACACTTTTAATATTATTAATAACATGTAATATAAATTTTGTATGTTTACCTATGTATTACATGAACATCCATTCATGTGTACAAGTGAATCATTTCTGAAAACTAAGAAAAATAGCATCCATGAATAGTTAATTTAAACCCCATATCTCTTGAAAAGGCCCATAAAAGAATTTAATGATACCATAATGAACCATATTGATGTATAAAAGATTATGTAATTTCAAATTAATCAATATAATGTCATTATATAGAAAATTAATATGAAGAAACCACTCAGAAACAAGGTATGGGGAATTCTCGAACCCAACTATCATTCTTTGGGGTTTCCATCATTCACTTAATTTTCAGAATATTTTTCGACAAATTTAATTTATTCAAAACTATCTTAAATTTTACAGGATATAAATTTTTTCCACTGGAGTTTATGTCAATCATAATATTTTTCAAAAGAAATATTCTTTCAAAAACACACCAATTACTTGTCACTCAAGTTCATTGGTCCTTTAATCAATTATGTTACAACCTACATAATTTTAGAAACAAATTATTTATGAATTTATTCTATATTAATTTAAACCCAATCCTTTACATGAGTTATTTTAAGTTAAATATTTATATATGTTCCATGTGGCATGCCTGATAATGTAAATGTTATGATGTGATGGCTGCACCTATAATTATATAGTGAAAAAAAAGTTATGTTGTGACAAGTGGGACTATAATTATATAGAGATCCAATAAATTGGGTAATCTAAATAAAATCATGTGTAAAGTGAAATATTCATGAACATGATACTATATTTGTTCACAATTATGTGTTGTAGTAGACCACTAAGACAAGATGGTTTCTTTTTATGAATCGCCACATTTCAAGATATTATCTAATTTTCCTCTCATGATTATGATGATGATGTTATGAATATGATCACCCCAAGTAATATTGTCTCATGTAATTATGATATTACTGGTATATTATCTAACCCATTTTTGATGTATATTCACAGGTGACTACATAAACAAAGGTGTACATATGGTCTAATAAGAAGCTAGAGAAGAAATAATTAAATAAATATTTATGGATTATGTTGTAAATGTTATATATGGTCTTACTCTTTCCCAGACACAAAACATTGGATAATATTTTTGTAAATTCTATGGTTTTTATAATTAAAATGATATAAAATTAATGTAATAGAAGCGGGGTCACTATAGTTGGTATCTGTGGTAGGATTTAGTTACATGGAAAATTAAGATTAGAGAACCATTGTGAAAATATTGGTATGATACTAAGTATAGATAAGAACACAAGGATATTTGATAAATGTAAGGATCACATAAGATTTGATATTAGTATTAACTTCACAATGTAATTAATTATTTATTCATGACTTGTTGACTTATGTTTTGTTCAAATGTTTTTTATTTTATAAAATTGTGGGAACCTGGAGAAAACATTTCAATAAACCTCATGAGGGAAAATGAAACGATTTACCAAAATAAATTCTCAATGATTTTGGAGGTGGATTTCAAAACATTATGGTGATGATTAATACGATGTCTCGGGATATAAAAAAATAACTGAAATAATGTAGAACATACTCTCTCACCTAATTGGGACAAAGTTTATACCGAGTGTTTTATGTGGCCACAACCACCAATGATTAGTGGTTCTTCCAATCCACTATTTGCAAAATAGTGGGTCATCTCAAGTGAGAATATCATTTCGGTTCTTCATGGTTATGAGATGGAGTAGGTGACTATAGACGTTTATCTCTGATATGGAGAGGAATGAAAAATTGTGGTCATTAATTAATAACACTGAGTCGATAAGTGAAATTTAAGAGATGGAGTGGGAGGACATTGAGATAATGTTTCTTATGAATTATTTCCCATGAACTCTTCAAACAAATAAAGAGATATAATTCGTTGATCTAAATAAAAATGATGCACAATCGGTCATGGCCTAAGAAGATAATTTCACCAGGAATGAGAGGTATGCTTTGGGTTTTGTTATCTACAATGGTTGAAAAATTGATAGATTCTCTAGTGGATTAAAACAACACCATCAAAAGGATCTTGAAATTTGTGATCTTAGAAGTTATGAAGAATTCGTTCTTTGTTCTCTCAAAGTGGAGATGGTGTTTGGAGAATGTTCGCACATCTATGGTGATAATAAATGAATGATGGGGTTTCATGTCGGAGGATCTAACGATAACGACGGTAAGAAATCTCAACAAAACACATGTACATAATGTGTGAAGAAGTGTCATTGTATCTTCCTCAAAGGGATGGGGAAATGATTCATGTGTTAGAGAGATGGCCACCAAAAGTAATATTTCCAAATGTAATTGAGATGATAGTGGAATATATTAAAGGAAAAGAGAGCACCACCCATGGTCCAATGCTATAAATGTAGGGATTAAGGTCACTATACAAGACAATGCACTACAACATGTGTCCTCTAGGGTAATCTGTATCAGAAGCCAACAAATCCAAAGGGACAAGGAAAGTATTATTCCAACAGTACAACAGAAGTTGATAAAGAAAATGATGTTGTCCAAGGTACAAATCCTATTCTATAAATAATTGATAAAATTATTATTTGATAATATTTCTACGCATTCCATTTTTATCATGAATTTTTGCTAAAACTATATAATCGAATCCCCATAACGTTAAAGTAGTGATATCTACAAAAAAACCATGTGGTGGAATGTTTACAATCCAACTGTTTGACTCTCCCCCTATTGGTGAATGTGGGAAGATTCTTCTTGAAAATCTCATGATAATTGACATGGATTTATTTTATGTTATAATAGGAGTGGATTGGCTATCACTATACAGAGCACATATCAACTATCCGGAAGAGGAAATACCATTACATATTTCGAATCATCCTATATTCCTCAACTAATGCAATGAATATCAGGAATATACTTCAAAAAATCCATCAATGGTGTTGGTGTTTATTCCCTATAAATATCTATACCTCACTCGAATAAATGAGTCAATGGAAGTTATCAACCAGCGGAAATTCCCATCGTTATGGAATATAGTGATGTATTTCCAAAGAGTTACCCAGACATTTAACATATTGTGAGGTAGTGTTCCCAATTGAACAGATACTATCAGCTACTCCAATCTCAATGTTCCCCTATATGATGCATCAGATCAAACTAATGGAGTTAGAGAATATGAATCAATACCATTTATAAAATATATTCATATGCCCTGATATATCACCTTTGGGATCCAAAGTATCCAGTTTGAAGAAAAATGTTGGATAAATATATATGTGTATCGATTATTGAGAACAAAACTGGATCACTATAAATAACATGTATCCTGTTCAACAGATTGATGACGTGTACATTCAGTTACAAGGTGCCCTGTAATTCTCTATGGTTTATTTTCATTATGGATATCATTAGTTCAAGGTGAAGAAAGAAAATATTTTTCAGAATTCCTACCGTATAAGGTATGGGCACTATGATTTTCTGGTGATTCCATTTGGACTTATTGATTCCCCTACATTATTCATGGATTTGATGAATATAGTCTATAGACATTACCATGAAAAATTTCGGGTAGTGTTTATTGAGAATATTTTATTCTACTCCATGTTCATGGACGAACATGAAGAGAAACAATGACTTGTGATAGAAAAATTGAGAAAAGGGAACTTGTACACCAAGATCAACAAGATTGACTTTTCGATGAATAACATAATGTTCGTGGGACATGTGATCTCAATTGAGGGAAATTCTTTGGACCCTTCACAAAAAAAAAGGTGATTATGGAATGGACCATGCCCTCTGTTGTAACAAAAATTTGTATCTGTCTCCGATTAGTTGGTTACTACTGATGTTTGTTTGAGAAATTTTTCATGATTTTCATGACCAATAATTACGTTAACATGGATAGGGGGGATGGATATCTGGATGGAAGAATGTGAGGAATGTTTCATGGAAATAAATAGAAAATAATCACTACACATTTAATCACATTGTTGAAAATTAGATAGTTTTATGTGATATAGATTAATTATATGAAGAAATTCATGGGTTTTTTACTCATGAAATGTGTGAATTTGATATCCTATGCCCAATGGAAGATGAAAGTCCATGAGAAGAACTACCCAAAACATGATTTGGAGCTATAATCTATGTTTTTTCCTTGAATATATGGCAGCACTACCACTATGGTGAGAAATGTGACATATATACCAATAATAATAGCCTAAAGTATATATTCACACAAAAAGTGCTCAACATGCATCAATGGAGATGGATAGAGCTAATAAAAGGCAACTATTTATCTATTCACTATCATTCTGGAAAGGAAAGCATGGTAGAAACTTCTATATGCTGAAAAGAACTCACTGCTCTATCAATGTTGCGGATTGATAAACACCCTCTCTTCATGGATATATAAAGGATGGATTTGGAAATCGTAAGGGAATGGAATATATTATATCTTTCCCAAATTATTATGAAACCATCTATCCAAGAAAATTTTAGGGAGGCACAATGGAATTATCCTGATTTATAGAATAAGGAGAAAACAATAAAGGAAAGGAACATTTAAAAATTCTATATTGATGATGACGGTGTGATTCGGTTTGTAACATTACTTTTTCTGTCTTCATCACTCGAGATAAAGAAGGAGCTATTTAAAAATTCACATAGCTCAACATTATCTACCCATCCTGGGAGTACCATTATTTACCTTGATGTCTGAGAATAATTTTTTTGGGATAATATGAAGAAGTATATTACTGAATATACCTCAAGGTTCCTGATATGATAGCAAGATAGAGTAGAGTGAAAGAATTCCAAATGGGTGATGCAACCCTTTCTAATAACTATATCGATATTTGACAATTTCATTATGGACATTGTCACATTTCTCCAAATGAAAAGAAAAGGAACTAATGAGATATGGATCATGGTGGATAGACTCACTAATACATCCCAAAATATAGATTTTTGGGGAGATATCTCGCATGACGAACATGAAATTATATATTTGATGGAAGTGTTGATATTGCATGTGGTTCCACTCTCAATTATCTCTGATCACGATCACATGTTCAAATCTAAATTTTGTAGCAGTCATCAATATTATTTGAGTACTGAATTGAATTTCCCCAAAGCCTATCTCCCCCAAACTGATGGACAATATAAAAAGAATATCTAGAATCATGATGATATTCCCAAAGCCTACTCACTAGAATTCCATGGTGGATGGTATCATCATCTCCCATTGGTTGAGTTCTCATAGAATATAGCATCGACTCAAATGTTCATATGGCTCAACAAGAATCTCTATATGGAAAGAGAAGCATAACTCAATCCTATTGAGATGATGTTGGAGAAAGAAAGCTACTTGTATATGACCTTAAACAAGAGATGACATAGAAGATTCATGTCATCCAACAAAATATCAAAGCTACCCAGATTCCAGAAAAGAGCTATGCGGAAAACTATCAAATGGACTGGGAGATCATCATTGGAGAAAAAGTCTTCCTTAGAATATAAATTTGGAAGAGAGTCATGTGGTTTGTAATGAAAGGGATCTGAATTCGAATGAATAATTTCTCCTTCGATATCCTTAACAACATAGGATTCACGGTCTCTCTGTAAGAACTTACAGTAAATATAAATTAGTTTTATGATTTGTTTCATGTATCAATTCTAAGGAAGTACATACCAGATCTCCCACATGTACTCAACTCATTGGTGGTACAGTTGGAAGACAATCTCTTTTATGAGGAGAAACCAGTAAATTTTTGGGGCCAGGGACTTAAGGTTATATGCTACAAGACAAAACATCTAATCAATATATTTTGGAGGACCCATAAGTTTGAATAAGCAACTTGGGATCTAGAGGACGTGATGATGGAGATGTAACCTTCCATATTTTTATAAAATAAAATTTTGATTGAAAAATTTCAAACAGGGGGAAAAATATAATGACTCAATATTTTATCAATACAATTTCTCTCATATTGTAGTTATTTTATAATAAAAAAATTCTCATTAGGAATCAAAATGCCACATAATTATTAACTGAAATACTACTAGACCTTTAAACATAAATTTTATAATTCATTGATTTCAATTTCGAATGTCTGACATTCACGGTTTTGATCAGTAAGATGTTTCATGTCCGATAAGAATTTTTTTTCATGAATAGTATCATACCCTTATGATTAGTAATGTTACCCTAATGATTAGTAATATGACCCTTATGAATAATAAATCGTCCATGTGAATTGGATCCTTACAATTGATTGTATAATGAATTTTTATCCATCCTATAACTAAAAATATGATATAATTACATTATAGTGTAATTATTTATATAAATCATGAATATTTATGGATTAAAAAATAAATTTAAATGAAAATTTATTCTCTTAAAATGTATTCATAAACTAGTATTTTTATGTCTTATTATTCTATGATAATTTTATGTTACCATAATTAATTTTTCAAAGTGTTAGAAAATGGATTTATTATTTTTAATTTTTTAATTTTCATGTAGATTGTGGCTTAAAATAAAAATTTAAATTATTAAAATTTAGAAAGTCTGTTTAATAAAATCACTTTTTTTTAGTTATAAATTTCATAAAAGTCTCAACGTGAATTTGTTTTTCTTAAAAACATGAATTTTTGGGGAATAGTGAAATATGATAACATACAAAATATGATAAATAAATGAATTTATGCATAATTCTTGAGTTAGAGATGATGTAAATGGCCATTATTTAAAAATAACATGAAATTATTACTATTTATATTCAATATAATCCCCAAAATTTCTTTCCATTTGTGGAAATAATAAATTAATGAGTATAATATTGAGAAAACCCCACTCCCCCCCCCTTTATAAATAACACCCCTCACAACCACATTTCCTCACCCCTATAAAGATTCAAGGTGTTACCAAATTCTACCCAAAAATCATCCTTATCCCCTCCCCCACATATAGTTGTTCTTGGTCTCATAAAAAGTCAACACCTAGTGGCCATGAGGAGAATCTCAAGAGGGGGATTCAAGAGGTAATTCCTCTCTCTCTTTTCATTCAACATCCATTCAAATTATGATGTGGCAGGTGCCCCTTGAAATATATGTGCTCTAATGAATTAGGTAATGTTAAGAACCTCATGAGAAATATGAAATATGCTTGAAAATATTTCTAGATGTTTTCACAACTATGTGTAGTAGTCGACCACACATGACATGATTTTTCATTTCTATGCATTTTCCACATTCCATAAATTCATCTAACTATTCCTATCATGATTATGATGATAATTCTATGAATATGTTCACCCCAAGTTATATCGTCTCAGGTTATTATACTCATACTAGGATTTCATCTCACCACTTTTTGATCTATATCTTCAGGGGACTTCATATAATACAGAGTACACAAGGAAAATTAAGAATCCAGAGAATAAGGAATTAAATAAATGATTGTGCTCTGTATTGTAAATGTTATGTATAGTTCTAGTTTTCCAAAGACACTAAACCTTTATATCCTCATTCTGTAATGTGTTTGTGTTGTTTCTCATTAAAATAGTGTAAATGTAATTTATGAAATGATTGTTCTCTAAAGTAAATAAAATCTTTTTATCCATTTAATATAAAATAAATAATTATCGAATTCATTTACATAATAGAAACGAATTAAATTGTTTATATATACATATACAAGTAATGTTTATATATAAACTTTTCTGTATAAATAAAAAATCAATATTTTTATATTATATTATATGTATATATATATATAAATAATTTTTTGTGTAAATGGGAAATAGAAAAATACACATGTGTGTCAATAATATTGTATGTATACATCATATATAAATTTTTTATATATAAATACGTAACAATCATTAAATATTGTAATTTAATTGTTTTACAGTAAATGTATACAAGTATATATATACATACATATCTAAATAATATTTATTTTTCAACAAATGTGTGTATGGATTAATAGATATATATTTATATTTATATCCCAATATTGGTAAAACAATATTAATATATAATATATTTATTTAAATATATGTATATATATATCATACACATTTGATGGGATTTTATCTTCATTTAATTGTGTCTTCATATTATTCTTCTATTGATTATGATTTTAATCCATTGATTTACATTCCTATTTATTTGATGGTATTGCAATTATTGTGCTTTCACATCCTTTTGTAATATATTAACAATTATATATATCTTTTTATATGAATTTATGAATATTTTTGTATAATTATATACATTTGTAGATATCTATACATATTTATGTTTATATAATTTTATACAATATATTTGTTAATAAATAAAGAGATATATTTATAATTTGCGGTGTTTTTATATATATTTATATTAATATTCAATTATATATCTGATGGTGTTTATATATATTAATAATTGAAATGTGAGTTTATATGTCATTGTGTAAATTTTGTTGTGTGTATATATATTCATAAATATTTACATCCATTTATTATTTTTTTATTTCTTATTTATACAATTATTATTATAAATTTATATTTAATACTTATTACTGATTAGTATAATATTTATTTATTTTTTACTTATTAAATTTTATATTTAAATTTTTGTTAAATAACTATTTAATATTTATTTATTTATTATTCATTATTTATTTATTATTTATTTAAATTTTATATATTATTTATTTATTTGTTTTGATTAATTAATTAATTATTATCTAATTCTTAATTATTAATTAATTAATTAATAATTAATTATTAATTATTAATTAATTATTATTATTATTATTATTTGTTAACTATTTAATTTATTATTTAATTAATGAATAATTAATTATTGTTTATTTCAATATTATTTTTTTATTTACCATGTATTTCTTTTTGATGTTTTATTTATGTATTATTTATCCATAATTTGTTTATTTTTCATTATAAAATTTTTATTTTATAATTTTTATAATTTGATTTAGTAATTAGTATTTATTTACATATATTTTAGTCATTTAATACAAATTATTTATTAAATTAATTTTAATTTATTATTAAATTATTATTAATTTATTGTTAATTCTTTAACGCCTTATTTTTTAATATTTAATATTTTATATTTTTCACAAATTTTTTATTTGTATCCTACTTTTTAAATTTATTTATTATCTTTATATTTTTTATAAATTAATTATTAATATTTCAATTTTTTATTAAATTTTCTTCCAATACTTTATTAATAATTTACCATTTATGCATTTTCCCTAACTTATATATTATATATTCATAATAATTGTATTTTTGTTTATTCATAATATATTATTTATTATTTATTTTCAATAATTTAATATATATTATTTGTTAATTTGAAAATTATTTTATTTTATAATAAATTTTGTTAATTAATTTATTATTTTTTAATTTACTTGTATATTATATATTATATTTTTTTGAGATAAATGGTGACATGAATCGGTCACCCGATACATGCTACCATAAAATTTATTAAATCAAAAGGGTTATACAGTTTGTGCACGAGGTGTAAATAACATACTCCAACACAATGAGAAAAGAAAGATATATACTAATAAAACAGAAATAACTCACAAAAAACCAGGTGACACCTGCAGCAATCATGATATACATTGAAAAATAAGAGTTGACCGTGCCTTACCTGTTCCGATGTGAAAATAGAAGCAGTCTTCATTTCAAAATCGAAGAACATTAGTCCAATATCATCTGCATAACTGATAAAAAGATCCATCATAGCACTATGATGTATAATGATATCCTTAACACCCCAAGCTTCTACGGTACGCTTCTCTTTGAATAATGTGATAGCGTGTGTTGTATGCAACACCAAGTTCTAACACACCACAACCAATCAAACTAGCCGTTATGAATAGTAATACCTAATTTTTAAAATTATATATATTTTATATTTCAAAATGGACATCATTTTTGGATTCGGAATATCGAATTTAGCCTAAGGTGAAATTTTTGTACATTTCGGATAACTTTCATATTTTGATGAATAGTGAAAATTACTAAATTTTAATTAAAAACAACTTTTTTAATCAAAATAATTAATAATGATAAATTATGAATTTTAGTAGTTTTAAAGTATATATAGAATATATTTTTACCATTTAATATAATGTTGGTCATTGGACATAATTTTACAATTAAACCGAACATAAACAAGTGTCAATCTTTTGATAGTTATTATCTCTTAAAAACACGCTTTTTGTTTTGACAGCGGGAATTAATTTTAAATTAATTTCTGCCACTTCTGTGTTTTGAATTTAGGAAAATGGATTCCATATTTGTAATCAGGATGTTCAAATTGTGTAAATAGGTAACTTTTATTTTTAGACATTTTGAATTATTACTACGGTAAATATTTTATTTACCATGGTTAAGGGTAAATCCGGTAAATAAGGGTTAAAAGGATAATATTATAATAATACTAAATTACCCTAAAACGTGTCTTAACCCTATTGGGTGATACATGGTCGACCATGGACATCTTTGGGTCGATTTTGGGACCCCATGGATCCACATGTAAGTGATAATGACACTTTATTTTAATTAAGTTAAAATTAATACAAAAATGACACAAGCATATATCTTTTATAAAAACAATTGTTACATAGGGTTATATATGTTGGATTTTAGATTATAAATATTCATTAGAAATATGAAAAGATTTCCTACATAATTATATTTTATTTATAATTTTTAAACATTAAATAATGTATTTTATTTATGACACAATGATGATGCAGTAATTACTATAATAGTGAAAAATTAAAATAATTGATATTATAAATACCCAAATAAATATAATATGAAACTTTTAATGAATTAAACTAATTTTCTAGGATAATATGATATATTAGGATTTATTTAATTGACTTTTTTCGATGTAATCAATCTGTTATGAGTTTCACAAAAATCAACTATTGAATAGTGTCAAAATTGACATTAAAGAGTTCTTAAAACAAATATTATATTATTAATTGATATTAAATTCCTAAAAATCAATGTTTCGGCCAAGAGACTTATATCATGATAGGTTCATCATTAATGGACCACTTGGGGGTCGTTTGGATGTATATAGTAAGTTTATTAACAATATTATATAAAAATACAAAGACACATTGTAAAAGTGAAACTAATTAACTTAAAGTTAATACTTAAAGATAAGGTTAATATAAGTACACAAACCTGTATAAATTATATTGGTTGAGTTGTTTTCGACCCATACCCACCTTAAAATTTGAATAGTCAACTTTGGAGCCATTGGAAACCGATTATGAATTTATTATAAACTAATATCTCTAACTTTTCCAAAGGTGCCCCTCACCCCTCTTATAAAAGGGCACTCCTCCTTATCATTTCTTCACACCTTCAAAGACTTTTGGTTCGGCCAAAATCTGCCCAAATACTCTCCCAACATCCCTCACTACAACCTAGGGGCCTTAGTTTGATCATAAAGCCAACCTACGGAGCCCTTTTGATCAAATCAAAAGGAAGAACCCGAAGAAGAGGTAATGTTTTCACCACCCCTTTTCAAGTTCCTTTCATCTTCCACTTCTTCTTTATTTGTTCTTACCAATCTAAAACAATAACTCCAGTATCATACGTATACTGTGATGTTATTATAAATATGGTACAACCATATTCAGTATTCTATCCACCCTTTGAATAACATGTCACCATACGTGCGTACGTACGGCTTACCGTCTCCACGTCGTGGTGTAATTGTTATTCAATATATTATTATTTGGATGGGTATAATAATGATGTGTAACTCATGTAAATAATAAATATAACATGTTAATGAATCTTTATATATGATATACCATCCATGTATATATTATTTTAATATCAAAAGAATGATATTGTCGCTCGTGCGTACGTACGGACTACCGTCTCCACGAACGCGATGAGATTCATTCTCCATCGTATCCATTCAAGTATAATTATCATTTGATGATTTAAAAATGATGTTTAAGGACTTGATATCATTCTGGATATGAATAAGATACAACAAACATGGCTTATGTAACAAAACATATAAAAGAAAATGAGTAAGTTAACACCCGAAATGACGATAATTCTAAGATATTATTAACAAATCAATGTTAAAAGATCATATATGATATCATATTAATATATATGATTCTTGTATAATTTAATAACAATTATTTCACCATTATACAGGAGGTTAACCTACCCCAACCAAGGAAAAGTACAAGTTAAGGGTTATTTCATAATCTCTTCATTATCCGAGGTTGTTTATACGTAATAATCTACTGGGATTTCTTTATCATCCACATCCATGTTTCTTCGAAATGTATTTCAAAACATATTTATTATTTACAATAATATGGGTTAAAGTCATTTATACCCGTGTTTGACTTTTTATAAGAGGTTTATAAAGGAATCTTTCTGTCGTTTTCAAAACAAGGTCCTTTTTAACCTTTTCGACAGAATTAAGGTAAGAATGTTTTTTTAACTTATACGGCGGGTGCGGCTATTTTCCGCCGTTATAAAATCTTTAAAGCTTCACTTACAAGCTTATAAGATTATTTTCAAATAAAATGTTTTATTTTATATGGATCTTAAATGATTTCAAAATAAAAGGAGATATTTCTTTAAAAAGAATTTTGATTTCATCTATGTCAACATCCATTGATGGATTTTAAGATTATTTGAAGTTGATTTATTATGATACAAATCTTCTATATTGTATTGAAGGTTTTGTGATATGTTTGACTGTGGATGTGCTATTTTTATACCATTCATAGTTTATGGTGAAAGTATTGACATTTCGTATGCTATTTTTAATACGAATGTTTATGTTATGTTTAAACCTTTTCATATGGGAATGCATTGGACTTAATATGTGACGGGTGGAGCCCGCTATAGCTCCTCGATGCATCGGTAGGTCTCATGAGACAAACTAGTGTCTTGTCACAAGGCCTTGACAAAATCCTATTTGTAGTCTTGGCACGAGGCCTTGGCTATGTGGTTATGATAGTCTGGAATTATGCATTCCATCATTATGAAAGTGGTTATTAATTTTTCATGTGATTATTCGATTAGTAGAATTACCATGTGAATAAGTAAATGGAATTATTTCATTTTATTTATTCCATACTATGTTCAATTTTCAAGTTTAAAAGGCTTTTGTTTTAGTTATACATTGCCTTAAATGTTTATTCTTATTTATGAAAGTTTCCGCTATATTGTTATCCTTACTGGGCATTTGAGCTCACCCCTTTTCTATGTTTTATTTTTCCCAGGAAGTGAAGAAGTAAATTATGAATGACCTGCAGGGATATTATGTGGGGATATGAGTGTGGATTATGGAGACATTATGTTGTTGTTGTAGTTTTTAATTTTATGATGTAATGTAAAACTTATGAGTATATCTAGTGTTTCCAAGGCTACTAAATCAATCGGTCTTTCGAGATTTGATCTTTCTTGTGATCATGCCAATGTTATGTAATAATGCACCGACTCTGGGTAACTAGGGTCGGGGAGTTACAGTTGGTATCAGAGAAAGTTTAGTACAAACCTTGGAAGCTAGATTTAGATAAACTCTGATTAGAGCATGTAGACCTAAGATGAACTTTGAGGATTAGTATAGAAGAACTTACTAGAATTTTGGTATTGTAGAGATTTTGTGAGTTTTTCAAGCAATACATCCCTGTTTGGATTCGAGAAGGTAGAGGCGGCTCTGGCAGAGATGTACCTAAGGATAAAACATGAAAACACCGCTTTGAGCTAGCCTCGAACGGGAACCGGAGCACAACAATGGGCCTTGCTTCACTCTTGGTTACGACACACCCGGGAAATATGCTTAGGATAACTCACACTTTTCTTTACAAATCATTTTGAAGGGATTATGAGTATATACTTCCTCAAAGAAAACATTCTTATGATTATGGATTATATCCATAAATAGTTCAATTTATGTTAAGTGTTTTATAAGTATGGGATTATGTATTTTGATTCATAAACTGATCTAGTTTATGCCATTGTTTAGAAATGGCGCCTAGTGGAAGAAATGGAAACCGTATCAATGCACTCACTCCATGTCGGGATTGCCCTCCTACTCAAGATAATTAAAGTGGGGCTGGTGATGCAACTGGTGCCGATCAGCTAATCACCATACTGGGACAACTTACTCAGGTTATGAATAATAACCTTACCCGTATGGAGCACCCTGATCCACAGCATGGAGGATCAATGTCAGACCGATTCATGAGGCAACAACCACCATCTTTCAATGGGAGTACAAGTCCCTTAGTAGCCGAGCAGTGGATAAATTCCCTAGAGAAAATATTTCAGGCTTTGGGGAGCAGTGAAAGGGAAAAAGTTATCAAGGCAGTTTACCTCCTCACTGGAGATGCTGATAAATGGTGGTCATTGATTCAAAACATGAAGGAAGATGATGAAGTATCAAATATGGAATGGAGGGAGTTCAATGATCTGTTTTTAGAAAAATACTTTCCTCGCGACCATCGAGCAGATATGGAAAGGCAATTTCTAAGTCTGATACAGAAGGAGGATGAGAATGTCACAAAGTATGAGGCTAACTTTACAAGGTTAGCAAGGTACGCTGGTGATTATATACGTAACCAAAGATGTAAGATTGATCGTTTCATTGATGGGTTAAAACCATTTTTCCGTCGAGCATTAGTCTCACAATCCTTTTCATCGTACGAAGACATTGTCTCATGTTCTATCAAGACCGAAAAGGAATTCTCTAAGTCTTATGGATTTAAAGCAAAGCAAGAGAAGAAGAGGCCTGCTGATCAATCTGGGAATGGAAATAAGTGGAAGAAGGGAAAGGTTGAATATCCATCTTGTGGTAAATGCGGGAAGAAACATCCCGGTACTTGCTTGAAGGGAATGGTAGTCTGTTACAAGTGTGGTGAAATAGGCCACCAAGCTCATGATTACAAGGGAAAGAAGGAAGCTACCAACGTTCAGTGCTACAATTGCAGGGAGATGGGGCATTATGCAAATGCATGTCCTATGCATAAGGAGAACTTACCTCAGAAAAGGCCAAGGATCAAGGCCAGGCTTATGCTATCACTACTGCAGAGGTAGAAGCTCCAAAAGACGTGGTGGCAGGTAATTTAATGGTTTCCTCAAGTTTAGCAAATGCATTATTTGATTCTGGATCATCGCATTGTTTCATATCTTCCCAGTTTTCTAAGAAAATTAGATATTTCCAATTTGATTTAATAAGGGAGTTGTCAGTTAAAACTCCTAAGGGAAGTATCGTTGCAACAAAGTTTTGTGAATCAGTCCCCATTAGAGCACATAAATTTTCATTATCTGCTGATCTCATCGTCATACCTATGATTCAGTTTGATATAATCCTCGGTATGGACTGGCTTTCGGACTATGATGCAAAGATTTATTGTAAGAAGAATGAGGTTACGATTCTTGATGATAATGATAAGGAACAGCTTATTTTTAGAGCTGAATCGTCACCACCTATTTCTTATTTAGATCCACCCCCAGTAGCTCAACTTAATTCAATTATTGGTGAGGAAGAGAATGAAATAACTGTCAGTAAGGAAAGGAATGTTCAAATAGAGGATGTACCTGTTGTGAAAGAATTTGTAGATGTATTTCCGGAAGATTTACTTGGACATCCTCCAGAATGAGAAGTTGAGTTTTCCATTGATTTGATTCCTGGATCAAGTCCTATATCGAAGACCCCTTATAGAATGGCCACTGTAGAGTTAGTCGAACTAAGGAAACAACTAGAGGAATTGAGTAATAAGGGATTTATTCACCCTAGTGTTTCTCTATGGGAGCCCCTGTTCTTTTTGTTAAAAAGAAAGATGGATCTATGAGGTTATGTATCGACTACAGGGAGATCAATGCTATAACGATAAAGAACAAGTATCCCCTACCTCGTATTGATGATTTATTTGACCAACTGCATGGAGCTCAATACTTTTCAAAGATTGACCTTCGATCTGGATACCATCAGTTGTGTGTAAAGAAGGAAGACATTCCGAAGATTGCATTTCGAACCAGGTACGGGCATTACGAGTTTACTGTAATGTCGTTTGGATTGACTAATGCACCATCTGTATTCATGGATCTGATGAATAGAGTTTTCAAGGAGTATCTTGATGAATTTGTGGTGGTATTTATTGATGATATCTTGGTGTACTCCAAAACCTACAAAGATCATGAAAATCACTTGTGCATTATCTTGAAGACTCTGAGGAGGCATGAATTATATGGGAAGTTTAGCAAATGTGAATTCTGGCGTCAGGAGATTTCTTTTCTTGGCCATATTCTCTCTAAAGATGGAATATCTATTGATCCTTCTAAGACCAAGGCAATCCAAGAATGGCCAGCACCTATGAGTATAACTGAGGTACGCAGTTTTATTGGTTTGGCAGGTTATTATCGACGTTTCGTCCAGAATTTTGCCCGATTGGCTAACCCATTAACAAAGCTCACACGTAAAGGGGTTAAATTTGTTTGGACAAAAGATTGTGAAGAATGATTTGAAGAACTGAAGAAAATATTAGTCAATGCTCCTATATTAACCCTACCATCTGGGAATGATGGGTTCGTTATTTATAGTGATGCATCGAAGAAAGGACTTGGTTGTGTCCTTATGCAGAATGATAGAGTTATTGCCTATGCATCATGATAGTTGAAAATTCATGAACAAAACTATCATACTCATGATCTCGAGTTAGCAGCTGTGATCTTTGCTTTGAAGATATGGAGGCACTACCTCTATGGTGAAAAATGTGAGATTTATACTGATCACAAGAGTTTGAAGTATATTTTCTCACAAAAAGAACTCAACACGAGGCAAAGGAGATGGCTTGAATTACTCAAGGATTATGATTGCACGATACACTACCACCAGGGGAAAGCAAACAAGGTGGAAGATGCTTTGAGTAGAAAAGACCATGGAGTTTTGAACAAGATGAGAATGGAAAGGGATCCAATTTTCATGGATCTAGTAAAAATGGACATGGGTATAACTAGGGAAGATGAAAAATCAATGCTTTTTCAAATGGTTGCCAAACCATCATTACTAGAAAGGATTAAGAGTTCTTAGACCGATGATGAAGAATTCCAAAAGAAGATTAAAGTTGTGAATGATGGGAGATTGAGAGACATTGTGTATGAAGATGGAATTTTGAAATTCGGGAAGAGACTTTGTGTTCCCGATTTACCTGATCTGAAAAGGGAATTGGTGGATGATGCTCATAGTTCAAATTTCTCTATACACCCTGGGAGCACCAAAATGTATAGATATTTGAAGGAACATTTATGGTGGGACAACATGAAGAGGGAGATTGCTGATTTTGTGTCAAGATGTATGGTTTTTCAACAAGTGAAAGCTGGAAGGCAACATCCTGGAGGAGTCATGCAACCTCTTCCCATACCATAGTGGAAATGGGACAATATTATGATGGACTTTGTTATGGGGATACCAAAGACTCCTAGAAGGAACGATGAAATATGGGTTATTGTTGATCGTCTTACCAAGTCAGCACATTTTCTTTCTATAAGAGAATATCTACCCCTAGAACGTCTAGAAAGACTATATATTAATGAAGTTGTGAGACTTCATGGAGTACCCATATCAATTGTTTCTGATCTTGATCCCCGTTTTACTTCAAGATTTTGGAAAAGTCTTCAGAAATACCTGGATACTGAACTTCATTTGAGCACTGCTTACCACCCTCAGACAGATGGACAATCAGAACGGACTATTCAAACCCTAAAAGACATGTTGAGATCTTACTCACTTGACTTTCAGGGTATGTGGGATCAATACTTACCTCTCGTAGAATTTTCCTATAATAATAGCTTCCATTCGAGTATTCAGATGGCACCATATAAAGCGTTATATGGAAAGAGATGTCTTACACCATCTTGTTGGGATGACGTTGGTGAAAGAAAACTTGTAGGCCCAGAACTGGTGGATGAAATGGTGAAAAAGGTTAATGTAATCCAAAATCACATCAAAGAAGCTCAAAGTAGGCAGAAGAGCTATGCCGATAATCGAAGGAAGGATTTGGAATTTCAAGTCGGAGATCATGTTTTCCTGAAGGTATCCCCATGGAAGGGAGTCATACGTTTTGGTAAGAAAGGTAAATTGAGTCTCAGGTACATCGGACCTTTCGAAATTCTAGAACGAATTGGGGTTGTAGCTTACCGATTGGCAATGCCGCCAAGTCTCTCTAAAGTTCACGATGTGTTACACGTATCTCTGTTGAGGAAATACAAGCCTAACCCAACACATGTACTCACCTATGAGGAATTAGAACTGGAACCCGATCATTCCTATTGTGAAGAGCCCGTCAAGATTCTTGATACGAGAGAACAAGTACTGAGAAACTAGATGACGCGTCTGGTAAAAGTTTTGTGGAGAACCCATAAGATGGAAGAGGCAACGTGGGAACCCGAGGAACTTATGATGAAGAACCACCCGAGTCTTTTCATCTGATAAGTATTCTAGAAATTTCGAGGACGAAATTATTTGAAGGAGGGGAGAATGTAATACCCCAAGCTTCTACGGTACGCTTCTCTTTGAATAATGTGATAGCGTGTGTTGTACGCAACACCAAGTTCTAACACACCATAACCAATCAAACTAGCCGTTATGAATAGTAATACCTACTTTTTGAAATTATATATATTTTATATTTCAAAATGGACATCATTTTTGGATTCGGAATATCGAATTTAGCCTAAGGTGAAATTTTGGTACATTTCAGATAACTTTCAAATTTTGATGAATAATGAAAATTACTAAATTTTAATTAAAAACAACTTTTTTAATCAAAATAATTAATAATGATAAATTATGAATTTTAGTAGTTTTAAAGTATAGTTAGAATATATTTTTACCATTTAATATAATGTTGGTCATTGGACATAATTTTACAATTAAACCGAACATAAACAAGTGTCAATCTTTTGATAGTTATTATCTCTTAAAAACACGCTTTTTGTTTTGACAGCGGGAATTAATTTTAAATTAATTTCTGCCACTTCTGTGTTTTTAATTTAGGAAAATGGATTCCATATTTGGAATCAGGATGTTCAAATTGTGTAAATAGGTAACTTTTATTTTTAGACATTTTGAATAATTACTGCGGTAAATATTTTATTTACCATGGTTAAGGGTAATCCGGTAAATAAAGGTTAAAAAAAATAATATTATAATAATACTAAATTACCCGAAAACGTGTCTTAACCATATTGGTTGATACATGGTCGACCATGGGCATCTTTGGGTCAATTTTGGGACCCCATGGATCCACTTGTATGTGATAATGACACTTTATTTTAATTAAGTTAAAATGAATACAAAAATGACACAAGCATATATCTTTTAGAAAAACAACTGTTACATAGGGTTATATATGTTGGATTTTAGATTATAAATATTCATTAGAAAGATAAAACGATTTCCTACATAAATATATTTTATTTATAATTTTTAAACATTAAATAATTTATTTTATTTATGACACAATGATGATGCAGTAATTACTATAATAGTGAAAAATTAAAATAATTGATATTATAAATACCCTAATAAATATAATATGAAACTTTTAATGAATTAAACTAATTTTCTAGGATAATATGATATATTAGGATTGGTTTAATTGACTTTTTTCGAAGTAATAAATCTTTTATGAGTTTCACAAAAATCAACTATTGAATAGTGTCAAAATTGACATAAAAGAGTTCTTAAAACAAATATTATATTATTAATTGATATTAAATTCCTAAAAATCTAAAGATCGGCCAAGAGACTTATATCATGATAGGTTCATCATTAATGGACCACTTGGGGGTCGTTTGGATGTATATAGTAAGTTTATTAACCATATTATATAAAAATACAAAGAGACATTGTAAAAGTGAAACTAATTAACTTAAAGTTAATACTTAAAGATAAGGTTAATATAAGTACACAAACCTATCTAAATTCTATTGGTTGAGTTTTTTTCGACCCATATCCACCTTAAACTTTGAATAGTCAACTTTTGAGCCATTTGAAACAGATTATGAATTTATTATAAACTAATATCTCAAGCTTTTACAAAGGTGCCCCTCACCCCTCTTATAAAAGGGCACTCATCCTTATCATTTCTTCACACCTTCAAAGCCTTTTGGTTCGGCCAAACTCTGACCAAATACTCTCCCAACATCCCTTACTACAACCTAGGGGCCTTAGTTTGATCATAAAGCCAACCTATGGATCCCTTTTGATCAAATCAAAAGGAAGAACCCGAAAAAGAGGTAATGTTTTCACCACCCCTTTTCAAGTTCCTTTCTTCTTCCACTTCTTCTTTCTTTGTTCTTACCATTATAAAATAATAACTCTAGTATCATACATATACTGTGATGTTATTATAAATATGGTGCAACCATATTCAGTATTCTATCCACCCTTTGAATAACATGTCACCATACGTGCGTACGTACGGCTTACCGTCTCCACGTCGTGGTGTAATTGTTATTCAATATATTATTATTTGGATGGGTATAATAATGATGTGTAACTCATGTAAATAATAAATATAACATGTTAATGATTCTGTATATATGATATACCATCCATTTATATATTATTTTAATATCAAAAGAATGATATTGTCGCTCGTGCGTACGTACGGACTACCGTCTCCACGAACGCGATGAGATTCATTCTCCATCGTATCCATTCAAGTATAATTATCATTTGATGATTTAAAAATGATGTTTAAGGACTTTATATCATTCTGGATATGAATAAAATACAACAAAAATGGCTTATGTAACACAACATATAAAAGAAAATGACTAAGTTAACACCCGAAACGACGATAATTCTAAGATATTATTAACAAGTCAATGTTAAAAGATCATATATGATATCATATTAATATATATGATTCTTGTATAATTTAATAACAATTATTTCACCATTATACAGGAGGTTAACCTACCCCAACCACGGAAAAGTACAAGGTAAGGGTTATTTCACAATCTCTTCATTATCTGAGGTTGTATATACGTAATAATCTACTGGGATTTCTTTATCATCCACATCCATGTTTCTTCGAAATGTATTTCAAAACATATTTATTATTTACAAGAATATGGGTTAAAATCATTTATACCCTTTTTTGACTATTTATAAGAGGTTTATAAAGGAATCGTTCCGTTGTTTTCAAAACAAGGTCCTTTTTAACCTTTTCGACAGAATTAAGGTAAGAATGTTTTTTTTAACTTATACGGAGGGTGCGGCTATTTTCCGCCGTTATAAAATCTTTAAAGCTTCCCATACAAGCTTATAAGATTATTTTCAAAGAAAATGTTTTATTTTATATGGATCTTAAATGATTTCAAAATAAAAGGAGATATTTCTTTAAAAAGAATTTTGATTTCATCTATGTCAACATCCTTTGATGGATTTTAAGATTATTTGAAGTTGATTTATTATGATACAAAACTTCTATATTGTATTCAAGGTTTTGTGATATGTTTGACTGTGGATGTGCTATTTTTATACCATTCATAGTTTATGGTGAAATTATTGACATTTCGTATGCTAGTTTTAATACGAATGTTTATGTTATGTTTAAACCTTTTCATATGGGAATGCATTGGACATAATATGTGACGGGTGGAGCCCGCTATAGCTCCTCGATGCATCAGTAGGTCTAATGAGACAAACTAGTGTCTTGGCACAAGGCCTTGACAAAATCTTATTTGTAGTCTTGGCACGATGCCTTGGCTATGTGGTTATGATAGTCTGGCATTATGCATTTCATCATTATGAAAGTGGTTATTGATTTTGCATGTGATTATTCGATTAGTAGAATAACCATGTGAATAATTAAATAGCATTATTTCATTTTATTTATGCCATACTATGTTAAATTTTCAAGTTTAAAAGGCTTTTGTTTTAGTTATACATTGCCTTAAATGTTTATTCTTATTTATGATAGTTTCTGCGATATTGTTATCCTTACTGGGCATTTGAGCTCACCCCTTTTCTATGTTTTATTTTTCCCAGGAAGTGAAAAGTAAATTATGAATGACCTGCAGGGATATTATGTGGGGATATGAGTGTGGATTATGGAGACATTATGTTGTTGTAGTAGTTTTTCATTTTATGATGTAATGTAAAACTTATGAGTATATCTAGTGTTTCCAAGGCTACTAAACCAATCGGTCTTTCGATATTTGATCTTTCTTGTGATCATGCCAATGTTATGTAATAATGCACCGACTCTGGGTAACTAGGGTCGGGGCGTTACATATCCAGCCATCACCCAACACGTTTTTCAGCAAATAGAGAAACCATAAATAAGGAAGAAACCAAGAGAAAATAGGCAGAAAAACCATCAAGAACAGAGTAGATAAATCGATAAGAAAACAAAGTTGTTCAGAAGGAATGCAATTCAAACTGAAACCAGTAAAGGCTAATCCAACTATCCAAACAGAATCCAGGTTGAGCAAGGCAGCATCTAATAAGATGCATAATTGTTGGCTAGAGCATCTCTAAAAATCCAACACGCCCAACCGATCTTCATCCAAATAACACAATGAAATCCAGAACCAGAAATCATTGCCATGGAATGTCCTTAAATTTGACGTTTGGATCTTTCTAAAATTCCTCGGTCACTCTAATAAATATCCATTTTCTAATATCAAGATAAGAATCAGTAGTCATTTCACCATTTTTGTATTTTCAAAAGGAAGTTGTATCATTTTACACTAACATGGAGTCATGCACTTTTGATAAATTAGGATCCTCTTCATACTGATAGGAATCTAGATATGCAGGATCATTTTCATCATCTTCACTTGAGGATGTATCTGAATCAGAGAAATCATATGATTGTAAGATTCAGGCATGGATTCAATAGGGACAAGCTTCAGAGGAACCTCAAAATTAGTACTTTTGGTAGCTAATGATATTGTGATAATAGTTCCTTCATAATTGATGTTATCCTTATGATTCCTAGTTTTCATGGTATTTGGAGTGATGAGACCATCAGAGTCAACAATTGCTTTTTTCTCTTTCCGGTCCATTAGATTAAAATTCTCCTCCACTTGCGAGATCTTGTCAACATCCCCCTAAAAAGAATTCTCATCTTCCCGCTGTATAGCTTCATAAGCCTCATGTGACCCTATTTTATTTCTTTTCTCTTCACTAAGAGGGGTTGAGCGGGGTGGTCCTTTGTTTCCATATCATTTGAATGAGGGAACTCATGATGACTGGAAGAGTCCTTCATGGAGAGAGGATTGTTAGCCATGTTTTCAAAAAAACATTCACATAATCAGATATTTGATTATGATTGCCATGTTTTTCCATAATCAAATCCCGATTTTCCATTAAGGGTGAAGGGAGCATAGTAGAGCTATAAATAGTAACAAGGATCTCTTTATTTGCAGCTTCCATATGACTTTCCAAAAGAGTATCTGATGGAACAGCCTCAGTGAAAACCTCACTCTTTTTGTGCTCCTGTTTTCTCTTTTCAACCCATTCCATTTTTCTAAAAGCCGGAGTTGACGGTTTGTAGCTACAATATTTCAAAGGATGTCCAATTTTCAAATTAGAAGTGCAGTAATCTGGTATGTTTTAATAAACTACCTCCTAAAAGTAACCATAAGATCCATTTTGAATCCAAATTTGACGAGGAAGCTCATGAGAGACATCAGCTTCAAGACATATTCGAGCCACTAATGGTCTTGAGAGTGTTTATGTAGGCAATTCATGTTTCATGGGGTTTCCAAAGAGCATTGAGATCGGGAAAAGGGATGGATTCTTAAACAAATGATGTGGATGACCAGGGAAGCAAATCATGATGGGGACTATAGGAGATTTAGAAAAGGGTTCAATGTCAGGGGTCCATTTGAGTACTCTCATCGCACAACTCCCAAAGAACCAAGTGTGTTTAGCCCAAAGCCTATAATAGTCTTCATGAGAAGAAAAATCATATATGACATTCGAAGAATTAAGGAGGCCAATATGGAAACCCGAAATCCCAATAACATCTAGGGAGCATCTTAAGAACATCAAAGAAGGACGATGCTTAACAAATATTCTAACAAGAGGAAAGGGGTTTAAATGTCACCTAATGTAGGACATTTATATATGCCCAAAGCGTGCATGTGCATGAACAACTGCATGGGATAGGATATAATTAATAAATAGAAATAAATAAAAAAATTACACGTATAAAATTTTAATAATTATTAAAAAAATATTAATAATAATTAATAATAAAATAATCACAAATATATATATTAATAAATTGAAAAACTAAAAAAAATAAAAAAAAATAACAATAAAATAATAATTTAATTAATTAAATAGTTACATAGTTAAAAAAATTATTGTAAAAAATAATTGTTACATAATAATAAAATAATAAGAAATGATAAATAAAAATATATTTCTGAGAATTAGAAAATAATATATATATATATATATATATTAATTAAAACATTTTAAATTAATAGAATTGTAAAACAACAACATAATAGAAATATAACATAATAATATAATATAATAAAATAATTACCAAAACAAAAAAATTAAAAAAATATAAAAAACCAAGGCTCAATGATTCCTTTGATTTTAATAAACTAACACCAAATTGTTTAGTGCCTATATTGAAAAACTCTCATTAAATTATTTTCCAAAGATTATTTATCGGCTGTTTAAATTGCCACAACAAAATAACCATTCTAAATAACTATTTTGGCATTGTGTTTATTTCCCTTAAATACTCAGATTTCAATAAAGTTCAATAAGAGTATAGCTAGGACAATCGAAGTCATGAATGAATCCCAAATAATAAGTAGGTATTGAAATATATATTAATCTATATATCGTAATTATATTATCCAAAATAGACATTGACCACCACTCTAAGAGATTTCTATGTTCCTAGGTTGTTTGGAGACCCATCTTACATCACACTAATAGAGAATGAAAAAAATTGAGTTAAAGAACCATCATTTACCACACAATTGATTTTTTTTATATTTATGTCTAATTATTGGTTGGTTTTTTTAATGGAGTTCCTATCAACTATACAATACTATCAATTTAATAGAGTGAGAGGGGATGAGCTAAAGATGATATGATTCCCTTCTTTTCTAAAGGGGAATGAACTGATCCATATTTCAAAATAATAAAATAACACATTCAACACCTAGGAAGAGTTCTATAATGTATTTATCAGGAGATTCTACCCTACACATAGATCTAGTAATCTTTGGACCAAACCTTATAAATTTTTTTAATTAATTAATAGAATTTATATATGTCATAGTTGTGATGTTTGACAAAATATCAGCAGTATCCTCATCACTGGTTCCCACACTATATAATTATCAATTATTTCTATGAATAGATTGATGTCATATGGATTACATTAGTGGATAATCTATAAAGATGTCAATATAGTGAAAAACAACTAATAGACTAATGAATTTTCATAGATTTCAAAATGTAAATTTATATAAATATGAAATTAAACGGGGAAGGGTATTTATTAATGTAGTGATAATAAATTACAATGTAAATGCTCATTTATCATATTTGTATAGGAAAATGGAAAATCTAGTTATCTAGATCTAATGAAAATGGGAATAATATAATTATTATGGGATTCATAATAGGGGTATATATATTATATGAACATAGATAGGTCAAATCAAGAATCATTACCTATATATGTAGAGGAAAATAATTACATGAGAAGCCGTGGGAGTCGACTCATGAGGAATCAACTGTTATCCAACACTATAAACATGGATGGAAGAATAATAAAAATATATCCCATGAGTAGGTATTAAACTTCCCAAATGTAGGGTAAAAAAATTTAATGGAATCAAAAATTCAACTACCTTGCTAGAAATATTCCATAACTTATGGGAACAAAAAACCAAAATAAATGTAATCAGATTCATGTACAAATTTGATCCTTGATAAACCCATTGAAATCAGAGAGAATTAATTGAATAAGAATAAAAATTATCAAAAAACTAATTATTTATTCACATAAATTAATTAACTGAGGTAAAAAAATCCAGAGGGTATTTATATCATTGAAATGAATTTTGGGTAACTTTTTAAACAGAACACATTGAACGTAAAATGGATTTTTTTTGGATCAATTGAAACAAATTTTAGAGAGGAGTGTGTGTAAATAAAAATAATAGGAGTAAATATTATTAATGTTATGGACAGATAAATTACAATACAACTATATGTATATATTGAACATGGTATGGAGTTTGAAAACCCAATGAAGAAACATGATAGTTAGACCAATCAATAGCTACAAGAATAATTAAAAGAGAAAAATTGAATGATATTATAGTAGATTGGTTATCAAGATTCCAAATAGTAATGTTAAGGTTTATGATCAATTTGATCCAATTATTTAAATAAATAGATATTTTTATTTGTTTTGAGACCATAATGTAAAAATATCCATTAAATTTATCTTGATTACAATAGTTGATATTAATTTTTGGGAGACACTCTATAAAATTACACCATATTCCATATACAAAAATAATACTACCCTAAAAAATATAATTCTCTATGATATTTCCATTGTACAACCCACTGAGGAGTATAGTTTTTTCACTATGATTTTTTTACTATTAATGGTTGATCTAGTGATATTCTTGATTCCTTGTAAATTCAAAAGAAAGGGGAATATAAAACTTCATTGTATGTCTAGGAGAAATTATCAACTTGATTCTTTATATTTTTTATAAGGAATGTCAAATTTGTGTTCTTAATACCATTATTGTGGAACTATAATTGTTCAATAATAACATATATATCAATTAGTAATTATTTGTGTCTTACTCATAATAATTGGAAATATAATTTTACTTGATGATTTTTAGTGTCAGATATGGAATGTTATAAAGATGTTATAGTGATATTTGAAGGTCTATTTCTTGCCACCAGAGGTTCTTTAATAGTTTATCCTCAAGGAATAATCAATATTGAAATGGTAGTGGAGAAGATAAAATGTATTTATTTTTTATTGGATCATAAAAATTATCTCAGATTCATGTACATATAATACCTAGGTGAATCCTAGTTTAAAAACATATTAAAAAAGATTTAATCAAAAAAACCATAGATGCCGCATAATGAAACATTATTAGAATCATAATTAGTCTGATTATCAACATTGAAAAATTGGAACTAGAACCATCTCAATATATTTGAATAAAATATTATATTTATAGTGGATCCATTTAATATCAAATTATTTTTCTATCATTTTAAAATAACGCTGTCTAAACCTATTTTATAGAAAGATGTGTATGATGACTAACTTTAAATTACATACCCAAAAAAATTGAAATTTTTTAAACAATAAATATAATAATAATATAAATTTAATAATGACATAAAATCTATTTTAAAAAGATTTAACTTCTATTACCATGAGATTTAGATGGTAAATATCATTTACCGAAGCTATCTTTTGTTTTATAATTACTGTAAATTCTTTCTTTCTTTATCAGGAAAGACCTTGATATGATGTTTAAAATTTATCTCTCTTCATAAACCCAAAATCCATCAATAAAATGATCATTTTTGTCTTTCTATCCATAGAATACCTTGATCTGGTTGATCGGAATCACCACCTTTCGATCCATGGAAGCCCTCGATCGAATCAATGATCTTATATGGATAAAATTTCAATGGATTTTATGGAATGAAATGTAACAAGGATTCCTTAAAATGAAAAATCATTGATGAAATAAAAAGACTGATAATGATTATCTCACTCTTAGTATTCTTCAAAATACATGACAGATAAAATGTATCAGTTCTAAATTCTTTAAATGACTCATAATTTATAAGTGATGATCCAACAGTCATTTTTCTGAGTTGTTTTCAAAGACATCAGATATCTGGAACATGAAACATCATTTTAACTAAAATACCCATGTCATATGGATTAACACCATTACAGTGCTAAAATTATTCCTTATATTAGAAAAAATTATATGTATTCTGATGTTGAATATAGTTCAGTCCAAAGGACTAATTTATCAATTATAAATATGATAATACATATGAGGATCAACCTGTTTAATCGATACCAGAATCAATATGATAGGGATGGATTTTCATAATGATATAAAGGAAAAAAGTTTAACTCCTAGTATGATTAATGGTATGCCCATCACATCAGACACATATTCATTCTGATGATCAAAATGAACAATGTAATGTTTATATTCACAATTCTTCAAACCATATTATATGTATGGTAAATTCTATTTTTTCTACATTAACATTCCAAAACAACATGGACATTAAAATTTAGTAAATATATTTGAATTATGTTTTTTTATTTTGTAAACTAAAGGAATGAAAAGGAAACAAGTAATACTTTTAACTCAACAAATCTCGCCCTTTTTGGAAATCGAAGACCCAAAAAACGTGAATGTAAAAAATATAAAGAAAAACATACAACCGTTTGTTTATTAAGAACAAAATATCCACATTTATTTTATAAAACATAAATCCTACTATGTTTGTAAATCTTTTTAATATGTTTTTGAATTTATTTGGCATTTTATTATACATTTTCTACAAATAAACATTCTCCCCCTATGAATTTAATTCTATCCTTTTGATGATTCATTCTTCAATTTTAATGAAATACACCCTAGAAAAATATCATTCTCTACCATCATATAATATTATCCCCCATAGTGATTTTAAAAATGAATTGGAATGAATCTAATGTTTCCCTAAATGTTATAAAAATATTATACACTACAATACTGAACTAACTAATCATACATGGTAGCATAAAAGAATATTTGACCAATTATATTTGGAAAAAACACATGAAAATTAGATTTGAATAAAAAGATATTTCATTACATACATTCAAACACTTTACAAAAAAATTACAAAAAATACATCATGATTTCATAGGAAAAATAATAATTCATCGTTTATAGTATTCTTGAAAAAATACTTCATCTACTTATACTCATTCCTTTCCTTCCCCGTCTTAACTATTTTGTATTCTTCAGTCTAGTCTTAATTATTCAATCTTTTATCTTTCCCATATAACTCTCTGGTATGTTCTCTTAATAATATCACATCATCTTCAAAATATCAGAGTCTAATCATATCTAGTTTTATATCATAAATATTATCTTTCAAAGCATTCACATCTTCAGTCCATTCATTTGTAGTATCTATAAAATACTCCAAAAACATTACTATTTCATCCATGACTAATGATAACATGTTTAAGGAGTCATATGATTGTATCATAATTTTTTAAAATCAATGTTTTTTAATTGTATATATGAGAGTCAATTTCATGATTCCACTTCATCATTTTGTTACATGATCATTTTTTATTCCCTTATTTTTCATGAAAATTCATGAATTTAGCTTCAATCTAGATAACAGACTCTATTGAATCATTTATTAATCTCTATTTTTCAACAATAAATTTCTATATAAGATGAATGCATTCCTAAATATTTTAATTTTATGTAATATTTCATTCTAATATCCTCAAAAAATGACATATATATTAAAAAACATTTTATGCTTTTGCTCCTACATAGTCTGATTGTTTGGGCTCGACAGGCAGAGCTTTTTTTCTTCTAGCTCAGACTTCTCATGGATGAACTTTATTTTTATCTTCATCTTTTTTTATAACCATACATAATATCATTATTTTCAAATGAAAATTCAATAATCTCAATATCATCAATCTCATATTCATCATAATGTTTTTCTTTTGAATGTATATATTATTATTTTTTCATTGAAAATGATTGTGATTCATTTTATGATTATATTTTTATTTATGATAACTTCTACAATATAATTACTTTTTAGTGTAGAATGGTAAACATGAAAAATATGAGTATTATTTCAACAAATCCTTGTCTAACTAGCTTCTTTATCGTCATTATCATCATTATTTTCCCACTCCTTTACCGCTTATTCATTCAACCCTTATTCTAGTAATTATTCTACATCGTTGAATTCATTTCATTCTTCTTATTATTAATATTATCCTTATTTTCATTCTTATTATTTCTTTTATTTTACCTTTCAATCAAATTCCACCTAAACATCCTTATCTATATATTCTTGATGTCGGATTGTAGTTATGATACTTTCAATTCCAACTAACTCAGGTACTAATTCATGGTGGTGAATAGATTCTTCAACAATAACATTTTCATTTACTTTTTATGAATTATAATGGAAGGCAACAAAAACTATAGTTATTTCGTCAAAACATAACCCTGCATCTAGTTTTACATGATTAGTGTGGGAGGATGGAAGGAATATATTATCTAAATCTATTTAAAATAATTTAAAAGAAGTTTTACAATTTCTTGACTCATAAATCCTTTCTTTATTCATTCAATTATACTTTTCATCATATATTGTTTTAGAGACCTAATTTTTAGAGCCGTATATTATATAGGGTTGATTTAAAATTTTGGATCCCCTAGATTTTTATCTATTTTAGGATTCATAGTTTCTTCAAAAATATCATAATAAATATTATTTAATTTCATAATCATTTCTAGAGGAGAGGCCTCTTTAATTATAATTTTCTTCCATATCATCCTCATACACCCTTGATGGTTCTACCTTTTAAGAAAGAACATAAAAATTTGCAACATACGTCTTTGAAAAGGTATCAATAACCAATATCGGTATATACATCATATCATCACTGATAAAGGAAATACATTCCCTCTTAAGATATGTTGTGTTCTCAACCATGAATGTTTCCAATGATTTTACAACCATTTTTTCTGATTAGGGACCACAACATAATAATCACTGATTTTATATACAATATTTTAATAATCTCTACAATGATAAGGCTGTAATTTACCATTTTGATCATCCTCAAAATCTCTTGATAACCAAGCATGAAAACATCATATACATTTAATGTATCTATATATTCAATTCAAAAAATCAACTATCCATTCATCCATAAATAAAATACAATATTATCCAGATTTGGGTGAGAAACCATTCAAATCATTCCATTCTCCAAAAACAATGAATCTTTGAACGTATAGTTATTGGAGGATATGAGATTATTGGGATGCTATTGAGAAGGACAATATAGTTCTCCTTCTTAGGGTACATCAACAAGATCGATAATTTTTTTATAAGAAAAATTACGAAACCTTCCAAATAGTGAAAGAAACAATATCATTCATATCATCGAAAAAAACAACAATGAGGCATAAAATTCATAAACTGTTATTTATAATATATGTTAAAATCCTTTTCACGGTTTTTGATGAAAACCAATTTCCATCATTAGATTGAAATATTTTTCATGTGATTTGAATCATATTGTTTGATCCACATCGTTTCAATTAACCATTAACTAAATAAAAACCATTTATCATAATCATCAATACTCTCCATCTGATCTAGAACTAAAACTGATGGATAGATGAATCAGAAGGAGTATAAACAATGAACATATTATATAGGGAATGTGGTGGCCCTATTATATATAGGAACTCAGGGTTATAATTTTTATTCTATAATAAATCCAATGGTTGAGATGAAAAAAAACCTGATATGAATTTTCATATTATATCAATGATAGTTTTAATATAATATATTATCAATAAGAAATAAAAATACAATATTTCCCATACAATCATAATACAACAGTTTTTATACAAATTTTCCTTGTAGTAAATACTTAGTTTGGATGTTTTATAATAACATTTGAGTATAGAAAACACTTTGGAAATTTGGAAGGAATTTTTTTTATAAAAATTATGAGTTTAAAAACTTATTCAGATACATACTATTTGAAAAAAGCAATTTTTAAAAAAAATGATTTATGAAAACTTATAGATTTTAAAATTTTAAAACCTCTTTACTCCCCCTAAAAGAAGAATATTTTAATTACTGGTTATAGTAAAAATAAAACTATATATTAATTCTTTACGTAAAATAAATTATTCTTATCTTCTGTTTGATATATTCAAATATATCAAAACAAAGTGGTTTTTGAAATATTTATGAATGTTTTTCTTGTATTATGATGAATTATAAAATTATTTCCCCTTTAAGTTAGTGGTACTAAAGGAAATGGTGTCTTATATCTATGTTTTCATCATATGAGTGATATTATGGATTATTACTTAATCCAGTGACCCTTGTATAATCACCATGTATATAAGATATATTAAAATTCCTCCCAAATTTTGTGAGTGTGTGTTAAATCCACAAAAATTGAGCTCAACAATCGTTAACTTCAACATATTTGTATTCTATTGTGGAATGTGAAAAGGAGTATCTTTTCTTACAATACTATGAAACTAAAGAATATTATATAAATTTAAATGTTCAAGATATAATTTTACTAGTTCTTCTACATCCTATAAAGTCAGAATCTTATAGTTCGTTTAATTAAACGACATTAACAAAATTATAGAAATGTCCTAAATACATAGTACGCTTAAGATAACAAAAAAATAGTTTTACATATTTTATTTTGGATTCTATTATATTATCTTTATATCTACACCCAAATCATAATAAAAACATTTCATCTGGATGACTATTAGTATAGTAAAGTACACATCCTATTATACCTATAAAATATTATTGATCAAAAAGTTTCTCATCATCATCCTCATAAAAAGTATTATAGATACAAACGGGGGTACAAATAATTCTTGTATTATCATATCCATTTTTTTAATATGATCATTTATATACATTGGTTTAGATATTAAAATTCCATTTGGGTTTTATGATATTTCAAAACCAAGTAAAAATAATAACTCACCCCTTACACTCATTTCAAACATAAAAATTGAATAATTATGAAGGAATATTTTAATTATTTTTTAGATGAACCAAATTTAATTTCATTGTTAAAAAGATTTAAAATGATAATTTTTTATTAAATTATTTTATTAAAAGAGGTGTACAAGAGATGAATCCATGTGGTAATATCCCAATAAAATGGGGGGAATTAGGGTAAAATACCTATACAAATGCACACATCTCCATGAAAAAAATGCGGAAATGTAAACACACTAAATAAACAATGGATTTAAACCAATATATCCCACAACTAAAGTAAAATAGGTAAGGTACATGAATATAGATAGGGCCAAAAAAATCCCAACACAAAGAGTCTATAACCACAAGTTCCACCTATATGAAAATAGGTACTGGGACTACTGTCTGAACCAAAGGAACACTCCTTGTTTTTCAGGCCTTGCTTTGCACTGCCTATTCCTGGACAACTAAAGACTCCGTCAAATGGAAGATCTTGTGAACAAGACACAAAACGTGTGGTTAAAGACCATGTAGGGGCGAGTACAACAATGCACTGTCGGTAACACCAAAACGATGAATGAAATAACGTTATGGAATGTACAAATATCTCCACATATGTATACGTATACAGTATATATAACAACATTATCCAGAAATAATCATGAGGGACACCACACCATTATGAGGTCATAACCAAATTCAGCCACAAGATTGGGCACAAAGAACAAGCATTATCGGAGAACTAACTCCTCAAGAAATGATATCATTAGAGACACTCACGATAAGGTCTAGCTCATTTTCTCCCTAGGAAAATTAGAATTCATTGGTCAAGGAATATCATGATACAATGAGAGAAGATCATTCCCATTCATAATAGGGAATTCCACTAAAGCAATATCGATCTGTTTCTAATGTTGTGGATCCTACCAAAATACACAGGGTAATACCATTAACCATACTGATGTGGTCTTCCAGATGGATGAAAAATTCCATGCTCTCCGAGGTTACATCAATTCAAAAAAACTATACTTATGGTGATATAAGATCCTACTCTAATACCACAGGGGAATGCCATTACTCTATATGGGACTCTACCACTATAAGGGAATAAAATATTGTAATGTTTAAGTAATTCTATACTGAACCCTTTAGGAAAGGACCAAGATAACAATCTCACCCTATACTGGTCTAAATGTGGAAAATGAAGATCCTCTAGCACCCTTTATTGGAGTAAACGAAAAGTCGCAGAGGGTAGAATATATGTCTAGCTATCCCCAGTAATTCCCACAAGGGAATCCTCACCTGGTATCTAGTATCCATTTACATGGTGTGTAGAAGGGTACACACAATGTGTAGAGACATAATTTATCATGTCTATGTTGCCAATCTTCATCCCCATTAGAGTACACAACATGCCTTATTATGTCTAGAATTTCCTGTGTATTGGCCTAGAAATTTCCTAAAGAATATGACATGATCGTCATCAAACTGATTGGATAAAACAAAATTCCACGGATATGCCTCTTCAAGAGTTACCATATTTCCAAACTGATCATGTCATTTTGATCCGTATAGAAAACTCTCGAAATAAACTATTCAAATGTCTTAAATGGTCACCTGGTCAGGAAGTCACGTTTCACATTATAATGCATGAAAGGTAATTCTTGGGGCCCAAATCATGATCCTAAAATGAAATATATGAATTGAACCATTTCTATCCTCACTAAAAAATTTCATGGGATCGACAATTCATTTTTCCAAACAGAACTCCATTTTGAAAATTCACGTTTCACTAGAATATGCCCGAACTGGGCTTCATGGACCCCAAAATATATCTCAATTTAAATACAAAAAATTGTAATCAAAATATTTGTGTAAAAATCATGGTCGTTCCATTGCAGGAAGTTTGTCAATTTGATATCAAATAAGAGAGATATATTAGTTATAAGATCCCATAATAGTAATATTATTATTTTTATTTAGTGTTTCATTGTCCCCAAAAACAATTTCGAAACGGTATCCAGCATTGGTCGTAAAATGATCCTCTCAAGTTTAGGACCACATTGTTGTTGACTGTTAAATGACCAGATATCATTCGAAGAACATAAGAAAGAATTATATTTTTAAAACTAATAATAATAATATATTATGGTTATTATTATTAATATTATTATTCATTTTTACTCATTATTTTCATCCCATATATCCAACCCTCAAAATCCCCATCACTCAGCCCACATGTGGTGCAGAAGGAGCCTCCTCTTACTTTACATAACCTCTTTATTCTATTTTCAACATAATGATAATAATTAAATAAAAATAACACCATATTCATCATATAATACGCACAATGGGGTTGTGGTGTTCATTTATCACACTATTATTATAATGGAAATCATTTACTTCAATTCTACCAACAAGTATCACCTTAATTTTTTTATTTTATGTCACATTTGTTTTCATTAATAAAAATAACATTCATCTCAATAATTATTATCATTATTAATAACTAATAATACAGATCATTATTATTAAAATTAATAATAACATGAACCACCCTCCATGGCCAGTTGGAAATTAGATTCCAGTCATTCCTCAATGTAAAACCATATACACCCATTGGTAGTAACTTCATGTCCCAATCACGCATCATGTGCACCTGATGTAAATCCCAATGACCCTCTAGGGAGATCAGATCAACCAGAATCAGAAACCATTGATAGAAAATCAAAATTTGGGTTCCCATTGTTGTTTTCACACCTCCATCGCATCTCAAAATTCCAAATTTTAATTCATGACTATGATCCATTGTGTCAATGAATGGATAGAAAATGATTGGTACTATCAGATATCATAGAATAATTTATAAATAGAGTACTGGCAATGAACACTTATAGAACAGAGAGAGGAAAGTGTGAAATGAAAACATGTGGAATTTTCCTCATGAATTATTCATAATGTCCTCAATTTGTTTACTTTTGATGGATAAAAAAGATAATTTAAAATAAAGTTCCTTATAATCCTGCAGATAATATCCTATCCCACAACAACGATTGAACCACTGATCAATCTATTCATCGGTTGAACCACGTTCACATTGAAAACCATGAATGGGGAAATTGTAAGGAAATAACCTCCCTACCTTGATCTATATTTGTTAATAATGAAGGGTTATTTCATTGTCGTTATTGGAAAGATTCCATTAAATTGGTAGCACGTTGATTGACGATCCACGATCCTTCATCATTTCTTTAGTAGTGTTCTTCTCTAAGTCTCAGAGGAATTTCCAAGGTTATGCTTCTAACTATTAGTTCTTGAAAATGGATTAATAAAACTAATAGTGGTTTCACCATCAAAGAATTTTTATTTAAATTATTTAATGACGATTACGTCCTGTGACAACATTTTCACAAACAAACCATGTTGACACATGTTATGTCACTCATATGGGAAAAAAATAAGAAATAATTGATGATCCCAAATTTCCAATCTAAGTCACAATTCATGAGTTATTAGGTTATAAATAATAATAGTTTTATTTAATAATTTCATTTATGGTGACACCCTATTTGACTCTTTCTAATGATGTCCCATGCCGACCCAGATTTGGGCGTGGCCAAGGTAAGGCTGACATTTTGATCTCAACGGTCCCCTCAGATTTCTGATAAAGGAACCCATTCATGAGTTATTCCACTTTTTAGGGAAATACATGCACTTTTGTCACTAAATTTTTTAATATTTTTCAATCAATTGTTCTAGGAAAACCAATCATTGATATCACAACTCCTCTTAGTTCTTGGATTTGAAATCAGTCCACATAAATTATTAAAATGGTACTTAGAAATTATTAGACATTACATTCTACCCAACATGGTATATTAAATCCCCAGAATCCAAATCATAGGCTACTAAAAAAAGGTAGGTCACCTAGCATAAATCTAAGCCTTCTTCTCCCATGTTATCTCCTGGGGATTCCTATGTATCCACAAGACACGAACTAAAGGAAATAATTTTCAATTAAGGGACACATCCGTTCGATTATTCGTCTCCACTGGTAATATAGAAAATGTTGCTCCATCCTCAATGTCCAACATTCCTTATATGATGACATTCTATTGGTCATTCATGTACCACTTCAATTGTGACTTGTGGAAGATGTAGTGTAACCGACATAACTATGATGGTAGAGACAAGAGGAATGCCACCTCGCCAACTCTATGCATAATATATAAATGGTTTATTAATCTTAACAATAAATAAAAAGTGGTTCCACATGGTATGTTTGTCAATGATCAATAATATTGCATCATGTCTCCCATATTTATGTGGTAAACCAGCAACTTAGTCCATCAGTATCCAATCCCACTCCCATTTTGGCACCTTTTGGTGTTGGGCTAATCTTATTTGAACCTGGTTCTCAACCTTCACCTACTAACATAAAAGGCATAATGTGAACAATATGCCACTTATTTCTTCATCTCAGGCCACCAAAACTGATCTTGGAGGTCTTGGTAAAAGCTTTACACACCTGTATGTACTACTAAAGGGGATTCCCTAGGGATATCTGGGCACGCAAGGTCTCATAGTTGGTATCACCATCTTGTGCCTCTCATACTCACTAATAGAGTGGAGAGGTGGAAACCATTTATTAGAGGTAAGTTGATATATCTCTATCCATAAAGGACAAATTCAAGGAGACTAACTACTCTAACACATCATTGAACAACTGAAAATAAGAACTCTTACTGATAGATTCTTCAAACACCTTCCACTTCCTAGGAGTGTAGAAAGTATCAATTTCATTGTCCTAGAGTAACTCTATCCAATACCACTATCCAAACCTTCATTGGAACCACTACATCTCCATAGACAATGTAAGAAATTGAGGACTCATATCGTCCACTATGTCGATGATTAGGCTAACCAATTCATGTGTAAGAAGTTTCACTCTATTATGGGTTAGTCCATCTTTTGTTTCATGTGTTTCCTTTCAACCAATTTTGAAAAAAAATTGTTCTATTACTATGGAAACAAAAAAATATTCACCTAAAATATTCAATTTGAGAATGAACTATGGATTAGCCTTCCATACCTATGAATGGTGTTTTAAGGCCTCAACTCCGCTAAAAAGTGATCCCAACTAAATATATCACCTCCAGAGCCCGAACACACTGTTGGAACCCATGTGTTGTCGTCGAATCACTTATTATAGGAGTCTCTAATCATATGTTTTGAATTTAAAGTTCAATCAGAATATTTGAGACCTGAAAAGTGTTCATGGGGAAGAGGAATGACTTGAACATATATCTATCAAAATTACAACTATGGTGTAATATACAAATATCTTACATCACATCATCCCTAGATCCATGAGATCATAAGCCTCTATTTACTACAACGGGGCTCATCCCTATCCACTAACTCCTTGAGCATAGCATGGACCACAATTGGTTAGTGGTATTAATTGTTCTAATTTATCACCACATCATACTACCCTTCATGATCATCATCCAAATATGTCATACTATGGACCAGCATGCTCCTCTATCTTTTTCTACCTCATTGAAGCCTCATACATCACCTGATTAGCTGTATGACAGGTCAAGCAATCTCATGTCAGATGTCACTGACCATTGCATGTGTAATACTATATATCCATAGGCTAAGTGAAGAGCCCTAGGAGGAATTAATTTTTTGACCTCGAGTCATGTGGTTGTCTCCTGAAGTGCCTGACCCAATTGGGTCCCTGTAACATCCGCTGGCAACTTGCTAACAGGGTCTCAAGTAACTAGTGCCCACTACTATCTCCCACTACATGGGTATTATTTTAAAGAAAACGCTCCACTAATAGGGCTCAATCAAGTACCACATAAAAATTAGGAATTCTTAGAGAGATAAAAGATGCTTGGATGTTCAAACATAGGCCTCGATCAAAGGTCAAAGATGTAATGCATGGATTGTGTATCATATTTATCGAGTACCTGTGGAGGTTGTTATGCATCGATGAATACTCAAATACTATCATGTCATTCATCTAGATATATAGATGTTATGGGATATGCATATCCCTTAGAATATAAGGTGATATCTCCTCACTAAAACGGATCTCAAAATATCTCCATGAATGAGTTTCCTCATCGTATTATCTAGTTACCAAACCCCACTATCTAAAATTCAATCCATATAGAAGGATCACTTCTAGGACCACCATATGATATGATGGAGTCCTGACAATACAAAAATATCATGTTACCATCTTAATCTGGTCCCCAACTACATGTCTGTCTGGATCACCATGGATAAACAAGGGTCCCTTCTATAGAATCTCATGGAGTCGCTCAACATTCACACCTCATCTGCAAGCACAACAGGTACCATGTACTTATTTACATTTTGTGGTTTGATGGTTCACGACATAAAGTTTCTATATTAGGTAAAAATATCTATACTAATTCCACATCAACCAGAAGATCATCATCATGATCATGCAATGGAATCCATGCTTGATGTATATGTGGAGTCAGCATAAAATAAAAAAAGATTTACCATGATCAACATAGTATATCTGGAGAAATGAATCAGTACAGACATGGAAAAGAAACCCACTATTATATGATGCATGTTCCATTGTTTTCCACCACACCTAGTGTTTTCATGTACTGTGGTAAAAATCAGGTAAACGGTGTACTTATGTATGGATACATCAACTTCCACACGAACACCGGGTTCCCTTGCATAAAAGATGAAATAGATACACATAACACTGTTACCCAAAACCAACCTCATAAACTCCCATTCCTAATCTAAAACTAACCCACTATTATACAACTCTATAATGAGGATTCCTAGAGGGGCATGTGTCTTTACTAACCCAATTAAAACTCAAATAGGCTAGGGGAATGTGACTTGGACTAAGTAAAGATATACTACCAATGGGAGGCACCAGCCTAAACTACATTTACTCACACACACATCTCCAAGAAAAAATAATTATATGTAAAAAGAATAAGTAAAAAATAGATGAAAATAACTATATCCCCCAACTTGTGTACAATAATTAATGTATTGTAATGTAAAAAGGGCCAAAACTTGTTGATCAAAAAAAGAGTCTTTAACCAAAATTCCATCCTATAAGGAAAGAGGTATTGGGACTACTATCTAAACTTTTGGAACATAAATTGTCTGGAAGGACTCACTAGGAACTATCTAGTTTGGGACCATCGTTTAATCCATAAAATTTTCAATTGACTACAAAACATATAATATGTGCGATAAAATCCCATGCAGGGGTCTGTACAAGAATTCATAGTAGGAAACCCCAAATCCATTAAGGAAAAACCACAAAGGAATGTAAAGTCAGTTCAACACAAGTATATGGCTACAATAAATATATGAATATTATCAGGATATGTTCACGAGAGACACCATGACATCAGCCAGTTATATCCAACTATGAGCCAGATGATTTTTCTAGAAGAAAACTCATTCTGTGATAAAACACTCCTTGAGCCATGATATAATTCGAGACACTCAAGATGAGGTATATCTCATTTGGCCCTACCCATTTGATAATATATTTGTCATCGAATATCACGATACATATAGAGGAAATACTTCCCAGTTATATGGGAGAAATACCACTAACCTAATATAAAGGAATTCACAATATATGTGGGGCCACCCAAATACAATTGGTAATTCCACTAACCCTATTAATATGGTACTCATGATGGAAGACCAACATGCTGTTATCAGAGGTCATGTTGATTTTAAAAAACTCTAATATTGGTGATAAAGGATCCTACTCTAGTCCCACAGAGGAATACTATAACACTATCTTTGACTCATCTTCTAGAAGGGACTATATTCATTTAATGAGAATGTACTTTCGTACTGAACCCTCTAGAAAAGGACTAAGAGAATAATCTAAACCTATACTATTCAAAACTCGGAAAACAATGTGTGTCTTGCACATATGATGGGAGTACATGGCGTGTCCACATATCCCAAGTATTTCCCTTGTGGAAATCATCACACTACAAGTAGACTTCACTGACACGATGTTTAGAAGGGTATACATGTTTTGTAGAGACTCATGGTATTCCCCATTGTTAGCATATCTGTGTCGGCATGGGAGTGCATGGAATTCCTTATTATGTCTAGAACTATGCATGCCTAGGTCTAAAAAAGGTTGGATGAACATTCAAGGATCATCATTAGCATGATAGGATAAAAGATCCTTCAACTAATATGCCTCTTCAAAATATTTTAGATTTCCAAACTGATCACACTATTTTGATCATTGCTGAAATACCCTTGAAATTGAATATTAACATGCCCTAAACTAGAACCTGGTGAAGAAGTCAAATTTCACCATATAACACATTAACGATAATTAATGGGGCCAACATCTCAATCCCAAAATAAAATATATATATTACACCATTGTGATCCTTGAAGAAAAATGCCCCAGATCGACTATTAATTTGTCCAAATCAAACTCCGATTGAGAAAGTTACATTTCACTGCAATACGCTTGAACTCGGATTCATGGGGCCCACATCAAAAAATTTATTTGAATACCCTAACTTTGTATCAAAATATTCACCTAAAAATGTTGGGTTAAAATTTTTTAGATGTATCATCAATCTAACACCTTATTAGAAAGACATATCCAATATAAGATCATGTAATTATAATTAGATTATTATTTTTGGGTGTTTCTTTGATCCATAGAATGAGTCTGAAAAAGGTATCCAATGTCATTCATAAAATTATCATCTCAATTCTAGGATCATATTGTCACTGATGGTTCATCCATAAGAGTTTGTACGAAGAATTTACGATTGAATTATTGTTTTGAAATTAATAATAGTAATAATAATAATAATATATTATTATTATTATATCAATTTTATCCATTATCATTTTTCCATAGATCCACTGGTTAAAAACCACATCAAACGATGCACATGTGATGTATAAGGAGTCTCCACATATTTTACATAACCAAATTATTTAATTTTCAAACATAAATATTATAAATAATAAGAAATCAAAATCACCCCATATTTCTCAAATACAGAGCCCTAGGTGGTGGTAATGGGGGGGGGGTGTTCTCACCTCACCATATAATTATAATAAAATTATCTAATTTAATTTCTACTCACATGGATCACCTTCATTTATTTTTTTATTTCACATTTATTATAATCATTAATATTAAAAATCAGCACCAATATTATTATCATTAATAATAATAAATAGAACATGTGTCTGTTACTAAAAATAACAATAGCACAAACCACCAACAAGAACTGGTCAGAAATTAAATTCCAGATACTCTTCCCCAGATTTCCATCGACATCAATCTGTGGTAGCTACATATTGCTAGTCGTGCATCTCGTGCGTCTGATGTTCGATCCAGATCACCCTATAGATAGATCTTCTCATCCTGAATAATGAACCAGTGATCCAAATTTTGGTTCCCATAGTCATTTTGACTCTTCCATCATGTCTCCAAATTCAAAATCTAAATTCTCAACTGTGATCTGTTGTGTCAATGAAAAAACACAAATTGATTGGGATTCTCAAATTCGGTCGAATATCCTAAGAAAATAATACTAATAATAAACGAATGTAGAATGGAAGGGAAAGATAACGAATCAAATACATGTGATAAAATCTATGGTTAATGTTCTTTTGGCCCCAATCCATTTTGGTTAGAATGATAAGGAAGTTAAATTAAAAAAATAACTGATAATCTAGCAGATAATATCCCATCCCACAAAAATAATTAGACCGCGAATCAATCTATTCACGGATTGACCAACATTCTTCATGGAAACCACAAATAGTGAAAATCACAAGGAAACAACATTCATACCTCAATCCACCTCAGTCACTGGAGGAGTATCACTGTGTCATTGTCATTGGTGAGGTTCCTTCGAATCGGCTTCTCAATTATCGTCGATCCACGATCCATCACCATTTGTGTGAGAGATTTATTCTCTATGTCCTAGAATAATTTCTACGGTAATAGTTATATCCTTGAATTCTAAATAAATGTATCATAAAAAAAATTGATGGATTATAAAAAAAATTTATTGAAATTATTTAATGAAATTTACGTTTCGTGAAAACGTCTCCATAAAAGACCCAAATTGACCAAATACATGTTTCACTTAAGGAAGACACAACTTTAAAAACTCAATGGAGGTCTCATATTTCTAATATAAGTCATTGTTCATGAGTTATTATGATTTAAAATAACAATAATTGTATTTATAGTTACGTCCATGGTGACTTTTTTACAGATAGCCCGTGCTGACCAATATTAGGTTTCACCTATGGTAAGGCTACCATTTTGAGCTCAATGGTAACCATAGATTTCTGATCCAAGAAATCATTTATGAGTTATTAAACTTTCACAGGAAAACCATTCGTGTATGTTCATAAAAGATTAAATATTTTTAAAATAATTTTTCTATGAAAACCTGTCCATGAAATCACATGTCATCTTAGCGTATGGTCTTGAATTCAATCCATATAATATTTAATAATATTACATCGAAAATATAAGACTTTTCATCCTTCTAGATCATATGTTTCTATATACTATATTCCACCTATTTCATTATACCCCATAGAATCATTTTTACCATTATTTCTAAAAATTATGAAATTTTCTTTTCATTAATTCCAAAAGACCACTTTTATTCCAATTATAAATGTTTATATTGGTCGATAAACTAAATCATAGACTTTATAACATTCAATTTCATTGTGTTAATATTTCATTTCCATAATCAAATCCTTATTACATAAATATGCCTTAGGATTCATAGATTCAAATTTGGATAAGTAAAATAGATGTTCAAATTCATTCCTTATGTAAATTATAGTCCTTAATGGTTGATCTATATAACTAATGAAACTTCCATTAGGATGATTCCTAATATACATGTGAATTGATTGGTTTTTAAATATAAGTTATCATTAATTGGGTAAAAATAATCATTAGGAATAAAATTAGAAAATATTCTTATTGTGCATCCTTTTGAGAAAAAAACTATCATAGAGGTTGAATGTTCATTTTCCTAAAAACATCTGAGGATGTTGGTAGAGGTTGTCTGAAATAAAAGGGATCAAATTCATCAAATATTATATGTTTGATTTTTTCAAAATAAAATATTTCTTATTAAAAACTATATAATCCTTAGATGTAGTGGAATAACCAAAACAAATTCTTTCATCTGATATGGGTGAAATTTTACGTAATTTATCTTCCATATTCAGAATATAATCTTTTCAAAACAACATTGTAGAAAGATAAATTTTTGATTAGTAGCTATTCCCAACTCTAATGGGTTTTTTCAGTAATCCTATAATTAAAAATAAATGTATAATATAGCATGAATTACTAACTACATTCGCCCAAAAAAAAATTAACAACTGTTTAATCGCAAACCATGCTTCCAATTTGTTCATGATGAATTAAATTTTCGTGTTCAACTAAAAAAAATTATAGGGGGTTTTATGTTCTAGATTTTTTAATTCTATACCCTTATTATTACAATTTTTTTGATATTATAATTTAAAAATTCTATTCCATGATAATTATTAATATTTATCTAGGAGATTCTTTTCTAATTTTTATCATTGGATGAAATTTTTTTAAAATAACTAAATTATGTAGATTTTATTGAAAGAAAATAGACCCATGCATATCAAGTGTAATGATCAACTAAAACAAATAATTTCATTCCACCAACACATCTAATTTGTGTAGGACAAAAAAAGACCCTATGCACTAAAATAATATCATCAGAAGTTGAGATATCATTAATAGATTCCAAACATGACATATCTTGCTTTTATTATGGACAAGGTTAAAAAACATGTGAATTATCAATGTTATGTTCTGGTAGATCCCCAATAATTCTGTTCTTAGTAAAATTTGATAAGTTTATAAGGTAATAGTGTCCAAACCATATATTAATAAACCCATAATGATCTTAAATTACACTATGAAAAGTTATGTCTTCACTCCTACAGTCATCTATGTTAGTTGTTTAAACTTTATCATACAAATTCCATGAAATGATGAATTAATCATTTGATCTATTTACTAATCATTTATTATTCATTAATCTCACAAGGAAACATTCATCACATTATTAAATTGTTAATTTATGGATTTTTTTAGTACTACAACATGTAAACAATTTTAAAGATGTGATTTTCATAGAAGAATAATAATGTTACCAATTATGATAATCTATCCTTGACCATGATCTGAAAAAAATTACATTTCCACATTTCATATTGATTATTTTCATGAGGATATAGTTATCTCCAATAATGTGACAAGAACATCAAAGATCCATGTACTGTATTTTTTTTGGGTACATTATTTTTTGTAATAAAAATAAAAATATTAGTTTTTCAGCACCCCAACCATCACTGTAACACTATTGTTATAAAAGGTTCTTTTCGTAAGCACAATTTTCTGATTTAATTTTCATAAAATTTCATTTAAATATAGAAATATGACTTATGAAAACCATGGGATTATACTATGTTCAATGACAATATTTCTTCCAATTCCTTCTACATTTTCACTTAGTGAAAAAGGTTCACTTTTAGTAATTAAATAAATATTACAAAAATATTTTTTATGTAAAACCCATTCTAAAACTGTTAATTTGAGGATTAATTTTATTAAATATTCTATCAATGATTTCCATTATTCTAGAAAACTCATATAAATGTTTTTAAAAAATAATATTTTGGATTATATTTTCACAACTCTATTTTTTCCTCATGATAATTAATTTCAGAAATTAATATTATTTCTAAATGAGTTATCTCAAAAAAAACTCTTTCAAAATTATTTGAAATAATATCTTATTCTGATATAGTTTTATCATGATATATATAATGATCTATTATTTCATTATTCCAAATATTAATTCTTTAATTAGCCTAATACTGTTTAGATTTATTGTTGTCATGTATTTTTCAAAACATATTATTGAAATTTTCTAAATGTTTTTAAAATTAGAAAACATCATCATTACATTGTAATAAATTATCTTCTATTGAGGAAGAATCAATAATAGAAGGTATAGATTTCTTATCATCCGAATAATTTTCATTTGGGGAAGTATTTTTAATAGTTTCAGTTGTGTGTTCCTAATCCAGGAGGATATTATTTAAAATTGGTACATATGAAAAAATACCTTGGTTGGTGTGTTGAGAACATTCACAATTGGATGGAATTTTAGAAGAATCACCACCACTAGAACTCCTTGTGTCAGAAGCTATTAAAAAAAATTTCATTCACTCGTATTTTAATTCATTGGATTTATTTTTCAAATATTTTCTTATTAATCTTTCTTTTTTAGGTTTGGAAAATGTGTTTGGAAATATCCAACATTCATATATTTATAGAATATGAAATTAAAATATTTATTATCACTTTTAACCTTATTCAATTTTTTATATCAGCACTGAAAATCATTATTACCAATAATCTTATTCATCCTTATTAAAGGATTATATATGTCATTTTCAAATTGTTCTAAATTTCTACATCCATATGGAAGAAAAACATTATTCTTCCATGATGATTTAAAAACTATACCAATTGAACGGACAATAGAATGTATAGTAAATGTAATTGAAAATTAAACACACCCATTTTTTATCACTTTATCGAAATATATTTTGAGTCAATCCTCATACTGAACAAGGATTCCAATAATAAAATCAAGAGTAAGATTAGTTAAATTCATTGAATCACAAGATGTTGTTCCTTTATATTCCCACCCATTAAGAATAATATAAATAATTATTTCCACAATAACATCATCATCATGTTTTTTTCATCAGAATATTTTTGAACTATTAACAATAGTCATAATCCTTTGGTGCATATTTATAACATACCCTACCACTATTAACAATAGTCATAATTAATTGGTGCATATTTATAACATACTCTACCAGAATAAAATCAAAGGCTTGGTAATGAGCTCCAAGAATAGATCTTTTAGTTTTTATAACATTTTATATACCTAACTATGTGACTCTTAATTTACTATAAAAAATGTTAGATTCTTCATATTATGTAATCTAATTATAGATATTCCTTATCATTGAACATAAAATTTTATTCAAATTACTATAATTTAAACGGTATTACAACTTCTCAAAATTTATAAAATAATAGAATTCCTTATCAGGATTCTGGTATTCTCTGAAAATCATTAATAAGTTTTCAACTACCATGTTGATCACACATGTCTTCATTCTGTTTCACAAAATTCAATATTCATTATCATAAAAACGATGTGGTCACCATGGATTAAAATTTTCATGAGATCCAAAATTCATAGCTTCAATATATAAAATAAAAGAAACTAATTTCTATAATTTCACAATATTTCAAAAAATGTTATCTTACATAAATTTTATATCAAAACATTATCAACATACAATTTTTAAATAATATAAAAAACTCATAATGTATATAAGTATTATAAACTTTCTCTGATACCAATTGTAGGGTTGAAAGAATTAAATTATATGTATATAATTACTAGAGGGGGATTATACTTTAGAAACATAGTCAAAAATATTTAATCTATATAGGCAAAAAATCCTCTTAATGTAAAATTATTGAACATAGAGTCCATCCTAATATTAGAGTCCCAAAAATTTTACATGAAATAGTCCAATTATATTAGTCTAAAATATCATAATCATTATGGATTTGATAAATATGAAAGTATGTTTTATCATATACCTAGTAACTATGGTAAGTTTTTTATAGAAATCTGATTATGATGAATAACATTCTATAGAATCATAATAGAATTAGTCTTATAAAATATAAGAAATAGAATTGCAATGTAAAACTAAGAATGAAAAACAAGATATTATTAAAATATTTAGCGATTTAATCTTTATGATTATGGTAGCCAATAACCTTGACTAAAGTTTTATGTATTTTATACTTACGTTAAATTATATCATTATATACTAACAAATACCACAATATGAAGATTATTGTTGATGTATAATCCATTCCCAGAATTCTATCGTTACAAAAATCAGTATCTGTCTTCCTAGACTAAGAATACCATGATGTGAGGGATCAGATTCACCATATTCCTATTCCTAGAATCACTTGATCCTAATAATTAAAATACATGAATACAATTTGTAATGTTCATAAGGAAACAAACATGGAAAAGACTCCTTAGAATGATAAATCTCCAAATAATTACAATGACTAATAATTAGATTTTCACACATAATAAAATTCAAATTAAATGAAATAAAAAATATATCAGAAAGAAAATCATAAAATGACTCACAATTTTTACTAAATTCTCAAAAAATCTTATTTATGAGTTTTTTTCAACATCCTCAGACAGTTGGGGCTTGCTATATCATTTTTTACTGAATGCCTGATAGTTTATTGATTATCACCAATACATTGTTAACTATATTCTTTTTGTTAGTAACATTTCAATGTTTTCTGACTATATACATAGGTCAATTCAAGGGACTTACATACCAATTTTAAATATGATAATACATATGAAGATTGGTCTAATAATTTATTACCATAATTAGTCTGATAGTCTTGAATTTGTTTTTTTATGATAGGCAAGAATAAACTATAACTCTTGGTTTGATAGAAGGTAGGTCTGGTATACTAAATACATGCTCGTTATAATGACCATAATGGAGAATATAATGTTCATATTCATAATTAATTATAACATATTCTTTGTTTCTTAAAATTGTATATTCTATAAAAACATTCATCAACCCTTGGGACATAATAATTTAGCAGACCTCTTTTAAGAATGTTTTGGTGATTTCCAAAAATAAAGGATTGGAAAATTATGAATTAATTCTTATGACTCAAAATTTATGGATATGAAAATAAATTTTTTTATAGAAGTCCTATTATAGTAGATATCCCTAAAATGGATGTAAAATATGAGTTATTGATTCAAATAAATTATAAATAGGATAATATGAAGGAATTCACCAAAAATAATATAGACTCAACCATGGATCTTCATGAATCTGACACGAGTAATGAATATATTTTCTATATTTATTTATTTATAATGTTTTAGGATGGTATGGGTAATAAAATAATTATTTTTTCTTCTATATATGAAAAGCTTGTAACACCCGAGACTTTTATGTGAAATATTTTTTTTATGTTATATAAATCATCAACGGAATCTTTCACTACACACAATACTAGCTTGGCTTGCTTTACACACAACCGCCGCCTTCCTCGATAGCTTGCGTCGTACGCAATACCGAGTTTCACTAAATAATGATATGCTATTAAAATATTATTAAAACTAGCCGTTATGAATAGTAATAACCACTTTTTGAAATTTTATAAATATTAATATTCAAAATGTACATCATTTTTGGATTCGGAATATCAAAATTAGCCTAGGGTGAAATTTTGGTATTTTTTTGAAAACATTCAATTTTTGATGAATAGTTAAACCACTAAGTGGTAGTTAAAAAAACTGAATTTTTCATAAAACTTAATTTTACCATTTCTGTGAGTGGAATTTCAAAAATCCGAGTGACACGGTTGATGTCAGTATGTATAATGTGGTTCAATGAGATGAAAATAATTTTTTGGTGAATAGTAACTTTTTACTTTTTTTACCACGGTTAAAAGTAAATAGGGTAATTAAGGGTAAAAATGATATTATTATTACCCTAACACATGTCCTAATTCTATTGGACAAGTGTAATTCGACCAAAAAAACCTTTGGAATAAAATATGACCATTTAGGCCCACTTGGATTAGATTAGGACATTTATTATTAATTTATTTAATGAAGGGTTAAAATAGTTAAAATCAAAGTTTAATAAGTAAATAATTTTTTAATATGGGGTTATACATAAGATAAATTAGACTATAAATATTCATTAGAAAGATAAAAATATTTCCTACATAATGGTAATTTATTTGTAATTTTTAGACATTAAATATTTTAATTTATTTATGACACAATGATGATGCATTAATTATCTTATTAATGAAATATTGACATAATTGATGTTATAAATACCCAAATAAATGTAATTTGAGACTTTTTATGAATTACACTAATTTTATAGGTTAATATGACATTTTATTATTAATTTAAGTAACTTGGATCGAACTAATAATTCTTTTATGATTTTCAAAAAAATCAATTACTAAATATTGTCAGAAATTGACAAAAAATAGTTTTTAAAACAAATATTATGTTATTAATTGTTATTTTATTCCTAAAAATCTAAGGTTCTTCCAAATGACTTAAATAAGGTTATATATATTAATAATAAACAACTTTAAGTTCGTTTTACTTGATATAGTAAGTTTATTAACCTTATAGTGTAAGAAAACAAGAAGACACGATAAAAGTTAAATTATCTAACTTAAAGTTAAATATAAATGATAAGGTTAAAATTGATACCTAAACTTGTCTAAATTATATTGGATGAGATGATTTCGACCCCTATCCACCTTATCTTCGAAATATATCAATTTGGAGCTATTAAAAACCGAATTTTACTGTATAATAAAATAATATTTTTTGTTATTCATAAGGTGACCTCTCCTCCCTTATAAAAGGGCACCTCCTACCCCTCTTCCTCACACCACATTGAGCCATAAAAATCTTCCAAACCCTTCCAATTTCTCCTATCCACTTCCCTAGAAGCATCCTAGAGGTTCTTCTCTTCTTCAAAGACTATTTTAGTGCCCAAAAAGGAGGTCTCAAAGAAGCACTTCAAAGAAGTGGTAATGTCTGTTACCGATTCTTTCATCTTTATGTCTTCTTCCAAATATTCTTCTTTAGTTGTTTCATTATGAAGTAATAACATCAGTATCACTCATATACTGATATGTTATTATAAGTATGAAACAACCCTATTTCACTATCTATCCATCCTACGGAAAAAGAAATCACCGCATGTGCGTACGTACGGAATAACGTCTCCACACCGTGGTGTATTCTATTTTCCACCACCACCTTACAAGGATGGGTATAATGGTGTTAATAATTACAATACATTAATATTATAAAGTGATATTGATTTTGAAATAGTATACATACACTCCAATACAATTCCATGATCATAGGAATGATATCATCACTCGTGCGTACGTACGGAATACCGTCTCCACGATGTGATGCGACTCGTTCTACATGATCTTCGTTTCATAATGATTATATAAATGATTTGAATGAATGAATATGATATATATTACACTAATACCATTATGGAAATTATTTATCTATAACCTAAAGATAAGAATAAGAATTTATTCGACAAAACACGCATAAGAACAAAAAGTAATAAACACCCGAATAACAAGTTGTAATGAAATATTACTAATAAGAAGCTAATAATATGACCATATATGATATCATAACAATAAGTATGATTCTGGAATAAGTTAATAACAGTATTTAAATCATTATACAGGAGGTTCAGACACTTACAAAGAAAATCGGACCTATGGTAAGGGAAATATCACAATCTCATTTTTATCCGAGATTGTTTATACTTTGGAATTTTCTGGGGTATATTTTATCATCCACATCCATGTTTCCTCAATAGGTAATATTTATATCCTTCTAAAATATTTTATATCCAATTTTACCCTTCGGTGAGTTTTTAGTAAAAGATATGAAAGGAATCTTTTTTTATTTTTCGTACGAGGTGCTTTTTGACGTTTCCAACAAAAGTATGAGAAGAATGTTTTTTTTACTTATAGGGAATGAATATATTTTTAAAACATTATATCAAATAAACATCCCTTACAAGTTTTCATGTTTATTTTTAATCATCTTCTTTTAGTTTAAAATTGTAAGACATGTTATGAAAGGAAAATGTTTTTCAAGTAGAAAGGTTATTTTTCTCAAGAATGGAGTTCAAGTATTTTATAAAAATTACTTTCCATATAATATAATATAGGGTTCTATTTATATCCGTATTATTACATTGATTTTATTATGTTGTGATGGAATTATTTTTATGAATTACTTTATCTTATATGAGTTGTTTTATGATTTCACGATGTTTAAGATTCCCATTTTTATTACATGGGTTATGCTATGATGTATGGTTTATGATTTTGTGGCACACATAAGAATGGTATCATTATGAGATGGGTGGGACCTATTTATCCCTCCAATGAGTTGGGTAAAGATTTTATATCCCATGAGATAGACATGGCTGGAACGGTAGGTTATACCGGTTCAGTGAAATAGGACTGAAATGAGGAGTGAACTCGGTTTAGAAATGGACTTTATCCACTAAGATATTCTTGGAAATGAGTCATGACTAATAAGAAATGATTCTCTATGATTATGTGTGTATGCCAAAAAGTTTCATGTTTTATGTTATGATTATTGGGATTACATTTCACTACTATGATTTATCCCATGTTATGAAATTATGCTCTCTTTTGCAGGTTAAGATTTCCAAAATTTATGTTCATATGAATATGATCTGATTGATAATTCTTTTGTTTACCATTACTGAGCATTTGAGCTCACCCTTTTGTATGTTTTATTTCCCCAGGTCAGGAAGAAGGTTATTAAGTAGGATATGCCAAAAAGGGACTCTATATATGATAAAATAAGTGGGAGGAAAAGTTGATGCTTTATGAACAAGTTGTTTATGTTTCCCAGTTTCAAAAGATACAATACCTATACGGTCTGTTCGTGGTTTTGTTATATGTTGTAATATGTATGCTTCAATTTTGAAGTATTAACAATATATGTAAAGTATGGGTCATTATAGTTGGTATCAGAGGAAAGGTATAGTCAACCTTTGGAAACTAGGATGTGAAAGCCTTAGTAAGAACCCTAAGGATAAGTCTAAGGATAGAACACAATCTTAGTGTTTTAGAAATGGCCATGAATAACCTAGGATAAGACCTTATGTGTGAAATATTATTCTTGATTATGTGGTTTTCCTATTATAATTAGTGTTTCTCACACTATTCTTCTTGGTTTTAGTTGATGGCTGGAACACAAAGGAACCGTGTTAATGCGGAATGCGACGGGCAATGCAATAATTGTCCCCCTAAGAAACCAAACGTTATGGGAGCTGGAATGAAAAATCTTATAGCCATTCTCACACAACTTTCTCAAGCTATGAATCATGCAGGACTTCCAAACGAGCAAAGGAGCAACATTATGTTGAATCCTTCATGAGACAGCGTCCACCTTCATATAGCGGGTCTACTGATCCATTAGTTGTCGAACAATGAATTAGTACTACTGAAAAGATATTTTCAATTCTTCAATGTTCTGAGCAAGATAAAGTCATATTAGCGGTGTATCGCTTCGAAGGTGATGCTGGTCAATGGTGGAATCTTATTAAGAATATGAGGAAAATGGATGAAATTGAGTCCATGGAATGGGACGAGTTCAAGAACTTATTTTCAATAAATACTTCCCTCGTATTCTCCGAAAAAAGATGGAGAAAGAGTTTCTTGAACTGAAGAAAAAGGATGATGAATCTATTGGTACCTATGAAGCAAATTTTACAAGAGTTTCAAGGTACACTTCTGGTATTTTTATCCAACCTGAGAGTAATATCGATCAATTCTTTAGTGGCTTAAAACCAAGTCTTCAAAGGGCCTTATCCATAAGGGACTTCAATAGCTACGAGGAAATCGTTCAATGTGCTCTCAAAGTTGAGATGGAGATTGGAGTAACCCATCAGTCATATGGGTTTTATAAGAGGAGGAAAATGGAATTCAAAGGAAAATCTAAAGAGCACACTGAAAAGAAGATGGGCTTTCACTTATCCTCAAAGTGTGGAAAGAAACATGGAGGGAGTTTTCTTAAAGGGACAAGTAAATGTTTCAAATGTGGAATGGAAGGTCATCGGGCATTTGAATGCTGCAATGATGGGGAGAAGATGTCTAATGATGCAAAAAAAGGAAGGAATACACAGAATGAACCTAATACACTTCAATGTTTCACGTTCAATGAGATGGGACATTATGCCAATAAATGACCTAATCCAAGGGTTGATGCTGATGGTCAACATCAACAAACTCTTAAGGCTAATGAAAAAGGAAGGTCGCATGCAATTTCTATCATCGATGTGGAGTACGATAACGATGTGGTTAAAGGTTCACATACCATCCACTCAAAAGTATCAAATGTTTTATTTGATTCTGGATCCACCCACTCATTTATTTCTGAAGAACTTTCTAAGGGTATCACCGTATTACCTCAACAATTAGATGTGGAGTTAGCTGTGACAACACCTAATGGAACAACAGTCGCATCAAAAGTTTATAATTCTTCTCCGATCGAAGTTTGTGGGAAAGTGATTCCTACAAATCTTGTGATCCTTCCTATAGTGGAATTTGATGTGATTCTTGGCATGGATTGGCTTTCTTTATATGGAAATCATATCAATTTCCAAAGAAGGGAAGTCACATTTCATATTCCAGATCAATCTATGATCGTCTATCAATGCAAGGATGAACAAAACCTTCCAGTGGAAATTCTTTCTACCTTATGGGTCTTGATTCCACTAAATGATGGTTATTTATCTCAAATGGTTGGTGAGAAACTCAAGATTAAGAATATTCCCATTTTATGGGAGTTTGATGATGTCTTTTCGGAGGAATTACCGGGTCTTCCACCAAATCGTGAAGTTGAGTTTTCAATAGAACTCGTATCGGGTGCTTTGCCTATTTCAAAGACACCTTATACAATGGCCCCAATAATGTTGCAGGAATTGAAGAAGAAACTCCAAGATAATATTCATAAGGGATTCATACACCCTAGTGCGTCACCTTGGGGAGCACCTGTTCTATTTGTTACGAAGAAAGATGGATCAATAAGACTCTGCATTGATTATCGAGAACTTAACAAGATCACTATTAAGAACAAATATCATCTCCCACACATTGATGACTTATTTGACCAACTACGCGGAGCTCAATACTTTTCCAAGATTGATCTTCATTCAGGGATTCATCAAATAAGGGTCAAAAGGGAGGATATACCAAAGGCAGCTTTTCGTACAAGGTATGGACACTATGAATTTATAGTGATGCCATTTGGTCTTACAATACCCCTGCTATCTTCATGGATCTGATGAATATAGTCATTAGAGACTATCTTGATCAATTTGTGGTAGTTTTTATATATGATATTCTTTCCTATTCAAAGAGCAAGGAAGAAAATAAAGATCACTAGAGTATTATATTGAAGACCCTAAGAAAGGAGAAGCTTTATGCCAAATTTACCAAGTGTGAATTTGGGCTTCAAGAAGTTTCAATTTTGGGTCACATAATCTCAAATGTGGGGATATCTGTGGATCCAGCAAAAACAGAGGTTATCGAAAGATGGTCGAGACCAACAACAGTAACTGAGATCCGAAGTTTTCTTGGTTTGGATGGATATTTTCAACGTTTTGTGAAAGCTTTTTCATGATTATCTAATCCACTCAACAAGTTGACATGGAATGGAGTTAGGTTTGTTTGGACGGAAGAATGTGAATTGAATTTCAAGGAGTTGAAAAGAAGGTTATCCAGTGCATCTGTGCTCACACTGCCTTGTAGTAGAGAAAGGTTTGTGATCTATAGTGATTCATCCAAGAAGGGATTGGGGTGTATTCATATGAAAAATGATATGGTGATAGCTTATGCCTCACGACAGTTGATAATCCATGAGAAAAATTACCCAACACATGATTTGGAGTTCGCTGCGGTAATCTTTGCATTAAAGATTTGGAGGCATTATCTTTATGGAGAAAGGTGTGACATTTATACTGATCATAAAAGATTAAAGTATATTTTCACACAAAAGGAGCTGAATATGCACCAAAGAAGATGGTTAGAACTGATTAAGGATTACGACTGCTCAATTCATTACCACCCTAGGAAAGCTAACAAGGTGGAAGATGCATTAAGTCAACAAGACCATGCTAGATTATCCATGATGGGGATAACAAAATATCCAATATTTATGGATTTACAAAGGATGGATCTTGTAATTTTAATGGAAGGGGAAAAATCTTATCTTTCTCAAATGAATGTTCAACCATCCATACATGTGAAGATTAAAGAGGCACAAAAAGAAGATGTCGAGTTACAAAAGAAGGTGAGAAATGTTCTTGAATTCAACCTTGATTGTAATGGGATAATAATGTTCAGGAATTGGGTTTGTGTTCCTCCCATCCCCGAATTAAAGAAGGAGCTGCTGGATGAGGCTCATAGTTCTTCATTCTCTATTCATCCGGGAAGCACAAAGATGTATAGGGTCCTGGAAGAGTACTTCTGCTGGGATGGCATGAAAAGAGATGTCGCTGAATATGTCTCTCGATGTATGGTTTGTCAACAAGTTAAATCTGAGAGACAGAAGTCTAAGGGGATGTTACAACCATTACCCATACCCGAATTTAAATGGTAAAACATCACTATGGACTTTGTCACAGGACTTCCTAAAAAATCCAAAGGCAATAATTCTATCTGGCTAATAGTTGATCTTCTTACCAAGTCTGCACACTTCATTGCTATTAGAGAGGATTTCTCTTTGGATCAGCTTTCCAGGATATATGTAAAGGATGTGGTAAGATCGTATGGAGTACCACTTTCTATTATATCTGATCGGGATCCGAGATTTACCTCGATGTTCTGGAGAAGTCTTCAGCATACTCTGGATACAGAGTTGAGTTTCAGCACTGCTTATCATCCTCAGACAGATGGTCAGTCTGACAGAACAATTCAAACTCTAGAAGATATGTTGAGAGCTTGATCTATAGATTTCAAAGGTGGTTGGGATCAACACCTACCTTTTCTGTAATTTTCTTATAATAACATCTTTAACTCCAGTATTCAGATGGCTCCTTATGAAGCTCTATATGGAAAGAAATGCAGGACTCCAACTTACTGGGATGAAGTTGGGGAAAGAAAGCTATTAGGACCTGGTATCATTGATGAAATGGAAGAAAAGGTCAGATCTATTCAACAACACATAAGAACAGCTCATAGTCGATAGAAAAGTTATGACGACAACCAAAGGAAAGACCTAGAGTTTGAAGTGGGTGATAAAGTGTTCTTACGAATATCTCCCTGGAAGAGAGTCATGAGATTTGTAAAGAAGGGAAAGTTGTGCCCTAGATATATCGGTCCTTTTGAAATACTGGATCATGTTGGGAAGGTAGCTTACTGATTAGTTCTTCCACTGAATCTCTCTCAAGTTCACTATGTGTTCCATGTATCTCTCCTGAGAAAGTATATACCTGATCCTTCACATGTACTTAGCTCAGAAGTTGTACTGATGGAGCAAGATCTTTCTTATGAAGAACAGCCGATAGAGATTCTGGATCGTAGCGAAAAAGTCCTACGAAGCAAGACCACTCGATTGGTGAAAGTTTTATGGAGGAACCATGAATTAGAATAAGATACATGGGATCTTGAGGATATGATGAGGGAGAGGTATCCTCATCTGTTTGTTACAAAGTGACGAATTTCGAGGGCGAAATTCATTTTAAGGGGGGTAGAATGTAACACCCGAGACTTTTATGTGAAATATTTTGTTTTTATGTTATATAAATCATCAAAGGAATCTTTCACTACACACAACACTATCTTGGCTTGCTTTACACACAACTGTGGCCTTCCTCGATAGCTTATGTCGTACACAATATCGAGTTTCACTAAACAATGATATGCTATTAAATTATTTTTAAAACTAGCCGTTATAAATAGTAATAACCACTTTTTGAAATTTTATAAATTTTATTTTTCAAAATGGACTTCATTTTTGGATTCGGAATATCGAAATTAGCCTAGGGTGAAATTTTGGTATTTTTCTAAAAACGTTCAATTTTTGATGAATATTGAAACCACTAAGTGGTAGTTAAAAAAACTGAATCTTTCATAAAACATAATTTTACTGCTTCTGTGAGTGGAATTTCGAAAATCCGAGAGACACAGTTGATGTCAGTAAGTAAAATGTTGTTCAATGAGATGAAAATAATGTTTTGGTGAATAGTATCTTTTTACTTTTTTTACCACGGTTAAAAGTAAATAGGGTAATTATGGGTAAAAATGATATTATTATTACCCTAACACATGTCATAATTCTATTGGACAAGTGTAATTTGACCAAAAACAACCTTAGGAATAAAATATGACCATTTAGGCCCACTTGGATTAGATTAGGACATTTATTATTAATTTATTTAAAAAAGGGTTAAAATAGTTAAAATCAATGTTTAATAAGTAAATAATTTTTAATATGGGGTTATACATAAGATAAATTCGACTATAAATATTCATTAGAAAGATAAAAATATTTCCTACATAATAGTATTTTATTTGTAATTTTTAGACATTAAATAATATAATTTATTTATGACACAATGATGATGTAGTAATTATCTTATTAATGAAATATTGACATAATTGATGTTATAAATACCCAAATAAATGAAATTTGAGACTTTTTATGAATTACACTAATTTTCTTGGTTAATATGACATGTTAGTATTAATTTAAGTAAATTTTTTAGAACTAATCATTTCTGTATGATTTTCACAAAAATCAATTACTAAATAGTGTCAAAATTGACATAAAATAGTTTTTAAAACAAATATTATATTATTAATTGATATGTTATTCCAAAAAAAATCTAAGGTTCGAAAAAAATGACTTATATAAGGTAATATATATTAATACTAAACAACATGGGGTTCTTTTGGCTTGATATAGTAATATTATTAACCTTATAGTGTAAGAAAACAAGAAGACACGGTAAAAGTTAAATTATCTAACTTAAAGTTAAATCTAAATGATAAGGTTAAAGCTGATACCTAAATTTGTCTAAATTCTATTGAATGAGTTGATTTCGACCCCTACCAACCTTATCTTAGAAATATATCAATTTGGAGCTATTAAAAACCGAATTTGACTTTATAATAAAATAATATTTTTAGTTATTCCAAAGGTGCCCCTCTCCTCCATTATAAAAGGGAACCTCCTCCCCCTCTTCCTCACACCACTTTGAGCCTTCAATTTCGGAAAACCCCTTTCAATTTCTCTTATACACTTCCCTAGAAACATCCTAGAGGTTCTGGTATTCTTCAAAGACCTATTTTATTGCCCTAAAACGAGGTCTCAAGAAGCACTTCAAAGAAGAGGTAATGTCCGTTACCGATTCTTTCATCCTTATTTCTTCTTCCACTTATTCTTCATTAGTTGTTTCATTATGAAGTAATAACATCAGTATCACTCATATACTGATATGTTATTATAAGTATGAAACAAACCTATTTCACCATCTATCCATCCTACGGAAAAAGAAATCACCGCACGTGCGTACGTACGGAATACCGTCTCCATGCCATGGTGTAATCTATTTTCCACCACCACCTTACTTGGATGGGTATAATGGTGTAAATAATGACTATATATGACTATTATAAAGTGATATTGATTCTGAAATAGTATACATACACTCCAATACAATTCCACGGTCATAGGAACAATATCATCACTCGTGCGTACGTACGGAATACCGTCTCCACGATGTGATGCAACTCATTCTACATGATATTCATTTCATAATGATTATATAAATGAATTGAATGAATGAATATGATATATATTACACTAATACCATTCTGGAAATGAGGTATCTATAACCTAAAGAGAATAATAAGAATTTATTCGACAAAACACGCATAAGAACGAAAAGTAATAAACACCTGAATAACATGTAGTAATGAAATATTACTAATAAGAAGCCCAGAATATGACCATATATGATATCATAACAATAAGTAAGATTCTGGAATAAGTCAATAACATTATTTAAATCATTATATAGGAGGTTCGGACACTTACGAAGCAAATCAGACCTAAGGTAAGGGAAATATCACAATCTCATTTTTATCCGAGATTGTTTATACTTTGGAATTTACTGGGGTGTATTTTATCATCCACATCCATGTTTCCACAATATGTAATATTTATATCCTTATAAAATAGTTTATATCCAATTTTACCCTTCGGTGAGTTTTTAGTAAAAGATATCAAAGGAATATGTTTTTGTTTTTCGTACGAGGATCTTTTTGACTTTTCCGACAAAAGTACGATAAGAATGTATTTTTTAACTTATACGACAAGAATAGATTTTTAAAACATTATTTCCAAGAAGCTTCCCTTACAAGTTTTCAAGTTTATTTTTAATCAACTTCTTTTAGTTTAAAATTGTATGACATGTTAAGAAAGGGAAATGTTTTTCAAGTAGAAACGATATTTTCCTCAAGAATGGAGTTCAAGTATTTTATCAAAATTATTTTCCATCTAAGATAATATAGGGTTCTGTTTCTATCCCTATTATTAAATTTATTTGATTATGTTGTGATGGAATTATTTTTACGAATTCCTTTATCTTATATGAGTTGTTTTATGATGTCACGATGTTTAAAATTCTCATTTTTATTACATGGGTTATGTTATGATGCATGGTTTATGATTTTGTGGTACACAAAAGAATAATATCATTATGATATGGGTGAGACCTATATCTCCCTCAAATGCATTGGGTAAAGATTTTATATCTCATGAGATAGACATCGCTGGAATGGTAGGTTATACCAGTTTAGTGAAACAGGACTGAAACGAGGTGTGAACTCGGTTCAGAAATGGACTTTTTCCACTAAGATAGTCTTAGAAATGAGTCTTTAATAATAAGAAATGATTCTCTATGATTATTTGTGTATGCAACAAAGTTTCATGTTTTATGTTATGATTATTGGGATTACATTTCACTAATATTATTTATCCCATGTTATGAAATTATGCTCTTTTTTGCAGGTTACGATTTCCAAAAGTTATGTTCTTATGAATATAATGTGATTGATATTTCTTTTGTTTACCCTTACTGAGCATTTGAGCTCACCCTTTTGTATGTTTTATTTCCCCAGGTCAGGAAGAAGGTTATTAATTAGAATATCCCAAAAAGGGACTCTAGATATGATGAAATAAGTGGGAGGCAAAGTTAATGCTTTATGATCCAGTTGTTTATGTTTCCCAGTTTCTAAAGATGCTATACCTATACGGTCCATTCGTGGTTTTGTTATATGTTGTAATAATTATGATTCAATTTTGAATTATTAACAATTTAGGTAAAGTATGGGTTGTTATAAAATTCACATGAAATGCAATTAAATTTGTTTCCTTAAAAGTTGAAATATGTAGATTTTGGTGGAAAGGAGATACTTCATGTTATTTACTTTCTAGAAATGGATGCTCCAAATGAAGAAACTATGCAATTTTTTCTAGAAATTATTAAAAAACTATTTATTATAAAATATCATACATCATGTATAATTTTCTAACAATTCGTATGTAAAAAATTCACATGGAGGATGAAGTTATGAAATAAATTGTTTGAATAAAAAACCAAAATTCAAATATGTAGGAAGTGTTAAAATGAAATGAATCAAAATTTATTTATGTGGGGATAATCTATGTCATATATTGAAGTTATTGGGTATGTTCTATAAATATGGTACCAAATAAAAGTGGATTGATAGTAATCAAAAAGAAAAGGAATAATCATATTTCAATAACAACAAAAATTGAATAGAGTGTGTTCATGGATTATAGATTTTTAAATATGTCCATATGTAAGTATCGTTTCCCTATACTATTCATAGATCAGTATCTTTATAGTCTTTTAAGAAACTATATTTTTTTACATTGATATCCACGATATTAACTTGTACTAATTTATCATGATGATCAATAGTGGACCATTATTATCTCTATATATGGAACATTTTTATACACAAGAATTTCATTTGGAATATATGGAGAACCTGCCACATTTTATCAATTCATAACTAATATAATTATATATATGTTATATATCATTATTAAAATTCACCTGGATGAATGAAAATTCATTAGACGGGAATGTGAATATTTCATAATGAAACAAATTAATGTTTTTAATATATGTGAAGAGTCTAACATGGGTATCAGTTATGTGAAATTCTAGTTCATCAATAAACAATGTTTTATGTTGGGTCCCAAAATATATAAAGATATAATTCATGAAGAGAAACAGAAAATTATATTTACTATATTAAATTCCTAACCAAAAACTATTAATGTAGTGAATAATTTCCTTAGAAATATTAGGGTTTCGTCAAGGTTCAAAATGTATTTAATAATATCTAGGCCATTTTTCAACTTATTAGAAAATTATGAGAAATTTAAATTTCATAATAATTTCATATATGTATTAAATATACAGAATAAGTAAATTTTTTATGGACCTATAATCATAAATTATATTTTAATTTTACAATTTAATATCTTTTTAAAAGATACAATCATTTCCATGGAATATTTTATTTGAATAAAAGATATGAAAGTAAAAATGTAATATACTATGAATGTAAGTTGGTGAATGGATCATATATCAATTAGGAAAAAAGGAGAAATATATTTAGGTTTTTTTAATATAGAAAAATTTAGTGAATAAATTTATTCAGTAATGGTGGATGTATATATAGATATCTCAATTTTAAAATTTCTTATAAACAATGGAATGAAATAAAAGATTTATTAAATGGGTAATACCTATACAAGAGTAAGATATGGATATTAATGGAAAAACTGGTATGAGATTCATTCATTTAAGAACGTATGTATACTAAAAGACTTCAATGACGGTCCAACTAATACTTTAAAGGATGATTTTATAGATTAGATGTTTTTTTAATTGTAAACAAAATTTATTTCCAGGTTGTATTAGTTATATAGTTATATTATTTCTATGCATATGATAAAAAGGATGAAATTTTATAAAAATATGTTATATGAGGTACATATGAGGAACATATTTTTGGAGGATCATTATCTATAAAAAATTAGCATTGATCAATTTCATATAATATGTGTTCCCAAAGGAGATGTTCTATCAATTCACTACCATTTTTTATTAATACCATATGGTAGACACTATGGAAATGTGAAAATAATTCAATTTTTCCTAAATTTGGGTTTTAAAAAAATTCCATTTTTTTATATTCTAGTGAAGTTTTGATGAACATTAATAATTTTACTTGGTTAGAAGATATTTTTATAAATAATGAGATTCTCTAATTTAGAATTACAAATGGTGAAATTTTTCATTTTAAGGGGTTTCACTTAATGATACTTTTAATAAAATCATAATTTAATGTGTTTATGTTAGTGATAGTTTAATATTTATCAAAATGGGTTGAATCCACTATTATTATTGACAACATGATATCCTTTTTATTTAAATTTATGAGTATAAAATATTCAATAGTTTTTATGTTCAAAGAGATATTGTTTTTATAAATCTGTATACTACAAGAATAGTAAATTTAAATTGATTTTGGAGAATTATGGATTCAATAAAAATATATTATTAGTCTACTATAAAAATAATAAAATATTAGTGGAAGTGTGAAACTTGTATTTAAGGGTAATTTTGGAAAATATTGTATATTATTCAAGGAATGTCTTCTAATTAAACAGACTAAACAGGGACATAATAATGGGAATGAATACACTATTATCTTACGTTATATATTGTTTTATGTAGAAAAATCACTAAAAACTCACATTGGTATGTCTACATATAGGTTTTATCATTGGAATACATGATAAATTATAGATGAAATTGAACAGAAATGCATAGTTAAATGGAGTCAGTCATCCTCTTCTAGCTGAATACTATTGATAAAATTATGTATGATTTATATGATCCATAGGGTATCAGAAAATAAATTTATTTAAATTAATTAATTTGTAAGGATATATAAAAATGTGTTCATGATTGGATTATTCAATGGATGTAATTAAAATAAGAACAACATGTCCTTCTATTCATTTCATGGAATATGTTATTTCTAGGGAAGTCCATGTTTAGGAGTGTAGTAACCATCAATATATTTCATGTAAAATTGAGAATAGATATAATGATTACTTGATAAAATGGTGATCAATTCATGAATAATTACAATTGGATAAACCAATACTTTTACTAATTTTTTTAGAGAAATAAGAAAAAATAATATATAAAGATTAATGGGATGAAGTATTTGAATGATGACTATAAACAATGTTACATATTTAGGTATCAAATGATCTATACTTTTCATAATTTAAATTTAAAATAATCATAATTTCACCGACTATGTTAATTTATATCATTTTCTTTGGATGGATGGATGAACAATGTTTAAAGAGAAATGGAATACTTACACTATAAAAAAATATCTATCAAGTAAAAGTAGTATTATACTTTTCATTTCGTCAATTCATCTTACTATTATATCTATTATGAAATTTCTTGTACCTATAAATATTGAGATCAATGTATGAAAATCAAGTGATTTTGAGGGATCTGTGTGAGGAATTCGAATATCGAAATTTAGAATTATTTCCACCATTTATCTTTGATATGAATCTCTTATAAATCCTTGAATCCCATTTTTATGAACATGTTTAGTAAAGTTTAAAACTAGAATTTATTTTATGCAAATACTAGTATGAATTTTTAAAATTTGAATTTAAACATAATCATTGGTAAATTATTTTAATTAACGGAATAAATCCTCAAATAGATAAAAATGGTAATAATTGAATTCCTTTTATCTCGTGTAATATAGGGAATTAATATTACAAATGAATTAATTAATATTATTAGGAACATGTGGAATATTTGAAAAATCATGGTCATTGATAAGAGTAATTTATATTTTCAAGATTCAGATATCATTATCATACTTCCATTCCCATGTTATATAAAATAAAATCTTGAGATTCCAACTATACGAATTATTTTTCCCCAAATTCCAAACTCAAATAAATATTCTAAGCAGATATCATGATATAAAAATAAAAAATACAGTATGTTTATTATTATCAAAAGGAATCAACAGTGAGGGTAATTAAAAACCCATTTAAACAAAGAAAAATTCGATTATAATATTTTCATTTATGATGAATCATCAATGTAATAGAAAATAGTTTATGGGGAAAAAAGTAAATGAATATAAAAATGTTTTTCATATTACAATAATTCACTAACTAAATTCTAATAATTTATCAATCAATTACCCGGTTGTTATCGCTATGAATATTTTTCTTGTATATTATTGGTGATGATGTTTTGAATATTACCTTACCTCGTAATCAGGATTATCTATCCATGTTATATTTCAATTTTAGATTCTATTATTTATCGTTTAATTATATGATTTTTTTGTTTTTGAGATTATATAAAAACATTGTCCACTTAACATAGTTATGGAGTTTCCATATTACCATTATGGAAGATATTAATTTCACGACATACCTTTAAAAATATATAAATATGATTATTCATTATATAAATATCATTTTCTATCATTACAGAATATCAATATTATCAGTTATCCATTACCTGATGATTTTATTACCCTTAAATAGAAAAAATATATTTTATCAAACAATTACATGGCCTATAGAAACCCTAGATTATGTTTAGAAATTATTTAGAAATTATTTTTTACAAGTATTTATAATTGTTTGACAAATATATTTTTTTAATAATATAAATTATATTATTGTTTTCATGATGGTATTTATCTGTACACAATTGATAGTGATTATCAAGGGTTCAATATATTTCTATTCCCTTTTAATAATCTATGTGTAACAGTTTCGTTAAAATATTCATTAAAATTATGACATTACATTGTTGAGACCTGTATTTTACACTTATATGTCTAGGGTTTTGATGCCCTATATTATTATTATTTTAATATTTTAAATTAATACATATTTTAATGAATCCTTTTAACTATTTGTTTTTGAAAAAAACATCTTCCACGAAATGATCCCTTATAAGGATTATATTAAATGATTAAGAACAGATTTTGGACGGGATATTTAAAAAATCCAATAATGATATTATTCCATTTTATTATTATTTCAAATCATGGAAGGATGTGATTATTTTGTATGACCAACCTGTGTGAATATAATTAATAATGATATATCACATAGTTTTAATGAAAATATATAGTTTTTATAATTCATTTATAATTATTTATTAAAGCATGTAATGATTTTAAGGAATATGCAAGAGATATGAACAAGTGAATCATTAAATTAGGTTCATCATATGTTATGTGAATGTTCATTTTATCCATCTTTTATAGATTTATGTGCTAAAGTGTTGAGTTTTTTTTTGAATTTACCAAATAATAAATATTCATCATAATGTTCTAATGTCCTAATAAACATTTTCTATACAATAATCTATTTCAATTATTTCTATGGTGAATTTTTATGATTGTTTATTATTGATGTCTTATTATATGATATAATGTTTTCATCATATTTTAACCCAAATCAAACACTATAATTTATATATTCAAAAGGTTTTGTCTCAGTTATGTGGAAATAACCAAATTGCAGGTATACATAGTTTGGGATTGATCCTGGTAAAAGTATTCTGGTTTGATCTATCCTTTTAATGGAAGGATTCCTCTTTCACCTAAACATAATTTTTAGGTCATGTTAGAACCTATATAAGATAATCTTGTGTTTTATCATGGCTACCATTTGTATATAGTAGAACAGGGGAGTGAATAGTTGATATAGGTTTACATTCAACCTACTGACAATAACTAGTCATGGTTATCTTATTCAATTTATTTTACTCCACTATATTTCTCCTTCAACCACTCACTTGCACTATACAGAGATTATTTGTTTCAATTTATTTGTTTTAATATACTATGATATTATAAATTTGATTAAAAGTTTAAATGTTCTATTCATCCTATTATAGACAATATTGACTTCAATTAAGGAACCAAAACATTATATCAAAGTATTTGAACTATTGGAAACATTGATCTACTTTTTCTAATATTATCTTCTATTAATATAACATGTATCAATGATGTAACACACTAATGGGAGATCTATTTTTTTAAAAAAAATAATAAACAATGATATTAAATCATCAAATACCACCCCTTTTAAATAGGAGCGATTTTCGATATTGGGAGGATCAATTGGAGGCATGTTTTTTAAATAAATTAGTATTTAAAATTATACTACAATTTAAAAACCTTATAAATTTCTTGAAATTGTATTTAATGTTTAAAATGTCAATTTTCCATTGTATATGTTTTCAACTATATGTTTATGAATTTTATTTATTTTTCATTGAGTAAATGTGTTTGTATCCATATATCATCTTGTAAAATTAATTTATCCATTTGGTGGACTGTCAATTTCACTCATCAAAAAAATAATAAATTATAGGAAACCGTTATATGTATTCAAAGGGATGAATTGTAGTAACATTTAATATTTGATCGTGAAATTATTAGTGGTATTTAAACAGGGTCACCAAAATCATGTATAAATTGGTTTGCTTTAGAGAAACCGTAAATAAATATGTTTAGATATAAATTATACTATGATCCTCAACAAAAAATAGAACACTGAGAATGTTTATGTTGTTCAATTTAATGAAATCAGTAACTGGACCATAGGTGGGCTCATTTAACCTCTTCTACTATATGAATTGGAGTTTAAGAATAATGATAATTAATTTTTTAATAAGGTAGTCTCTTTTAAATCGACAAGGATTGTTTCTAATGAAACTCCTAGTGATAATAAATGTTTATATTGTTTAAAAAAAATTAAATGAGATAAATAATATTCTAAAATTTATTGATTTAATCATGATGACAAGAAAAAATTCCAAGGAATTTGAAGAATAATTATAAAAATAATTTCAATATAAATGGAAAAAATATAAATATAATGAATTTATGAGATATAAAATTATTAATATATAAATAATGGTCAAATTAAATCTAAAACCGCATATTTTAGTATTTCAAAAATTGATTTGGGAAAAATAGAAAAGTCGATTCAATCATTGGTTATAGGATATACATATACTGATGATTTGAATTCATGTAATGAATTCCATAGTGAAATAGAAAAGTTTATCTTTATTTAGTGGTAAAGTACTATAAAGTAACAATCTAACCTCTACATTAATATATTTGAATAAGTTTTAATGAGCATCATATAAAAGTTGGTAATATTTTTTTATTGGAAACATTTAAATGTTAATATATTTACATTTTAGAGATTTGATAAAACCATATATTTTATATAATACTGATTATGAAAAAGTGTCTCATTCTTGATTTTACTATTTTTATTTATAATTATGAATCTAAAAAATAGGTAATTAAAGATTAAATTGAATTTAGTGAAAAATATAAAGAGGGAATTGAAAAATATTTATATTATATATAAAAATTTAAATATGAATTATAATACATTTTCAAAATCAATTCGGAAACTATTTCTATAAAATGAAAATTGTAATGAAAATATTTCTATGATTGTAATGAAAATTAAGCTACCAAAAAATTATACTTTTTCTATAGGTTAATATTTTTTTAATGATATATAAATTATTTATAAGGATAGAAGGAAATTTTTTTGGATGTTTATAGTTTAATGGAAACATATTCTATGTTTAAAATTATTCGTTAATTTCATGATGAAATACTAAGAATACAAAAAAATTAAACCAAGTATAAATGTTTTTATATTTGTCTTATTGAATATATTATATTGATTTATAAAAATAAATTTTGGTAAAATGAAATCTACTAGAATATCATTTTTATCTTTTTTAAAATATTTCAATTTTAGGAAATTTTCAATTTATTTTTATCTATGTTTTGTTTAATATTTAGGTCAAAGAAAATATTTTCTATCTAAATCTATTTTTTATGTCAAAATAACTAATCATATTAACAAATGGTCACATATGTAATTTTATTCAAATCATATCAGACTTAAGATATTTTAAATTATCATCTATTAATTCATATTTATTAACAAAATGCCTATCTATTTGTGATTAATTATAAATTTTGATGGATTTATCATTAAATTAGTTGTTTTATGAAATGAGTAATAATATTTTTTTCTGTTACATATTATATGGTTAACTGGAGTGGTCACAATAATTTATCTTTTTATAATTCATTGATAACCCTATATTATTCTTTGAAAAAGAATTAAAAAAATCATTCTTGTTTTGGGAGGTGTGGTTAGTTTTATTTAATTAAAACCAAATGTTATTAGTGATTTTAAAATCATCTCAAGAACTAAGTGGTTACTTTGTTATATATTTTTTGTTTTATATCATCATGTTGATCATTTTTTCATATTTTCATAAAGTGTAGATTTAGTTTTTTATATTATCTTTTATAAATCATGAAGGTAGGGGGAGTTATGATATTTTTTAAATATTCAATATAAATATTATTTTAAATTGATCAATTATATTATATTCCCTTATAGATGTTATCTACATATTTTTGTTCCAATATGTTATGGGATAATAGTTTTCAAATCCAATATTGAAAATTATTAATAATTTTTTTAAAAAGGTTTCAAAATGGTGAAGAGTATTTTATTGGTATTTCATTTGATATCAAATATTATTTGAGTATTTATCTATAAAAAATAGAGTTTTTAATTTTTTTGAAAAATTTTAAATTATTAAATAGAAAATACTTTTATGATTTCTATATTTTAAATTTCCAAAATGGGATATTATTGGATCTAAGAATTTTGTAGTTTTTTATTTTTTATGTTTTATATATTTCTATACAAAATAATAGTGATTAACTATCATTTTTTGTACATTTTTCGTATTTTTTATTTAATGATTAATTATGAGATTTCTATATTTTTTAGATTTTTAAAATTATATTTCCCCATTATATAACTATATAGTTTTTTATTACATTTACTTAAATCTGGAGAATAATATATTCACTTTTTGAGGTCTTAATATACAATTATTTAGCCATTGAATTTCTTTTTCTACCATAACAAAACATATGTATTTTGAGATTTCCATTAAATGATTTTCTATTAGCTTTAAATATCTTATTGATTTTGAATCTTATATTTAAAAATCATAGAGAATATCAATATTAGATTTATCAATTTATCACAAATTTATTCATAACTATAAAAATATTCCTTTGACATATGCACCCAAATGGGAAGACACATATTCATCATTTAATGTCACAATTGAGTTATTCCTTTTTTTCATCATGTTCTTTATCTCAATATTGTGGAATAAAATAATTCTTTGTTAAATATATTTCCATACCATGGAGAAAATATATCAATTATGGTCCCTGAAAAACATAGATTAAAATTATAATATGTAATGGCCATGACCATGTTATTATCCCCTTCAATAATAGTGGTTCAATATTTTATTTTACCATAATTTTAATATTTCAAATTGAAATTTTTCTAATCAATCATTTTAATTGTCTTATAAATAGAAAAATATATGTTAAACATAAAAATAAAAATAATATTTGATTAGAAATTTTGAAGAAAATATTTCATGAATGAGATTTAAAATATCAATTAATTATATAATATTTTTACCTTATTATTATGTTAACCATGGTGCGTTTTTTAGATGTCCAGATCAATCAAATGAAGATTATTATTAATTAATTTTCATGTAGTTTAAAGTAAACAAATACATTCTTATGAAATAATTCATACATATTGTCCAAAGAAATTACTTATAATAAATATTATTAATGAGATATCAACAGGACATATAGTTTATTCATTTATTCCTAAGCACTATGACAGTTCATGTACTTCTTCATTCCTAAATTATTTTTCTGTTGTGTTATGGTAGTGATGGTTTTAACAAAATATTCATCATTCGTCATAAAGTATAAATGTATGATGATTATTGTTCTACAACAACATCCCATCAATTTTTTTATATCATTATATGACTATATAATTTATTTATGATATATTGTTATGTGTTTTATGATTTTCCACGAGTTATAAAACAACTCACACATGGTTGTGTCTCATTTTAAATTTAGCATCATTGTTATATGAACCTATTCTAATAGTATGTATATGTAAGTTGGTAAATAACACTATAAAATGATTGTGGTTTAGTCAATCCTATAATATGATTGGTTTTTTCTTCAACCAAAAAGGATTTATAGGTTATTTCTATGAACATGTAAATTCCTCTCTATTTTTATAGTGTAAATAATTCCTCTCGAGGAAAGGATGAGTGTGATGTGTTTATTTAAGTTCACAATGAAATGAACTACTATAAATTGTGTTGGGGTTTGTATTATTTATATTTTATTCTCCTGATTTTTTCATGGACATTGTACTTTTATCTTCATAGATTTTGTCTACTATGATATTTATAACTTACTAAAATCATTAAATGTTTTATTCACCCCCATATTTCCATCACTTATGAGATCAATAACTAGAATAAAACATGAGATGACTTGTTATCATCTAGAATAATCGTGAGTAAAACTAATGAAGTAAAAGCAATCAATCAAGTGTGGAAGAATGTGAAATGTAAATATTTTACAATTTTTATGATTTTATTATTTGGTTTATTCTATATTTTTTGTTTTTTGAGGTAGAATATAGTGTTTTAGTAGTTTTGAGACCCATATAAATATAACTCTTAACTAATGAAGTATCAACCCAGTATGTGAGATGTTATTAGATCCCCAATGTAATGTCACAAACTATCTTATGAAATAAATAGGGAACCGATAGAGATTTATAAACAACCATAATAATTCATTATAGATAGTGTAGTGTGGTTTATGTGAACAGAAGAATACATTGGGGCCAACAGATCCCCACATCGGAAATTTAGAGTACACTAGTACTCTAAAAACATGCAACATTAATCATTGAGATAAGATGTTTTATCATCAACTAAAATATGGAATCATCTTAGAACTATTCAAATTTCAACCTTGAACATTTGATGTACATTATAATTTGATTCTAAAATTATTTCCTTATAGGAAAAAATTTATAATCCATTAGTTTTACAATACAACCATGAGGGGTGATGCATATTATGAACATTAAGAAACTGATGAGAATTATATTCCCATATTTATAATGTATGATAGAATTCAGTGGTGAAAAACAATAACTCCAAGATAATGTGACCTTATCTATATGATGGGGCTATGTCTATGCCAATTTATTTTCTGTTATATCCATATAATATACCCACACTCTTTTGTAGTATAATGTTGAAATATTGGTTATTTTTCAACTCCAATTTATCCCATAACCTAAAAAACTATGTTTATGATACCTAACAAATATAATACATAGTCTCAATGAAAGATACATTACCTCCAATAGTTTCCTATCGATTATATTTTAGAAAAAATTCATTTCAATATGTGATTTATCAAAATTGACTATACATTTTTGTACAATATAGAAACACCAATAATCATCTCTTAATACATAATTAAATATAATGGGAGAATTTTGAGAATTGGGAGCTTTCTATTAATGGAGTTTAGATGGGGATAAGACCACTAACTTTTCGATACCAAAGGAATCTATGTAAAAACTATGAAACAAAATATGAAATGAAATTAAAACCCTGAGAAATAGTATCTATTTTATGGGATGGGTAATATGGTCTATATTGACATAGTAGTAGACCATAACGAATGTGATATGAAATTTTTCATCCCTGATGAGTTATCTCACTACATATATATATTTTTTGAATGATCATATAAATAGTTAAGATGTATATAGTGAATTTACGATATAGTTGGGAAGTTCATTTTTTTGAAAGTATGAGTTATATTTTCACATTATTAGATAGTGTATGATATTAGATTACATGTTATTGGATGGTGCTACACCAAGATCACCAATAATGATGTTTTTTTATTATTTTATGAATTTCGATTATAAATTCGTGATCATTAGTGGATAGACCCCTTGTTGGGTTCATTTTATCTATAGTTTTTTATTATTACCAAAAGAATAAATTGATTAGAATCTACCAATATTCTCAAAATAATATGAATTCTTTTATATCCTTATCACTTAGTAGATGTCATTAGGGGATTTAATTATTGTCATAATGTTGAAATATAACCCATTCACATGATGTACGGATATATATATATATATATCATGAAAGAGACTATCTTAAGAGACCAAGGAACACAAAACTCGTAGACCATAAGAAACACAATACTATTAGAATTGTTTTATATACAAACTAATGGGGATATTAAATTATAATAAGAGGATGAAGAGTTATTTGACAATGAATGTGGAGGATTTAGTTAGTGATAAAGATAAGTAATAATGGATTTAATCATATAAAATATAATTATATGAATCTAATCCCAACACCCCCTATACTTATTATTTAATTATCTAACCAGAAAATAATTTAGCTTAGTCTCCTTACCAATTTAGTTTTTTTGTTTTTTTTCTAAATTCATATGAGTTACATTAATTCAGACTTCAACACACACCCCATAAATACATTACATGATCAGTGTAAATATAAATAATTATGATTTGGACCTGTCATCCTCATGGATATGACCTCAGGTAAGTCTTATTTAACATGTTTCAACACCCAATATAAACTGACATTGGATGTAAAGAAACACAAAATAGTTCTTTCTAAAATCATCAACCAAAAAAAGGCAGCCGGAAATATAATTACCTCAAACTATAGTTCAATCTCAATAGTTGTGTTTTCTATTTTTCCTATCTCAAAAAACATTTTTACATTACCAATCTATAGGATTATCATTATGAATTTTAAATTAACCAATATATTTCAAAATAATGTATATAGAAATGTAAAGTCGTTAGAAAACATCAGGAAAGTAATCATTGTGAAATTATAAAAAAATTATGGTAGATATATTTATCCCAAAATATCTATAGTATATAATTCACCTATCTCACACAAGAATATTTACATGTAACTATAAAAGGGATGTTATAATGGTTGAAATTGAAACATTATGGGAACCCTATCCCATAAGGATGGAATAATTTTTTATATAGTCCACTACCCTTGGAATAATATATATTATGAAGGGACATAGCTTTGGTCACAAAGATATAGGGAAAACCCCAAACTATAATGATGGGTGGATTTTTTTCATCTACAATGTAGAAGTCATTATTATCTACATTAAGTCATTCCCAATTAATGTTCCACAATGATCAACTCCCCAGAATATCTACAACTCACCCTCAATCATGATTTTGTTTAGTTGATGTTTGGGGAGACTCACATTTAAACAATTCCCATGAACAAACTTCATCATCACATCAATGAGAACACCGAAAGGAGTTGTCAAGACCTTATATAGTCTGGAAATTAAAAATACACTGCATAAAAAAACATGAGAAATAAAAGAACAATATATTAAGTATAGTTCATTGATAAATAGGGGAATCCTTGTATTTATTGGATATAGATGAGGATCGAGTTCCTTTGTATTTTCATAAGTATATATTATATATTCAAACACTGATATAGTTATTATGTATGATAATGATGCAGAGGGGAACTATATAGATTAGACAATTTTATAAAATTTCATCAAAATAATCTGTAATAATAAGGTATTTGTACACTGTATCATAGGATGTCCCATGATATGGAAGGTTCTTTGAATATCCAATATCAAACTACAATGTGATACATGAATTAGGGAAATGTTAAGGTTGAGATTGTTTCTATGACTCAACAAAATCATAAAAAAGTCTAATTTCTCTATAATTATGAAAATAACAGTCAGTAAAATGTATAGATTGTAATATTTATGTTGAATAATTTCTAAATAAATAGATGAATCAGAATTACTGTGTGATAGTCCCTAACTCATGTGTTTATTCCTCCTCTAGTTTAACCTATTTAATACTTTTAGATCTCTCAAATAATGAGAGAAGAATAAATCCACAAATTTTTAACACCCTGTATCCATTTGATATTTTAATTCTATTTAAATTAAATTAAACACCCTATATTACACTATATTCAAGGTTATTGGAGGAGTCAGATGTGTCTCGGGGGTGTTTTGGTAGGTGGTTCCTAGGGTCAGGATATTTGTTATAGAAGGATATAGGAATCAGGAATTTAGTTCCATGATACAATACACATGATAGGCTCCTATCATGAGGAAACAGCTTTGGGGGGCCAGTAGGATATCTACGGATTTAAGGTGGGTACACAGTATTGAACTGAGTACCTGATAATGTAAGAGACGGTACCTGGTACACCTTTATGTATTCCTAAAATTTATCATATTAAAAGAAACAAATTATTATTTTTTTATTTTTTAAAATGATGGATGCACCCTACTTTCTACCCAAAATAAACGAGCCTCCCCTCTCATCCCTCTCTTCTTGTTCAATTGGTGCAAGTGGAACATTGGGAGGGGATGGTATTGGTACATTTTGGTGAGATTCACCTTGATTTTAATGTGTGTTATGGAAGTGTGACATTGAAATATTTGAGTATTTTTTCCACACTCTAGGAGAGAGTGAATGATATTTTTTTATATAAATAAAACTACTTTTTTATTATCAATATCGTATTTAGTGGGGATCTATTAGATAATTATTCAATAGATTGTGATGATATTTTTTATATAGGAGTTCATATGTTTTTCTTATGGGAATTCTTAAAGAGTTAATGGAAAATTCCCATTCCATCATATTCTCAATTTAACAAGTTATGAGCAATAACTATCACGACAATTAGATATAGTAATTATGTCCTAGGATAAATGATGATATAGAAAGGTTGTTTCATGATATATTATTAATTAAAAGAAAATTCCATGTATAAATTTCCCACTAGGATTATTCATACACTACACATTACTGAGTTTACATGGGACAACGTCACTATGGATATTGTGATGGGGTTTCTGAGGTCATCACTTGATAATGAAAAAATAAGTGTCATTACAGACAGATTGACAGGTCATTCATTTCCTATCGACCTGGGAGGGAAATTCCAATAATGGGATGAGATGTATATTTTTATGGAATATTGGGATTTTAAATTTTGTAAACTAGATAATCATTTTAGAACATGATTATAGTTTTAAATTATTCTTCTTATAAGGGAAAAAAGGTGCTTCATACATTGGTCGAACAAGGATCATATTATAATCATGAGACTAATATGTATTTTGAGAATAATATATATGTATTGGTGGAAATTATATGTATATGTGTCCTAGATTTAGTGTGGTTAATATATAACTATCAACTATTTAAACTATTTTCCAAAATAATTTCACAATAAATTGATTTCTATTTTTCATTTTGATGATTTTTGGGGACTAACATGCTAATTATCAATGTGTTAGATAGAGGGAAAAAGATATTTTGTATCAGGATGACTCTCATACTGGAAACATGAAAACATATTTTATTGAAAATTATGTGGATAGAGGTGTATTAGTGAAGGCATAGGTGAAATGATTACCAAATATTTCGTTTTCCATAGTTGTGGTGGGTATCTGATTATTTATATGAGTTTCAACTTTTTGGGACACTTGATAATTTAGAGGGAAGAAAATATTGAACCCAAAATCGTGGGGCTATTTTAGGATTTCAAAATTGTTAGTACCATGAAATATTTGTTTTAAAATACATAGATTTATATTTTCAATGATAATGTATTCCAAGATTTTGATCACTAGAGATATAATCTCGACTGGTTGCATGTGTTCAATGTTAATGGGGTTGAGATGATGTTAGATGATACATTATAGGAATGACTGGTTTCTATTATGTATTATAGAATTATTTTTCTATATAATAAAGCATTATCTATTTAATTTTTATAGGTTTAGTACTATGGTAATGACAATGATATACTATAGATATATTCTGATTTCTGGGCTTATTGGTATAGGGTATTCAATAATGATTCTCAAAGATGCTTGATAGTGAATCATGGTGGTGATTTTTTATGTTGGGGAGGTTATATTACTAGTCATCTATATTTGGTGAAAATGCAATTTAACTTACTTAAGATTTATGAATTTCACTATTTTTTTGGTGTTGGAGGAGGTGGGAGTGGCTTGGGTTTGTATTTTATTCGGTTGGAAAAAAGTGTTATGACATATTTCATGGAATGAAGTAGATAACCAAAATGTGCTTTGATGGTACCAGTAGATAGTTGGTTCACTAGAGGGGAAAGTTTAAAATCCAAAGTATGTAATGAATAATAGATATTTTTATCTATGTCTATTAATGAATTAGATAGTGTTTTAAAGGCTTAAAATGAAAATAAATCCAATCTTAAGTATGGAATACACTAATATTTTTTAAAAGATTGTTTTACTGCCTTTTGATGGAAAACCATTTTTAAATCTATATTTTGACAATTTTATAAGCTATGTTTGTCAAAATAAAATTATTCTTTACGATTGGTACATCAACATTTACTTTGTGTGAATTTTTTGTATTTTTCTGACAATGTTCATTTTTTAATGAATAGTGAAAAATACTGCATTTTACATCAAAACTCCTTTTTAATATACTTTATTTATATGATTATATTATCTTTTGAATTGGCTTTAAAGTTAAATTAGAATATATTTTTACCATTTAATTCAATGGTGGTCATTAGGATTAATTTCACTTTGGAATTGGGTATAAACTAATGCCAAATTTTCATAGATATTGTTTCAAAAAAAACCGCTATTTGTTTTGACAACGGGAATTATTTTTAAATCAATTATTGCAATTTCTGTGTTTGAAATTTGGTAAAATGGATTACATATTTGGAATCATAAGGTCCAAATTATGTAATCAAGATTCTTTTGTTTTTGGACATTATGAATAGTAACGACGTTAATTATCTTTAATTATCTTGATTAATGAGTAATCGGGTAGTTAAGGATAATAAAATGATATCATAATAATACAAAAAGTCCTCAAAATGTGTCCTAAGGATACTGGTTGTCTCATGGCCGACCATGGGATTCCTTGTGCCAAACTTGGGGGCCCCATGGAATCACTTTTGTTATAAAGTGACTTGTTATCATTTTATTTTTAAAGAATGTTAAATGTGACAAAGAATGTATCACCTAAGTAAAGTATTTTTAATTTTGTCTAAATAAATGATCATTTGGACTATAAATATTAATTAGAAATATAAAAAGATTTCCTACATAATGATATTTATTTTATAATTTTTAGACATTAAATTTATTAAATTATTTATGACATCATGATGATGCAGCGATTACCTCGTTAAAAAAGGATTTAAATAAAATGGAAAGATAATGTAAAATATATGCCCTACACATGTCCAAAACCTATTGGATGGGTGGATTTCGAACCATTACCACCTTACCCTATAATTATATCAATGTGGGACCTTTTGAATTGGAAAATCATTTTCAAATAAAGTAACATTTCATTACTTTCCAAGAGTGCCCCTCCCCTCCTCTTAGAAAAGGCCCCCACCTCTACCTCCTTACCCACACTCCCAAAGCCAATGGCTCGGCCAAAGCCTGCCAATTTTTTCTCTCCACATCCCTCTCTTACTCCTTGAATCCTCAATTTGGGCAGAAGTCTTATCAAGGAAGCCTTTGAGCTCAAACCAAAGTGAGTTACCCGATTTTAAGGTAATGTCTTCACTTGAGTCCTTTGGTTTTATTTTGCTTCTCCAACCCCCTACACTCTTTTTATTCATTTATTTTGTAACAACTCCAGTATCTTCAATATACTATGATGTTGTTATAATAATTATTCGAGCTACACTTACACAAACCAACATCTAATGGTTAAAGGACAAACTGTTTCCGTGGATGGTGAATTTATGCCTCCCGAAATGATGATTGTTCAACATTCTTTTATCACCTTCAAAGGTGACCATTAAGATGTTACAATATTTGAATATGATATATAATATGATTATGTTTTCCTTAAGCTTCTATATTTTTTATTTTGGTCATGCCTTTATGGTTTCCATTATGGGTAAACGCGATATCTTCATTTAAGGAAGTGCGGACTACCGCCACCTCAAAGTGATTTGATTCGTTAAATACCATATGTGGGACGTATAAAGGATGGAACTATGATATAATATATGATATTATACTGGAATTATAATATACCTTTATATCATTATGATTCCATTCTATAAAATACGAAATAGAAATGAAAGTACCGTTCATCCGTACGCACGGCTTACCGTCTCCATGAACGGTGAATTTCATTTCTTACCTCTAAATTATTATGTAATATAATAAATGCATGTATATACTGGATATATATGGTATATAAATCATGATTATAATTCTGGATATAATGGATACATGAAAAACTTGTAATTATAAAGTGTTTATTTTTTACTCAACTACCAATGATCGTTAAAATGACCGTTATTAACTTAAATAATTACATAGTGTTCATGACATGGAAATAAGTGATATAAAAAGTATAATGAACTTGGAAAAGGTTCTTAAGCAAGTAGAAATTAACTCAGGCTTATTATTTAGGACATTAAAGAATGATCGAGTCAAGTCGGACCCGAGGTATGGGACTTCGTCTCAATCTCCTTTCATTGAGGCATATTTTGTTTTATACACAACCTTCTTTTATATGGTGTATAAACCCCTTTGACTTTTATGTTTATTCAAAAGGAATATTTTCATACGAAGAGTTTACTAAACGACAAAAGGGAATGTTTTTGTCATACGAATGCGGCGACAACGACTTCTCCGCCGCCCTGACCATTATTTGAGTTTCGGCTTCCTCTACAATCCATACCATTTTCTTAAAAGAAAAATAAATACCATGTTTTACTTTTCTTTTATTTTGGTAGTAAAAATGGTTTTCATAATGTTTTTATATCAATGTGTTGTATTGATATCTTGTGATTGAAAGGTGGAAATATTATGTTTCCTTTATGCATTTTTTATGTGATACGATTATGTTGAGGTTCTTGGGCATTATTATGAAGATGGGTGGTTTCATGATAAACTAAGGGCGGGTGAGCCCGATATAGCTCTCCAATGCATTGGGTAACGCGAAGGAGTGAAACGTTAAGGTTTCTCCGAAGAGATTTAGGGAATATACTGTGATGGGTATTCCAAACGTAACCAAGAGGGTTACTCCCTACGTAAGAATGTTATGAATGCCTCAAATTACCTTTATGTCTTATGATTTCTATGATATATTCATGATTTGATGAGGTTTGTTAAAGTGCTTATGTTTTATGGGTAATGTATGATTTCATTCTTACGTATATATGTACCGAAGATTCCTTTCCATATTTTTATATCCCTTACTGAGCTTTTTATGCTCATCCCAAGTTTTATTGAAATGTTTTTCACAGGTCAAGGGAAAGGTACATGATATGATGATAGAGTCAAGGAAGTGTCATGAAAAAATCCATGTTTTATTTTAAATATGTTTCCATTGATGGGAAAGAAGAATACTATCTTTATGTAACCACTTTGTTTATATGTTGAATGTAATGAAAGTTTTATGACATAATTTTCTAAAACTCTAAACCCGAAAAGATCCTCAATGTGTAATCTTGTAATAACTCAATATTAAGTAAGGTTTAAGGCTGGGGCCTTATAGTTGGTATCAAAGGTCGGTCTAGATAACTTTAGGAGTTAGAATTCTATTAAATTATTATCCAAAAATATTTTTTTATGGTAAAATTGAAGTGATATAGTATTTGAAGATTACCATGTTGCTTCATCTAAGACATGTTTGTTCAGAATGGTTTTCCACAGAGGAAACAGGGAAGCAGTTCTAGGAAGACATAAAGAAGGAAATAACCTTCCGAATCAGCATCCTGAGATGGTCGGAATTGGAACTGAACAGTTTGTTGCAGTAATGGTGCAGTTGACTCAAGCGATAAATGGTGGTGGTATCCACGCACGAGATCAGCCAGATCAACCGTAGAGGAACATGTTAGTGGTGGAACATTTCATGAGGCAACATCCCCCATCATTCAAAGGATCATCTGACCCTGTTTTAGCTGAAGGGTGGATTAAAGCAATGGAGACGATTTTCGATGTCATGGGGTGTTCAAACAATCAAAAGGTTAATCTTGCTATTTACCATTTGGAGGGTGAAGCAGATCAGTGGTGGTCGATGGATAAAAATATCAGGGATGCTGATGAGATTGATGCTCTCGACTGGGATGAATTAAAAGGTATGTTTATTGAAAAGTATTTTCCTAAGGTTGTTTGACTTAGGATGGAAAAACAATTTTTGGAATTGAGGCGAGAGAAAGACTCAGTGGCTACCTATGAAGAAAGGTTCACTCGATTGGCAAGGTATGCTCCAAATTTTATCCGAGACCTTGATAGTAAAATCAATCGTTTTTAATCAGGATTAAAACCAAAATATTGAAGGGCATTAGCTTCTCATGAGTTTAAAAGTTATGAAAATCTTGTTCCATGTGATGATAAGGTGGAAATGGAGTTTTCCGATGATCATGTGTTCTATAACAACCAACAGAAGAAGAGACCGAGGTAGTAAAAGAAAGGAATGAATTCTTCAAAAAAGAATGATGGTAGGAAATCTAAGTTTCCAGTTTGTGATAAATGTGGAAAAAGGCATGCTGGGGAATGTCTTCTAAATTCTGGAAAGTGCTACCGATGTGGTAAGATGGGACATAAGGCTCGTGATTGCACTGAAAAAGATCAAGGTAAAGGTAATACCAAATTTGATTTACAGTTAGTGAAATGTTTTAAGGGCAATGAGATGGGTCACTATGAAAACGAGTGCCCGACAAAGAGCTTGAGTGATGGGAAGCGGTTAGACTACAATCAGAAAGGGGTGGTGAAATCATTTGCAACTACTTCAACAGATGTCAGGCCATCAAATGAAGTTGTATCAGGTAATTTGTTTGTTTTTTTAGATTATTCCAGTGTGTTGTTTGATTCGGGGTCCACACATTCTTTCATCTCTGAAACCATTTCTAGTAAAATGGGAATACCATCTCAAGAAATGACTCCTGAACTTTTGGTAAAAACACTTCGTGGAAATGTTGAGGCAAAAAGAATTTATAAGCATATTCCTATCCTTATCTGTGTAAAGAACCTACTTGCAAACCTTATTGTTCTACCTCTAGTAGAGTTTGATGTTATCCTGGGTATGGATTGGCTCTCTATTTACCATGCTAAGATTGACTGTAGAGCTAAAGAAGGTTCTTTTCAGAAAGACTTTCAGTTTGTGTACAAGAATGAACCCTTACTATTGATAACTTATCAAGAGGCCAAGAAACTTGTAAAAGATGTAAATGAATGTTACATTGCACACATCGTTGAAAATAAAGGAACTGTTCAGATTAATGATGTACCAGTGGTAAATGAGTATCCTGATGTTTTTCCTGATGAGTTTCCTAGAATAATACCAGATCGGGATGTTGAGTTTACTGTTGACTTAGTTCCTTATTCTAAGCCAATTTCAAAACCCCCTTATCTAATGGCTCAAATTGAACATTTAGAGTTGAAGGATCAATTGCATGATTTATTAGAGAATGGTTTCATTCGACCTAGCACATCACCATGGGGTGACCCTGTTTTATTTGTTAAAAAGAAAGATGGTTCAATGAGACTTTTCATTGATTATAGAGCCTTGAATAACATCACTGTTAAGATAAAATATCATTTTCCTCATATCGATTATTTGTTTGATCAGCTCTGGGGAGCTCAGTATTTTTCAAAGATTGACTTGAGATCAAGGTACCATCAGCTGAAGGTAAAGGAAGCAGATGTTCTGAAAACTATGTTCCGTACAAGATATGGCCATTATGAATTTTTAGTAATTCCTTTTGGGCTAACCAATGCACCTGCTGTATTCATGGACTTAATGAATATAATATTCCATGAGTTCATGGATAAATTTGTGGTGGTTTTCATTGATGATATTTTGGTGTTTTCTAAAAGTAAAGAGGAGCATGAGAGACATTTAATGGTTATCATGCAAACCTTAAAAGAAAAGAAACTGTATGGAAAATTCAGCAAGTGTGAGTTTTGGTTTCAACAAATTTCTTTCCTTGGTCACATTGATTCTAAAGATGGGATAACTGTTGATCCTGCAAAAACAAAAGTTGTGGAAGACTGGAAAAGACCCAAAAATGTAACTGAGATTCGTAGCTTCCTTGGTTTGGCAGGCAATTACCAAAGGTTTGGTAGAAATTTTTCACGGTTATCTAGTCCAATGACTAAGCTAACTCAGAAGGGTGTTATGTTTATCTGGAAAAAATAATGTGATGATTATTTTTAGGAATTGAAAAGAAGATTGGTGAATGCTCCAGTTTTGGCACTACCATCCATGAATGGTGAGTTTGTTATATACTTTGATGCTTCACTGAAAGGACTTGGTTGCGTCCTAATGCAGAATGATCAGGTAATTGCTTATGATTCACGACAGTTGAAAACTCATGAGGTAAATTACCCTACACATGATTTGGAATTAGCTGTTATTGTTTTCGCTTTAAAAATTTGGAGGCATCATTTGTATAGAGTAAAGTGTGAAATATATACTGATCACAAATGGTTAAAGTATAAATTCTCTCAGAAAGAATTAAACATGAGTCAGAGGAGATGACTAGAATTAATCAATGATTATGATTGTACAATTCATTACCATCCGGGAAAAGAAAATAAAGTGGATGATGATTTGAGTCGAAAAAGTAATGCTTCATTATTAATGTTGCGTTTGGAATGTGATCATTTGGTTAAGGATTTGATTAACTTTGGCATAGAAGTTATTGGTGCAGGATGTTCTTCTATTTCGTATCAGGTATCAGTGAGATCATCTCTATCAGATAGAATCAAACAAGCAGAGAAACAAGACAGTGAGCTGTAGAAAAAGGTAGAGCTGGTTCATAAAGGTAAGTTGCATGAATTAAACATTGCTAATGATTGAGTTTTGAGATTTGGGAGGAGATTGTGTGTGACTTGTGATTCACAGTTGAAGAGAGAGTTGTTATGTGAAGCTCATTGTTCTCCGTTTTCAGTTCATCCTTGCAGTACTAAGATGTACAGAGATCTGCGGGAGTATTACTGGTGGGATGGAATGAAAAGAGATATTGCTGATTTTACTGCGAAGTGTTTGACATGTCAACGGGTTAAATTAGAGTGGCAGTTACCGAATGGGATGCTTCATCCTTTACCAGTTCCAGAGTGGAAATGGGAGAATATATCCATGGACTTTATTGTGGGATTACCGAAGACATCTCGAGGTAATAATGAAATATGGGTTATTGTTGATCGCGTGACTAAATCTGCTCTTTTCCTTGCTATACGAGATACTTTTTCCCTAGATCAACTTTCCTGTTTGTATCTTAAAGATATATTCAGGTTACGTGGAGTTCCTCTCTCCATTGTATTTGATCGTGATCCAAGGTTCACTTCTAACATTTGGAAAGGCCTTCAGAAGTCGTTGGGTACTGAATTAAATTTTAGTACAACAATTCATCCTAAATCAGATGGGTAGTCGGTACGAAAAATTCAGACCTTGGAGGATATGCTAAGAGCTTGTTCGATGGATTATCAGGGAAGTAGGGACCAACATCTTTCTTTGGTTGAATTTTCATATAACAATAGTTTTCATTCCAGTATACAGATGGCACCATTTGAGGCGTTATATGGGAAGCGGTGTCGAACTCTAGCATTTTGGGATGAAGTGGGTGAAAGGAAGCTGATGGGACCAGAATTGGTAGAATAGATGGCAGAAAAAATTCATTTGATTCTAAAACACATGAGAACAGCTCAGAGTAGGCAGAAGAGTTATGCAGACAACAGGAGGAAGGATCTAACTTTTGAGGTAGGTGATCATGTTTTTCTCAAACTCTCACCATGGAAAAGTGTGATGAGATTTGGTAAGAAAGGAAATCTGAGTCCAAGGTTCATTGGACCATATGAAATTATGGAGTGATTTGGATCAGTTTCATACCGGGTGGATTTACCTTCGAGTTTATCTTAGGTACACAATGTTTTTCATGTTTCGATGTGGAGAAAGTATATGCCAGATCCATCTCATGTTTTGAGTCCAGATGTAGTTCAGCTGGAAGAGAACCTATCTTATGAGGAACAACCAATCCAGATTCTTGAACATAGGGAGCAAGTGATACGAAATAAGGTGATTAATCAGGTAAAGGTTTTGTGTAAAAACCACGTGATGGAAGAGGCAACATGGAAATCTGAAAATGCAATGAGGGATAAGAACCCCCATTTTTTGGATAAGTAAATAAATAGCGGGGGTGAAATTTTCTAAAGGGGGGAAGGTTGTAACATCCCATGTAAGTAATGAATAATAGATATTTTTATCTATGTCTATTAATGAATTAGATAGTGTTTTAAAGGCTTAAAATGAAAATAAATCCAATCTTAAGCATAGAATGGACTAATATTTTTTAAAAGATTGTTTCACTGCCTTTTGATGGAAAACCATTTTTAAATATATATTTTGACAATTTTATAAGCTGTTTTTGTCAAACTAATCTTATTCTTTATGATTGGGACATCAAAATTTACTTTGTGTGAATTTTTGGTATTTTTCTGACAATGTTCATTTTTTAATGAATAGTGAAAAATAATGCATTTTTCAACAAACCTGCTTTTTAATGTACTTTATTTATATGATTATAATATCTTTTTAATTGGTTTTAAAGTTAAATTAGAATATATTTTTACCATTTAATCCAATGGTGGTCATTAGGATTAATTTTACTTTGGAATTGGGCATAAACTATTGCCAAACTTTTCATAGATATTGTTTCAAAAAACCCACTATTTGTTTTGACAACGGGAATTATTTTTAAATCAATTATTGCAATTTATGTGTTTGGAATTTGGTAAAATGGATTATATATTTGGAATCATAAGGTCCAAATTATGTAATCAAGACTCTTTTGTTTTTGGACATTATGAATAGTAACGACGGTAATTATCTTTAATTATCTTGAGTAATGAGTAATCGGGTAGTTAAGGATAATAAAATGATATCATAATAATAAAAAAATACCACAACATGTGTCCTAAGGCTACGGGATGTCTCATGGCCGAACATGGGATGCCTTGTTCCAATCTTTGGACCCCATGGAATCACTTTTGTTAGAAAGTGACTTTTTATCTTTTTATTTTTAAAGAATGTTAAATGTGACAAATAATGTATCACCTAAGTAAAGTATTTTTAATTTTGTATACATAAATGATATTTTGGACTATAAATATTAATTAGAAATATAAGAAGATTTCCGACATCATGATATTTTTTTATAATTTTTAGACATTAAATTTATTAAATTATTTATGACATCATGATGATGTAGCGATTACCTCATTTACAAAGGATTTAAATAAAATGGAAAGATAATGTAAAATCTAAGACCTAAACCTGTCCAAAACCTATTGTATGGGTGGATTTAGAACCCTTATCACCTTATCCTCTAATTATATCAATGTGGGACCTTTTTAATCCGAAAATCATTTTCAAACAAAGTAACATTTCTTTACATTCCAAGAGTTCCCCTCCTCTCCTCTTATAAAAGGCCCCCACCTATACCTCCTTACCCGCACTCCCAAAGCCTTTTTCTTGGCCAACCCCTACCTATTTTGTCTCTCCGCATCCCTATATTACTCTTTGAAGCCTCACTTTTGGTAGAAGTCTTCCCAAGGGAGCCTTTGAGCTCAAACCAAAGTGAGTAACCTGATTTTATGGTAATGTCTTCACTTGAGTCCTTTTGTTTTATTTTGATTCTCCAAACCCCTAAACTATTTTTATTCATTTCATTTGTAAAAAATCTAGTATATTCAATATAATAGAATGATTTTATAATATGTAATCGAGCTACACTTACACACACATACATCTAATGGTTAAAGGACATATTGTTTCCGTGGATGGTGAGTTTATGCCTACCGAAACGATGATTGTTCAACATTCTTTTAACACCTTCAAAGGTGGCCATTAAGATGTCACTATATTTATATATTATATATAATATGTCTATGTTTTCCTTACGCTTATATATTTTTCATTTTTGGCATACCTTTATGGTTTTCATTATGGGTAAACGTGATATTTTCAATTAAGGAAGTGCGGACTACCGCCCCCTCAAAGTGATTTGATTAGTTAAATACCATATGTGGGACGTATAAAGGATGGAACTATGATATTATATATGATATTATACTGGAATTATAATATACCTTTATATCATTATGATTACATTCTATAAAATACAAAATAGAAATGGAAGTAGTGTTCATGCGTACGCACGGCTTACCGTCTCCATGAAAGGTGCATTTCATTTCCTACCTCTAAATGATTATGTAATATTATAAATGCATGTATATACTAGATATATATGATATATACATCATGATTATAATTCTGGATATAATGGATACATGACCAAATTTTAATTATAAAGGGTTTATTTTTTACTCAAGTACCAATGATCGTTAAAAAGACCGTTATTAACTTAAATAATTACATAGTGTTCACGACACTTAAATAAGTGATATAAAAGGAATAATGAACTTGAAAAAGGTTCTTATGCAATTAGACATTAACTCAGGTTTATTATTCATGACATTAAAGAATGATCGACTCAAGTCGGACCCGAGGTATGTGACTTCGTCTCAATCTCCTTTCATTGAGGCATATTTTGTTTTATACACAACCTTCTTTTATATGGTGTATAAACCCCTTTGAATTTTACGTTTATTCAAAAGGAATATTTTTATACGAAGCGTTTACTAAATGTCAAAAGGGAATGTTTTTGTCGTACGTATGCGGCGACAACGACTTCTCTGACACCGTGACCATTATTTGAGTTTTGGCTTCCTCTACAAGCCATACCTTTTTTTAAAAGAAAAATAAATACCATGTTTTACTTTTCTTTTATTTTGGTATTGAAAATGGTTTTCATAATGTTTTTATATCTATATTTTTTATTGATATCTTGTGATTGAAAGGTGGAAATGTTATGTTTCCTTTATGCATGTTTTATGTGAAACGATTATGTTGAGGTTCTTGGGCATTATTATGAAGACGGGTGGTTCCATGATAAACTAAGGGTGGGTGAGCCCGATATAGCTCTCCAATGCATTGGGAAACGCAATGGAGTGAAATGTTAAGGTTTCTCCGAAGATATTTAGGGAATATACTGTGATGGGTATTCCAAACGTAACCAAGAGGGTTACTCCCTACGTAAGAATGTTATGAATGCCTCAAGTTACCTTTATGTCTTATGTTTTCAATGATTTATTCATGATTTGATGAGGTATGTTAAAGTGATTATGTTTTATGGGTAAATTATGATTTCATTCTTATGTATATATATACCCATGTTTCCTTTCCATATTTTTATATCCCTTACTGAGCTTTTTATGCTCATCCCATGTTTTTTTGAAATGTTTTTCATAGGTCAAGGGAAAGGTACATGATATGATGATAGTGTCAAGGAAGTATCATGAAAAAATCCATGTTTTATTTTAAATATGTTTCCATTGATGGGAAAGAAGAATACTATCTTTATGTAACCACTTTGTTTATATGTGGAATGTAATGCAAGTTTTGTGATCTAATTCTCTAAAACACTAAACCCGAAAAGATCCTCAATGTGTAATCTTGTAATAACTCAAGATTAAGTAAGGATTAAGGCTGGGGCCTTATAGAAAGAGTCAGTACTGGGCCATTAATTTCTTAGTGGACTTGAGATGCATACTCATGTTGTGGTGGGACTAAGAACATATTAGGGGAATGAACGGTTTGATGTAACACGCCTATTGTTTCCATATAATTGTAAATATTAATGAATGGATTATTTGTTTTTAATATTTAATATGTGGGGATGCCACCATTTTTTACTAAGGAAAATTTAGCATCCCATAATATCCATCCCCTCCATTTATATTTTCTATTTGTGGAATAAATTTATTTTTTATTAGGTCAAATGCAGTTCATCGTATTTGTTTTCTATAGGTATTTATATAAATCATATTACCAAAAATCAATTTTTCTTATACATTTCAATCTAGAATTCATAGAAAATGTCTTATACAGCGGTTTTGGATAGTTTCATTGATTTAATTTGTTTCATATTGAAAAAATCAGTTATATTTAATGAGTAGGACCCTACTAGGATATTGTAGGCTACCCCCTACGTTATTAATTCTTCATTACTCATATTTATGTTTTTATAGAATGTGAGAAATGTTTATTTATTTTTTACAACCTAAAATTAAATAAATTTTTTATGTTTGGTCTTAAGGTTGCGATTAGAACACGAAAAGTGACGAGTTCCCTATATGGGGTGTGTGTTATGTCCAATGGCTAATGACTCGCATTCATTATAAGAATTATAATGTGAAACTATGGATTTGGGCTTTAGAAGAGTTTCTATATTTTAGGAATAAATTTATGACCCTAGTGTAATAAATAGGTGAATGCCTTAGTGAGGTTTGAATTGATTGAATTCTATGCTAATTGTTATATGGTCTAAAAAATCCTTTGGGTTATAAGTGTTTTTTTGGAAACCCAATAAATTCTTGGAAATTTAGTAATTATTTATTATTTGATAAAATATTTCGCAGTCATTTTATGTCAAATTTTTATATTCTTTTACTAACACCAATTAGTTTTTACTAGTGGTTGTCCATCATCCATCATTGGAAATATTGTGGTATCTCATCCCCCTATTCGGTATTAATGCTATATGGACAACATTGAGTGGGATGGTTGTTCCTCAACCACCTAAATAGGGAGTGTGACCCATTTTTCACTTTTATGAAATTATAATAATTGAACTCCATGATCATTTCAATATTATGGCACTGGTATATATTCTTCTTGGAATTCATGTTGGCGTAGAACCAACCATATACATGAGTTATCATAATAGTGCATATTCCACAAGAAAACTTGATCTGATGGTCTACCATCCACCAATGATTCGATGCTGGTGGTGTATTGACTACATGACATGCGATATTTTTGTTCCATCACCACCAAATATGATTGTATTTTTTTTGCAATTGACACCGATATATATCATCTTGATGGTGAATCATCCAGTATGAGGCTTGATATAGCTGTTTATTTTACAACATGAGAGTAATATCTTTTGTAATGTGTCCAATTAGATAAGGATGTTCGGTTTTATATCTTCTAGCTGAGTTTTAAAATGGTTATGTGTCCTCCAGCTTTCATAGGTAGAGGAGTTGTGTCATCCACCCATGATTAGGGATGCCCATTCAATCAAAAAATAATCTTCCTCCATTATATTGTTTTTGTGGCGGATCATTGACAATGATATATAATGGTGGTGATATATCATTCCACTAGTGATTCCCTATAGTGATATATCAATAACATTGATAATTTTAAAAAGAGAGATATATCCGTAAGCCTCAAGTTTTGTGCTTAAATCGTGAGTAAATCATCAATTATTTCATTGTTAAAGTAGGTATGGTCACATTGGATTTATCAGGATCAATCAACTAGGTGGAATGTCATTTATTTATTTTTATTTACCTTATTGGATTTTCATATTGACTGTGCTCCTATATTTATAACAATATTATGCGACAACATTTGGGGTGACCTACTGAGTTATACGCACATCCTCATCTTTTTTATGATTATAAATAGAAATTATATTTCACTATATAGGTAAGATAATGTGTACCACCAAAATATTTTTATTATATATTTTTCTTTAGAATATTTTATTTATTCTATAGAAAGAGTTGAATGAGTGATTGAGCATAAATAAACCACGTATTATTATTTTTAATATTTTGTCAATGTCATATCATAATCATTATATTGGAAGGAATGAATCGTAAGAATGAAATCATGAAAAATATTTGGTTTATTAAAATATAAAATAAATTCCACACTTATCAAATGAATATAATTAAAATAAATTAATACAAAAGCGTTGTTTTTTCTGAAAACATTGTTTTTGTGCATTATATTTTATATAATTTTATTAAATTAATAATGGTGAATTATTTTAATAAAATTTCTATATTATTTAAATATTAATTTTTTTTAAATATTTAAAATATATTTTTCTAATATTAGGATGAGAAGAAATCATGTTTTATTCTTAAAATTGTATTTTTCCTAAAAAATAGTTTATGTGGATATTTGGGAACTTACATTCAAATTATTTAATTTAATTTCTATGTATTGAAATAGATAAAATTATTTATATATTTAAAACTAGGTTGGTTAAATGTTGCAATTAATCCCTATTTACTGGTTGTCATTTTGATTAGTAAATGTGATAATATCTATTACCTTGATAAAGGATAAAATGGATTAATATTTAATAAAAACTATGTTAAGGTCATAAAAGTTCATAATATATCTTATTTTAATAACATAATTCAATAATTAACAACTATTTTTAATGATTGTGTAATTTTAATTAATTTTTTCATTAAATATTACTTAGATAATTTAAAATCATTGAATGATTCAAATTGTCAATGTCTTATTTTTAATAAGTATAATATTTCTATTATGTGTTTAATTAGATGATATGAAGGAATATAAATATAATTTAGAAATTTAATATATTTACATTTATCATGTTAATTTATTTATAATTATTAGAAATTAAATAAATACCCAAAACTATTACACAACACAAATGTAGTGATTATTGAATTAATAGAATAATAAAATAAATGATATTAAAAATATTCCATGTAAAATAATCTATGTTATTTATGGTTATATTAATTTTTTTTAAAATTAACATGAAATTATAGTGATAAAATAATTTTTTTTTATTTTTCATGTTTTCTTGATGTATAATAATGACAAAATATTTAATAGTACCAAAATGGAATATATGGATATTTTAAGGGATTATTATTTTATTAAATTAATATAGATTTATAAAATTATATAAAAAAATAAATGTAAATATTAAATGGTCTATCATTTTATATTTTATCCATTTATGGCCCAATTAACTCCATATTAGTGAAAATTACAACCTTTTAATATTAAAAAATTGTTTTCCTAGTCAAAAATAAAATATCTAAACTAATGGTTAATCCAAATGATAATATTAAATATATCACCAAATTTCATCTAAAATATAATTTTGGATGATATTAAGAACTTATATTATAATATATTAGAACCCATTTATGGTTTATGGTATTTGGAAATAATATTAATTTATTATAATTTAAACTTTTAATACATTCCAATAGTTCATCTCAAGTCTATTATTTAAGGGAACATCTTCTCTCACATCTACACACCACTTGGATGCTCCATGCTTGAACATCATATGAAGATTTATATTCTTAAATTTCCTATCCACATTCGTTAGGTTGTTTTCTTATCAAAATACAAACCCTGGATCCCTTTATATAAGATCCAACATAGTTGTTTCATAGAAGAGGCAATCTCTCTAACTGATCTCATTTTTCAATAATCATCCTTACATATTATAAATATATATTTTTATAGTAAAATAATAAATCAAGTATCATAAATATATTTTAATTTTATTGTGTTTATGAAAACACCATTACAAATCTATTAGCCATTAAACTATAAGTCAATGTATCAGTTGTGCGTATGTATGGCCTATCATCACAACCTGGTGATACAATTAATTTTTTCATCACTAAAATTTATGTATAAGTACTATTTTGGGTTTATGGAATTTATATGATATATATGATAAAATAATTATTTTTGAGATATTAATTTTATTTTCCTTTATTTAATTCAATATATAAAAAAACAATGTTTGTGCATTTGTATGACCGATCATCATTAAAAATGATGTAGTTTTTTTATATTTCTACCATCTATGAAAAATAATAAATATTTATGTAATTATTATATATTATTTCTATAAAAAAATAATCTATAATATAATTATGATGTCATGATCAATGTATAGGGACTAAGACTGCTGAACCGAGACATGCTTGGAAAACGAAGCAGTTATCCCCAACAATAGTGATTTTAATAGAAAATTATTAATTAATGGGTGATAAGACATTATATTTAAATAATAAAATGTATGATATAATTTTTGTTATATAATAAATTTATAATAAATAAATATTTATTATATAGTATGTTTCAATATGAACAATAAAAATAAATAATTGAGGTGAGGTTGTATTACACAAAATCATCCATTTTCATGATTTTTTTGTTTAAGTCTCTATTGGGGAATATTTATCTTCAATATCCATGGTATATAAATAACATATAATGGTTTCCAATATTCTTTTATGAATTTTTATATTCATTTTCACTCATGTTTTACTTTTTTAAAAATGTCCTCGAATGAATATTTTTATATTTTGTCAAACGAGGAACATTATGAATTTTTTGAAGAAACAAATCATGGAAGGTATTGTTTTAATTTATATATAATGTGTGGATATTCTCAGCATCATGAATCTTACATATTTTAATCATCCTATGAAATCATAAATGGTTATTTAAATAATGTTTTATCCTTTTAAATTGGGTGTCTACTAAAAAAACATTCAAAATGGAACAGATATTTTCCATTTGAATTATTCCAAGTGATCCTTCAAAATATATATTCTTGTATGGAAACATAATTTGATTATGATTATTATTTATTGGAGATATTATCAATGTGTAACATCCTTATTATTTCGGTGGATGGTTGATGTTTATGATGGTATGATTTTTAAGAATCCCTTTACTTTTCTATATGTTATGAAATGTTTGAATGATTATAAACCCTATTTCATTTCGTAGGTTATCATATGATGTATTTTTTACGGTCTTGTGGAATATATATATATAGTTTTCATTATGTTATGTGTGGGACATATTTCGACTTATTATTCATTGTGTAAAGATTTATATCTCATGAGATAGATAGGAATAGAATGGGGAGTGAACCTATTTTAGTAATGTACGTTGGAATGGGAAGTGAACTGGGACTAAATAAACTAGGATAGAATATGAAGTGAACCTAGTTTACTAAGACATGGATGAAATCAGGAGTGAAGTTAGTCTATTATAATAATTTTTCTTTTATTATGGTCATGGTAGTGATCCTTGACTAATATGGGAATTATTTTCTATGCATATGTGCATTCCAAAAATCATGTGTCTCATTCCAAGGTTATGTTCCATAGATCATGTCCTTTTATTTCCATATTATTCATGCGTTATTAACAAATAAGAATTATTTAATCATTATATGTTATTTTTTTATATGCATGGTATTATATAATTTTTTTTCATGTTATTATTCAACTTTTTTCATAGTATTCTTATGAATCATTGTCATATTGCTAGTTTACCCATACCGGGCATCTAAGATCCCCATTTCTTATGTTTATTTTCCCAAGGAGAAGAATAAATGTAATAAGTATGATATTTTATAAGGCTTATTGTTCAAAAGGAAAATGTGGGAGATGAGGTAGTTATTTTATGAGCCAATTTTTTATTATTGTAATTTTCCAAAGGCAAAAATCAATATGGTTCTGTTGTATATTTACAATGTTGTGTAATGAATATTAATCTAAAAACATTTAATATCTCTGAATGGAACATATAGGCCATTATATTTTGTATCATATAATGGATTATATATATTTGGAAATTATAATGATAAAATCATATTATAAAACCTATGGATACATAAAATTATATGTTACAATCCATGAATTTTAGTAATGATCATAAATAATTGACTATTATAACTTAAGGAGTCATTTATTTAAATTTTATCGATAATTTCTCTTTATAATTTTGTTTTAAAACATTGATTTTTGTTTCTCCCAGTATGATTTTTGTTTTTAGAAAATGGATTGTTCTTAATGGAAAAATGTTAAAACTGAATGTGATGGGTAATGCAATGATTATCCTCTTGAGAAACCAAAAGTTATTAGTGAAGGAAAAAAAAATCTTGTTTCTATGTACACACAAATTTATTATGATATGAATCATATTGTACATCTACATGATAAAACGAGGGCAAAAATATTTTGGGTCATTCATGAGGGTGTTTCCTCCTTTTAGTGGGTTTAATGATCCATTAGAGGATTTGCAATGGAACAATACATATAAAAACATATTTTTTATTCCCTATTGTTTATAACATTTTAAAATAATATTTGACATCTATAATCGGGAAATTGATGTGTATAAATGGTCTAATATCATCATTAATATAGGTAAATGTAGTGAACTTGACTTCAAGGAGTGCGACGAGTTCATTGACTTATTTTTCAATAATTATTTTCCTCCTATTCTATATAGGAAACAGATAAGAAATAATTTTATTTAAAAAAAAAGGATGAAAAATCTATTAGAACCCAAGAAGAAAATTTTATAAAACAGGTGTGGTACACTTATGGAGTTATCACCCAAAATGAATATAAAGTCAATTGATTATATTATGTCTTAAAATAATGTCTCAATTGGGTTTTATTAATATATAAAAATAGAAGATATGAATAAATCATTATATTATCCGTGTAGGTGGAAATGTAGGTGTGATTAATGAATCAATCTCAAGGGTTGTATAAGGATATAAATATGTAATTTAATGTCAAATCTATAAACCATTGGGATAATTGGATATTCACTGATTTATTCTCAATGTGTGGAAACAATAATGGAGGAATTATTCTTATGGGGATTATGAAATTTTTTGTCTGTGTCAAAGTAGTTCATAGATAAATTGATTTCCAATATGAGGAAAAAATATAAGCAATGATGCGAATAGAGATAAGGCTACATAGAATGCACTCTCACACTATAATTCTTCAAGTGTATGTAAAATAACCATTATGATAACCAATTCTTGAATACGATGGATACTAATGATTATCGATATCACGAATATATTAAGGATAATATCAATTGGAAATATAATGTGATCATTATTGTTGATGTGTTTTACAACAAATAAGTTGTGAATAATACACTTACCATCAACATTAAAATAGATAACAACATAATTTATTTTGGATCAACCCATTCGTGAATTTCAAATAAAATTTTTATCGTTATCACGATATCACAATAACAACTATTTGTTGAGTACACTACGAAAACTCATATGGTAATAATGATTTTGTCTCAAGACTATAATTTTCCCAAATTGATTTTCCTGGGAATGTGATTCATAAAAACATATCTTCATTTTTGTAGAATTTCAATTGTTTCATGTCATAGATTGGATATCTATATATAGATCTCATATCAATGTTCATGGATGGGATGTCTTATTTCACATTTGGAATGAGCATATTATCCTCTATATATGCCAGGATTAATATGAACATTCAAATAAAAAAACCTCCATTTTCTAGTTAATAATAAAAATAAATTTTTGTTATCAATCAGATAATGGGAGGGGGAGAAACTCAACCTTAAGGAAACACATATTGTACATGAGTTTAAGGATTTCATTATGGATTAATTTCTTTTTCATCCACAAAATAATGATGTTGAGTTTTCAATAAAACTCATAATTGGTGTTACGAAAATTTCAAAGGCTACTTATAAAATAAACACAATCATGTTGTAGGAATTGATGAATAAAATAAAACAAAATATTACTCAGGGATTCAGATTCTTATGAGAATCACATTGGGGTTAACCTTATTTTTTAGAATAAAGATGAATCATTGAGAATTTTAATTGATTATTGAGATAATAATAATATTATGACATGAAAAACTATCCTCTTTCACATATTGATTACTTATTTGACTACCTACGTGGTGATAAATAATTATCGAACATTGAAATTCATTCTGGATATCATCAATTGAGGTTCAAGAAGGAGAATATGCCCAAGATGAAATTTTTTACAATGTATGGGCAATATTAATTTGTAGTTATTACTTTTATTCATGTAGGACCTCTGAAAACCCTGAGAGTGGAGGGGTGAATCAAGGTGTCAAATTATTCTTTTTAACTAGTGGATCTTTTTCCCATATTGATTAGATCCTTTTAAACCTATCAGATGAGAATGTGTAAAAAATAAACTGTTATATGGCATTTCAATTTTACATGGTTCAACTCTAAGGGCTAGTCTGACGACAATATGTTGATAGGATTCTTGTTATACAAAATTACACTTATCATCACTAGTTTTGGAATATAAGAGTATATAAACAGTCACTCTCTTCCATGCACACTACCTTTACAATAATTCAAGTATATCTTGTTGTGTCGAATAGAACACTTCCCTCGACTACCCTTATCCCACTACATTGAGAGAATACTACTCATTTTATCAACATGATGGTCTCTTCAGTACATTGGAATCGAAATAATTGTATCTATCCATAGTGAGAATCTTTAGGAACCACATACCTGAGTTGATGCACTCAGAAATCCTATCAACTTATACCAGAAAAACAATATTGCCTTTTGTGGAGATCCTTACAAAAGAAAACTCCTTTTCAAATCACCCATTAATTCGTGGAACTAAATAACATTGAGAATATCAATGTGTCCATATTTATTACCCCATTATCTTTTATTTACCTTTTTACAAAATCATTGACCATTAGTCACAGCATATATTCTTTTCATGATGCTCAAGCTTGTAGATAAGTTCATATTCATGAAGATCTATTGCCTTCATGAAATCACACTGTTAATGGATTGTACCTGAAAAAATAATTTTGATGAACTGGGGTAATCCTTATATTTATAGGCTCAACCATTCAATAAGATCCCCTGACTCCATCATGTTTTCTGGATCCATCAAAAACATCATCGTAGTGCACCTACTTTCGGGAAGAACCATGGAAATTTTTCATTCGTAATGCTCATTAGAATCGAAGAGATTTCCTTCCAAACCCTTTATTGTGATCTTCCTCATCACTAAGAAATCCACCAATGACCGCAAATCTCTAATTATTGTAATGTCAGAGAACACAATCTCTGTTCACGATGCATGTCAAAATCATAGATCACACCGTTAGAATTCTACAATCCCTCATGAAGAAAAACTCACGAAGCCCATATTTTTGAAACTCCTAGAATTTCAATATTTTCATAAGGACATTACGAAAAACCACTTTTCCAAGATTTAATTGAAAAACAAAACAAAAAAAAGATAACATGAGGATTTTCAAAGACATGATTGAAAAAAAACAAAATTTCAGGTAAATAATATCCCTAGATCCAAATGATTATAGTAACTCCATCTATAACTTCATCAATTTAATGAATATATTATTTAGAGAATATCTTGATCAGTATTGGTATCCTTTATAGATAATATACTTATATATTCAAATTTCAAGGTATAAAATTAATATTACATGAGTATTTTAATGAATAAACTATGAATTGAGAATCTTAAAGAAAAATCCACCAACTATGAATTTTGGACTATGAATGTTTCATTTATTGGGTCATATAATCTCAATAGAGGGTATATTTGTGGATCCATCAATGAAGGATGATTATGAAAATTGGCCAAGACAAGTAATGGTGATTAATATCCAATGTTTTCTTGGTTTATCTAGATATTATCCTCATATTATTGATAATTTATGTCAACATTCCAATCATCTGACCATGTTGACATAGAATGGTTCCAAGTTTATTTGGATGAATCAATGTGATAGAATAATTTGTGAATTGAAGAGATAATTATTCATCTTCCCTGTTTCACATTACCTTGTAGAGATTAAGGACATGTAGTATATAGTGATAAATCGATGAAGGTATTGGGATGTTTTCTTATGAAAAATGACATGGTTATATCTTATGCCTCATGGTATCTGATGTTTAATGAAAAAATCAACCAACTCATGATTAAGAGTTATCTATATAAATATATCATGCTACAATATGTTGGTGTTAAATATATGGATAAATTTGTGATTTATATACTGGTCAATAATGTGTAATCTATATATCAACACAAAAGGAGTTGAAATTCCCCTGAGTTGGTTTTTTGAAATGATAAATTATTATGACTTCTCAATACATTACGACCCTGAGAATGGAAACAAGTTGGAGGATTTTTCGAGTTGAAAGGACCCTTATAAACTATCATTGATGAGGATAAAAGAGACCCAATATTTCATGATTTGAAAATAGTTTATCTAGAAATATTGAAGTAAGGGGTGACATCATATTTATCTCAAATATATATTCATCCATCTATATATGGGGTTATTTAGGAGGTCAATAAGGAATATTCTTATGTACAAAAGATGGTGAGTAGTTTTCATGAGTTCAAATTTGATTTTTTTTTAAAGGTGACATGGATTGGTTTCCCAATCCATGCCAAGAGAATTTTATTAAAACAAGAAAGGGGTCAAAGTACACACGAGATGTAGTAAGCCTACACCAGCAAAAACCAAATACAGCCCACAATAATGAATAACTAAACAACCTAGGCGGACTAGAACCAACCAAACACACCCCAAAAAGAATATCCCACCCAGCATTCCAGAAAACCAGTCCCAAACCATCCGAGCAATGCAATCCAGGTGGGCCAAAGTCTGTCAATAAGCTTTATACAAGAACAGGAACTCCAGCTCTAGCATCATGATCTCCCAACAATTCATTCTAGAAGAGAAAACCTGCTCCAAATCACGCTTTCAAAACATGTCAAACTATGAAATGATTAAACAGATTCTCTATATAATCAGGATCCATAGTTTACCTCGATGCATAGGTGAATTCCTCATCTAGATTTGGTTACAATGATTTGTTTCAGAAAAACATATCATCTTGAGATAGATGGTCAATCATAATAGAATATTCAAAATCTATAAGAATTGTTGAGATCTTTATCTATGTATTTCAAAAGTGGTTGGGATCGACACCTATTTTTGTTTTTTTTCTTACAAAATATCTCTCACTCAAAAATTTAAATGGATCCATATGAATCACTCTATGAAATGATGTGTAGTGCAGAAACATGATTGAATTATGTTTGGGAAAGAATGCTACTGGGACATGATCTAGTTGAGGAATTGATTTTAATCTTAGATCCATTCTACTACAAATTAGAGAATATTAGATTCCAACGAAATGTTATGATGGAAGTCATATAAATGACCAATAATTTTATGTCTGTGAAAATGTATTCCTACAAATTACTCTCTAAAATATAGTGATTATATTTGTAAATATGTTAATGTCAATCACTAAGTACATCATCCCTTTTAAAGATATTGATTTTGTTGGTAAAGTAGAAAATTTATTATAAATTCAAATTAATATCTTGATGTTTTACTTGTATCACTCTTGAGGAAGTATATACAATATCCACAAAGGTATTAAACTCAATGATCATTCCCCCAGAGCAAGATCTTTTTTACGAAGAATAATAATTGCTTATTATGGAAAATAGAGACAATATTATGCGAAACAAGACCACATTCTTGAGTAATTTTCTATGATGAAACCACCAATTTGAGCAAGATACATGAGAACCCTAACATGTGATGATGTTTGGTCCACTCAGTTGAATACCCTTAGAGGGGGATGAATAAGGGTATAAAAGATTAAACCAACCGCCCCTTTAGGTCTGGTTTTTTCATTAAACAAAACATACTTATCTCTTTTTCACATATAAATATATGAATAGAAATTATATAATACAAGGTTTGTGGTGATTTTATTTATTTGTTCACCATCCCAAGGCTACGTCTATGGAGCATAACCCTATGACATGCTGATATAAAAAATCCAATAAAAGTGTACTCCTATTTACAAGGATAGGGAAAGATCATCAATGTCTAGGATCACATCCTTTACAATGTTTAGTTTTCAATCAGATAATTCCCAAGGGTCCCTCCCTATGTCTCTTCCTCTAGGTCAATGCCAGTGGGAACGATAATCATCATCCTCTTTATTTTCTCACTCCTGCAGGAAGGTATCCCCTCATTAATTATGGACATGAAGGTCCCTTCATTAACTATAATGAATGAATATTCCACTATATGTAGATTCAATATTGATGTCTAACTTTCATCCCCTGATTAATATCACTTTACCACATATTCACTAGGAAATCCATTTTAGAAACTATTCCTAAAGCACACTTATTTCTTAAAAATCCCTCTTTTCTGAAGCCCCTTCACGTAGCTCTTCATAAAGCCCCTTAAAGAAGATCAAATAGTCTACATTAATCTCATTTACATTCACAAAACTCAAAAAATTCAGTTTAATTTTATTGAAATTGTGAAGCTCTTCCTTTTCCTAGAAGATCGCATAGCCTTCATAAATCAATCCTCTTTCACAAAGCATAGAATATTAGGTTGGATTTTAAGGCTATTGTGGATGATCACATACTACCTTTTCGAACATCTTTTCAAATATGGATACTTATGATTTACGTTATGTCTCATTACACATTTAAAGGGGATAGATTCCTATTTATATGGATTTCCACTGATTCCAGAACCTTCTGATTATACCATAAACATTTTTCAAAGACACCTAATTTCCTTCATGGGAATCCCTTTTTTTGTAAATATCCATGGAAATTTTCCATTCCTGATGCTATTCTTAACCATGGAGACGTCCACCAAAAACCATTGCAGTGTTCATGATGCCTATTTGAAACTATGAAGACCACCATCTGAAACCATCCCATCTTCATGAACCATCATCTGTGAAAACCCATTCTTCACGAAACTAATTCATTTTCTATATATTCGAAATGCCTTAATAGAAATATAATATTCATGATACAAGTCATTATCACGGAGATTTCCATCATGAACCCTCATTCTGTTGTGAAAAACCCTTCATGAAAACCCAGCCTTTGAAAAATTCATTCCTTTTCCATATTTTATCTTTTCCTTCATGGAAATCCAATTTTTGTGATAATTTTCATAATCATGGAGATCAAAATCTACAACATTCCTTCCTTCCTAAAACACCCTATTTGAAATGATAGTCTACACAAAATACATTCCATTAAATTAATTTTTATTAGCCTTCATTAAAATCCACTTTTCACGATGATTTTCATAATAAAAAATATCTCCATCAAAAAATTTAATTCCTTCCCAAACCACCATTCATGAAAATATAGTCTTCAAAAAATTCATTCCATTGATATATTTTTAGTTGGAATTAATGTAAAATCATTTTTTTGATGATTGTTGTGATCGTGAATATCACTATCGTAATTATTTTATGATTTACAAAACACAACTCATGAATCCCATATTCATGAAATTCATGCGTTTAACATATTATGATATGATCATAAAGAAAATACACATTTCAGGATCCTTGGAAAAACTCCAAATTTTGGGCACCAAATTTTTTTCAAACACATCGAAACAACATCACCATAGGATTGAAATTTTATTTACAACATCCAGGGCATCACTTCCATTATCTTTCACATTTGTAAACATGTTGTGTCAAAAATATGTCAAGACTCCACAAATTTCTAGGGGTAACCTCATGGTCACTAATCAAAATCGACCTAAAAATTCATCAATTTTACCTTGAGGGTTTTTTTCAAAATAGTATCCCCCTTGGGTTTGTTGAAAAATTATTCATAATTTCATACCACTTTAGATTCGTCCATCTAATAGCACAATTCGCCTCTTTTGATTTAGATAGTTCTAAAAGATTTATGCAGCACTTAATCTAAGCTCACATGACCAAGCTCAGTGTGATAAAAGAATGTGTATTGAGAAGTCCATCAGTGAATTTGTTTATTTCAATACTAACACCAATTCTTGAAACCATACAACGTCTTTATTCATGAACATCAGCTTTCACAGTATACACTCTATGATCAATCATGTCAATAATCATCATATTTAATTATCCATCAGTCTTATAGATCCCCTTATATCACTACTCCACCTATCAAATTCTACTCGTGTCTTGAAAAAGACATTTTATCGCTTCTTTAGGCACAGTTTCTTCCCTTGAATAATAACACTTTTCCACCATTTTTCAAAAAACCAAATTGTCACTCCTTTGTGGTCTGAAACATTGTAAAGAATGTGGTTCCTTATATTATGAGAAAACACAGCTTACCTCTGGGAGAGGAGGATCCCATATCCCTATATTTTTAGGTGCATGGTGTCACTGAACAAACAAAGCCATTTAATGCCTCTCAAACACTTCGTTGGTTAAGGCCTTTGTCAAAATAGCAGTTACCTAATGTTCTTTAGGAACACACTCCATCTTACCAAGGCAATGCTACTTGTAATCCTTGATAAAATGCTATTTGATTTCAATGTTTATTGTCTATTAGTGGATAACTAAATATTAATATGGTTTATAGAACATGAATTATATCAATCAATACTAAATGGAGACTTCACTTCAACACCCATATCATCAAAATACTTCTTCATTAACAATAACAATGTGAATTCTTGAGTGGCATAAGTATACATAACTTATGTGGTGCTCAATGAAATCCAATATTGATTCTTTATTAAAAACGAAATAAACAATCTACTAAGATATAAATATGGTCTAGATATTGATTTCCTATCATCTACTAAACTAGGCCCAATCTGTGTCTGTATTCCCCAATAGCTGTGGTTGATATGATTCAATATACATAATACCAAACTCCACAGTTTCATTGATGAAATAATTTTTTCACTACAAGCATGTGGATTTTTTGTGTATTTTTTTGTATCTCCATGTTTTTCATGTGGAAAAGAATATCAGGTCTTTTTGATGTCTGGTAATGTAAACATCTAATAATTTTCTTGTATTCTATGATATTTAGTTTGTTTCTATTATCATCTTTTTATTGTTTCATCAGAGTAGCAACTACATTTTTTATCTAATTGAAATTATCTTTTCCAAATATTATTAGAACCTCCTAGGCATAATTGTATTGAGAAGTGAAATTGAAATTTATTCTTGTGTTAGTTGAAAAACAAATGAAAACAACATCTCACTAATCATTCAAAATTCACACACGCTTTTCAAAAATTTCTGAAAAATATTTTCATTTTGATGTATTTCCTCTTCAAAATATTATGACATTGATGGTAAACAACACCATCATACATTTATTACAATCATTAATGTAAAATTTATCACAATCAACTCCACCATACGAAAAACCAGGACTCTTCCAATACTATTCAAGTCCCAAATATCATGCTCTTGGTTATTGGTTCTACTCGAATAAAAATTTCTTCCACCGGGAAACATTGTTCCCATAATCATGAATATAGAATCCATATTTCTACTCAATATTCACTTATTATTCTAGAAATACATTCCAAAATGAGGGCTTGATATCCATCTTTATAACATCAAACATTCACGTGACAACAATGTCCATGAATAATCTAATTGTCTAAATCCTTGAAATTGGTGAAAATTCTTCATGGACATCAATACCTGCTATCTGGGAGTAACATTTATAAACTACAATTTATTATTTTCAAATCACAATAGCATATACATTCATCATATTGCGAATGACGCATTTATTCATAATAAAATTCATATATGTTATCCTGGAAAAATATCCCATGTCTGATTATTATAAATTCTTTCACGATCTTCATTAAAAGCCTAACCCCAATTCCCATCTTCAGCAGCATCGCTTAAAACATTAGGCCATACCTATGAAAAGTATGATTCTTACTGTAGATCCTTCTTCCTCCATGTCTTCAGTGGCAGAATTTCATCATCAACTATGTTCTTTCTATCAATTTGTGCTCATTTTGTTGGGCACTTTGTAAACAATGACTTATCCACATCTTTCTCATCATTTGAGTCTTCTTTTGAATCAGCCTCCTGAACATGAACATCCATGGGAGTTCTTATCTCTTTGCCACTTTCATTTTGATATTTATCATGAATTTGATGAGGTATCTTCTTATTATACACTTAGGTTATATCATGGATTTCATAAACCTTTCCTAGTCTCATGTTGAAGAATTAATATGATTTTATCTTCTTTGATTAGTAAATAAATATCCCTCAATCTTCACGATATTCACATTTTTTTGTTTCTCTTTATTGAGACTGAAACACTTATTTACAAAGATTTTAATGAACTTTAATCACAGCTTCTGGTTATACCCCAGCTCATATAGCGTATTCCCTTTATTTGGAGACATTAAAACTCAATTTGATTTGTAGACAACCATCATCACTACTTGTTTCCAAAATTTCTCTGGAAGATCATTCTCAATGGGAATTTCTTTGGTCATGATGGTGATAGTTTGATTTTCTATATCAAATAAACCATTCTACTGTCAAGTACATACCACTGAATCATGATTCATTATCCAATTTTTCTTGATATAATCCTCCATGTTGGTCGGTTTGGATACTCAAGAGGGGGGTGAATTTAGTTCCAATTATAATTTCAATTAAAAACTTTTAGGATTAAAATCCCCCAAATTAGAACAGCCCAGTCAATTAAGGCAGCATAGATATAAGTGACTTATTGTTCAACAAGATTCTCAATGGTTGATTATTACTTAGTAGAATCAGTATGAGAACTAATTCCACTTTTGAAACAAGTTTAATAAATGAATCAGATATACACACTAACCAGAACTAACTACTAGATTGAATGTAAAAACAGATTTTTCTGTCATTGCTAATATAAGAACAACAGATAAATGTAAAACAGAGTAATGAAAGAGTAACAAAACAAATTAAAAAAAAATCAGTCTTAAGACAAGACATAGTCCTCTCCACTTGGTTATCACCAGCCACAAATAAATTATATTAAAAGTGATACATAGCATGTATCAGGCATTACAATAGTTTTCACAAACTGTCCAGGTTTTTCAACCTATACCACAGTTAAACGTGGGAAAAATAACCTACCAATCCACACCAGGATTCTTCCATAGTTATACATGGGAAACAAATGTAAAGATTGATTTGTAAGGGGATTTTCAGTATCCCTCAGTTTAAGCACAAGAGTCAGTGTGGGTAACACATACACACGGATCAAAAATTTAAAGTATTCAGACACAGTGGAGCTAAATATATTAGGGATGAGTTTAGAATGCTCTGTTGTGTTGGAAGATCAGCTATTGACTCCTTGGAAATAATGGAATGAAGTTTTGTTCCTTCTCTGCAAGTTGAATCCCAAATAGAGTGTCGCAACTTTCAGGTTCTGACTTCCAGATGTAGAGATGATCAGATTCTTGGGTTTTAAGCTCTTTTAAGCACACCACGACAGCTTGAAGGATATTATTTCAATTGATCCTTTTGAAGCTTTATGTTCTTTAGAATGAGTGCTTGAGTGTTCTTTTTGAGATTGTATATGATTCTCTCTTATGAGTGTTCTGTATATATTCAATATTTCCACGCCACATTTCTCGTTTCTGTATGTATTGTCTGAGTGGCTCTGAATTTCTCTTATATATATATATACTCTTTTTCAATTCAGATTTTCTCATTTGGTTCAGCAGGGGCCGACAGGAAAAATGTTTCAACCACGTGTGGTCTTCCTCGTACATCATATTGTTTCCTGCTATTCCTGTAAATAACAAAAAATAATGGCAGGTGTATAAATTTGTCTAGACATGACAGTTATTATAGTATTAATAAAATTGATAAACACTAGAATAAAATATCATTAGATTGGTAGCAGGTGCATGTCAAATGATAGACTTCAACTGTGGTCTTTCCAACTGTGGACTTCATCGGTAGACTATTCAACTGTGAGTTTAAATGGTAGGTTCTTTGTTTGTAGGCTTGTAATAGAGGACATTGTGTTAGTGGATGCCTTGTTACGGTAGCAGTTTACTCTATGTAATAGTAACTCCTTATCAGTGAACTTCATCGGTAGGCTCAATAGTAGACCTTTCAAACTGTAGACATAAATAGTGAAGTTCTCAACAGAAGACTAGATAATGAGTCTGATAGTGAACTTCTAACAGAAGCCTCGTCACAGCAGTGGCTTTGTGACTGTTACTCTTAGTCTGTGAGCTATGATGATCAGATCAACGGTAGACTTGTGACAGAAACCTTGTACTGGTAGCTTCCAACAGTGACTGTAAATCTTCAATGGTGATCTTGTAGCATTAGTGACTTAGAGTGACAGTGATCTATAACGGTGACTTTGAACAGAAGGCTCTTACCATTAGCCTATAAAAGTGAACTTATATTTATATAAATATAAACTTTAAGATAATGTAGAAAAGTCATGAGACTTTTGAGTATACATTATTGACGATAAGATAATTATAAATGTAGATTAAAAAATATTAGTAACTGACTTAATATATCATGATCAATATTTAAACACTGTTTGGGATTATCAGAACAGGTGAGTCCAACAATATCCCCGTTTTTTATAATCACAAAATATTCGAGTATGTATTAATGATAGATGTCATATATAATATAGTTACAAAACATAGATAAAAAATGTCTCAGGTATCAGAGATTAATAAGAATGTAAAACGTGAAAATATTGGTACATGGTATCATAAAGAAAGGTAGATAAGATTCAATACAGAATTATAGTAGTATATTAGCAGTTTTATCCCCAATCACATATCACATGATTAATCTAGAATTAGCATAGCATTTATCGCCCTTTGTGATTAGAAAAAGGAAGCACAAAAAGAGAGAACATAGAATTCTTGGATAAATGAAATTACATTACATGACCCAAAAAAATAAAGAAAGAGTCACTATAAAAATTCATAAATAGACTCAATCCACATTAGCCTCAGGCAAGTGATCTTTCCATTTGGGAGAAAATATGGAGGATGAGCTGGTGGATCAGCAGGTTTAGGAAGGTCTGCATGAATGACTGGAGGGGCAACAACAGAAGCTCCTATTGGTCTGTAGTGGGTAGCTCGCTGAGGGATCAGTGGAGTAAGGCTTTTGATAGCTTCAGCAGGAGACATGGTGGAAGATCCACTAGGTTGAGATGCAGGTAAGGTAGGAGTAATGCTGACATGGGTGCAGTCCACATGGAGGAAGGGTATAATAAGGTTTCTGAAATCCAGAATAAGGATACTCCTCTTTCCATAGCAGATAAAAAATCATCTTTATTCTACAAATACTTATCCAAAGTAGGGGTCAATTCTCTCTATGTGCTGACCTCCTCCTTGAATGACTGAGACACTGGAAGAAGCTTCATATTCTCTATCAAGATCTTGAAGTGGTTGGTCATTTGATGCTTGGTATAGACCTTCTCAAAGTAAGAAACTACCTTATTCTTAATGGCCTCTTGAGAAGAAGTAGCTGCCTGCAAGTGGTCACGAACAAAACTGCTGACTTCCCTAGTGGTAGAAAGTATCTGATAATTAGAGGCACCACTGGGACTGGCCATAGAAAGCTCTTACGGGATCACAGTTCTGATCTGGTCAATGTTCAGAGAGGAGCTAGATGAGGGAATGGGTTTGACCAAGAAAGCTACTGTCTCTTTGAAACACTGAGTCATATTACTAATCACATTCTTAACAAGTGCATTTTTACTATTCATATGTTCTGTGACTGATTTATTAAAGGCCTCAAAACATCCACAAACTGCTTGTCTACTTCTTTGATATATCGAATATCAACATTCAATTGGTTTTGAGAACTGCTCATTGCAGTCAATGAAGCAACTGATTATCTTAGAGCAATCACAGCTCCTGTCCAACATTCAATTTGAGTGTGTCACACGTTAACATCATCCATAATTTCTTTCACTATACTAGACACAACACATTCCAGAGACAGCTCCAGGGATTGCTCCACACTCCTCAGCTCTTCAACAAGGCTATTCTTCAAATCTGATACTGATTGTCCAACTGCATCTTTCATTTCAAAATTGAAAGACTCAAGGACCTCCTTAGTTTCCAAATTGTGAGCCATAACTACTAGAACACGTTCAGGTAGGATAACAGAATCCCCTTGGGCCTGGTCTTCCTCATTAGAATCTTCATAATCGAGTCCATGTACTATGTACCTTGGATCTGATGACCAACCTTCTATGTCATACAGTACAGAAACTGAACCAAGATGCCCCCCCTCACATGGAGCTCTCTCTTGAGGAATATCCACTATCTCTTCTGTTCTAGGTAACTCCACAACCTTCTCTGCAACTCTAGGAGATTCAACAACTGTTTTCTCTGTTAGTTCAACAATATGGTGAGTCATATCCTACATTGAGTCATCAATGAATTCCATATCAATGGTAGTAGATGCCACTCCTGCTTCCTGACCAGACACTATCTTGTCTATATTATCTTTCATAGGGCTCAAACTGATCTATTATTCTTCATTGTCCTCATCATTAGCTTCACCAATAGCCACCATTACCTCATGAGGAAAATGATCTGACTCGGTAGCATCTTCCTCCTCAGAGGTGTCCTTGAAAATATTCTGATATTCTTCTTCTTCTTCTTCAGTGGTCTCAGTATCACTGCCCTTCAGAACAGTCTCTCTTCTTGGCAGTTCTTTTGGAGGGCTAGCTGCTTCGAAAGGTACTTTCCTTACGGGACTGTGAGGAAAATCCGGATAAATCGCCTCATCAATGGGGGAGTTTTCTCTTTGAGGTTCCACAACTCCTTCAGCCTCCTCCTCATCTGAATAAGCTGGTTCTGGCTCATCAGGCATCAGGCCTGGATCTCTCTTTTCTTTTGGCCTAGTTGGATGAGTAGTAGGGTCAATATTTGCATACACCTTTCCTTCATCATTCACCCATGTCCTATTCCAGGGATTCCATCTAATTTTCATTAATTTGCAGATCACTTTGAAGACAGATACACTGTTCTTGGACACTATCATATCTTCTTTATTTCCAGCCACACCCTTTAACTTTAGCATTATTGAAATAAGCTTGGCATGAATGCATTGGATTTTGAGCATGACTTAGTCATTTCCTCCAATTGTGCCATCAGTAACCTATATAAGTTAATATTCATTAAATGCTTCAGTAAGTACACCAGGAATATGTCCTGGTACTTCAGCACTACAAATTCTCCTCTCCTCGGACTAAGTACATGCTGAATGCATTTGAATAAAATCATGTCTTCTCCATTCATCTCAGGTGCAATGATCCTCCTTGATTTTTCATCTCCTATCAGTTCTTCCAGAGCCTTTTCATATTCAGAAACAACACTGTCTAGAGGATCCACTCCAGAGTAGTACTTATATATTCCTTCATGAGGGAATCTCAAATAGGCATCTCACTCAATAGACGAGAAACTGACTTCATTTCCATTGACTCTGGATATTAAAATATGCACATCATCTTCCTCTTCGAATTTCAAGTATTCATAGAATTTTTTCACAAGTATAGGGTAGTATGGTCCACTGTTGTTGGCAAAACATTTGTTCCATACTTGGAAATATAGTACTTCTAGTACTAATGACATGCTCTTCAATAGCCATTCATCACTTATCTCATTATCAGCAATGATTTTTCTCTTGGTCAGATGCTGGTAGACATGTCCCATCGAAGTATTACAGGTGCCACTGGATTCGGCTCAAGTCCACTTTGGCCTTGGTGAACCCTCATTGACAGTTGGGGGTCCCTTTTTTCTGGCCATAAAGATTGAGAGAGGTTCGAGGGCTCAGGTGAATGGTTAGGTTGTAGGAATTTCGAGAGCAAGGTTTGAGATTGAGAGAGGAAGGAGGATTGAGAAATGTTCATTGACTTTGGTTTTATAATTTAGTGATTAAAACAAAATAAAATAGAAATCATAAATAGGAATAAAAAAGGTTCGAATTCCCGAAAAAATAAATACAATCAGCGAGGTATCCAACAGTGAGATGTACCAGTGAGGTACACCAGTGAGGTGCAACGGTGAGGTATAACAGTGTGGTCCAACTGTGAGGTATAACAGTGAGGTCCAACTGTGAGGTCTAACTGTGACATCTAACTATGAGGTTCAACTGTGAGGATTTACTATGAGATTTAACTATGAGGTCCAATAGTGATGTTCAACTGTGACATTTAACTGTGTGGTCCAACAGTGAGGTTCAATTGTGAGATTTAATTGTGATATTTAACTCTGAGGATTCCTATGCTGAAAGTAATCATACCTAACACATTTTGATTTAATTTAACCTCTAATAATTCAGAGGCCTTATGAATATATCATCCAATTTATGTTCAGTTCCAATGAATTCAAGAGTGATATCACCCTTTTGATAATGATCCCTCAATAAGTAATGTCTCACATAAATATGCATTGTCCTAGCATGAGATACTAGATTTTTGGAAATTTTAATTGCACATTTATTGTCACACTTTATAGATAAATGTTTAAATTGATATCCATAGTCTAGTAAAGTATGTTTCATCCACAAAATTTGAGCACAACAACTATCGGCTGTTATGTACTAAGCTTCGGCAGTGGATAATGCAACAGAGTTCTGCTTCTTACTACCCCAAGATACTAGTGACTTCCCTAAAATGGGACATGTCCTAGAGGTGATTTTTCTATCTAACTTGCAATCGGATAAATCAGCATCATAATAACTCAAAAAATCAAATGATTGTCCTTTTAGATAAATAGTATTAAGTTGGGGGTATGTTTGAGATATTAAAAAATTCTTTTTACAGTAGTAAAATGAGACTCTTTTGGATTGGCCTGAAAGAGAGCACACATGCATACACTAAACATGATGTCAATTCTACTAGTTGTATGATTGATTAGACATCCTATCATACCTCTATAGTTGGTTAGATCGACTAGTTCTCTAGTTTCATTAGCATCCAACTTACAAGTGGTAATCATAGGTGTGTCACTACCTTTACTACCGTCCAAAGAAAAACGTTTTAAATTATCATTAATATATTTACTTTGATTCAAAACAATGCCATTTTTATTTTGAAAAATCTGAAATCCAAGGAAAAATTTGAGTTCGCCCATTAAACTCATTTCAAACTCATTTTTCATCATTTTTGAAAAATCAACACATAAATAATTTTTAGAAGATCCCAAAATAATATCATCAACATAAATTTGTACTATCAAAACATATTTAGAAATCCATTTAATGAAAAGATTAGGATTATTTATCCCTTTGGTAAAACATATTGAAATAAGAAAAGAGTTGAGCCTACCATACCATGCTCTCGTAGCTTTTTTTAAGCCATATAATGCTTTAGATTGTTTTAAGAAATTATTAGAAAAATGGGGATTTGTAAAACCAGGAGGTTGTTCAACAAATACATCCTCTACTATATACCCATTTAGAAAATCACGTTTAACATCCATTTGATAAAGTTTAAAATTCATATGAGATGCATATACAAGTAGTATCCTAATGGATTCTAATCTAACTATAGGTGAAAAGGTCTCCTCATAGTATATTCCTTTCTATTGACTATATCCTTGTGCAACTATCCTAGATTTATTTCTAATTATATTCCCAGACTCATCTAATTTGTTCATAAACACCCATTTAGTGCCTATGGTCAAGGTGTCCTTAGGTCTTTGCACTAATTACAAAATGTTGTTTCTTTCAAACTGATTTAGTTCTTCTTGTATAGACAATACCCAAAATTCATCATTGGCATCATTAATATTTTTGGGTTCATGCTAAGAAAGAAAAGCTGGATTTTCAACCTAGTTTCTTAGTGAATATTTGTTTTGTGTTCCTCTATTTAAATCACCTATAATAGCATCTAGAGGATGATTCTTGAGAGTACTAATATGTCACGACCCGTCCATGGGGCCCGTGCCGTGACTACCCCAAGCCCGCCTTCCATAGGCCAGGGGCTGGCGACTAGCACCAAAGGCATAAATCCCGATAACTGGGAAGGAATTGCCTTTATAAAAGTAACAAAACACCACAGAGTACAAGAGTAAGTAAAACATTATGTACAAAAAGAAGTGCTGGAAAGAAAATGGGCCAGAATACAAACCCAAAAGAAAGTACAACTACAACTGAACAAATTACAACAGAAAAAAAACCACAGCTGGAGGGACGGAAGCGGCTCCTGGGTCGTCCTCCTCGGATCGTACCTGAAGGGTAGGTACAGATGGCGCAGCTCCTGGATCGTCCACCACGAATCCTACCTGAAGGGTAGGTACATATAGCCTCCACAGTGCTCTCATCCGTCAACCTTCTCGGAGTGTCATCTCGCCGTGAAGTCCACCTCCGGTCACTGACTTGTCGTGTAGTCCACCTCCGGGTACCGTCCAGTCCTCGAACACTCGGCCGCCGTCAGCACTGCCTGTCGTCTGCAACCAACACAACGAGGTGATGGCATATCCCGTGCAGGGGTGAGTATAATGATACTCAGTAGGGATCCCGAGACCCTCAAGGTCTCACTAAATCCAACAAGGATAACCACAAAGAAGATCTCAACAGATAACCTCTACTTAGGTATATGCCCATACATATACCTATGTTATCAAGTAACACATCTCAATCATAAGGAAACACAAGGATCATGATATCAGCGGATAACCACTACCCAGGTGTATGCTCATACATATACCTAAGTTATCATGTAACCCATCTCAATCATGAGGAAACACAAAGGTCAAAAAGTCTCAGCTCAAACCAGGATTTTTATTATCGAAACTGTAACTTCTGAAGAGCTCCATCTCTAGAGTGTACAGTGGTCCTGTCACGACTCCAAGGTACTGCTCACTAACCTAAGACTGCTGAGGTACTCCTCCTGTTGAGTACCTCGGGCCAGCCACCCAAACACAGTAGTGCTTCCCGCCGAGGTATGTCACCCAAACACAGTAGTGCACACCCCCTAGTAGCCTGCAGAGGTACTCTCCGGACGAGTACCGCGGGTCTGCACTATCACACAGGTACTGCTCCGTCCACCATGGGTCTGCACCCAAACAAAGTAGTGCTCCATCTACTGGGCTAGTCGACTCACTCCAAGTCGAGTCGGTCAAGCAGTCTTCAGGTCTCAGTCGGTTACATGGTCTCTCTACTCCACACGCTCGTCTCTGGGAGGGTCCGCTCCACGAGCTGCTAGTTGATACTCCAAGTATCTCAAGGTCCCACGAAGAAGTATCTCAAAGGACCACCTCGTCACAGGGGTCTCAACGCAACAGACGACGCGTCGATCGGACGCCCGGTCTGTGAGTTATTAGCCTTTTCGTCCCAGGGGCCCGGTTGGTTTCGTGAGCGAACCGAACCTAGCTGTATCTCAACTGTACCCCGATCTCAAATAGGGTATACTCATAGGGACCGTTTCTCAACGTGATCATCAACGCCGCTGACGTTCGTCAAACGGACGTCCTTTCTGAAAGTTATCAGCTTTTCCGTTCCAGGGGCCCGGTTGGATTTCGGGTGCGATCCAACCCGGCCACTACCAACTGTATCCAAAACTCGGGCGAAGGATGCCAAAAGTTCCGTATCGTCAACAGGAACTCAACGCAACAGACGGCGCGTCAATCAGACGCCCGGTCTGAGAGTTATTGGTTTTTTCGTCACAGGGGCCCGGTTGATTTTTAAGGCAAAACCAACCCGACCATACTCCACCTGCGCCCAAACCCCGGGCGGAGTGAGCCAAAAGATCCGTCTCACATAGAGGAAACTAACAAAACTGATGGTACGTCAATCGGACGTCCGTAGCTCAAGATATGAGCGTTTCCGCTCAGAGGGCCCTGTTGGTTTTGTGTACGAACCAACCCGGCCGAACCCAAAGTATTCCGAAACCTTGAGTGAGACAGACCAAAACGACCGTATCGCTCCAAGGATTGCGTTGCCGCTGACGGGGAGTCGTTTGGAGGCCCGTAGCTCATGTTACGGGCGTTTGAACAAAAGTCGTCCGAAGACGGGGGGTCCGGGCCCGGGCCGACCCGGCCCGACCCCCCCTGGTTGGCCTGAACCGAGTCGGGTCCGACCAGGTTGGCCCGGCCCGGCCCGGCCAGGGCCGGTCCGGCTCGGCTCGGCCGAGCGGCCGACGCGGGGGAAAGCCGCCGCCACGCGTGACACCCCCGCGGCACCCGCGGGGTGTCGGCCGGACAGCCGGACGTGCCGCGTGACAACCCCCCGACACCCGCGGGGTGCCGCCCTGGACACCCGCGAGGTGCCGCCCTGGACACCCGCGGGGTGCCACCCTGGACACCCGCAGGGTGCCGCGTGACAATCCCGCGGCACCCGCGGGGTGTCGCGCTGGACACCCGCGGGGTGCGGCCGCCTCCGGCCGCCGGTGCCGCCGCGCCGACGACCCGCGCCGCCACCGGCTTCCGCAGGCCCCCGGAGTCGCTCCGGTGGCCCGTTTTCCTTCCCGTCTGCGCTGTTGTTCCTCCCGGGTTCCGTTCTTTACTGCGGGATCATCAAACATCCGTTGCGGCACGTTCCGTCGTTGCCCGTCAAATCCGTACAAGAACGAAGAACGACGGAGGGTTGTCGGGCCGTGTTCGTTTGGCCCACACCCTCCACGTTAGATATAAACAACGGTAGAAATTAGAGTTCAAGACATGAACGCATATCCGAAACAATTTTTAATGAAATAAAATTGTTTCATAAAAATAGGTTCTTTATTTGAACGGAAACAACAATTTTACTAATTTTAAAATTGTTTACAAATCCAGTTCTTTAACTTTTTAAAGAAACAATTACGGGAATATAAAAAGAAAAGGGGGGTAATTCCCAAAATAAATCCCTACCTCACCGTCGCTGTCGGATGCGAGGTCGTCACGGAATTTACCGTCGCGGAAGGAGGTGATCGTCACACCGCGGAAGGGCGTCGTGTCGACGATCTCCGAGGACCAAGAACATACGGATTTAATTAATAATAATTAAATCCAAGTTGTTGTTGAAATACAAAAAGAAAATAAAAAGAAGCGCAACCCCCTACCTTGGTTGTTGTCGATCGAAGGCTGTCGCGGGGTTGGATCGTCGCGGAAGAAGCGTCGCGAAGGGAGATCTGTTGGCGTCGCGGTACAAGGCTTCGCGTCGTCGATCTCCGCAGGGTTTGCGTTCTTCGCGTTCTTCGCGTTCTTCGCGTTCTTCGCCGAAGAAGAACGCTTTCCTCCAAATCCTCTCTACGCCACAAGTTTCAACCCAAAATAAAATAAGCTTAAGCCTTATTTTATTTACACAACTAAACATTTCAATTTCAAAAGATAAGAAACGAACCATTAATTCGTATAATTAATTAAACGAAAGAAACAGCTCATTTAATTTACAAAATAAACCGCCCAATTAAATGGTCTGTTATGAATTTAAGAAAACGCGTCTGTTGACTTTCATAAAGACGGGTTTTCACGGGTGCGTTACTTAGCGGAAAGAAACAGCGGGGCTCGTGCGGGCACCACCTCACAAATATCCTACCAAGAGGGTAAGATATTTCTGGATAGCACCCTATCCGGTTCAACTCAGTTTAAGCCGCTTTTAAGTGGCTTCAAGTGGCTTCCAAGTGGCTTAAGTGAAATAAAATAAAGTTGTCGTAAAATTATTTTATTTCTTAACTTTAAGCCCGAAAATTAAAAACCACACCCGAGCAAACGCAACTCCGGAAGAGGCGTTTCTAAGCGAATATCGGCGCTGCGATTCCATCGGTGCCCTCAGAATTCGATTCTGAGCACCGGTTCGAAAGTTAGAAAAACTCGCTCGTCCGTTCACTGAACGTACCCGAGCCAAACTTCGGAAATTGATTCCGGGCACACCGGGCCTCGGAATCAGGCGCCGTCAGAAACTGCGTTCTTGTAAAATTCCAACGAAAATTAAGAAAAAAAAATTCCTTGGAATTTACGGGTCTTTACATTATACCTCTAGGAAGGGTTAAACTAGATTATACATTGTTGTTTGTTGGTTCAGAATTAGTAGGAGCATATTCTGGAAAATTTCCAGAACTGGATAATTTTACAGGGGATTCACTATCTTTATCATTTAAGTTCAGATTTGACAAATCATCCTCAAGGTTTTCAAGAGAGGTTTTAGGCTCATGTGGATCATTCTCATAGAATTTGACATGAACCGATTCTTCCACACATTTGTTTTTCCAATTGAACACTCTATAGGCTTTACATGAAATAGAATACCCCAGGAAAATTCCTTCAACACTTTTGGTGGGAAAATTTTCAAGATTACCTTTATTATTAAGAATAAAGTCTTTGCAACCAAAACCTCTAAAATAATTGACCATAGGCTTCCTATTATTCCAATTTTCGAAAGGGTTCCTTTTTAGAATTGGTCTAATTAAAACTATATTGATAATGTAACAAGCTGTATTTACAGCTTCAACCCAAAAATAAACAGGTATGCAAACTCATTACGAATAGTCCTTGCAATTTCTCGAAGGGTCCCATTTCATCTTTCTACAACTCCATTTTTTTGAGGTTTCCTTGGGGCAGAAAAGTTGTGACTACAGCCATTATGTGACCAGTAGTATTCAAACTCATTATTCTCAAACTCTCGGACATGATAACTTCTAGGGGTCTTAATCTTATGTCCACTAAGGTTTTCAACAGACATGTAATATTTGACAAAATAGGAGAAAGATTCACTTTTTTAAGCTAGAAATTATACCCATGTATACCTAGAAAAGTCATCTACAAGATCACAAACATAGTACTTTCCATTTAGACTTGAAACTCTTGATGGTCCAAACAAATCCATGTGATCCAAATCAAGTGGTTGAGAAGTTGAAAGTTATTTCTCTGGTTTGAATGAAACTTTGTGTTGTTTTTCCTTTTGATAGGGATTACACAGACTAAACATTTATTAGATAGATTCCTATGTGACTGTACATTACAGTGTCCTAATCTTCTATGCCAAATCCAAGATTATTTATGAAAAAAATTTAAACAAGTAACATCTTTTTAGCTATGTAATTTATATCGACGGTATAAACATTCTCATTTCTACATGCAGTGAAAAATAAATCATTTTTTGAATTAAAAACATTGCAGGAATCATTTTAAAATTTAAAATTAAGGCCATAATCACATAACTGTGATATGCTAAGTAAATTATACTTTAATCCATCAACAAAAAGTACTTTATAAATTAATATTGTATCAGGGTTAACAATATGACCTAAGCCGATGATTTTTCCTTTTGCATTGTCACCAAAGGTGAAATGCCCAACATTAACTTTAATTAGAATCTTTAAGCAAGAAAAGTATCCTGTCATATTCCTTGAACATACATTTTCCAAGTACGATAGGGTCTTACATGAACTCTTAAATAAACTTCCCTCAGATATGTTAGTCATGAAGCACATGTTGGCATGATTCTTTTCAGAATCAGTAGCTTCTAATTCACTTGTGCTGTATTCCAATTTACTCTAGGTTACTTTCATGGATTTCTTTTTCTTCTTGCCCTTATAGTCATATTTATTTTTGAATTTTAACTTCGGACAGTCAGCCTTGATGTGTCCTTCCCTCTTGCATTCAAAGCAGATTATATCATCTTCCTTTTCAAATTTCTTCCGATCCTTTTTCCACTTACTTTGTTAATCACTCTTACCCTTGTAGTTTGGTTTTCTGAAAATCTTCTTCTTCCTATATAACATCTTAAATATCCTTGCTATTTGAGCTATTTTTTCATCATTTTCGGAATCTGAATCGTCAGTAGTTGAACTTTCAGTAGGTACATGTATTTTCTCCTTGTCTTTTCTCATTGAAGCAGTAGAATTGAATGCCACAGATTTTCTTTTGGGTTGATCATCTTATTCTTTATTCACCATCAGTTACTCTTCATACAACATTGGTTTACCAATCAACTCCTTAACATGTATCTTACTGATTTCACAAGACTCTCGAATAGAAACAGAAGTGCCTCTCTATCTGTCTCAAAAACATCTAAATATTCTCATGATCTTCCCATTCTCTGGAATAGCTTTTCCCAGTGAACTCAAAGTGTTGACTATCTCATTAACCATAAGGTACATGTTAGAAATGGGTTCATCAGGTCTCATCATAAAATTATCATATTTTATAGTATATGTATTTAATCTCATTTCTTTCACATTGGTGTTCCTTCATGAAAAATACCCAAGGTGTCCCAAATTTCATAAGTTGTTTACATGCAGAAATTTTGTTAAATTCCTCATCTCCTAAAGTGCAGTAAAGGGCATTCATAGCTTTACAGTTATTGTTATAGTATGATTTTGTAGCATCATCCCATGTAGATCTAGCAGTTTTGGGGATCTCATATTCTGATTCTATTGAAAACCTAATATCAAAAACAATACTTTCCAAATGAATGTTCATATTAATTTTCCATTGAGCATAATTCTATACATTAATGAAAGGTGGCCTGTTAGTAGCAGCACCTTCTAGTCTATTGTCCACTACTAGATTTTAAAAAATATATTAAAGAGAGAAAATTTAGAACTAACAGAAATTTAAGATCTTTAAGATGAAACTAAAATCATAGTTTGAAAAACAGAGGGTTTGAAAACATTGTATATAATGATGCTTCCTCTGATACCAAATGTTGGTCGGAGTAAAAACTCAAGTAATGGTGAATTGAGTTCCAATTAAAATTTTTGTAAAAAAATTTTAGGATTAAAATCCCCCAAATTAGAACAGCCCAGTCAATTAAGGCAGTAGAGATATAAGTGACTTATTGTTAAATAGGTTTCTCAATGGTTGATTATTCCTTAGTATAATCTGTATGAGAAATAATTGCTCTTTTGAAACAAGTTTACTAAACGAATCAGATATACACAATAACCATAACTAACAATCAGGGTGAATGTAAAAACATATTTTTATGTCTTTGCTAATATTTTCACAGCGGATAAATGTAAAACAGAGTAATGAAAGAGGAACACAACAAATTAATCAAGAGGTTCAGTCTTAAGACAAGACCTAGTCCTCTCCACTTGGTGATCACCTGCAACCAAGAAAATATATTAAAAATGATACACATCCTGTATCGGGATTTAAAATAGTTTTCACAGACTTTCCAGGTTTTGAAAACTCTACCACAGTTATACGTGGGCAAAATAAACTACCAAACCACACCAATATTCTTCCACTGTTATACGTTGGATACAAATGTAATGATAGTTTGGTATAGGGATTTTCAGTATCCCTCAGTTCACGCACAATAGTCAATGTGTGTAACAGATACACACTGCTCACAAATTTAAAGTATTCAGACACAGTAGAGCTAATGATTATAGGGATGAGTTTAGAATGATCTATTGTAATGGCAGATCAGATCTGGTTTCGTTAGAAAGAATGAAATGAAGTTTTGGTCCTTCTCTGCATGTTGAATCCAATACAGAGTGTCGCAACTATCAGGTTCTGACTTCCAGATGATGAGATGATCAACTTCTTGGGATTTATTCTATTTACAGCACAACACGAAATCTTGAAGGAGATTCTTTCAATTGAACCTTTTCAAGCTCTATGTTCTTCATAATGAGTGCTTGAGGGTTCTTCTTGTGATGGTATATGATTCTCTCTTATGAGTGTTCTGTGTATATTCAATATTTCCATGCCACATTTCATGTTTTTGTATGTTTTGGTTGAGAGGATCTGAATGTCTCTCTGTTATATATATATATATACTCTTTTTCAGTTCATATTTTTCTCATTTGGTACAGTAGGGGCCGACAGGAAAAATGATTCAACCACGTGTGGTCTTTCTCGTACATCGTACTGTTTCTTGATATGCCTGAAAATTGCATTAAATAATATTAGGTATATTAATTTGTCTCGACATGACCATTATAACAGTATTAATAAAATTGATAAAGAAATGAATAAAATATCATTAGACTGGTAGCGGGTTCATGTCACACGATAGACTTCAACTGTGGTCTTTCCAACTGTGGACTTCATCGGTAGACTATTCATCTATGAGCTTCAACGGTAGGTTCTTTGTCTGTAAGCTTGTAATAGGGGACTTTGTGTTAGTGGATGTCTTGTAATGGTAGTTGTTTACTATATGTAATATTAACTCCATATCAGTGAACTTCATCGGTAGGCTCAATAGTAGACCTTTCCACCTGTAGACATTAACATTGAAGTTATCAACAGAAGACTGGAGAATGAGTCTGACAGTGAACTTATAACAGAAGCCTCGCCACAGTAGTGACGTTGTGACAGTAACTCTTTGTATGTGAGCATTGATAATCGGATAAATGGTAGACTTGTGACAATAAACTTATACCAGTAGCTTCCAACAGTGACTGTAAATCTTCAACGGTGATCTTCTAGCATTAGTGACTTAGAGTGAAAGTGAGCTATAACAGTGACTTTGAACAGAAGTATCTTACTTGTAGCCTTTAATAGTGAACTTATATTTAGATAAATATAAACTTTAAGCTAATGAAGCAATGTCATGAGACTTATGAGTATACATTGTTGAGGATAAGATAATTATAAATGTATATTAAAAAAGATTAGTAACTGACTTAATATATCATGATCAATATTTAAAAATGATTTGGGATTATCAAAACATGTGAGTCCAACAATCCACAAGGATATTTGTTTATCTCTCTTATGATGTATGTTCAGATCTCTTAGATTGTTCAACCAACATTTATCAAGTTCCCTTAGATAGGTTTTAATTAAACTGAATACCTTATATATGTTGGTGATGATTGAAACCCATGACATTATACTATAATCGTCAATTATGTGGACATAATTCCTCCTCCCATCAATAACCCTTGGTGAAAT